>BSBN01000529.1:75000-761249 GCA_027924645.1 Cunninghamia lanceolata
GATTCCTTTCAAAGGACTCAATATTTTCAAGATCCACTTTCACCAATGAGTTTAGAATATCATGTAGATGGAAAGGTTTGAATATAAAATGAAACAACCACTAAATGATGAAGTTACACTCAAATCATATCAATCAAAACATGAGAATGACATACCTAGAAAGTGTTGATGGCTTCTTATTGAATGAACAAGATGATTACAAATAGATAGCTGGTTGTAGCTTACAATTAGATAGTTTGATTTATAAATTAGATCACATACATCATGAAAAATACCCAAAATATATATCAAACCCTAGCCGAATGATTGTAGAATGAAACCCTAGGAAGCCATGATGAAAAGCACATCAATCCTTGACTGAAATATGACTATAGCAGCACTATTTTAGGTGTGATATGATTGATAAAAGTTCTGATTTAGCTGATAAAATGCCCAGAAATGTTGAAACTCACTAAATCTTGCAAAATTAGCCCAAATTATGAAATCACCTATGTTAGAAAGGTGGCAATTTGACCCAACTTGCATCCAATGACTGAACTATGATGAAATGTGACTGATGACAAGTCTGAAACACAATTATCAACAACCTGTGATGAAATTCCAGCCAACCCACAAAGCCAAACGCCTCAAAATTGAAGCGCCACTATGCCAAAATGTATCAATTTGTGTCTAGAAGCCAAATGACATCAAAATGCAATCAAATCTGCCTTATTCTTCCTTGAGCCTGCAAAAAGCAAATCTTCAAACCCTTGCTTCAAAACCCTAACTTCATGGAAACATGTCAATTAAGCTCCATGATGAACTCCATGTGAATTCATCTCATCATAGTGGAATGGGAGCATCACCAAACCATAAAATGCCAAGGGAACACCACCTTGAGCAAACTGAAAATGCAATTCCAGCCAAGAGAAACTCTCAAATACCAAATTTGCCAAAGATTCAATAGTTGCAAAATGAAGCCAAATGCCTCTATTTATCCTCTTCTCCTCCTAGGCCTCCAATTTTGCCAAAAAAATGAAAAACTTCAAATCCACTAATCAAATGCAACTTTCAATTTGACAATTTTAAATGAATTGCATCTCACAACTACTGTCATTTAAAAAAACCAAATAAAATAATATTATTTTTTTAATTTTTTTTTCCTCCTTCTCTAAGCATCGATTTTCCTTGGGCAAATAATGCAATTTTTATTAATTTTTTCTTTTCTCCTTTTGGGCGTCGATTTCCACTCAAATAAAATAATATATTTTATTATTTTTTAATATCTTCCCTTGGGTGGTGATTTTGTGCTCATCTAATAAAAATAATAATATTTTATTATTTTTATTTTTCCTTCTCTATTTTTGCATTGGGAAAAATAATAAAATAATAGATAAATAAAAATGCAATTAAAGATTGCATTTTCCATCCTTTCACCTTTTCCATCTTCAATTTGACCAACATTTATTTTTCCCATCCTTGGCTTGTAAAATGTCAATATTTTGGCTTTATGAAAAATATCAACACTTAGCCAAAATCCAAATAAATCAAGTATTGAGCCAACATTATAGTTTTCCATCCTTCAATATTCTAGCTCAACCCATACACAAGTTTAGCTCAAAAAGGGGACATTACATTTGCATCCTAAGTGAACAAATTTTTCTTGTAGTTATTTACCTTGTTTATTAACAAAAATCCCAAACAACAATAACACCAACTAGGGGCATGTTGCTTCTTAGAAGTAAAACTTGAAAATCCACCAAAACCCATTTCTACATCATGTATGAAACAACATAGTGCAAGATCGTCCTTCGATCCCCTCTTCATAGGGGTCAAGTGTTGTTTCAAATTTTAAAGAAATAAACTTGGAATCTTAATTGGGTATAAAGGGACAAGCAAAAGTATAAGGATTAGTTGAACTCATAGATGACAAAGAAACTCAAGCAATTAGCCAGCCCCAATCCAAGTCTAATAGTCATGTGGTCTTCACCATCCAACCCACACCAAACCCAATTGGTCCCTAAAATTTGGTAGAGGATCTAAAGAAAACCTACACAAAAATCTTGTTTATAGACCTCTTGATGATCTAGAAAAAGGTCAAATTTTAGTAAAATTTTAAGTTCATAAGCTATAGGTATTGCCATATGGTATCAAAGCATTGGGTTTAGTTCTAGGGCCTAAGACTCATCATATTAGGTTGTGAAATCGTTAAATGTGACTAGGTATAGGACTTATATGATGGAATTGGTAATCCTTAAGTCTTGAGTAACCTTAGGGTGGATTCCTCTCATTTATTTGAGTTCTTGGTCAAGCTAGCAGACATAACACTTTTTTTAGTCTGTGTTCTTTATTTGTGTTAACCGTGTAAACCTAAAATTCAATGAGGTCAGTGCTTAAACCATTCCTTACCAAGTTTATTATTTTCAATGTGTGAAATCTACTAAAGGGTGAAAGCACAATGGTGTGTCCCACTTTTCAACATTATTGGGCCACCAAATCATTTTCAGCATTCAACACATTGTGTCAGTTATACCAAACAAAAGGTCAATAATTTAAGGACTTATGTTGTTTAGAATGTGACTCCGACAATTTGCGAGTGAGTTAGACTCCAACATGACACATGAACCATCTCCTTGCTAAGGGCAACCTCCTACTCACTCCTGCTCTTGTGGCAAGAGCCAATCAAGTGGAGGTAGGACTAAGGGTTGTTCTATTCTCGAGGAAGTAGAACATTGTGGATGGCAGTTAGTTTGTTTGCTTGATGTGTGTGTTGACGATTATCTTGATGGATGTGTTCAATTGCAGTGGTTGTTGTGATAATAGTGTGACCCAAAGGGTCACTAGTCCTAAGTCTAGCATGCAACCTATTTTATTTGTTTATTATGCAAATACGCTCATGTCTCCTTTCCTCATTTTGAATTGCCTATTGTATCAGTTCTTGTTGGTCTATGATTTGTTGACGATGTTCTTGTTCTTCGACAATTTGTTCTATGTTTAATTGGTTGTGAATTGGATAAGGGAAGTTCTCCCCAATTTTGTCAAGGACAGATCTTACTTATCCAATCTTCCTTGATCCCTAGGCACATTGAATTCTTTGTAAGAGAGGGAAAAGTTTATGTTGACTATGTTGAAAATGTTGACTATTGATCTCAGGATGGTATCAAGGGTTCCCTGAATGCTTTGTTTTGACTTGTTTAATGCGTTGACCTCATGACAAAACTGAGGGTTTGTTCACTTGTTAAATTATTTTTGATGTTTTCCTAATGTTTTTTTTTTTTTTTATAAATGCAAGCTATATGAATGCAGTACAACTTTTTGTTCTTTTTCTCCAAATTTTTATGTGATCTAATTATCTAGGAATTGAAAATGGATGCAATCTAAATGAATTTTTAAATGCAGGCTAGACTATATTTTTGTGTTTTTGCGAACCAATTTTCAAATTGTAATCTAAGAAATGAAATTGCAAGTAATCTAGGAATACAAAGAAAACCTAAGCTAATTAAAATAAAATTTAATCTAAAGCAATAAATAATAAAAATGTCCTATCAAGAGGAAAACAAACAAATTATTTACGTCCTCAAGAGCAAAGATTTATTCTAATTACTATTGAAAACATGAAATGAACTTGGTATGAATTGGATGTTAGTGCCTAGCAAGTCCTCAAAAGTCCTTCATGACAACCCTCTCTTCAGAAGTGCCTATGTGTCTTTTTCATACTTGCATATTTGCCCCCTCAAGCATAGTAGTCTACACGAAAGGTAGGTACCATTCCTGAATGTGGATTTTACCTATTATCGTTATCCCACATTTGTACCTAAAACAAAAAGTATTAGTTCGACTTTAGGATGTATTTTAAAATAAGCATTGAAATGAGTATTAGAAAACGTATCGTTGATGTGTGAGTTCTAAGTGTACCGAAGTCGCCTCATCCATGTGAAGACATGTAAGGATGAATACATAAAAAATGAGTTCATGGAAAGCGCTAAGGAAATAAAATATGACAAACACATGTTAAGATAGAGAGAACAAATTCTCCTTTTATTGCAAATTTTGAAGAACATATTTGATTTTTTGGGATTTTTGAAAAAGTTTACAATTTTTTAAGGTTTTTTCAACTTTCCGATTTTTATGATTTTTCTGAAGATTTTGTGAAGGTCTAACTTGACACCTTGAGGTCTTTAATAGATCTATGTTTATTGAAGATGTTTTTACCCTTGCCCCCTTGCATGGGGAGACTTGCACCCTTGAGTGCATAGTTTTGTTGTTTTGACTCTGTTGAAGGAGTGACTTGTACTTAGACATTATTTGTACCTATTATTGTGAGACCTAATTGTTTGAGATATATATGTTTAGCTTTAGCTAATATCTTGTACTTCACTTCCCCTCTTGTGCAAATAGTTGGCTAGAGTTTTTATTTATGTTGCTAAGATGCATAGCTATGATGATCACATATATATGATATAGTTTGTTTTTGTCCTTTTCTGATATGAATGAGATGCAACATGTATGGATGTGATTGATAAATATGAAATGTAAAGTGCTATATTCTAAGTGCTATGAATACCACAATGAAATGACATGTTTTATTGTTTTTTTATGTTTGAAATGTATGCAAGTGGAACAAACAGTGTGAATGCTCTTTAATAGGATTTCTGACCTAGGGGATGGCAAGTTGACCAAGTATAGGAAGACCTACTAAACTTTTAGGATGGAATTTTAGTATGGACTCAAGTAGGAATGGGAGGGAAATGGAACAATTTCAAAATTTTAGCTTTACAAAAAGCTAAATACTTATCCCTATCTATAAAAGAAATAAATTTTATTGATACCTTCTAGACTTAGATCAAAGATGACCAACAAGATAGACTTCGGGTAAAGGAAAGGCTCCAGAGCAAAAGATGGCCCTAAAGACAGCTAGACTCTTGGCTTTACCTAGCTAGTGTGTGTGTATACTTTGTACCTCTATTTTCTCTTTCCTCCGATAGATGACACCCTTGTAGATTTGAGCTTAGACTTATCTCCACCTAAGAGTACGGACATTAACAATCCTCTCTTTTCATTTTTTCTCCCTTTTTGTTTCTTTCTTTTTTTTCTTTTTTTGTATTTTGCAGTATCTCATTTTTCTCATTTTTTTCATTTTTATTTTTTTGGGTATCTTTTTACTTTTTTATGATCTTTCTATTTTTGTGCACTTTTTTTTTTATTGCTTCTTGTGGAGTTATTATCCCCCTGGCGGTTTTGTCTAGGAAAGATAATGGATTGGGTGCCACCAAGAGCTTTCACTATCCTGTCGAACTTCCCTTTCGCTAAGGAGGAATGGGGAAGATCTACTTGCAAGCTTCTATTGGGTGCTATAGGTTTGAATACTAACTTCGCCTAGATTTGACATCATGATTTGTTAAGATTGAGATTAATATAAAGCTAAGAGATTGACTTTGTTGATAATTTGTGAGGGGGAATGACTAATGGTGAAGATGTATTTAGGGAATCTCAAAGGCTCAGAGGGCTGACCTATACCTAGGTAACCTTAAACTCCTTACTAGGGAAAAAGTTGAACAAGATCATATCACTAACAAATGCATGGTGGACAAAATGAAGAATGTGTACTTTGTTTTTCTTTTATGGGATTTTATAATTTTTTGTATTTTTGGCATTTTTTTATTTTTTTGGATTTTTATGCTTTTGTGATTTTTATGGAGATTTCAGATACTAAATTCTTCTCCTTTCATATTGCACAAGAGGTAAGCGTTGTTTCTGACGTCTTCCTTAACTATGTACGAACTCATCCAATCTAGTCTTAATTTTTATCCTTTCTTGATTAAACTATAGATTTTGAGTACAAGGTCTCTAAATTTTAATGGTTTTGGGATGACCTTCTCATTACATTGTTTTTCTATTTCTATTGACTTGGTTGTTTGATATCCATCATTTTAAAGTCTTTGGAAAGCCATTCTTAGGCTTGGTGTGAAAAAATCTTTGAATTCAGTGAGAAGTTTTGTGCACTCACATATCTCATCATTTGACGATTTGCCCCCTAGCCTTATCATTTTCTTTTTTTTTGAGTTTCAATGTTTATTTTGAATTGTTGAGGGGCAACTGGAATTGGTGTTTAACTATTTTTTTATGACTCCTAGTTCTTTTGTGGGTTTTGGTTCTCCTTTTTGCTTACTTGTGATCTCAACTATAGGGATTCTCATATCTGGCTTGATAGGAATGGTTGCTAATTTGAATGGAGCATAAGACTTTGTTGAGTGGGGATCAAAGGGGAATTCTCTTGTTGCCCTCTCCTTTGTATATTTTGAGGTCTTAGCTACATTTTAAATTTGTTTTGATGTCTCTGCTTTTTCAAAAGTATTAATTTTTGGGTCATTGATGGTTTTTATGGTCTTTCCCTTCCTTTTGGCTTGTTCAAATCTATAAAGACTGAAAGGATCGGGGTATCCTTTAATGATGTGGGTTTGTCCCATGTGCTAGAAGTGGATTTCTTGAAATAATATGGAGGGAAAGACCCTCATCCTATGGATCCAAGGCCTCCATAGGATCATGTTCTAAGTGGTTTCTTCATTGATGATATGAAATTTAGTTCAGAGAGTCTTGGGACCCACTATGATTTGAGGATTAACCTTACCCACTATTCGAATACCTAGGTTATTGTGAATTCTAAGGATGAAAGTTTCTCGTGTGATTTGAGTTTCATCATAACCCATTCTTTGAAGAAGAGAGAAAGAGATTGTTAATTGCAAACCCGTCATTAATCATTATACGTTTGATGGAATAGTCCTAAACTTGGACTATTAGGTGGAGGGGGAGATCACCCTGTTTAGCTATGTCATTGTTTGAGGGTAACTCTTCAAAATGTCAAAAAAAACTTTTCATTTGGAGTGATTTGAACTTGATGGCCTAGATCTAGGGCATTGAGGAGAGCATTCTTGTGTGTAGGATAACTCTTGAGAAGTTCCAACATGTGAGAAAAAATTGAATCACTCTAGGGGTGTCATCTTGTCATTCTGATCCTTGGGTAACACAAATTTATTGGTATTTGTCCAATTCCGCTAGGCCTAAGGTTTTTTTATCAAAGGAATTTTGATAGTTCTTGAGACTATTTCCTTCATCTTGTGAGAATGTGTCCATGAATGGTTGATCTTCTGGGACGTTTGATATGAAGTGATGGTGCTCCCGACATGACTTGATATCATGCCCCTTTGTCTTGTGAAATGAGTAATATTTATCATGATTGTAATTTTGAGGTTTATGGTGATTGTTTAATGACTACTTGTTGATTCTTAGGGGATAGTTGTTGACATTTTGGTTCCTCAAATTTGTATAACTATTGCAATTACAATTATTATTGTTTCTGGATAGTGAAGTATCTGTTGACCCATCTATGTTTTGGTTGTTTGTCAAAGATTTGTTATTGCTATCGTGGTTTACCAGAGTTCCATTGGCATCATATTCCCTTCTTCCACTATCAATAGCATCTTGGTCAATTCTAAGGGCACTTTAAAGTGCTTCTTCGTATGATTTATATAAAGGGAGTTTTGAACTCTTTCTCATATGTCATTGTTGAAAGCATGTAAGAAGAGATCACAAAGTTCCTTATGATCCATGTTTGGTGTGATAGTTGAAGAATAGAGAACTTTCCTCCATTGTGTGATAAAATGTGTGACTGACTCATTGTTTTCTTGCCTTATCATTAAAAATTCTCCTATTCCTATCTTGACTAATTTTTTTATATTAAAGGCAACCACAAATCAATCGATGAGTTGCCTAAATGAGTGGATTGATGCTTGTGGAAGTTTATAGTACCAATCTAGAGTGATACCCTCCAAAGTCTTTGGAATTTTTTTTTCTACGTTCGCATCCCAAGGAAAGAGTTCCCACCTTACTATGATGTAGGCCTTGATATGAGATTCGGGGCCACCCTCTCCTTTAAGTTTTGTAAGTTCAAGGAGAGGATGTGGTAGTATGAGATTACACATGTTGTAGTTAAGAGGCTCCTTTAAATACTCAAGGTAAGTTCGTAAGAGGGGGGTATGTTTAGAGGGTCTTGTTCCTCCAAACATTAGCCCTATAGGTGGCGCTTGTTGCACTTGTTAAAAGGGTATTGTCAGATTGTTGATATTCAAAAAGAGTTGGATAACTAGATGGTGTCATGTTTATGTTATGAAAATTGGGTGGGATCATTTTTGGTTGATCTTGCATCATGGAAATCCCACTTTTTTTATTGAAACTTATCATGTTTAATGATGAGGGAAAGGGAGGCATGAATTCTTCATTACATACATGTCGTAAGAATGGAAGTTTAGATGAGGGGGATTTTGGGTTGCCCCTTGGTTTGATTCAATCTTGTTAATGAAAGGATTTCCTTATGCCCTAGGTTTTTCTTCAATTTTGCTTTGGCAACATTGTTCAACACTTCTAACTTCAAAGGGCTTGATCCATTGGACCAAGGTTGCTATAATTTCTATGAATGAGGCTTCACCTATTCTTTGATTTTTTCCATAGGTTGTGATGGATTGCTTTGCATTGGGGTTTGACTGGCCCCATTTGTTCTTTCTGATGACACTTGACATGCCATGGATCTTTTATCTTGATGTGCTATGTGGAGGGATTTGTGTGCCTCCTAAAGTTCTTGTAAGTTCTTCTCTTGATGGCTCACCTCATTGTTCATTTGGGTGGCCATTTTGCTATGGCTTGTAATGGTTAGTCCTATTGATGGATCTTAGACTGAATGTTCACTTGTCGTGCTTTGATTTGGTTAGGTTGAAGGACTATGCCTTCACATGTGGAGTTCTTAAAAACCAAGAAGTTGTGGGGATCTCGTTGCATGCCCTTTGAATTTGAGTCTTCAGAGTCTATTTGATTAGATATTAGAGTTATTAGATCTAAAGGTGTATCAGTTTCATTGGAGGGGAGGTTCTCTTGAACTCTGTGTGATTTTTTCCTAGATTGGAGGTGCAGGAAACACCACAAAATGAATGAAATGATCATGGAAGTGAAACATGAAAGTGGAATGGAAGAAATGTGAAAAAATGTGAAAGAACCCATCCCAAAAGGATTTGCTCTTCATGTTAGGTTTACCAAAATATGTGTTTGGTGAATCCAACGTCAAAAATGAAAGTGTCAATGGAAGTGGGATTGAAGCAATGAAATGTAAAAAGCTCAACCAAAAGGTTTTACTCTTCATGTTGGGTTAACCAAACTATGTTCTTGGTGAATCTGACGTTGAAAATGAAAATAATGATGGAAATGGGATGGAAGCTATGAAACACAGAAAGCTCAACCAAAAGGTTTTACTCTTCACATTAGGTTCACCAAAATATGTGGTGTTTAGAATGTGAATCAGATAATTTGCAAGTGAGTCAGACTCCAATGCGACACATGAACCGTCTCCTTGCTAAGGGTGAACTCCTAGTCACTCCCACTCTCGTGGTAAGAGCCTATCAAGTGGAGGTAGGACCGGGGGGTTGTTTTGTTCTTGAGGGAGAAGATGTCAAGGATGACAGTTGAGTTGTTTGCTTGATGTGTTTGTTGATGATTGTTTCAATGGATACGTTTGATTGCAGTTGTTGTTGTGATAAAAGTATGACTTGAAGGGTCACTAGTCCTAAGTCCAGCGTGCAACCTGTTTTGTTCGTTTATTATGCAGAGACACTTATGTCTCCTTTTCTCATTTTAAATTACCTATTGTATTAGTTCTTGTTGGTCTATGATTTATTGACGATGTTTTTGTTCTTCAATAGTTTGTTATACAATTAATTGGTTGTGAATTGGATGAGGGAAGTTCTCCCCAATCTCATCAAGGACATACCTTATCCAATCTTCCTTGATTCCTAGGCACATTGAATGCTTGGCAAGAGGGGGAAAATTTTATGTTGTTGACTGCGTTGAAAATGTTGACTATTGACCTCATGATGTTATTGAGGGTTTATTTAATGCTTTGTTTTGACTTGTTTAATGACCTATGATGAAACCGAGGGTTTGTTCACTTGTTTTATTTTTGATGTTTTCCTAATGTTTTTGGTTTTTTTATGGATACAAGCTATATGAATGCAATACAACTTTTAACTTTCTTTTTCTCTAATTTTTTATGTGATCTAATTATCTAGGAATTGAAAATGGGCGCAATCTAAATGAATTTTCAAATGTAAGCTAGACTATATTTTTGTGTTTTTATGAACTGATTTTCAAATTGTAATCTAAGAAATAAAATTGCAACTAATCTAAGAACAACAGAAATAAATCTAATCTTGGAATGCAAAGAAAACCTAAGCTAAGTAATTAAAAGCATGCAATCTAATCTAAAGCAATAAACAATAAAAAATTTCTATCAAGAGAAAAACAAAAAAAATATTTACTTCCAAGAAAGAGCAAAGATTTGTTCTAATTACTATTAAAAACATGAAGAGAACCTGGTATGAATTGGGCTTTAGTGCCTAATGAGTCCTCAAAAGTCTTTTGTTGCAACCCTCATTTCCTCTGCAACAACGGGATCCTCCTCTTGGCAACATGGATGCAGATGGGCACAAATGAATTGAGTTGAGCTTGGAAGTTACAAGAGTTGGTAAATGGGGATGATTGATAAGAGCATTTGAATGCTAAGAGGTGCAATGGGCTTGAGAAATGAATCTATGCAAATAAACAAAAGGTAAGAAAAGTACTACATGAGCATGAGAATGCTATGGAGATAACTATATGCAAAGCAAAGCAAGAGCATATATGCAATATTGAATTTGCCTCCTAAGGGAAATCTTTGAATCTTTGCAAGAAAAATAAAAAACTAAAGAAATGAACTAAGAGGCTCAAAGGCCTATGAAGAAGCTTGAAAAATCTTGTGAAGATGAGAAGAGCATTCCCAGAATTGAAAATAATAAAGTGGTGAGGGGTATTTATAGATTGAAAATCAACACCAAAGGTGGTGGTGATTAGGGAGTTAACAAATTTGATATGAGAGTGATCTAGCTTTGATTGAGAGTGAACAAGTGATTGAAGAGTAGATCACAAAAGAAGAAATGGAGATAACACATGACTGATTGGGAGATAACAAACATTAATTAGAAGATGAGATTGGATTGATTGAGAGTGTTGAAATAGTCAGGGTGAGTTGATAGTCAGTTCGGCATGAAGAATCCCACAATCACAAGTCAAAATGGAACAAATTTGGGCTGGAATTGGAAGAAAACATTCATGAAAAAAGATGACAGGGTCGCCCCTTTTGGGTAGTGGGTCGCCCCTTTTAGCAGGGTAGGTCACCCCTGGAGATCTTACAGGACATAGGGAACTTCAAAGAGCTCATTCAGGCACATACGAAACCATTTTTGGGTATTTTTTTTTAAATTGCATAATTTTTCGAGCACTACACAATGGTGTTATTAGTTTTTATTGAAAACACATGGAAAGTGGGTCACCGTGCCTAGAGACTCTAGTTCAATTGTAGGGTTGCACAAGGAGACTGTGAAGACATAAGAGGTGACCTAGAAAGGAAGGCTTGGACATGCAAATCAAGGGCACAAAGAGATTTTGAAGGTCAATTAGATGAACCTAGAAGGATGAATGATGAAAAATTCCTAGGGAAAATGGATTTCCCCACTTGTGAAGTGAATTGGTCAGATTGTTAGGGTTAGAAAATGACATGAATGGTTTGTCTAACATGGGTTAGGTGGCTAGCAAGAAACTATGTAGGACATTAGAAGGTTAGCTTGGAGGTTACAAAAACACAAACAAAGTGAAAAATAAATGAAAGCGTGTCACCAAGAGAGAAGCTACTGAGAGGTTTGTATATTTCATGCTTACATGTACATGATTAGGACTATAGCTCATCCTTGAACTGCTATGTAGGCCTATGTGTCTTTTTCATACTTATAAGGATGATGCAAACCAATGACTTGCAACCTTTTCTATGTAAGTTTGATCAATTTATAATTTAAAAAAAATTAAAGGACTATCTCTATCATTTTTTCTTTTTCAATATTTTTTTAAATTTTTTCTTCTTTTATTTTGTAGCATTTTACTGTAACGTAAAACTTTGACTACAAATAAAACCTATCCAGAATTTGTTAGAATTAGATAATTAATTCCATAATGTGAGGAAATTTTTGGTAAATTTTTAATAATATTTTATTCAATGTTAATTTTTAATTGGTACTATAAAATTTTTAAATCTATATTTTATTGTAATGTGTTTCTCTTAGCACGTATATATCAAAACTATTTTTTTAATTAAAATGAGGACATCCATGCAAAGTGGACTGCATTTTTTTGAGATTTTTCTCACACAATTTGTTATTTTCCTAATACCTTGAATAAATGTCATTATTTTTTATAATGGACCTATGAGCATGATTATAAAATTAAAAATATATAATATTAAAAAATATAATAAATATTATACTTTTTGGAAAGCTAATATTAAGGTATATGTACCTACAAAATAACATCTTCAAATGAATTCATTTGACACCCCAAAAGGTGTGGCCCAAAAAAATTTTTATCAACATTTTGATAGGAGTGGAGGAGGCCATGTTGGGGGTTCGATCTAACACCCTTAAATTGAACCTCCCATGCAATTTTTAATAAAAGCGTGTTTTCAAGAAGAAAACTAGGTTAGCCTAAAAGTTGGACACACTATTGTGCTTCAACCCTTAGTCTAATAAAATCCCTTAGGACTGTTCATTATATAGTATCAACTATATCTTATTACCTTGTGAAGATAATCTTGTGAAAGTTTTTAGAAGAGCTTTGTTTTAAGAAGGGGAAGAAATGATAATGTTTTGTCAAATGTACAAGCATTTCCTTTGGTATAATCAAACAATCCTAAGGATTACAAAGGTCTTAACAAACTATAAAATAGCTTGCTATTGATGGCTAGTTGAATAATGACATGACTTGAGAGCTTAGTGCTTTGCTATATATGACTAAGGCACGGGAAAAATTGTTGAAAAATTATTTTAGACCTAGAATAAGTCATGAGATATTGACACGAGTACTGCTTTACAACATGATAAATGGAAACCCTAGCTTATCTAGTGGTGTTGCTAGCCCTGAATGAAAATGCTACGAGAGACATCATAATAATGCAAAACCATGCTTAAAAGAGAAATTGGGAATTCTACCTTCAAACTAGTTTGGTGTCTCACATTTTACCTTTTGACTAAAATTCATGTTAGAGTAAATAAGATTTTACCTATTTATGCTTTCTTAAGTTTACTTAGGCAACCAATAATTATTATTTAATAGTTTAGGTAGTTTTAGTTTTTCTGTTCAGGTAGTTTTACCTACCTTCTCCCGCACTTGCCTTTATAAGCAATGTTGTTGTACATTTGTAATATATCAATTTCATATAAATTGAAGCATCTTCTTCAATCTTTTTATCGAGCTTTTTTTATGCAAACTCTTGCTCGAGCATTCTCTGGTGGTTGTTTATTCCGTGGTTTGATCCCTGAAGTCTGCATCTTCATGATGGCTTCCTGTGTATCCCAACATGGTGTGAGAGCGTAACCAAGGAGATTCTAGCCCTTATTGGAGAATTGAGTTGCTGGAAAAGAGATTTAACACACAGGTATCAATCCTACCATACACTCGCGTGAAAGGAAGCTAGGTATGTGGAAATCGCTTCCTACACTAATCTAATGAGGCAATAAGAGTGCAAATTCATTTTAACCTTTACAATTACATAATGTTTAATACAACAATAGAGATATTGCAGCAATGCACCACATAAGAATGTAAGACAGAAGAAGAAGAGACACAAGATATACGTGGGGAAAACCCTTATCAGGTAAAAAATCCCACACTCCAAAACCTGCACAATGTATTATCAAAACTGTAATGGTTTACAATACACTTGCAATGCAAGCTCTCAGGAGTCTTCGACACTCGTATCTGGAGACAAATTGGCAGCATAACAATACCTGTTAATCACCTCTACATCTCCTCTCCAAGCACCTGTATATAAAGAGAAGTAGTACGAATGGAGGTAGCTTCTAGAGCAAGTCATACAAGGAACTTGTCCAAATCCATGTGGCCCAATTTCCAAGGCCATAAAACATGTGTATGACACTTGTAAGTGATTCTCTTTCATCCCTTACAACCCCCCAACTTGGGCACCCCAAATTTTCCCAATTAAGGTATGACAGATGCTCTTACAATGTCATAAAATTTGTCATTTATGACAATCATAACTATCTATTAATAGCAGATTCTCTTACAAACTTGTCATAGTCAAACTTGGGTGCCTACTTCCCCATGCAAGATGCTTTCAGACACTTGTCTTCACCTATCATAGAATCTTCCATTTCTGGCCCTTACATGTCATAGATTCTGTCATAGGAATCTGTCATAACTCTTATGCGTCATAAACCTCTTACAACACCTGAAAGATGCCGACACATGGCAAAACTCTTCTACCACAAGGTGGAACGCCTATCTCCTCATATGAGGACAAAAATACATGTGGTCACCTTCCATGTAGGATGACACATCACCGTGCCAACTCCCACAAAGTGACGAAATAGGATTTGCATCCAAATTACAATAATAGGCAAAAAATAAATACAATTAAATAATAAATGCTAGAAACTTGCAAAGGTTGAGACATCTTAATTCCCAACATCACGAAGACAGCCACGCATTCTTCTTGTAGAGAAAGGATTCAGGACGCCTTTGCACAGAGGAGGCATGCCTGGATTCAAAACAGAATGGTGCGATCATACCAGCTGTGAGGGAGGAGATAGAGTTATGTGTTCACAAGAGAATAAATGATCTAGTTAGCTCTTCTAAAGTGGTGAAGCAGATCACATCAATTACCATCGAACTTGGTGCATAAACGGCCTCACAGAAGCTTTCTAAGTGCAAACAAAACCGAACCAATGATACTCCATTGGCTGAAACATTTGGTGTGTAGACTTTAGCATATACAAAGTCTCAAAAAAATATTTGTGTTTAAGGTTTTGATCTCGTGTGCAACGGAAGCGTAGCGAGCCCGTGACTCAACTCTTGGGCATTTTGTAAGGACTTTAGTCCCACATTGGTGGCGAAGTACTATTTTTTGGCTATTCTTATCTGTCCAATGCTTCTCTTTGTATGTGAGTGCTTGTAAAGGCTCATGCTTGTGCAAGGTTGTGTGGTGTCTTGTGGTGTGGGTTGTGGAAACTTGGAGGTTGGTTGGCGTGGCTGGCTTGCCAACACATAGGCTATCGCCTAGCCCAATCAATGGACCTTACATCTTTTGCAACAAATCAAGTTGCTTCATTTTTTTTCTTGTTGGCTATAGGTGGTCATGTTGGTGACCAAGGGTCAATCCGCCCTAGGGCTTAATCCGGCCCCCTTTTTCATTCTATGGGCTCCATATAGGCATTTTTTCCGCGGAGGATATCTTGGGCATACAAAGTCAAAATTTTGAGGTCTATATATCGTTGGAAAGATAATTTCACCAACTTCATAGTGGTACATGTATCTTTCAATTGTTTTTCTTTTTGATGCTCATTTTTAGCCATCACAGTCATATCTTGGTTTTGCCTCATTTCTTGTGAACATAAGAGGTTGATTGTTTACATTGTGAGGGATATTTGTTGCGTTCTCTTGTTTCATCATGGATTTGCCTAAAGTAGAACTTCTAACTCCAACAAATTATCTTAAATGGAAATCTGATATGGAGATTTTGTTGTTGAAGCTGAAGTTGCAAAGAATTACATATGGCCAAGATCCTGAACCCACAAGTGTTGTAGAAAAGAGGAAATGGTTTGATCAAAGAGATGAAGCTCTTGGTACTCTCATTATGTCCATTTCTCTTGACTTGAGATATCATGTGTTATCTTGTAAACATCTTAATGATATTTGGACTACCTTAGAGAATCTTTTTGGTAAGCCAGATAAGATGAGGAAATTTCATTTGGAGAATGAACTAATGAATCTTGATCCTAGACATTTTGACAATATCCAGGACTTATTCACCAAGATTAATTCTCTCAGATTGCAGTTGTCTGAATGTGGGGTTAAAAAATATGATGAGCAATTGATTCTATCTACTCTCTCTAAGTTAGGTTTTGATTATTCTATATTTGTTTTTGTAGTTTATGCTACCATGGATGCTCTAGGTAGTGCACACAAAATGCCTTCTCTTGATGGTTTTGCAGTGCAACTCACAAGGGAACAAGCAAATTTGGCACAAATGGGCACATTGACACCTACGAGGTCTCAAGAACTTCTTGCAAAATATCCTAAGGCTTCAAATGGCAAGGACAAGATATAGAATAAGGATTCTAAGTCTAAAGAGAAAGTTAAGGATTCTCCTTCACAACTTACTCCTGAGACCAAGACATCTTCTAAAGAGGAACCATCACAAAAGAATAAGATCAAATGTGCTTATTGCAAGAGATCTGAACATGATGAGCATAGGTGTTATACTAAGAAGATTGATGAGCTTACTCACCTTCTTCAAAAGAACAACATCCTGCTGCCCTCATTAGTGTCTTCTTCTTCTCCTTCTTCTTCTGCATCACAATCGGCAGCATCTTCATCTACACAGTCAAGGAATGCATGATTTACTAATGGGATGAAAGGTAAAGCACTCTTGGCTTCCACTATTCTTGAAAATGGGAGATGGCTTCTTGATTCAGGTGCATCTCATCATATGGCATCTTCTATGGATATGTTCTCTTCTTTTTAGCCTTGTAGTTCACCTAACATTTTGATGGGTAACAATACTTACATGAAGGTTTGTGGGAAAGGTTCTATTGATATGGGTGAGGGATTTTTTTATGATGTTCTTTGTGTACCCTCCTTGACCACTAATCTCCTTTTAGTTTATCAAATTACTCATGGTGCACAAGGTAAGATAGTTGAGTTCACTCCTGATCATGTATACATTCAAGACATAGAGACTAGAGATATCATTACTACAGGGGTGGTGGATCATGCATCTCGCTTGTATTATTTTTCTCATTTTATTCCTGATAATGATGTTTCTTTGGCTGGTGTTCATACCCTTCCATCAAGGGTGAATCATGTTTGTGAGGAGAAGTTTGGTCACTTGAATCTTGGTGTTCTTGAGACTAGTGTTAAGCTTCCTCCTCCTTCACCTCCTGCTTCTTCAAATTTGAGTTCTTCTTTTGAGAAGGTTGATCATAGTGTTCCAAATCTTGCTTTGTGGGATGAGTATTTGGCAGGTATTTCAGACTTGTTTGTAGAGTCTCATCTTGCAAATTTGGGAGACATACTTGAGGGGGTTTCTCTCCTCTTTGATGATATTTTTAGCACGACTGTTGATTCATCTGTACATTGTCTTTGGAGATTGACATTGATGAGTTTCCTCTTTTAGTTGATTTGTCACATTTCTTGGTTGATTTTGATCATGTTTATATGGTGGATTATTCAAGCATAGAGACTCCTCCTCAGTCTTCAGAGATTTCTATTTGGATACTTCCATCCTCCTCCTTTCAGTTGGACATGGAGTGGCTTCTTCATCATTCAGTTGACTTGTTTCTTCGAAAGGGGAGATGTGTTGCTTATAGGCATTGGATCATCTTTTGTTTCCTCGGCATTGGAGCTTCTTCATTATGGGGGGATATCATGTCTATCTTTTTCCTTCCTATGGGGGGATTCTTGATTGTATATACATGAAGTATGTAGTCCTTGGGGGGTATTAGTGAGTCCTCCATGCATCATCTTGTTTTACTTTCTCTCTTTTGGAGAGGAGTTTTGTCCCATGAGATTTTCTCCTTTTCTCCGGTTTGTGATAGATTGCATTGCATCTTGCATTGTACATGGGTACCTCACATGGCCTAGTTGCCAGAACCCATATGTTGCATTATGCATATTAGTCTTGCATAATAATTCTTCTCCCTAAGTTGCACTTAAGGGGGGGTGTTAGAGTAAATAGGATTTTACCTATTTATGTTTGCTTAAGTTTACTTAGGCAACCAATAATTATTATTTAATAGTTTAGGTAGTTTTAGTTTTTTTGTTCGGATAGTTTTACCTAGCTTCTCTTGCACTTTCCTTTATAAACAAGGCTATTGTACATTTCTAATATATCAATTTCATATAAATTGAAGCATCTTCTTCAATCTTTTTATCTCTTTATTTATGCAAACTTTTGCTCGAGCATTCTCTGGTGGTTGTTTATTCCCTAGTTTGATCCCTGAAGTCTACAACTTCATGATGACTTCCTATTTATCCCAACAATTCATTATGAATAAGCATGAATGTATTTCAAATTTATGCAAATAGTGTCGATATGTAGAAGTTAATTGTATTATGAATGGTTTTCTTATTTCCATGTGTTCTAGTATGTATACATTATTTAATCTCAATATTTCTCCATAGCAAGTTGAACATGCAACTGAAAGAAATTATGGGGCTTATGGGGGGCTCATCCAATTCTTCTAAGTTCTTTAGTAAACTACATGTAAAAATAATGTGATCTTAGTTGACTACACCATTCATCTTGTCTAGTCTCTTGGATAACTGGGAAGATGCTTATGGGGGCTTTGTTCAATCTTCATATGTTCTTTGATAGACTACATGTGATAAATGGTGTGATCTAGATGTATACTACATAGGAAAGGCTAAGAATGATGTTTGGAACAATTTGACATCTTCAAATAGTGGTGAGATAGGTCAAAGATCTAGCTATACTAATAATGGAGAGGTAGATCACACATCTAGCTCTACTAATGATCTAATGGAGAGATATGTCACACATCTAGCTATATTATACTATTGATCTGATGGTGAGGTAGGTCACACATCCAACTAGACTGTACTAATGATGTGATGGTGATGTAGGACACACATCTAGCTATATTGTACTCATGATTTGATAGCAAGGTAGGTTACACATCCAACAATACTCTAATCATGACATGATGGTGATGTAGGTCACCCATCCAACTATGATGTACTCATGATGTGATAGTGAGGTAGGTCACACATCCAATTATGTTGTACTCATGATGTGATGGTAAGTTAAGTCACACAAAGAAAAATATTTTACTCAGGATGCTTGTGAATTTTATCTTCAATATTGTTCATTTATCGTTAATCTAACTCACCAAGAGGTTTGACCTAGGAGAACACGTTCACCTATCAAGTTAGCAAATTCCTAAATGATTTTTTGCAAGACTCAAAATTGAACTACAAAGCTTTTTGAAATATTTTCTAAAATTGTACAAAATCTGAAACATTCATCAAACAACAACAATTAAATTTTGGATTGAAAAATTTCAACCAAGAAGACTGTTGCCTAATGTCTTCAAACAAGAATTACATCTTTAACATTGCATCAATCACACAACAGTTAAAATTTCAAATAACGAAAGCATAAAACAAATACACAATAATTACAACTTCAAATCAACTTTTCATTCCTTCGAAAAACTTACATGAATACCTCTACAAACTACTCCAATAATAGTTGCATGGTATTTTATCACCGTATTTGATCACTATCTTTTATTTTCTATCTTGCACTTATCTTTATACTACTTAGCTAAAAATCTAATCTTCAAACAGGCTCCTTATCTCTTGGAGGAGATGAGTGGAAGATAAGTCTAAATCATTAATGTATATCTACACTTGATTGGACTTTATTAGCTTAATAAAAACACTCACTTAAATTTCACTCAAGTGAAATGCAAAATAGAATAACTTGAACCACTTCCAACAAATTCACATTGAACTTGTGTGAAAGTTCCTCTTCGAGCTTAAAAAACTCTACATGGACAATGGCAAATTAATTCAGCATAACATCAACAACGTTTTTATGTATCGTCAATTCTAAAGTTAAATACTCTTACCCTTCACATTTAATATATCTATCTATCCCAACTTTGTTATCTAAATTAATTTGTACTTAATTAATTACATTTATTTAATCAATCTAAAATTTTAATTTTTTCCATTACATTTATACAATCTCCATCCTTCAATTTTATTTTTTATTCTTTGTTAATATTTATGTAATAAATGTGGTTGTATCTTCTAACCACCTTAACTTAATCTCAATAAAAGAATTGTCTAAATTTGCACAAATTTTGTGTTAAAATATTGTAAGGATGGTGTAAATGCACTCCGAGCTCTATGAAATACACTCCAAACTCTTTGGATCGAATAAGACCCTTCACGTTTAGAAAATTTTGCAACTTTAAGAATTCTATTGTCTATCTAACATTCTAGATGGACATTTGACCACATTTATTACTCCAATATTGAATTTTCAATCTTGACCCTCCATTTTAGCCTCCAAAAGTCTATAAATTGGAGGTGCCTCTAGCCATTTTCATAACACACTTGAATGCAATCTTATGCTATTGCTATGAGCACTCACATATTATAAAAAATCCATCAATTATCTTGGGGCACAACCACTTATGCAAGTGTAAAAAGGGAGTTCTCATTTGTGTTTTCTATGCATTTGTGTTAGTTGAATTCCTTTATCTCCTAATCTTGAGTGTTGGTATTTGACTGTGATTAGGTTATTTAACTAGTTTAGGTTACCATCATAGGGTCACTTTCTCTTGCACACAATTCCCTCTCTCAATTCTATTGGATTTATAAATGCGGTCAAATGTCCATCTAGAATGTTGGATAGACAATAGAATTCTAAATTGAATTCCAATTAATTAATAGATATAGTCAATTATGCATCTAGAATGTTGGATAGACAAAAGAATTCTGAATTGAATTTCAATTAATTAATAAATATGTCAAATGTGCATCTAAAATGTTGGATAAACAATAGAATGCTGGATAGACGTTGCCTTCACAATTAAGCCCATCCTTTTAGGGTGGTATTGTTGTAAATCAAACATAATGGCCAGCTTCTTGGTCAAAATGCATAGTAGAAGAGTCGACATTGAAAAGAGTTTGAAAGTGTCTTAGGGCTGTAGCTCTTAGTCAGCTATTCTTAAATATCATCCACTTCAACAGTCAAAGGTCAATTTTAGCCCAAAAAAAATAGGACAAATATTTACCATTTTTTGTTGTGAATGAGGTGTAAAATTGCACTTTATTTAAATATCATCCACTTCAATGGTCAAACTATCAATAGCAATTTTACACCTCATTAACAATAAAAAGTGTTAAATATTTGTCCTACTTTTATTAGCTAAAATTAACCTTTGACTTTTGAAGTGGATGATATTTAAGAACCGCTGTAAAATTGCTATTGACTGTTTGACCATTGAAGTGGATGATATTTAAATAGAGTGTTCTTGGTCCCTTAGGCTGTTTTGACCTCGTGGACGTCATTAAAATCCATTCATACATTCATTCAAACTCATAAAGCGAATTGGAAGAGTGAAAGTTTTATTAAGCATATAAAACAAATAATATTTCCATTATATTAAGGAACCACATGGAGGCAAAGGAGGATATATAATCTTGTAAAGGACAGAAAACTAATCCCATCCAGAATACTCAGATAAAGTATAGAATGACGGAAACAACGCCATTGTGTTAAGGGGAAACGTACTGCTGTAAAAGGAATATGCCAGTGTCTACTGAGAAGGGAGGGGTTGAGAAAGAGATTGAGGTGGGGGAAGTTTGGCGAGCTTCTTCTGGCGGGCGAGCTCGATGTCACGGCTCATCTTGCGAGAGTACATCTGAGCGAAGCTAATGGGCTCTTCCATCATGCTTTCCTCTCCCTCTTCCACCTTCAGGGGGTACACCACTCCCTCCTGCGCCGGATTCTGAAATGTGGCTATGGAAAGCCTGCTGCTGTTCGAATTCACCACCGCCTGATGGTCTGCGTTCTTGAACTTGCCGTTGCTCAAATACTGTGATCAGGAACCACAAGCACAATCAGAAATACGATTATAATTGTTAAAATAAGTGTTTCAGGATTTAACTGTGTGTAAGTTTTTTGGCTCAACATTTCGGATCACACTTCATGATTCGTCATCGTTTTGGAATTATAATCGCTCAATGTCTCTTCCTCTCTAATCTAAGGAGATCATGGATCATGGAGTGTGATCCGAAAGTTGAGCGAAAAAATTTGCACAGAGTTAAATCCTGAAGCACTTATTTTTGCAATACTATGGACTGTGGAAATCTGATGTCTGTTACAATTATAATTACCACTCTATTTAAATGTCATTTATTTCAATGGTTAAACAGTCAATAACAATTTTTTACATCTCATCTATAACAAAAAGTGGTAAATATTTGTCCTACTTTTATTAGTCAAAACTCATGTTTGATTGTAACCAAAATTGATTGTTGGAATAGATGATGTTTAAGAATAACCGATGAAAGACAAAACAAGGTTTAAGATGGGCAGTGAAACTGACATGCATATGATCTCCGAGATTGACGACGAAGGCGCCCTCGACGGGCTCGACGGTGATCCAGGTGAGGCCATCGTCTTTGGTGGCCTGGAGACCTCCCACATTGTCCTGCAGGAGGAGAGTGATAGTGCCGGGATCGGTGTGCCTCTTCAAACCCAGCGTCATGTCAGGTTGGGGGCATTTTGGGTAGTAATTGATTACCACCTTCTGGTCCATCTCCACGCACGCCTTATTCACCGCCTCTGCTTCCAACCCCAGCGACTCCGACAGTATCTCCAACAGCTTGGTCGCCAGACTCATCAGGGCCTCGCTGTACTTGTCCACAATATCTCTGCACACCGAATGGAAGTAATTAGGGGATCGTAATTACAACGGCATTCTACAATCATAGTGGGTTGGAGATGACAGTACTAGAAAAACAAAAGAAAGAAATTGGAAAAAATAAAAAATAAAAACCACAAAGTATTGGAAAAAAGAAATTGGAAACTGTTGGAAAGAGAAAAAGATGAGAAAACTATGGAACCAAAAACAGAAATTGGAAAAATTAAAAAATAAAAACCAAAAAAGAAATTGGGATCTAGAGCAGCTCTCTTAGAAACCATGCACCAAACCCTTATAAAGTTTGTAATCTCCTCTTGAGATCAGATCTTCCGTAGTGAATCAGATTCTATAATTTGAGATCAGATCTTCGGCAGTGAATCAGATTCTATAATTAACGTAATCAAGGTCGTACCTCCAGCCATGGGGCTTCTCAGGCCAGCGAGTGTAGTCACGCTGGCGCAAGGGATGAGAGAAGTAGGTAAAGATTTCTCTCCAGTCAAGAACAGCTTCGCCCTGCAGATGGCTGCTGACCACAAATCCTCCGCGCTTGCCCCCACGCATGTCGAATTTGAGCTTCTCCTCTCCGGGGAGGGCGAAGAACTCTCTCGAGAGTTGAGCCATGGCGCGCACCAATTCCAAAGGAACCCCATGATTGACCACCTGGAAGATTCCCCACTCCATGCAAGCTTTGCTCACCTCCTCCCTCACACGTTCCCTCTCTGCGCCCTCTATTCCTTCCAAAGAAATGATTGGAATGTCCTTGCTAAACTCATTGTACGCCACTTTGGGCCTCTCATCCACGTCTCGAATGAAGATTGCCTGAAGCGCCTTTGCCCCTTCCGCTTCCCCCACGGGCAGAATGTCTGGTCGCCCCTGCGCCACTGTTGCTGCTGGTGCTGGAGCCATTTTTATCAGAAAACAATGGACAAAAGCAAAATGCGTGTCGAGTTTGGAAGGGAGCATGAAACAAGTCTATTTAAACTAGAGGTGGATGAAGATATGAGGCAAAGAGGTTAGGTGGAGGAATTTAAGCACTACTGTAGCAACTCTCTCCAACATTTATCATTGTGAACTACCCCGCTTTTTCTCCGAGTGCGCATGTTCATCTTCGCACTGATGAGTTAGAAAATTAGGTGCCCGTGCCGTCTAAACCCAGCAGAACAGCAGAAGAGAAGCAGGATTTGGAAACTTGGAACGGCTGTTACACCTAAATCACTGCTGGAGTGGTTGAGGCCCTTAATTTATTCCGTACAGGAAATATCTTGGTTTCTGGAATACTGTAATCAAGTCTTCACGACTAGATTCGACGTTCGCTAAAGCGTCTCATATAAGAGGGCAACGTAAGGTGTAAATTCATTCCCGTAAACTTGGAGTGCATGTACGCCGCCCGCTACACCAATACACCAGTTATTTGAGCCTCTTTAGGGTGATTGTTTTTGTGGCTCATATTCACGTGCACCTCATTAATATAGCAGGGAGACAAGCGTCGCTGTTTTTGGCTTAGGGAATAGCACAAGACATGACATTCCGGGATCAGATCCTATGCAACGGTTAGCTGTCAAGAAAATTTGG
Organism: Cunninghamia lanceolata; assembly: GCA_027924645.1. NCBI lineage: Eukaryota > Viridiplantae > Streptophyta > Pinopsida > Cupressales > Cupressaceae > Cunninghamia > Cunninghamia lanceolata. Next base: position 99,159 of record BSBN01000529.1, read on the forward strand.
AAGCAATTTTTGGCCTCATCATTGTTTTTCCTTATAATTAAGCCGAAGGCGTTCCCTTTGTGAGAGAGAGGGCTGACTTTGAAAATCAACCGCTGAGAGTCCTGCAAAAAGATGCAAGACGATTGAAAGCTTGCTGGCCATTCAATTTTTCCTGTCTGTCACCATTTTTCCCTTGTTCATTTTTCAGGTCTTCATCGGGTTTTGTTCATCCGGTTTATTTTTCCCATTTAAAAACTGCAGTTATATAGAATCAGAACCCACTACTATTCTTTCTGTTGAATATGCCCAAGCTTGTGGCCAGAAAAAATGGTAGATGGAGCCCGAAACAAGAAAAATGCTGTCGAATTTTGAAGTTGCGGTTTTACTTATTAAAGTAAATTCATACACGAAAAGAAGGTATTATCCTGCAGGACTCTGATCATTTTACTTGTAAATATAAATCCACAACAAAAGAAAAGGAATGGAAATTGAGGATTGAATTGGAGAATGACTTAGCTTACATTGATTCTCAAATACATATTTCCATTGGTAAGCAATTCCTTCAGAGGCCTCTTTAGATGATTGAGAGGTGAACACAATCAGGTGCAGGTTTTTGGCAACCATGTCATTTACAGTGGGCCAGTCTTCACCATTTTGGGGCATTCCTGAGACTAGAACCCAGTATTTCATCAGTCCAGTTGCAGACTTCATAAAGTGTAAAAAGTATAGGACACCCATTGAATGTGGTATGATAACCACCTTTCTGCCATCATTTGTTTTGACCATAAGCTCTATGTTACTTTTCATCCTGCTCCATGTTTGGTCACGCACCTGTTCAATGAAATTTCTTATAGTATTACAAAGGATAGATAAATCTCTAAAAGATGTTACTCAAAAACAAATACACGTTTTGAGTATCATTTCCTTTACCGACAAAACATAAGTAGAATAAACTGCCTACCTAATAAAGCACTAAGACTATTCATTATGAGTATACCTCAGTATTTTGGAAAGAAAGCCTCCAATCATATGCAGCCATGTGCATAGTTTTCTCCTCATACCCAATTTGGGCCAAGTTAGCAATCAACACTGCCCATACAAAATACCCTGGTGCAAAATAATTTACTGCTACAAGCCCTAGGACAACCCTCACCCTAATTCCAGTAGGATCCAGTCCTGTTTCATTGTCCAATGACATATGTTCCACCTAGCACATAGGCTCAAAAAATAGATGTAAGTCATGGAAAACAAAAGAGGTATACTCTCCCTCTAATTTCAGATGCATACAAACTCAATTGACAACAAGGTTACAAGATCCCATACACAATGGCAAAAATAATGAGAGACTATTTTCTCAAATTAATCAAGAAAGGGCAGAGCAAGGAGTCTCCCTCTGTGTATGACTGAAATAAAAGGGTAAACTGAACCATGTCTATTTTAATCACAAAAACTCAACAGACAATGGAATTGCAGAGGGAATAACATTTTAAATTGGGTAGGGCAAAACCTCTTACCAGGTATGTAAAGGTGAAATATTGAACTTTCATTCACAGGGTAATATTTGAACAATTCCTATTGCAATTAGCTACAATACCCAGCTCACCAGGTTTGTCTAGGCTTAGGCAACAAGTGCATACCTACTTAAATAAGAGAATCTCCACAAAAATAATTTAAACTCAAAGCATCCTGATAAGTGTAGGGTAGTTTTTGATCCCTGAGCTCATGGCTAAATTCAAATTTTAAAATCCTAACAAATTCTCCTTGACAAAGACATTAAGTCAGTAATGTTCTGGCAGAGGCAAGCTTAAGACTATTCCCATCTGAATTATGGAATCTCAAGCTCTCTGGTAGCTAGCAATCATGTTGTTTTGTTTTTTAATGATCACTAAGATCTCTGATCTAAGTTAGATGTTAGTCATTGGCATCCTTTAACATTGGTGACTGATAGGAATCCATGCAGATCAACACTTGGGAGGTAGTTGGGCCACAATGTTACACGTATTAATTTTTATTGATAATCAAGATTTAGCAGCGCAAGACATTTTTTCGTGGTTTCTGATTGCTTTTGCCGTTTTTGTTAAACTCGTCGGTGGTTCTCGCACCGGGGAAAATATCGTGTTAGTAGATGTCTCATGTCGTTTAAATGTCCCCCGCTGGATTTGTTTGTTTTTCTCGTTCAAATTCTTCTCCTCTCCGTCACCGGCTTTGTTTAGAAAAACTGTATACCTATGTACCCCAAGGCATATTTTATATTTTCAGACTTAGAGTACCATATTTATATTGAATGAATGAATGAATGAAGGCTTTTAATAACGTCCACGAGGCCGGACAGCCTATGGGACCACATAAACCAAAACACGCTGCAAAGAGAGCCAAAACCCCGCAAGAGGGCCCCAACCACAAAAGGCAGATCACACACAACCCCAACTGAACTCTTTTGCTTTTTGGATCCTATATCTTCTACTATGTATCTTGATCAAGTACACTGCGAGTTTAGCTAACCTCTCTTCTTCGAACAATCTAGTCAAGGAGTCAACATTCAAAGTATCCCTGTAATTGACCCTAATATCCTCGTAGGCTGGGCACTCCATGATGTAGTGCCATTCCGTCTCCACTAAACCCAGATTGCATAAACAACAGATTCTCTCCTCCCATTCTTCTTTAGGCCTCGACCACCTTCCGGTTTCGCATCTAAGTTGGTGCGAACTAGTTCTTAGTTGTGCCATTAGCATTTTCGCTTTCCATTTTATGTCCGCTCCTAAGTAGCTTTTTTGCGTGTGGTCTCGTGAGGGATTGAGATGTGTTATGTAATATTGTTTTTTCCTTCCTACTTCCTTTGTCCACATGCTTACTTTGACTTTTTCTTGCACATATTTTTTGATATCCCCTTTTGTATTTGGGCATTCTTTTATGCTAATACCCCACTTATTCATCCACTTGTCATTCTGTTTCATCCATGTACTCCTCCTTCTTTCTAACTTTTCCTCCACTGCCATTTTGGGCCATCGGGATGCCTCCATGTTCTCAAGCCTCTTTAAATAATTTAACCCCTAGGTCAAAGCTGATGCCTTCATCAGAAAGGCCCTGGCCTCCGCTAGTGCAATCTCATAAGGGACCAATGCTTTAATTTTGAGGCTACTTGTGATTGTTTTTATTGTTAAATGTTATGCAGTGAATTGTACATGTCAGTATGTCTAGCTGGAACGCTGGAGAGCACAAGTAAGTGTGTCTCTCTGTTAGTAAAAATTATGTGTCTCTTGTCTGTCTTTATTCCTTCTCTGAATAATAACCATGCTTTGCTTTTAATTTTATTGCAGATAATTATTCCACTGGACAACAGCTGTTGTCCTGTTGTCTGTTTGAGGAAATGATTGGGGTTCTCTCCTTTTCATTTAGTGGCCATACTTATTATTATGACTTAGATATTTATATTTTAAATTAATTTCTAATTATGTGGATTTATGGCAAGACTTCATTTGGTTCAATGGAAACATCAATGATTTTACAATTTAATCTTTGATAGAGTAGAATAGAAGGTTTTTAACGTTTAAAAATTTTCTCACTTGTAATTTAGCTTTAGAGCAGTTGGTAGAAATGATCTAACTAATAATTTATTTTAGCTGGGAGAAGAGCATAAAAGTGAAATTCAACTTAGGTCTTTTTCCTTATAAAATTCAACTTAGGACTTTTATATCTTCTTCCTCATTATTATTGTACCATATGTACCAATAACCTTATTTTGATTGGGAGGAGAATATAAAAGTGAAAGAAATTAGGATTTTTATACCTTTTTCCTTATTATTATTGTATCATTAGAGGAAAGAATTCAATAGTTGGGTACTGTAATTTTTGTATCCAGAGCGTTATTTTGAGTAACTTTAGAATTTTTATATTTAATAGTAAAATTTATTGTTTCAAATGTAAGGTTCAGGTCTATATCTTAATATATAGTGTCACATTTATATGTTTTGTTGAGATGTCAGAAGATATAAAGAAAAAGTATTTAATAGTTGTACATAAATCATATATTTTTGGTGTGTCCATATGGGGTATCATAATAACTTTGTAGCTTTTTTGATGGAGTCAACATTAATAACTTTGAAGTTACAACTAGTAGTGTGATATAATGATAAAAGGAAGCACTCTCCTTCCTTCTATCAACCACACAAGTTTTAAAAATAATTTTTTATTTGAAAAGGACATTGCATTTTTTATTTTAATAATATATATTGATTCCAAATAAGAGTTTAAGATTTAATAATTATAGTATATTAATTTGTAGAAAAATAATTTAAATTGATAAATTTATAAAAGTTTAAGAAATTTGAAAATCATATTTTTTAAATACAAAAATTTAATAATATAATTTATTTTCACTTATATAAATAATAATTTTAATAATTTAATTAATATAAAATAAACTTTATTTCATATAAATTAAATTCAATTTTTTAAAACTCTTCCATAATTGTAGTAGTTGAATGTTCATTTCACACATGATAATTAGATAGCATCAACAACAAACATTAAATCCACATGTATGTTCTTATATGGTTAGTTAATAAAAAAATACAATAATTAAATTTTTAATTAGATAAAAAATAAATGTTTAAAGTTTATAATGTTCTTAAAAAGTTTTTTTTTTAAATTATTATTTTTTAATGGAAATTTTAACTAGTATAGATATCTTAAATTCATTTATTTAAAAGATATTGGTCTTGAGGTGCTAATATTAAATTTATGATATAAGTTAGATAGGCATAACCAAATAAATATCTCTTGGTTTTATCTGCAATTTTAATAAATGATTTATTCCATATCTTAAGTGCATAATTATATTAGTAGTGCCAAATTTTTATGAAACAAATTAAAACACAACTTTTCCAATTACTTTATTTTTTCTCAAGGAACTATTTTTCTATAGTTTTAAAAAAGTTAAAACAAAAAAAAAATTATTTACTTCATATGTTTTTTTTTAAATTAATATTATTAATGAAAGTGGGGTTTTGAAAGGGTCCAACCCTTTTACAATGAGCATTCAACCAATGTGGAAAGTCTCAAAAGACTAACAACCATAAAACAATACTCCATGAGAGGTGAATACCACAAGTCAAGAACAATAGCAAATTAAGCAAAAGTCAACAGACCAACAACATAAATAAAAAATAACAGTTAGCATTAAAATTGTAGAGATGACATCTCCTTCGAGTTGTCTACTACATCCCATTTTTCTTAAAGAAAACTCAACGATCTAAAATTTCATTGTCTAGATCAATCATAACATTGTCCTTTTGAAGTTGTTAGGACCTTGTCCTCTTACTTGGGCCCTCGACTTTGACTAACTTATTCTTTAGAAGATTGTCATGAAGAATAAAGACTCTAGCAGCCAAGTTATTGATAGTAGATTTGTTTAGTTGAATCACCTTGTCTAAGGAGATCATCAAAATATGTTGCTTATTTTCCATTCTTAACAGGTCATTCGCCTCCTCAAACAACATATTGTAGTTCTTGATCTTATCCCATCTTATCCCATTCCTTCTCAAAGAATTTAACACTAAATTCTTTCTCATACAAATCACCATTGATCTGAGTGTGCAAATTAGTTATCATTTCTTTCAACCTTTCATTCTACAATTTCAACCATTTTAAAATAGTGTGCTCCATGTTTTAATTGTCCTTTAAGACTTTAATCTTCGACTTAAGCACCTCGTGATCCCAATAGGACCGGTAGTAAAGAACACTATCAATAGCACTCTTACCCTGAATCCCTTTAACCTACTTAATACCTCATCACCCTACTTATCAATCCCATAAGAAGCAATAAAACCCTCACTAGACAACCCCTCTTCCATAAGTCTTTTTCCTTTGTCATTCACAACCAACCCTAGGAGTCCATCAACATTTTTTATATATCCTAACAACCGAGAGAGAAACATGGGACCCATAACGCATGGCTCTAGTTATGGGTCAAGATACAGGAGGATTGATATTTAGGATCTTTATTGTAACCACCTTAGAGGGAGACAAATCCTCACTCTTAGAAGGGCTATGATACTACCTTTAGAAGGGTCTTTTTCAACCATAACAACCCTAGTTTAGGCTATGGGAAGGCAACCTTAGCTTTCTCAAATTGTTAGTAATGAAATATGATTGGTGGAGGAGTTTGGCTTTATCCAACACAACATCAACTATAAATTGTTCAATGGACATTAACAAATTAAAAGAAAGACTGACAAGTTGTTTGTATCTAAGGTGATTAAGGAGGGGGAAATGATAAGAGAAAATGATAAGGTGATTATAACGCCCTTTCAAAGTAATATTTTATCAAATAAAAATTCACCTCCTCCTAGGGAGCAAGCAGGGACTCACAAATAACATGTTTGATACCTTACCAACTTTTCCTTACCTCTCAGGAAAGCCTACATGTCCTCTTTCCTCTTCGATTTACTAGCTTTGTGGGTTTTCAAGCCCTCTATGGGTAACCCAATGGCCACCATTATTACCTATTCAGTAACTTCAAAGCTAATGCCTCTCACAGTAACCTTTAGGATACCTTTTCAAGACACTGCAAATTCTCTTGACAACACATGATCAAACCCATTAATTTGTTCTATGAAAGAAGCAAGCCCATTCTTGCAAAGGATATGCCATTTAGTAGTCTTCTTTTTAACCTCTCCACATGAGGAAGGCTCAATGCATACTCTTTCCCCTCCCACATGATTAGATTACTTCACTACCACTCCACAAAGCTCCCTATTCTTAGGAATTTGACAAGTTAAGAGAAGCCAAAATTAGAAATAAACTAGCATACCTATCTTTTAAAAATCTTTTAATTTAATTATATTAAATAAAATTTAATTTAATTAAATTTAAAACTACCATGAGCTCTTGTGCTTTCATACTACCATGAGCATGTAAATACCATGACTTTCTTTCAATTTTGTTTCAACTAAAATCAAATTTATAACATCGGCTCTTACCATTCGAACATGAGCAGAAGAAAAGCTGCAAATTACGGTTATAGAATTATCTTTGGTTGGACATTAAACTAATTAAATTTAAAACTACCATGAGCTCTTGTGCTTTCATACTACCATGTGCGTGTAAATACCGTGACTTTCTTTCAATTTTGTTTCAACTAACATCAAATTTATAACATCAGCTCTTACCATTCGAATAGGAGCAGAAGAAAAGCTACAGATTACGGTTATAGAATTATCTTTGGTTGGACATTAAACCTAGACATTTCTCCTGATGAGGAAATTGTTGTTCGAAGCAATCACTTCCTTGGAAATCGGTACACAAAACTGACAATTCTTAGTCCCTGTCATGGGTTGTATGTGCTATGCAGCGCAACAAAGTACTTTCAAAAACCATGCGTAGCAGAGTACATGAAACCACATGCATGCCCATCAGGATGGGCATTCCATCATGAATGCTGGATAGATGGTTCCTTGTTTTTAAACATCACCCACTTCAACAATCATAAGTCAATTTTGGCCAAAAAAAATAGGATAAATATTTAGCACTTTTTATTGTAGATGAGGTGTAAAATTGTTATTAACTCTTTGACCATTGAAGTGGATGATGTTTAAGTACAACCAATGGTTGATAGGTACATATATATAAATAGGCATATTGGCCCAACATATTTGCATTTTTTTGTTAAATTCATTCCATGCAATGGTTGGCTGATAGAGCTATTTATATATGTACCCATCAGTCATCTAAAGGTAACTTTTATTAGTTTATAACAATCTCGTGGGTTCAATTATTTAAGAGATTTTGATGAACATATTAAAAAGAAGCGACTTTTAATTTATCATAATTAACACCAAGAATAACTATACAAAATTTCAACCACAAGAATTTTTAACTTATGTAATTTTCTATTAAGTAGTGTTATTTATTTTAATTTATGTATTTCTAATGTATCTTTTCTTGGAGGTTTGAAAACATGCAGCACATACAAATGCTCCACCTAAATCTAGTGAGCTTACTAATTAAACCCAGTGATCTTACTTTACATTCTTAGAATTTCTAGAATAACAAAATTCATTTGTGCAACATTGTAATATAGTTAAACCTACCAAAGAATAATATTTATTACACAATATTCAAATGCTTTGGCTTCTCAATACAACATTTTAACATCAAAATTCAATAATCCAAAAGTAAAAATTCCTTCATAAATAATGTTTGTGATTCGAGGTTAGATAAATGTACTAATAAATACCATGAATGTTGCTTTTAGTGCAACTATTTATCCTCTTATTTGCTTCTTTAAACCATCCAAGAAGAAAATAATTACTAAAAATTTTCCTTAAACAAAATTGAAGGATTATGACACTTCAAACAAACCAAATGCCCTTGAAGACCAAAATGTTTGACAAGCATTAATTCAAAATAGAGAGAAGAAGATCAAGCACTAATGAACTATGTAACTGTTGTTATATGGAGCTCAAGGGTTAGGGTTATAGTTCACATTGCATTGTAACATATTGCAACGGTATTGAGTTGCATGAGATTGCTGGTTGTAATCAGTTCTATTTTTGCTTGATAATAATATTAGACTCTCTGTTGGTGGATGTAGCTCGAGTTTGGGTGAACCACGTTAAAATTGTCTCTTGCTGTTTTATTTCTATGTATTTTCATTCCTTTATTTAATATCTGATTATATGCATTTAATTGATATCTTCTGCCTGCTATTCCTAATAGTAACATCCTTTGTACCCTTAGATACTACATTCTTTGCAAGCTCCTAAGGAAGAGAGCTTAGCCTTGGCATTGTCTAAATCTCTCATATATTGATGATGTTCTTGTTGTGGCGAGCAAAGTTGGCTGCTTTGCTAGTAATTTTCTCAAAAATGTCATTAATAAATCTATTCATAATCCCCGTGTCCTTGCTAGAAATGTTGATATTAGGGTGCACTTGCTTGAGAATTTTAAACAAGTAAATCTTGTAGGTTTGGTTGCTCTTTTTTATTTTTGTTATTTCCTTTCTTATCTCTAACTTTTTTGGGGACCTTCTTTTCAGCCTTGGAAACCTTCTTTTTCAAACATTTCTTAGCCATTGGGTTCTCTTTTTGATGGGCTTCTTCTCTATCTTGTGTGCCATCAATAAGAACTACAAATATTATAGATCCAAACTAGAAATTAAATTTAAGTTTTAACTAAACTAAAAATTATGGGTAGTTTAAATTTCTTAGTTATAAGAAACCTTTGTCGAATCAAAACTCTCTTTTTCACAAAATGAAGGAAAACATAACTATTTCAATTCCAATAGGCTAGCCCAAAAGGATCGAGAGACTTGGGGAATGGAACGAAGCCTCCACTAGCATTCACCTTACCACCCTAACATGTTGGCATCCTTAGTTTGGTCCCATGAGGTGTGAAAGAAAAAATAGCTATTGGCTCTTAAGAGACTCTTTTGGTCCAATGTAGCCTAGAAGGGTCGGGATGTTTGGCCACCAAAAAGATAGCTCCACCATAAATAGCCATCATGTTGTCATATTGACTATTTACCAAATTTTTGACTCTATTTCATTTCAACCTTCCATTGAACCTATAAAATGTATCTCTATCGACCTCTTCAACTATATTGTTTCTTCATACAATAGACACAAATTGACGAGTCAAGAAGATTTTGACTGCATGTATGTTTACAACGTATCAACTATTTAAGCTTTACCAAAAAGGCACCTCCACTAGCATTCACCCACCCACCCCAATGTGTTGGCACCATCGATTCAGTCCTACGAGGTGTGGAAGAAAAAATATGACTATTGACTCTTAAGAGACTCTCTCGGTTCGATGTAGCCTGGAAGGATCAAGATGCTTGGAAACCAAAAAGAGACCTCTTGTAAGGAAGCAATGTATTCGTAAACAAATTCCTACACTAATCTTTGAGAGGAGTATTATGCGAATAACTTAAAAATCATATCAAACTTATTACAAAATGTAGAGAAACACATAAAAATCAGGAACAAGCAGTAAACCATAACACAGTGATTTACATGGGGAAAACCCTTTTGGGAGAAACACCACACTCTAAAACCTACATAATGTATTATCAAATTTATTCTTTACAAGAGTATATCACCAGCTTTCATATATAGAGTAATTTCAACAACATTCTGACAGCACTGATGTGCCTGCAAACTCTCATAATACAAATGACTCCTCAAGCCTTCAATTTATAGACTTCTAGAAACTTGGAAACCATGAGAAAAAACCTTCAAAAATGTGGTGCCCAACTTGGGCTCAATTTCCAATGCCACATTTGAAGATTCCTTACAACAAGCTAAAAATGGTATCTTGGACCTTGTTGTAATCTATCATAAGCTATCATAGTTGACCACCCAACTTGGGTGCCCAAGTTTGCTACATAAAAATAGTCTAAAATAAGCTCTTACAAATGCTCTTCACATCTTACAGTTGGTCATACATTCCAATATAACTTCCCCTATTTTAGGCTTTTACACGTCATAAGAATCTATCATAACCTCCCTATAAAATAGGAGTATGAAATCTATTATAAATAACACCTTATGACACCTTTAACAAAGTATTGACATGTGGCATATGTGCAACCTCAAAATCCCACACCCCATTTTGGTGGAGCACAATATTAAATATGATAAAATATGTAAATGTCTAATATAAATTACAGGAAAAAGTGAAATATTAAATAAATGAGATTAGGAACTTGAAAAGGTTGAGACACATTAATTCCCAACATTCTCCAACTTGTCAAATACCTTACAAGAGCCAAAGGAAACACCAACATTGAAATTTAATTGTTAGAGGCTATGAAGCCCATAGACTTCGAACACCATCTGAAATTCTCTATGCTCATGGGCTTAGTTAATGCATCTACAACATTTATCAAAGTCTCTACCTTTTCTATCTTCACCATGCCATCCTCAACCATATCTCACAAAATGATATTGTACATCTATATGCTTGGTCCTAGCATGAAATGTTGGGTTGATCCGCACATTGATTATCACAAATAACTATCATTGCAACCTATTTTATTCCAATGTTTGAACACAATTTATTAATCCAAATGGTTTCCTTATAGGTATGAGTTGTTTCAATATACTCACCCTCTATAGTAGAAAAAGTGACCAAAGCCTATCGTTTACTCATCCAACTTATTACACCATCGTATAGAGTAAAAACATAAGTAATGGTGGATCTTCTACTATCGACATCACCTACCCAGTCTAAATCCACATAACCACAAATATCCAAGAAATATTTGTCTCTTGTACCATGAAAACACAAGGAATACTTTGAGGTACTCCACAAATATCTAAAGACTCTTTAACTACATCCCTATGAACTCTACCAAGATTATACATGTATTTACTAAGAACTCCCACTGCTTGGTCAATATTTGGTCTTGTACAAACCATAGCATACATTAAGCTTCCAACTACATTCTAGCAAGGCACTCTTCTTATGTCTTCCATCTTTGATGGCATGCAAAATAATGTGTAATAGATAACTTCATTCCCAATGTCACAGGAACACACAATGGTTTACAATCTTGCATGTTAAGCCTCTATAAAATTGAATTGAAATACTTACTCTGGATAAGACATAGCTTTTTATTCACTCTATTTCTTCTAATCTCCATACCAAGAATGTGTTTAGATGCACCAAGATCTTTCATTTCAAACTTTTTTAAAAGTTGAGATTTTAGTTCTAAATCAAACCCTTCCCTTTGCCAATAAACAACATATCATCAACATATAAAGAAATAACAAGGAAACGATCACCATCAAATTTAAAATAAACATAGTGATTAGATTTAGAATACTCAAATACCAAACTCAACACATATGTATCAAACTTCTAGTACCACATCTTAGGACTCTATTTCAAGCCATATAAGGATTTCTTCAATTTACAAACCAAACATGACTTTTACCTTTAACCATAAATTCCTCTGGTTGTGCCATATAAATATTCTCCTCAAAATCACCATGAAGGAATGTCATTTTCACATCGATTTTCTCGACCTCTAAGTCATAAGTTGTAGCAATAGATGATAAGAATCTAGTGGATGTCATTTTTGTTACATGAGAGAAAATCTCATCATAATCAACCCCCTCAACTTGGGAGTAACCTTTCGCAACCAACCATGCTTTCTAATTTTCAATACCACCATCTAAACCAATCCTTTTTTTAACACTCATTTGCAAGAAACAAGTTTACATCCTTCAAGCAATGGTACAAGGTACCATGTATCATTCTTTTTCAAAGATGTCATTTCTTCATCCATGGCTATCTTCTAGGACTCTACATCATTCATACCTAATGCCTCTTCTATAGATCTTCGTTCATCAATGTTAGTATTAAAAAAAAAACATCTCCAATCATCAAGTGAGTACCTTTCTAGTGGTTATCTACATCTTGTAGACCTTTAAACATGCTAAGGTGGAGTTCTTCATCTCCTTCCTCCTCTTGCAAAGATTGAGAGCTTGATGAATTATCCTCAACTTCTTGTCTATCTTGGGGCCTCGATTCAACTTCAAGTGTAGAACAAAGTTGAATCACATCCTTTTGTTCACTTTGTTTTGGCTACAATATAACATAACAAGGCTTAGTTTCTCTCAAAATCACACTTCTACTAAATATTACCTTTTGTGCAATTGGATCCCAAAGCTTGTATTCTTTCATACCATAATTGTAACCGATGAAGATACGTTTCATAGCCTTGTTCTCTAATTTTATTTGCTTCTCCCTTGGAACATGTGCATATGCCTCACAACCAAAAACTCTAAGATGTCTCAATGAAGGCTTGTGACCTGATCACGCCTCCATAGGCATTTTATCAACAAGAGATGATGTAGGATACATGTTAATCAAGTTGAAAGTAGTGGCTATAGCCTTAGCCTAAAACTTTTATTCTAGACCAACACCACTAGGCATACTGCTAGCCTTCTCCATCAGTGTCCTATTCATTCTTTCTACAACTCTATTCTATTGTGTAAAATATGGAGTTGTCTTTTGTCTTTGTATTTCAAAATCTTTATAGAATTCGTCAAAATCATTAGCCCAATATTCACTACCATTTTCAGTTCTTAAACATTTTATTTTTTTTGGTTTGTAACTCTACCATTACTTTAAATTGATTGAAAACTTTAGATTTACTCTTTAGAAAATAAACTCATATCCCTATGCTATAATCATCAATAAATGAAACATAGTAAATAGACTTCACAATTGAAGGAACATCAACAAGACCAAACACATCAGAATGAGTAAGATCCAGGATACCACAAGATTTTTGAGAACTTTCAAGTAAAACTAAATGTGGTTTTGTTTTCTATTAATATAGTGCTCACATAAATCAAATTCAAGATTACAATCTAAAAGACCTTCAACAATGTTCTTATTTTTCAAGGTCCATAGACCCTTTTCTTCTATATGGCCTAATCTTGGTGCCATTACATATTCTTCTTTACAAGTAATTTAGATTTGGTACAAAGAGAACCCTTAGGCACCCAAAAGCCACAACCATCCACTAAAGAGGATACCATCTCTTTTTCCAACTAAGTAGCCATATACTTTCTTTCTATAGAAGTACTATTGCACTCAATAATGCATGCATCAAGCTGAAATAAGGTTCCAATTCTACTACCTCTAGCAATAACTATTGTCACTTGGATTTGCACCCAGTGTTAGAGGCTTTTAGGGCTCCAACAATCCATTGAAACATTGAGATGACCTCCAGGTGTGGGACCTTGCAAGGAGGCCAAATCTCCAGAGAGAGCCTAGTTCCTTCGCTAAATGTGAGATTTAGCTACTGCTAAGACTAAACCTAATCTATGCACCGTTGAGGAAAAGGGAAAGGAGGATGAATTGAAATTGAAAGGGGGTGATACACCAGGTTTGAATATAGGTAGGCCCTCAAAATAACCATGTATGCACAAAATAACAATAAACAACATACCAGCATACACAAATCATGAACTACTTGCAGAGGTAAAGGAAACTAAATGAAATCAAAGAGGAAAGAAGCATTCACAAATGGAGGTCAAGCAGAAAGTACACAGAGCAAAGAATAATTCATGAAAAGGCAAAAAACTGATCTTTATTATCAAAGAGGCACGGTTACAATTGAAAAGAGATATGGTTTTTTAGACCAAAAGCCAACCTGAATACATTACATTTCATGCCTTATATAGCATTTACAATGAAGCGCCATTACCTACTATAATGAATGCGCCTATGGGCATGTCAGAGAAATTTTACAAAAGAGAATGCCATAAATGTAGAAAATATCTCCAAGAAGTGGTTGAACAAATATCTGTGTTTGAACACTTGCACTTGACACCGCCTTTTGCAACCGTAAATGCTCAACCACAATTTTCCAATTGGAGCTGGATGTTTGACTTTCATCTAAACTGGATTCCTGCCTTGGAAGCAATATTTCATCATGTACGATCATGGTAGACCCTTGATTCAACTTCCTTTCCTTGATTTCTGAAGGCCGCAGAAGTCATCAAAGTTCAGGCCTCGGGCCTTCGACATGCGGCCTTCTAAGGAGGAAGAAAGAAAGGAGAAAGACCGCTCCCTGAGCTCCACTCTACAAAGGAGAATTACATTATTGGTGGACTTCAGGCCTCAGGCCTTCCATCTTTTGTCTTCCTTGGTGATGTCACCGCCACGTGTCACCTTCCCACTATCCTTCCAGCCTACCACAAGCCCACTAAAAGACTCTGTGGGATGGTAGGAAGCCTTAGAAAATTTTACACTTGTCGAGCGTCGAAGTTCGAGCTCTTTGTCTTACACCTTCCAAAAGGGAAGAGGGAAGGGGAAAAGTCTGAAGTTTGAGGCCTGAAGACTTAGCCGTTTTTGCCAAGGAAAAGGTTGGAGTTCATCCTTCAAGCCTTCCACCTTTCATCTTCCAAAAGGGAAGGAAGAAGAGGGAAGGTCCGAAGTTCGACCCCTGACAAGTCTTCAATACTTAGAATATTTTGTAAAGGAAAGGGTGGAGTTTGGAGACGATAAGGAATGGAAGGACGAAGACTAGAACTCTAAACTCCAAAATTCTAACAAGGTGGAAAACACAAGGAAAACTTAAGGTTTTGGGACTTAGTCAATTTTGGATGTTTTTCCTTGTACTCCTAAAGGGGAAAATACGTAGAGATTTATGTGAATTTGGGCTATTTGGCTGGAGAGGAAAATAGGACAACAATAACCATAGCAGCTCTCATCATTTTAATACCTACTTTAGAAAACTAAACATGTACACTTGCATCTATTAGTTTGCTTACAAATAATAGATTATGTGAGCTAATCCTGGGATATGCAAGACATCATAAAATCTTCTAACTCTACCATCAATTTTTTTCTTTGAATACTACCGTGGCCAACAATATTTAAATAGGAATTATCACCTAAGTACACCTTACCACCTTCATATTTTTCATACTTACTGAACCAATGTCTAATAGAGGTCATGTGAAAAGATGCACCAAGTAAATCAACCATTCATTCTCGCCTACACAAGTGACCAAGGCTACAATAGATGCATCACCATCTACCTTCTCAGAATCAACCTTCTTCTTTTTTTCTTTTCTTCTTTGCACTCCTTATGGAAGCAACCAAGCTTACCATAGTTCTAGCAAATAACCTTGTGTTGTTATATGGTGCCTAATCAGACTCAGAGGTTAAATTTTCCCCACTTTTATCGGCGTGGTTTCCCCCCAAATTATTTAACGAGGGTTTGGGGGTAGTGCCCCCAAGATGGGGTCAAGGGGCAGCGGGAGTTATTTTTCTATTGGCTGACATAAAAAAAACCCTATTTTTGTAACTGACATAAAGCTTGATAAAAACGGCTAAGGGTTAGGGTTTCCATTGATTTTTTGCATTGTAGCATTTGTAACGGTATTGAGTTGCAAGGATTGCTGGTTGTAATCAGTTTGATTTACTGGATAATAATACTTGATTCTCTGTTGGTGGATGTAGCTCAAGTTTAGGTGAACCACGTTAAAAATTGTCTCTCGCTGTTATTATTTCTGTGTATTTTCATTCCTCTGTTTAATCTTTATTTGCATTTAATTGATATCTTCTGCATGCAATTCCTAACAAGTGGTATCAGAGTGGGTTGTGTTTGATTATCATCTGCAGGAAGGTCTCATGGTTGAGTGGGAGTCTCACGGTTTAGTGGGAGCAATGGCGGATGAGGGTAAATTGAAGGTAGATAAATTTAATGGGTAGAACTATCAGTTATGGAAGATGCAGATGGAGGATTATCTCTATCAGAAGGCTTTATGGAGGCCGTTGGAAGGAACAACCAAGAAACTGGCGTCAATGACTGATTAGGATTGGAATCTTCTAGATAGAAAGGCACTGGGAACCATTCGGTTGTGCCTGGCACCATCTGTGGCGTTCAATATAACAAAAGCAACGACAACAAGTGAACTGATGAAAGTTTTGGCTAAATTGTATGAAAAACCCTCAGCCTCGACTAAGGTATTTCTCATGAAGCATTTGTTTAATCTGAAAATGATTGAAGGCGGATATGTGACAAATCATTTAAATGAGTTTAATACGATTACCGGCTAGTATGAAGAGGTGAGGGCTCTCTTGGTTTTATGTTCTTTTCCAGAAAGCTGGAATAGCTTGGTAATAGATGTAACTCTGTCTCTGGTTAAAATACTTTGAAATTTGATGATGTTGTTGGTGTTATCCTTAGCAAGAAAATGTGACAGAAAAGCTCAGGAGGGTCCACATCAGGTAGTGTTTTGAATGAAGAAAGTAGGGGCAGATCAAAGGAGAGAGGAAAAGGTTCTGGAGGTCATGGGAAGTCATGAGGAAAATCAAAGGACAAGAGGTCCCAATCCAGAGGATAGAAGGATTGCTGGTACTATGGGAAACTAGGTCATCTAAAGAAAGATTGTTGGTCTCAGAAGAATAAAGAAGGAGACAAACAAGAAGGCAATAACGAGGTAAATGTGGTAAGTAATAAATTTGAAGATGATGTTTGATTCTTTCTCTAGATAATGCTGACGATTCATGGGTTTTAGACTCAAGGGCCTCATTTCATGATGCGCCCCATAGAAGTTATTTTCTTGATTATGTCCAAGGGGATTTTGGGCTGGTTTATTTGGGAGATAATGAACCCTATCAGATTGTTGGAAAGGGAAGAATTAATATTAAGTTGCAGAATGGGAATCATTGGCTACTACAAGAGGTAAGGCACATTCCAAGGCTAAGTAGGAATTTAATTTCAGCAGGGCAACTATGTGATGAAGGTTGCATAGTTACTTTTATTGATAAAAATTAGAAGGTTTCAAGAGGTGCCTTAATAGTAGCAAAAGGTGTGAAAGTAGACATCTTATATCTTTGTACAGGTCATACTATTCCATCTACTTTAGTTGTTGCAGAGAAAAACTAAACAGGTTTAGGAACAGTTGCTGCGGGTTTGCAGGAAGAGACTGAAACAATTGCTGTAGGTTCTAAGACAACACTGTGGCATAATAAACTTGGGTATATGAGTGAAAAGGGTATGAAGGTATTTCATTTTAAGAAAGTTTTACCAGGTCTGAAATGTATTAATATGGATTTCTGTGAAAGTTGTGTGTATGGCAAACAAAAGAGAGTTAGTTTTCTCAAGGATGAGAAGCAAAAGAAAGATGAAAAGTTGGAGCTTGTGCATACAGATGTATGGGGACTAGCTCAGGTATCTTCTCTCGGTGGCTCTCGGTATTATGTTACATTCATAGATGATGCAACTAGGAAGGTTTGGATTTATTTCCTTAGGTGGAAATCTGATGTATTTGAAACATTTAAAAAATGGAGAAGCTTGGTTGAGAATGAGACAGGTAAAAGATTAAAATGTCTCAGATTTGATAATGGTGGTGAGTATTGCAGCAAAGAATTTGAGGATTATTGTTCCTTTAATGGAATTCGTAGGTAGAAAATGGTTGCAAGGACTCCACAAGAAAATGGAGTGGCTGAGTGCATGAATAGGACAATAATGGAGCGTGCAAGGAGCATAAGATTGCATGTTGGGCTGCCTTTAAACATGTGGACAGAGGTTGTTAATACTACTGTATATTTAATTAATAGAGGTCTTTCAGTTCCTTTGGGCTATGGTATTCCAGAGGAAGCATGGACATGTAAGAAGGTGAGTTATTATTTTCTCAAAACCTTCGAATGTGAAGCATTTGCACATGTAGATTTTGAAAATAGAACCAAGCTGGATGCAAAATCAAAAAACTATATTTTTGTTGGATATGACATTGATGAATTTGGTTATAGGCTGTAGGATGTTGAAAATCTAAAAATTGTGAGAAGTAGAGATGTTGTATTCAATGAGAAGGTGTTGTACAAAGATCAGTTGCAGAAGCATGAGAAGAAAGAAAAGGATTATGTGGTGCTAGATGATACTTAAAATAGTGATGTTCCAGTGGTTCCTCATGCTCCACAACAGCAACAAGTAATACCACAAACTCCAGTGAATGTTAGACGGTCAACAAGGCTAAGTAGACCTCCTGAAATGTTTTCTCCCTCTTTGTATTCTATTTTGTTAACAGATGCTGGTGAACCAGAAGCATATGATGAAGCTATGCAGGTGGATACAAAGGTTTAGTGAGAGCTTGCAATAAACGAAGAAATGAACTCCTTGCTGAAAAATCAGACTTGAGAATTATGTAAGTTGCTTGTAGGTAAAAAGACTTTACCAAACAAATGGGTTTATAGGTTGAAAGAGGAAGATGGAGGTAAGAAAAGATTTAAAGCCAGGTTAGTTGTAAAAGGATTCGCACAAAAAAAAGGTATTGATTTTGATGAAATTTTTTCTCCAGTTGTTAAGATGACTTCTATTTGTACTATTTTAAGTATTGTGGCTGCTGAAAATTTGCATTTGGAACAACTAGTGGTGAAAAATTTCTTTCTCCATGGTGATTTGGAGGAGGAGATATATATGGAACAGCCCCAAGGATTTGAGATCAAAGGTAAGGAGAAACTGGTGTGCAGATTGAAGAAGAGTTTGTATGGCCTGAAACAAGCACCTCGGCAATGGTACTTGAAATTTGATAATTTTATGGCTGAGCAAGGCTACAGTCAATGTAATTCTGACCATTGTGTTTATTTTAAGAGGTTGGATAATGATAGCTACATTATTTTATGTTTATATGTTGATGACATGCTTGTAGCAAGGTCTAACATGGATCACATTAGAGAGTTAAAACAACAGTTAGCACAATCATTTGCTATGAAGGATTTGGGGATAGAAAAATAAATCCTTGGTATGAAAATTTGCAGAGATAGGAAGAACATAAAATTGACTCTATCTCAGGCTAATTATGTTGAAAAGGTGTTGTAGAGATTCCATATTGAGAATGCAAAAGCTGTCAGCACACCTTTGCCTAGTCATTTGAAATTGACTAAGGAGATGTGTCCTAAGACACATGAGGAGGAAGAAAAAATTTCCAAGTTACCATATGCTTCAGTTGTAGAAAGTTTAATGTACGATATGGTATGCACGAGACTGGATATTGCACATGTTGTAGGAGTCGTAAGTAGGTATATGAGTAATCCCGGATTGGAGTATTGGAATGTGATAAAATAGATTCTTAGATATTTGAGAGGTACATCCAATAAACATTTATATTTTGGGGGCTCTAATATTGATTTAACAGGCTATGTGGACTTAGATTTGGTAGGGGATATTGATACTAGGTGGAGTACTATAGGTTATGTATTTACTGTAGGTGGGACATCGGTGAGTTGGATCTCCATGTTGCAAAAGGTGGTTGCTTTATCCAGCACAGAGGCAAAGTATGTAGCTGCAATAGAGGCAAGCAAAGAGATGATATGGCTGCAATATTTTATGGAAGAATTGGGAAAACAACAGGCTAACAATTATTTGTTTACAGACAATCAGAGTGCCATACATCTTGTAAAGAATTTTGCCTTGCATTCAAAGACCAAACACATACAACTAAGGTATCACTTCATTCAGTTGATGTTGGATGATGGACAATTAAGGTTGGAAAAGATACATATAGATGAAAATCCAGTGGATATGTTTACAAAGGTAGTGACAAGGGAGAAGTTGAACTCCTCTTCAGCTTTAGTTGGTTTTCAAGACTGAAACAATAAAATTAGAATAGTAGGGTCCAAGGTGCTTATTTCCACTGGGAGCTATAGGGTCAGCGATGTTATGATCAGTCTCCAAGTGGGAGATGATATGGTGTGGAGTCTGATCAGTCTCCAAGTGGGAGATTGTTGTTATATGGAGCCTAATCAGACTTAGAGGTTAAATTTTCCCCACTTTTATCAGCGTTGTTTCCCCCCAAATTATTTAACGTGGGTTTGGGGGTAGCGCCCCTAAGATAGGATCAAGGGGCAGTGGGAGTTATTTTTCTATTGGATGACATTAAAAAATCATATTTTTGTAACCAACATAAGGCTTGATAAAAGCAGCTAAGGGTTAGGGTTTTTGTTGATTTTTTGCATTGTAGCATTTGTAGCAATATTGATTTGCAAGGATTTCTAGTTGTAATCGGTTTGATTTACTGGATAATAAT
Source organism: Cunninghamia lanceolata (assembly GCA_027924645.1). NCBI lineage: Eukaryota > Viridiplantae > Streptophyta > Pinopsida > Cupressales > Cupressaceae > Cunninghamia > Cunninghamia lanceolata. Next base: position 119,699 of record BSBN01000529.1, read on the forward strand.
ATTGGACTCTCTATTGGTGGATGTAGCTCAGGTTTGGGTGAACCACATTAAAAATTGTCTCTCACTGTTATTATTTCTGTGTAATATTTATTTACATTTAATTGATATCTTTTGCATGCAATTCCTAACACCTTGGACAAGTACCAGGAGACTTTGATCTTCACTTGGACTTGGACTTGGATTTATCAAATTACTTATCATTATTATTTCCTCTTCCTTTTGGTATTCCTCAAACACTCAAGGCCTCTTTGGCATTTAGAGAGACCTTCCTCCTCTTTTCTTCAAAAAAAAGAGAAATAACAACATCCTCTACTTTGAAAACAATAGAAGTGACCATCCCAATAGCCATGACAAGATTGTCCCAGCAGTCTGGAAATGAACACAACAAAGTTTGACATATTTCTTCCTCATCCATATTTACACCAACAAAGTTTAATTAAGCCACCAAAATATTAAATTCTTCTAAGTAATCAACAATCCATCCACCTTCTATCCTCAAGGAAAAGAGCTTCTTCCTCAAGAATATTTTTTTCAATAAGGACTTCGCTTGATAGATCTCACCCAACTTCTTCCATAATTATTTTTAAGTGGGCTCTTTGTGGACATTAATAAGAGCATGATTTGATGCAGCTCAAGATCTAGGAGCCTTGTCAAGCTACCAGATCAAGTAGCAAAAATGTTTAACACAAACAACAAAACAAATGATTCTTTATTCATATGCAAGAGAAGGATTACACAAGAGTACAATTGGCATTATACATGCATTGACCTCTATTAGGACTAATAAAATTAGCCTCAGTTATCCCCTCAAATATCCTATCATTCGAATTTACACTTAGAATTTTACCATTCAAAATATCCCATCTACATGTCCTATAGATACCAACAACTCTCATTTTACCACAAAATTTTGACCCCAATAATAATGTATATCCATTACTCCACTTAGGGTACCCATTTCAATAAAGTTCATTATCTAAAAACCCCATTGTTAACCTCCCACAATCACCACCTTAATAACTTTACATTTATCCTTACGCCCATACATAAGATGACATACATCGGAGGGATAATATCATATCGAAGAGAGTCATGTCACACTCCCTTTGATGGGCTAATGAAAAGGGTCAAAGTAAATATTCTCAAAGGGACTTATTTTAATACTCCCTTATAGCCCGAAAGGGCCACATCAAAGGCACCTTAATACATCGAAGGGTAATAATTTTAAGTCCCTTCGAAGCTTCGAAAAGGGAATACACTATTAAAAAGGGGACATCAAAGGGAAATAAAGATATTAGCAGGATAGGAATAAAAGTCTCCTTGATGGCCTCGATGGCTTTGATAGTAACAAAGAAAGGAATTCACTTATCATGGTTGGCTCATATAGAAATAATGATGAAAAGTTGAACATGGCTAAGGATGATTTCGAAGAGAGTCAAAGATATCGGAGTGAGACAATTTCGAGTCCCCTCGATGGATCCAATAAATAATAAAAGGATATTATTTAAAAGGTATCGAAGGGAGAGGGAGGTATTGGTGAGAGAAAATTCATAGTCCCTTCGATACAACGAAAAGAACCCCTTACCTCATTGACATGACAACTAAATTTTAGAAGGGACAATTGACATTAATACTCGTTATGTTGACAAGAAAGATGGCAAGGATGACATTTATGAATCAGGGCCAAGTGCTATAAACCTAATCTTGACAATATTTCAATTGTGAAAAATCATGAGCATACAGGAGACGGAATAGGAGGACACGACATTGCCTGATATTGAAGAAGTCTGCAAAGGGCACTGTTGATTCAAGTAAGTATTTGAAACCAAGCTAAATTTTTTCTTGAAATACGTGAATTGTCGAAGAGATTAGGGCTTAAAATCATGGAGGGTACATCAGAAACACCAAAAGCTAAGAGACATAAAACATAAACTAGACCATTGAATCAGGATTTGATTGACCAATGCCCTGGCTCTGGACCAAGGTCCAAGAGAGCCGCACAATTAAACCCCGCAGCTGAGAAATTGGAAGATAAACAGATAAAACTAGGTGATATATGGACACCAAAGAGGGAATATGTCATGTTTATGTACCACTATAGAAAAATGTATAGGCATCAACCAGTGTCTAATCCATGGAGAATGAATCTAGGAAAACTAGTGGTACCAAATGTGTTTGTCAATGTAGAATTAATTAGGGTGCTGGCTAAGATGTATGACCCAAAGACATATTCAATCTGCCTACCAGGTGGGTCATCTTTTATTTCCATTACCAAGAATTATATTTCTATGGTTTTCCAGTTGGACATGAGCATGTCAACGCCTTTCACGATTAGAGATCTTTTGGACGAATATCATACTATGGACACCAGTTACAAAAGATGGAAATTGCCCTTACATAGACCTCGGGATGAGGGGAATCATCTTAAAATATTTTCTGATGGTGAATGCCCTCCATTTTCCATAGAGATATTTGAAGAATATTTCCAATATACATATTATTCAACTGGACAAGTCTTGGGAGTGGATGTTCCTGCCCTAATGTCTATAGCCCCAATGGTCTTAGTAGTAGACATACAAAGCTGGGATGCTATACCTTTTGATTATGCAAGCTATTTTGACAAAGGTTTTGAATAAACAGCTTGCTACCATCAAAAACAACAATGCAACTGTTAGTTTCAGACATTATTCATTGCTTATGCACCTTATTTTATATGGTCAGTCCACAAGATTATGGAGTGAGAATTTGAGGGTCAAGGACCTAGATAACGATGTAAACATAAGACCGGTACAAATGTGGACCTCAATTTGGGATAGCAGATGTGTAAGATCACATTACCTATATTTTGAAGAATATTTTGTGAAACCCCTATACAGACTGCTTGGTCACCCTTGTGAATATAATTTGTCACCTGAAATAAAACGGCTTCTTCACCCCAAGGAAAGAAATTAGAAAAGAAAGATAGGTCACAATTGGGGAGATTGGTATGCATATGATGAGTGCACCATAATTAGGGTGTATGGTTTTGAAGAAACCCCATTTCTTCTCCCAAAAATAGTCCCTGATAGAATTGCTTATCTAGAAATAGTGAGGCAATTGGCATACTCAGATTCCATGCATCTCAAGCATTATAGAAAGCAATCCCTCATGCCTGGGACTTTGTGTTTTGGTGATTTTTCTATTATTTCTAACAAAGGATATGAATCTATTGATATCAAGTTGGAATACTACAACTTGCCAAAAGGGAAAGAAAGAAAAGAATTTGATCCTGAACACTTCATCAATGATGTCAAATTGACATAGAAGCTGAAAGGTTATAAACATGAATTCCTTATTGATGATGACCTGGTCAGAAATTATGATGAATCCCATGCTGCAAGGAGGAGAAGTATATATAATAAAATAATGATGGGAGAAGCATGGAGAAGGATTCAAAACCCATTATGTATAGAAGCTTTCCATGAGATAAAAGATCCTCTCGAAAGAATTGATTAGTTAATCTTACATGAGTATGAATTGACTAAAGATGTGCCTATTGTAGCCTTTAAAGAAAGAAGAGGTACTCCTTTGATAGAGGATGTGGCTAGAATACAGGCTGAAAACATAACTCTACTTTGTCATTTATCTCCACAACCCACTACAGATATTAGCTTTTCTATTGACACTCCCATGGCAGGTGAAGGAGATGCTGAGGAGGAAGTTGAAATTGTACAAATCAATAAACCTTTTATTGCACAATATGAGTCACCACCAAAAAGGAATATTATTATATTTGAAGCATCAGATCAACTCTCCGATTATGTGAGGCATCTTGTAAGCCAAAAGTTTATTTCAGACAACAGTTTTGTTCAAACTCCAGAGTTCAAATAATTTGTTTATGAGTATAAGGGCAAACTAATAAGAGAGAAGATGAAAGAAATTACCCCAAAAAAGGAAGCTAATACCTTGAAAGAGTTACAAGAAGAAGTTGACAATGAAATAAAGAATATCACTCCTGAAAAGGGGCAAGAATTGTTGCAAAAGGCTGAAGTTATGCTTCTCCCAAGATGGGATATTAGTTATGCTATAGTTTTTGATAGCTTCATGAAGAGGCAAAACAAAACATTACAATTGACTACTGAAGGAAGTGGCAAGATTTACATTGGCTCAGGATATAACCCAGACAATGCCACTCTTCTAATTTGGGCACTATACCCACCAGAGAAAAGGCCCACTATTATCAATGATCTGAGCCAAGTCTTTGGCCATCTTTTAGTACAGAGAGTGGGGGAACTGATCCTCTTGAGACAACTGATCTAAATGTTAATGTTGCAAAATTTACCGAAGCACAAATGGAAAAGTTGGTAAGAGATAATAAGAAGCTTGTCTTTGAGAATGAGGGACTAAGGTAAGAAGTGGTCAATTACAAAGATAAGATGCCTTCTTCATCAATCACTTATTACCCTGCAACAAAAAGTAATGAAAGGATTTTAGAGGCTACATCTGAAACTATCTATTGGAAGCACAGAGCTGAGAAATTCCAAAAGAAGGGTGATAAATTAGAAGCAGAGATTAAATCTATCAAGTACAAAATGGTCTTAGAACTGATAAAGAAAAGATTTGAAAAAATGCTCAGGAATGCTGACAAGGTATGGGCGATCCATAGTAAAACACATGTTGCTTACCAAGAGCACAAAAGGATACATCTTAGGATGATGGAAAATAAGGAAGAATTAATAGCCAAGGGAGATGTTGACAAACAAGTGTTTAAAATTTATAATGAATTGATTGACATGCACGATAAGTTTCATACTGTGTTGACACAAGAAATGGGTGATTTTGACCAGCCCCTGGATATGGCTTTTCCTTATTTCTTTGATGATAAAGGAAAGATAAAAGAACAGATTATTTGGGAGAATGAATTGGCTCAACTATTACCAATTGCCCTTGACAAAGTCAATGATGAATCATTGGTGTTGGAGAATGCACATGCACAGTTGGAGCAAATATTCACTTTGCAATTCATTATGAAAGAGACAATCACTACTACAGATACTTGTGCAAGTCAATAATACATTGATCACCTTTCTAGGATCAACATGTTCATCTCTCGAGCAACATTGGGGTTAGAAGCTTCATCGAAGTCACTCAGCATCTGAATACACCATCATGGAAAAGGACTTTGAATAGATCTTAAATGGTCATGGGTGCCTTACAAAGATTAATGGACTGAGGTGTTACAACTATTATAGACTTCATTATTATCTTTATTAATTTCAATTGTTAATGTTTTAGTTATGTTCATGAAAAGTCACCACTTTTGATTGTAACGGCCCGAAGCTTCCTACTTCCCGGATATAAGGGAAACCAAGGCCGATTCTTGAAGGAGGATCATCATCACAATTATATCACAATAATCACTATCATTAGCATACAGTCATACTCATAAAATAGAATGTAGACAACACTTTTGAAATGAATTTTTGAAGCAGTCTAATGGAGAAGAAAGTTTGAATTGGTGACTCAATCTCTAGTGTTCAACTATTCTGTTGATTTTAATTCATATATGTTATCTTGCTATCTCTAGAGTGGTCTTTCTCTATTATTCAAATTAAGTGTATCAAAATATATTTAATTTTTTGAGACACACTTGCTGCGTCTGTGTGATTTTCTTGATTGGTTTCTATGAGAAGTGAATTAAAATCCTCTTAAGAGATTCATTTTAATTGGTTTATGCCTAGAATTAAAATCCTTTTTAATTAATCATCTTAACTAGTTTCCTTCAAACAAGAATTAAAAGTCCTTTCAAAACATCACAGTAACCTGGGGAGATATCACTGGGATTTGTAAGAAGAGCCTGATAACTGATAACCTTACACATTTATACAAAGTATAAACAATCCAAAATTGCCAAACAGTTAGAGTTAAGCTAAGAGAGAGGATCCACATATCATACACATCTAGACTCCATTTACCCAATAAGAATAGACACTAATCTCACTCATTTTAAAGTAATACTTCATAAAACTTTATTCACATATTCAAATTTCAAACATTAGGAGTAGGATTAATTGTCACCCTTGCATCTAGTTCACATTCACATGCCATTAAGAAATAGATTTCCATAGTCAAAAGCACACACAACTTTTAAAAGTTCATAATCTACTTAATTATTAAGGTAGATGCGCCTAGGTCTAGCAGAACCTGAAGTGTAGTGAATTCTAAACCACATTAGTTAACTCCATACTGTTGGCCAAAACCTTGTTAGTTTGACCATAGGATCTGGCATACCCTTAGGATTAGCAAGCTGCAATTTTGGGAACCAACATATTTGGTGACTCTGCTGGGGATAAACTTAAGAAAACCTAGTAGAAGACCATCATAATAGAGTCAAGAAATTGTTGTAAATAAGGAACACTGAGAGGGGGGGTGAATTAGTGTTCTGTAAAACTTATTAATATGTTCCTTTATAAATTTACCACATACATTCAAATGAAAGAAGCATGAACTTAACAACAAGATCATCACAAATGAACACTAGGATTTTTACGTGGAAACCCGATTAAGGGAAAAACCACGGTGGGGGTTAACCCACAAGATTTTATACTCTGTTAAAAGTATTACAAATGGGAAGGCACATACCTTCAGGCACAATGCCTAGAGCTCACTATTCAAAGGAGGCTCACTGCCTACAAAATTGATTACAAGAGTTCACTAAAATGTTTGAACTAAAGAATAGCATCTAACTATGCAAAATAATAGTTTCAGTTAAGCTCAATAGACTGACTTTACACACTTCATCTTTCTCTGCCCTGCTTTATTATTATGCCATGATCCGTAGCTTAGATCTCCTTGCTTCGCACTTGATACTACTATACTTCGCACTTATCCCTTCATATTCACACATTCACATCTCAAAATGCTCTCATCCATCAAATATTTATATCCGCAACATGAAGTTGCATCAACTGCAATTGGCCTTAAGAAAACTTAGAGACTTTTTCAAGATCACTGTTCTATCAGCTAGATCTATACACAAATATCAACGCGGACCAAAACCTATGTATTCAAGTCACCACACATGTTGGCCATTATCACTGGATCTCATAAATTGCTCAACCAACCACTTCTCGTAATCCGCACAAGGATCAAACACCAGGTCGGCCTGTTCTTCACCAGACTGAACCATCTAACCAAAACCCAATACTTAGATGCTTGTAACTTTCAATCCCTTCATCTTCGGAGGCTAAAAATCTAGATTTAGGTAGCCCTGACATCCCTTAACATTCCCTCAGATCCACAACACAATATGATTTCCTATGGAGAAATGTGGACCAAAATGTTGAACCCTATCATATGCGCTGTTCCTGTCTATCCAAACTCAGTCAAATCTATAGTTTGACTTCTAGTATGATCCACTGATACAATGCGAATGTGTAGGATAGATTCAGTTGCCATTAATGACAACACCTAACATGCCTAGCAATGTCTCTTGCCAACAATCTCCCCCTTTGGCATTGATGGCAACACTTAGTGAAAAATGACTAAGTGTTACAACAACTCCCCCTTACTATGTGCACTTGTGATTTCCAATGCTCCCCCTTTGATGAATTCCTCATTTTTCAGTGCTTTTCTTCTCTCCCTTTGACATCAATGGAAAAGGCTAGGATTTGCATATCAAAATTCATGCAAAAATTTTATGTACATGGGTCAAAACTCTATGTATATACTTCTGCGTATGAACACACAGTCCTTAAGCCTTGTTCATCAGCAAAAAGATATTACCAAAAATGTTTTTCAACCATGACAATTCACTATCCCAGTTCTTCTTTATGCTTCCCAAAATGGATATATGCCCACTGAACAAAAATGTTTGTGATTCTGCCTTTTGAAGATCAGTAGGATCACTAGTAGCAGCAACAGCTTGGGATTTTGCCAATAGATCATACATAGTTTCTAACTTGGGGGAAATCAGTCCTCAGAGCTCATCCAATTTGCCCAAAAATTTGACCTTTTCCTTCTCCAAATTACTTAATTCATTTCGCAAGCTCACTACTTGGCATTCTTTGGTTACTACAGACTCAGTTAAAGGACTATAGGACTGAGAAATGTTAGACAGTTTGAGCGCTAAGTCCTTAATCTTCTTCTCAATATCTTCAACAGCTTTAGACCGATTTAGAGAAAACTTATAAATCTTTGCACCTTCAGAGAGGGCATTTTGAATACTCTTTACACTGGTATCAAGCACTGATCTATCATAGCTAATTATTTTCCTCATTTTAGCAAATCTCTTCTCATTATATTCATTTCTGACTTTAACTTATGTTGACTTCTCAAAAGTTTCCAAATGAGTACTTACAGAGTTTATTAGACTCTTCAACTAACCGGAGGGGGATGCTGATGAGTCCTTTTGAAATGTAGGCATGATTTTCCCCAAAATCCTAAATGCAAGACCAAGCAACTCACTATCTTCAATATGGGATTTTAAGATTTTCTCTCTAGCCTTAGCTTGTGCAATAGAGGCCAACTTCATCTTCTGTACTGGTGATAGAGTATCAAAATTGATTGGTCCTTGTATTATATCCTGATCTTCTGCAACTTGTTTGTCTCTTTCTAGAATTTCTTTCACTGCTTCTGTAGTGTCTCTTACCCAAAACGATGTTTCAGATTTATGCTCTTCAGGGCCTCCATCTTCTCCCTTTTCAAAGTCAACCACATTGTCTTGCTCAACATTTTTAATTCTTTTTCTCTGCTTCTGCCTTCTCTGCATCATCATCAGAGGCATCTTTGCTTTTATCTATCTCAGAAATGTCTTCTGCATTATTCTTTAGAGGATTTTGTGTATCCTCAGTAGCAGTATTATCAAATTCCTCAACATCCATAATGGAAGAATCAATTCCATCATGAGTTTCCTTTTCTTGATCTTTCTTCATCATCTCTTCATCTTCTTTATTCAATATTTCTTCTTCCGAAATGGAGACATCATCTACTTCAGTTTGTTGCTCATTTTTCTACAACTCTTCATCATTCAGAATTGATGTGTCATCAGTATCAATAGGTTCTTCTATAACCACATAAAACTTGTTCTTGTCCAGTGATTTCTTTAGAATTTGTTTTGTTTCTTTAACAACTTCATCAATGTCTCCAATCATCAGCTTATTCATTCTTTTCTTGCTTCTAAATTCATTCTTGGCTTCTTTGAAAATTTTATTAGCTTCCTTTCTAGAGATTACGGGACACATACTGGATAATACATGTTCCCTTAGCTCCAAATGTTTTGCTTTGGTAGCTTCTTTTCTTATTTCCAGAATGTCTCTTAAACTCTTAGGAACTATAAACATGATATTTCCACAGTCCATGATTTGTGAGTATGAGCTTCTAGCAAAGACTGTGTGTTGCTTTTTTTGGATCAACGTTTCAAATCACACTCCATGATTCATCATCATCATCATCATTAGGAACTTCTAAAAAAATCTCCACTAATACTCTGTTGAATACATTCAAGTATTTTACAGCAGCATCCTCCAATATTCTCTTGTCAGTATCACTGCAATGATCATAAAATTTAGTTATTGGCTTTATGTTTCCATCTACAGTGATTGACTTAATGATGTCTTCCACAGAAGGAGTAGGCTTCTCAACATCAGCTTCTGTCTTATGGCTTTTACTAGACTTTTTTCTTCCAGAGGGATTCTCCTTAGACACTTTAGTTGCTTTAGTGCCTGAGGCCTTCAACTCTTTAACCTCATCATCTAAATCAGTTTCTTTTTCATCCTTTTTCTCCACATTGACATATGTTCTTTTGCTCTTTACCTTTGTCCTTTTTCCTTCCTTACCGGTAGGTTTTTCTGCAGCAGGAGAAGGTGATGCACCAGAGGTTGAACTAGAACTCCTAGTAGTCCTTGACTTAGAAGGGGTTTCTGTTGGAACACTTCCCTGTACCCTATTCTACTTCTCCTTCTTAGCTTTTTCTGTCCTTTCCCTGTATTGTCTCACATCTTCCTTGGTAAGACCTAAATTTTCAGCCAACTGCTCAACTTCTTTCCTCACAGTCCTTTTGATTTTAGGAGCCTTGAATTCAAGATGCAATTTTAGTGAAATCTCTTTATATGTTCCAAATCTCTCCTCAGCTAGATCCCTAGGCTGGCTCAACAGATGCTATGAATAAAACTCCAATACCTTTCCATCCACTTCATACCCCATGGGCATGATCCACACAAATCTAGGCTCCACTACTTCCATTTTGCACTGATCAACAGTAACCATAAAACAAATGGTGTCCTTGTATTTCTCAACCACAGCCTTAGGTATTCTCTCCCTAGCCTGCATCATACTCTGGAAATTTTTGAAGAATCCCTAAAGTGCAATTTTTTTTGCATCATAATTACCCAGACAACTCAAATGATTTCTTATCTGGACTACTACCAGTTGGTTGTTGGACCAATATATATTCTTATTCCTAGGGAGCTCACTCAAGAAATAAAAGAAAAAACATATAATTAGTGTACCATATTTGAATGAGTACTTCTTATCTTTCTTTATCTTGCTTAGATTCTCAATAATCTAGTTCATCAATAGTTCACAGAGATCATAGTCTGCATTTTCTTTTACCATCTGATATGCAGTATAGATGGTTGTTCCGGACATTGAATTTTCTCTACTAGAGAAATATATCTTGTACCCTATTACCATTTATGCAAATATGACCCCATGATCTTCTATATCATTTATAGTCATAGCTCTCTTATCAAATTTTGATTTGGTTGCCTCTGTGACTTCCTGATTCTTCACAACCTTCAACTGAGGCAAAGTACTAGTTGAATTCAATCATGTAACTGACCTTATTGCATCTTTTGTGATCTTGAATGGATGATTCAGCCATAAAAATTCATCATGGATATAGCTCAAGACATACCGGACCCACTCGTCCTCTGCGAAACTTAGAAACTCAACAAATTATATGAACTTCTTGTCTTTCAGGACTTTGTACTCTAGTTTGAGCTCAAAATCATCACCTTTTAAGTGATTCATGAATAGATCAGCAAAGCTTGAGTCACCATACTCCTCTAGAGGCACATGAATGTAAGCCCTAATATCCTCTATGTGAAGAACTCCATATGGAACTCCAGAAAATGCTCCCATCAGATCGACTTCAGTGGACTTGAAAGGGTGCTTCTTAAACTTTGGCCTAGGTCGCTCAGTGTTGTTCACAACCAGAGGTGTAGCCATTTCAAAAGATTACGAGTTCAAAGCTTCGCAGAAAAATACCTTTTTCTTCATGGAATTAGGGTTAGCTGTTGAATTCGTTCTTCGCACTTTAAATCTCTAAAATTTCAGCTCAAGCGCTCTTCTCCTTGTTCTCTTCAAATGCAAAGTGATTCAAGTGTTTGATTGGATGACCTTTTATCCTCTGCAAAACCTAATTCTTCATTGTAATAAATGTTTTGCCCTAATTCATCCAGTTACTTTGTTTCTGAATACAGTCAATCTTTAATTGATCCACAATCAATCGCATTAGCTTCTTTTCTTCCAGAATTTGCTTCAACAGTTCTGCAATAGGCTTCTTTATCTTCATTCATCATGCTAGATTCAGGCACCCACTTACTGGCAGGAGGAATTAGATTTTCAATGCAGCTCCCCCTGAGCCAGAGCTCTTGATTTAATTCCGAGAGGAATTATCAGCACCGGATTCTGGTGCGGACCCATATCTATCATTCATTTCACTTTTCTTCACCCAAGTTTTGTTCATTTCATTCTAGATCTCACTCACATCTACTTTGCCCTTGCCTTTGTCCAACTTCTGCTCTGTTTTTCCTTTACCTACCTGTGAGTTCTCCTTTTTTCTTCTGCAAAATTTAGCAATATGTCTGGATTTGTTGCAGTTGAAACACAATCTTATTTTTTTGACAATTACATGTTGGAGCAAGTTTAGATCTGCATTGCATTGCAATATGCCCTTGAACTTATTGCAAGTAAAACATCTTCCATTGAACACTTGTTTGTTCTTAGGAGGATTCCTTGATCCACTTGTGCATTCCTCAGCCTTATGACCTATCTTTTTGCAATTAAAGCATTGATCAGAGAAAGATGATGCATTTTGATTCACTTTACTTCTGCATTGATTAGCTCTATGACTATACTTATTACATTTGAAACAATTTCCATTGAAAGATGGATACCTTTGAGCATTTGGTTGTCTTACCAGAGGTCTTCTAAGATTCCTTCTTTGATTTCTTACTTCAGGATTTCTTTGACTGGATTCAGAGCTTTCACCTTTCTCAAATCCCAGACCATGCTTATCATCTGCCTTCTTCTAACTATCAAGCAACACCTCAAGTTTAGCTGAGCTTATCTTGAATTTTTCTTTATATTCATTTGCAACTTCTACGTCAAGTTTGAGAATGACAATTTGTCTTTCAAGTTGATCCTCATTATCCCTAGTTTCTTATAGATCAGATTCTAGATGACCAATTATTCTATCCAATCTGTAACATTCTTCTGTTCTTTCTTTCAGAGATTGATTCAATTTTTCCTCAGTCTTCTTCCTTTCTTCAATTTCCTTGGTTAGCCTCATCACCCCGGATTCCATCTCATGTTTTAGGACAACTTCTTTTGCTAACTTCTCACATTCCTTTGTCTTCTCCTTCAAGGCCTCATCCATGTCATTGTCTTCATTCTGATTTGCTAGCTGATGAAGTAGCTCCTTCCTCTTTTCATTAGATTTGATCAGTTGTCCTTTAAAGGTCTCAATGAAATCTTTAGCATCTTTAAGGTTTTCTTGCAGATCTCTGATTTCTGCTCTGGATAGGTCAAGATAATCTAAGGCTACTTGAAGTTGTTGATTGATACCATCAGAATGCTTGAATGAACCCATTGAAAACACCTTCCCAAATCTTTCTCAAGCTGTTAAACTTCTTCTAAGGAACCTTGCTCTAATACCAATTGTTGTAAATAAGGAACATTAAGAGGGGGGGTGAATCAGTGTTCTGTAAAACTTATTAATATGTTCCTTTATAAATTTACCACATACATTCAAATGAAAGAAGCATGAACTTAACAATAAGATCATCACACATGAACACCCAAATTTTTATGTGGAAACCTGGTTAAGGGAAAAACCATGGTGGGGGTTAACCTACAAGATTTTATACTCTGTTAAAAGTATTACAAATGGGAAGGCATATGCCTTCGGGCACACTGCCTAGAGCTCACTGCCTACAAAATTGATTACAAGAGTTCACTGAAATGTTTGAACTAAAGAATAACATCTAACTATGCAAAATAACAGTTTCGATTAAGCTCAGTACACTGACTTTACACACTTCATCTTTCTTTGCCCTGCTTTACTATTCTACCATGATTCAGAGCTTAGATCTCCTTGCTTCGCACTTGATACTGCTATACTTTGCACTTATCCCTTCATATTCACACATTCACATCTCAAAATGCTTGCATCCATTGAATATATATATCCACAACATGAAATTGCATCAACTGCAGTTGACCTTAAGAAAACTTAGACTTTTTCAAGATCATTGTTCTGTCGGCTGAATGCATGCACAAATATCAACGCGGACCAAAACCTATGTATTCAAGTCACCACACATGTCAACCAATATCACTGGATCTCATAAATTGCTCAACCAACCACTTCTCTTAATCCGCACAAGGATCAAACACTAGGTTAGCCTATTCTTCACTGGACTGAACTATCTAACCAAAACCCGATACTTAGATGATTGTAACTTTGAAACCCTTCATCTTCAAAGGCTAAAAATATGGATTTAGGTAGCCCTGACATCCCTTAACATTCCCTCAGATCCACAACACAATATGATTTCCTGTGGAGAAATACGGACCAAAATGTTGAACCCTGTCATATGCCCTATTCCTGTCTATCCGGACTCACTCAAATCTGTAGTTTGACTTCCGATATGATCCATTGATACAATGTGGATGTGTAGGATAGATTTAGTTTCCATTAATGACAACACCTGACATGCCTAGTAGTGTCTCTTGCTAACAAAAATTAAGTATCATAGCTCTGCTGGTGGAGAAAAACCCAGAAGATAAAATTATTCCTCTAAGAGAGGTGGTGACTCTAAACAAAAAAGCCCAAACACATTATGTATGAATGATAAATTGAATATTAGATCAGAAAGATTAGATTTTAAAGCACCAAATTACCACAGTCTCTTATAACATTGATGGTAGAAGGTCCAAGACAGATGGTAAGAAGTTGAACGATAAGCAATCTTCCCCACCTTCAAAGACCACTGCTAAGAAGAATGGAGGAGCATCAAATCAGCCAGAGCGTACCCAAAACAATAACCATAGTGCTGAAGAAAATACATCAGAACAACTTCTAACAACACACAACAGCTTTGATCCTCTACATGGATCAAAATTTCATAAAGGATTTCCATCAAGGGGCTACTCCACCCAATTTGAACAAAACAACTTAAGTGATATTATTCACCATTATAAACCCCACCCTCAAAAGCAGAGTGAATTTGAGGCACGACTTGAACAAGAAAGGATACAAATCCAAAGAGATTATGATTATAGAATGGCATTTCAACAGAGTGAAGAAGATCAATATGAGTTCATGGATCAGATGGCATCCACAGAGACTTATGTTAGTACACCAGAAGACACATGGACTGTTGATAAGATACAACGAAACTTACAAAAACTACAGGAAGAGCTCAGATTATCCAAACTAAGGGAAGAGGAAGAACAAATGAAACAAGGGCTACAATAGATAAAATCTCAGTGTACAACAAGTAGCTCAAAATATGTACCACCCCACAAGCAAGGCAGGTCTACCCATACAAGTAATTCACATGGGTCAACCAGAATGTTAGTGGTCCAAAGGTTTCAAAAACACCTCACAATACAATAGGAAATCCAAACAACACAAATTATGTACAGTAGAATATTCCACCATAGATCCCAAAATTACAAAATGTTCCTACAACTTCTCAACCCATGGCTACCACCTACCCACCTCCTGGTCAGTAGTCTATCCCACCTCAGCAACATCATATACCTCAACAAAATGTGCAAGGTAGTGTACAACAACATGTACCTCACCACTAGTACCAACAAGGCCCTCAGTATCAACACTACTAGCATAATCAAAATCCTTACCTGCAAGGACCTTTGAACATAAACAGATACAAGAAACTATATTTACCTAGATATCAGATCTATCTAGATCCAATTAGTAATGATTTGAGGAATGCACTCCCAAAATTTTCTGGGAATAATGTTATTTCAGCAGAAGAACATATAAGAAATTTTGAGACTGGTATGGATAGCTTCAATATACAGTATGAAGATATCCTCATGAAGTTATTTATGTTATCCCTAACTAAAGATGCTAGGGATTGGTATAAGAATTTACCTGATGCCTCAATCAGTTCTTTGGTTGATTTTAAAGATCAGTTTAAAGAATAGTATGGAAATCAATGTGACCCAAATTTTGTTGTGCATGAATTAACAAGCATCCGAAAGAACCACAATGAATCAGTGGTAGATTTCAACCAAATATTCTCAAAACTATACCATAAAATTTTGCTTGAATTGAAACCCCCAGATGGTATGGCCTTGGCTTTGTACCTCAAAGCCTTTGATCCTAAAACTGGGTATGAACTTTGAAATAGAGCTCCCATTACCCTTGCAGAAGCTCAGAAGGCTGCCGTGAACATTGAAAATAATAGAAGAGCTGCTGGGAAACTTGGAAAAAGGGATAATATCATAATCCCACAAAATTCTAATAACCATCAAGCCAGACAAGCAAACTATTATAGGAATGAAAGGACTAGGCTACATAATATGCCCTACAATACTAATTGGAAGAATGGGAGACCCGTGGACAACAATCAACAACAGAATTATAGTAAGGACACCCCTGATCCCTTGAAAAAACATGGGACACACGTGGTAGAAAATAATCCATGGTGTTTAGCATGCAACTTACCACATTCAGCTGAATATTGTGTAGTGGCACAGTCCTTACAACAAAATGGAATATCTTATGATCAGGAGAGGGATGATCATACTATAAACATGTTAGGGATGAGACCCCATCAAATTGATGAAGAATACTCATCCTCCCAAGATGATGGTTTTGAATATGATGTGAGTAATCAAAAATACAATATCAACATGGGTTAGCAAGAAATATTTTCTGATCAGGAAGATGATAATGAAGAAACCACTTATATACCTAAAGCAATGCCATAGTTTGAGTTAAGGAAACTGTTGATGATGATTGTTAGTCATTACAACATGAATAAAAGTTTACATGAAAAACCTTTATTATCTTGAAAAGTATGATCAATTCAGGATGAATTGATGACTCCAAGTCTCTGTGGATCAAGTCATGATCGTCTGACATTACTCAGAGGTTGATGTGATATGTGGTTTTCCATTAGGGGCCTTACGTACTCTTTTAAGATGATTTGTATCTTGATATGCTCTATTTTCACCCATTCTGTGTAAATTCTTGACAAATGAGGTTAAATTTTACTGTATTTAACCAAATCATGTAAATATTTATGTATATTTATGTTAATCTCCAATCTGATCAGTATTATTTGCAATGACCTTGATGATTTTTGATTAGTTCTTCTGCAACTATCTCAATTTGCTTGAAACTAAACTAATCTTTAGTTAATCTTACTTTTGCACTATGATATTTCCATGATTCTTACCGTTATTTGTAATTCTTTACATGATATTTTCAATTCTACATGCATTTAGCTCAAATATGCTAATGATTTTCATATGTCAACAGGTATTTGCGTATTTTATGTTCTACTTTTCATTTATCTGTATATTGCGGTTAGGATGATGGAGATTCAATGAAATTAAAGAAATTTGAACTAAAGCTTTCTAAATTTACTGAAATGAATGAATCTTCAGTCATTGATCCACATATATCCTTGATACTGCCATGAAGAGAAGGAAATCAAACCATATTTCACCAGGTCATTCCAAAGCTATATATGATTGATGCTAACTTCAAAGGAAAGGAATGAAGACAATATACACAGATTGAGATGCACTCTAAGGGATGCAACAAATCAAAGTAACATGTCTAGAATTCATCCACAGATTACTCAAAGTTTACGATTAGTTGTAATCAAATGTCTTCATCTTCATTAAGTATGCAAAAGGAGTATATATTTACAATTGACCTTGAGTATTGGCCATGACAATCAATAGTCCAAACTCAATTAAGCTTCGAATAATGATACAAGGTGCAATCCACATCCTTATATAGAATAAGGACAGGAAACAATTACATTGATCTGATGGTTAGGATCCAATCATGATGATCCAATGGTCTAGATAGAAAGTGCGTGATTGCTAGTTGGCAATCATACAACAGGCAAAGAATATTCCATCATCTTTGAATCAATCGACCCTCCAGCTAGAAAATAACATACTCGGTGACATTCCCTTTGTTCTGGTTCATGTCATCCTTGTCTACAACTTTATCCATTTAGCTTTCCTCTGCAGCATCCAACTTTCTTTGTGTTAATATGCAATTACAAACATATAGAAATTAAACATTTGTATTTGATAATCTTGTAAGAATTTATGCATATCATTAGATGTGGGAGAAGACTCAGGATATGAATATCTAGATATCACTTATCGAGTTCATGATATACATCCAGGATATGGGTATATCCATGTGGATATATCCATATGATGTCAACATGGGGGTCGGGAAACCTATGTTTGACCAAAGATTTATCATTGGGTTCCACATGTGTTCTCAAGTATGTCAGGATATGCATATGGACACATGTCACCATCTCACAGTAGCGCAGAGAATCTTTCCAGCTGGGAAGATCCTCCCGCGAGAATGCGCTACCATCCGATCTTCAATATTTGCTGCCACACTGTTTCATTTAATCCTTTGAGACCTAGCATCATTCTATTTGTTAAGAGGGAATATCGAAGTTATTAGCTTTACTTTCTTCATGAGGTTGAATGACATGATGTCATTGGGATATGGACATTTTCGGAGGTTAGGATATCAAGTTAAGATCCAGGATGTTAACTAATATCCTGCATATGACATTTAACCCCTAGGTACTTTTAAATTTGACGTTTGGACATTAGAAGGGGTTAGGATATTAAGTTAATATGCGGACCTTTAGTGTTTTTCATTGTATTTGGGCAAATACACATATTAACGAATATCTAGGATATTAACATTGAATTTGCACCCTCGTGGAATGTCTGTGTATTTCGATAATGTGTTGCAATTCTCAAATCTAACCTTGTGAGGAAAGTCAGACAACTAACTTCACCGTGCTTTGTAGAATTGTGTATCTTGCATCTTCTGGATAAACCAAAGTTAGATAAACTTTAAAGCTTCCTATTTAACGTTCCTTGGAAGAAAGGAATATTAACTTGAAAGTTATCTTCCTCATATGATCTCTGAGACAATCTTCTACAAAATGGAGGGATCCTAAGGTGAGGATCTTCATACGAATCCATTGAAAGTGAGACCTTATGTCCAATTTTTAGAATTTTGAAATTTAATGGGATCCAACATATCTCAGAATAAAAATGTGAAAGCTCAAGAAATCAAGTTAATATTTGAAGTTTGAGCTGAATCTTCACAATGATAAGGATATCTCCTTCATATGAATGGATATTTATGATCAGATATCTCAAATGATGAAGACATTTTAGGAACTATTTGCAGGGAATGCAAACCTTTGGTTTGAATTCTAAAATCCAGACAACCGTTTGCAAATGTTAGGGTAAATATCCTCAAGGAAGAGATATTTATGATTAGAAACTTCAAATTCTCCAATATTAGTAGGATATTTGCACAAACACCAAAGTTATGGGATAGACTTTTGAATTTTGAAACAATCCATTACATGAAGGTGAGAAAACACTTCCAGATGACAAATTGTCTGAAATAACAAGTGATTAGGGCCCTCCAAATGATAAATTGTCTGAAATAACAAATTGCATGTTGATTGCATTAGAAACGAGAGGCATGCAGATCAATTGTAAGATTTAAAGCAGGTTTTTTATACAGAGATAGGTGATATTACTTCAACAGGAAAGAATTTCTTTGCTGAGCAACATCTCAGCCCTACCTTTAGATTCAAGGTTGCCATCCTAGCGTCAATTCTATTGATGATGATTGTTAGTCATTACAACACGAATAAAAGTTTACACAACAAATCTTTATTATCTTGAAAAGTATGATCAATTCAAGATGAATTGATGACTCCAAGTCTCCGTGTATCAAGTCATGATCGTCTAACATTACTCAGAGGTTGATGTGGTATGTTGTTTTCCATTAGGAGCCTTACATACTCTTTTAAGATGATTTGTATCCTAATATGCTCTATTTTCACCTATTCTCTGTAAATTCTCAACAAATGAGGTTAAATTTTATTGTATTTAACCAAATCATGCAAATATTTATGTATATTTATGTTAATCTCCAATCTAATCAGTATTATTTGCAATGACCTTGATGATTTCTGATTAGTTCTTCTGTAACTATCTCAATTTGCTTGAAACTGAACTAATCTTTATTTAATCTTACTTCTGCACTATAAATTTACGTAAATATTGTGCCTATAAGATGATATTTCCATGATTCTTACCATTATTTGTAATTATTTGCACGATATTTTCAATTCTACATGCATTTAGCTCAAATATGCTAATGATTTTCATATGTCTATGGGTATCTACATATTTAATGTCTGCTTTTCATTTATCTGTATATTGCAGTTAGGATGATGGTGATTCAATGAAATTAAAGAAATTTGAACTAAAGCTTTCTAAATTTACTGAAATGAATGAATCTTCAATCATTGATCCACATATATCATGAAGAGAAGGAAATCAAACCATATTTTCACCAGGTCATTCCACAGCTATATGTGATTGATGCTAACTTCAAAGGAAAGGAATGAAGACAACATGCATAGCCTGAGATGCACTCCAAGGGATACACCAAATCAAAGTAACATGTCTAGAATTCATCCACAAATTACTCAAAGTTTACAATTAGTTGTAATCAGATGTCTTCATCTTCATTAAGTATGCAAAAGGAGTATATATTTACAATTGACCTTGAATATTGGCCATGACATTCAACAATCCAAACTCAATTAAGCTTCGAATAATGATACAAGGTGTAATCCACATCCTTATATAGAACAAGGACAGGAAACTATTACATTGATCCGATGGTTAGGATCCAATCATGATGATCCAATGGTCCAGATAGAAAGCACGTGATTGCCAGTTGGCAATCATACAGCTGGCAAAGAACATTCCAACACCTTTGAAGCAGTCAACCCTCCAGCTGGCAGATAACATACTTTG
Organism: Cunninghamia lanceolata; assembly: GCA_027924645.1. NCBI lineage: Eukaryota > Viridiplantae > Streptophyta > Pinopsida > Cupressales > Cupressaceae > Cunninghamia > Cunninghamia lanceolata. The sequence goes on from BSBN01000529.1 coordinate 140,069, forward strand.
TGACATTCCCCTTTGTTCTGGTTCATGCCATCCTTGTCTGCAACTTTATCCATTTTAGTTTTCCTCTCCAGCATCCATCTTTCTTTGTGTTAATATGCAATTATAAACATATAGAAATTAACATTTGTATTTGATAATCTTGCAAGAATTTATACATATCATTAGATGTGGGAGGAGACTCAAGATATGAATATCCAGCTATGACTTATCGAGTTTAGGATATATATCTAGGATATGGGTATTTCCATGTGGATATGTCCATATGATGTCAACATGTGGGTCAGGTCAACCTTTGTTTGACCAAAGATTTATCATTGAGTTCCACATGTGTTCTCAAGTATGTTAGGATATGCATATGGACATGTGTCACCATCTCATAGTAGTGCAGAGAATCTTTCCAGCTGGGAAGATCCTCCCGCAAGAATGCGCTACCGTATGATCTTTAATACTTGCTCACCCACTGTTTCATTTAATCCTTCAACAGTCGACATCATTCTATTTGTTCAGAGGGAATATCAAAGTTATGGTAATTAACTTTACTTTCTTCATGAGGTCAGGATGATATGACGTCATTGGGACATGGACATTTTCAGAGGTTAAGATATCAAGTTAAGATGTGGGATGTTAACTAATATCATGTGCATATGACGTTTAACCCCCTTGGTACTTTTAAATTTGACGACTGGACATTAGTGGGGGTCAGGATATTAAGTTAATATGCAAACCTTTAGTGTTTTTCATTGTATTTGGGCAAGTCTGCATATTAATGAATATCTGGGATATTAACATTGAATGTGCACCCTCACGGAATGTCCATGTATTCTGACAGTGTGTTACCTCTCGGGTCAAAATTTGACATCTGCATATTAGCGAATATGCAGACATTGAGTTTTCCTTTATAAAACCTGCGCTCAGGATATTAGTGAATATCTAGACATTAGGAAATGTGAGGGTATCCTCAAGACTGTTTGACCACACTTTGACTGGGCATAACTTCCTAGTCCTGAGGAATTTTGGGGTGATCCAAAAGGCAAACCTACTTGAAATTTTGAATTCTTTCATTTAGTAGGATTTCTGAGGAAAGACTCATACTTTAGAAATTTGACTTCATACTTCAAGATCTGAACATGCCTGAGACTAGACATATGCATACTGACTGATGCTACTTTTACCATACTGCCCAAACAAAAGGGAAAGCAAAACAAGCCAACCCAAGCAAAAAGAGTTGGGTCCCTATTTTTCTGAGCCAAAAATGGAGCGTGTTGTGTAACCACACAACAAAAACCAATCGAGGAAGAGAAAAGGGGTCTTACAATAGCTATTGTGGCGCAGGCTAAAAGTAATTACAACTTGAGGAACATAACCATAAATACAAATCAAGAAACACATAGAAGCATATTCATAAAGAGAAAATGCATAAGAAGGATGCCCTGGGTAACCAAAAGAAAGGTGAAAGTGAAATGGTTTAGAAAAATATACCCAAGGAAACAACAAAGGTTGACTAGAGTAAGATAAAGGAAAGTGACAAGTTGCAATTGAGGAGAAAAGCTACACTAAGATAGAAAAAATAGAACAATCAGTCACCACCCCCTCATTTGACATAGCACAAGCATTGTCTCAGATAAAGATGTCAGTACCATTGTTGGAGATGATGAAAGTGGATGAGTACAGAGATAGTGCTCTCAAATTGATCTCAAATATACCAAACAAGTAGCAAAATCAGAATAAGAACAAATAAAGATCACAAACCAAAGTAAATAATATTGGACAAGAGATCATAAAAATGCCTAAAATTTATCTTGGTGATACCTTAACAAAGAATCCTTCTCAGGTGGACCCATTTTATACCACATTGTTGATTAACAACAAACTAGTAAGAAATTGCATGATCAACTCAGGAGAAACAATAAACATCATGCCAATAGCTGTTATGAAAGAATTAGGCTTGTGGGTGGATACAATGTATGGTAAATGCTATACAATGGACAATAGGTCTATCCTAGTTGTTGGAGTCATGTGGTATGTAGAATTGAAATTAGACTCATATCCTGAAGCCACTTACAGAACTGACATAACTGTAGTAGATACTCCACCATATTATGCTATGTTGTTATCCAGACAGTGGACTGTTGCAGTAGGGGGAAATTGCCAATTAGACTTATCATATGCAACAATACCAATAAATGGGAAAGAAGTCAAGTTGTATAGAGAACCAAGATATGAACACATTATAGAGCCTTTTAATCCAAACCAAATGAATTGTTTTTGTGATGTGGATCTTGGAAGCTTCAAAATTGATAAATCACAACCTAAGTTGCAAAATGCAAAACCAATCAATAGAGAAGCTCATCTTGATGAACATGGTGTATGGAAAATGTATTTTTATGGTGCGTGCAACAAAGGAGGGAATGGGGCAGGAATAATATTCATCTCACCGACCGGCAAAACATTCAAGTACTCATTTTATTAACATTTGAATGCACTAATATTATAGCCAAATATGAAACATTGCTATTAGGCTTAAACATTGCCATAAGGTATGGAATCAAGCTGCTAGTAGTGTATGGAGACTCCAAACTAATTGTATCCCAAGTTAGGGCAAAATATTCATAAAAAAACAAGAGGTTCAAACAATATAGAAATGTTGTTTGGGACACCATTGAACTTTTTGATGCATTCTCTATAGATTGGGTAAAGAGATCTAAAAACATAATGGCAGATTTCTTGGCAAATGTAGCTCTAAAGAGAGATGATATTACACTAGCAGGAATAACAAAGGTGGAGTTCAAAACTAGACCTACAATCCTTGATAACATCTATAATTGGTAGGTGTTCAACGATGATGGGGATTTGATTAATTTTCTTCATTGTGTAGATCAGTATGAATCTCAAGAAATAGATTTAAATGCATTTGTAGAGGAAGTAGATGGTAAAGAAACTCTCTTTGGGCAAGAGGTGGTGCAGCTCAAAACAAACAAAATACCAAAAGCGCTAGTAGCCCTAGAGAGAGTATTTTATGGGCATGACAGATTTAATCTGAAACATACACCAGTCAAACATGAAGATGTTAAGGAAATCAATATTGGGACAGAAATGGCTCCTAAAAGGGTGTACATTGGAAAAAGGATCAGCCCTAAAGTCAGAGAGATGCTTATAGCCTTGCTTAGAAAATATAAACATGTGTTTGGTTGGTCCTATGATGATTTAAAAGCATACAGAGAGGACCTCTTCTAGCATGAAATACCATTAAAACCTAATACTAAACTGTTTAGGCAAAAACAAAGACCCATAAATCCCACATTAGCACCTAAGTAAGAGAAGCTCATGAAACTCAGAGATGGTGGTATTATCAAGCCAATTAGACACTCTTCTTGGATCTCAAATTTGGTACTTGTAAGGAAAAAAAATGGAGACATAAGGTTGTGTGTGGATTTTAGAAATTTGAATATCTCGTCACTCAAAGACAATTATCCACTTCCAAACATGTAAGCAATGCTACAAAGAGTGACAGGGTGTGAATTGTTGTCTATGATGGATGGCTTCTCAGGGTATAACCAAGTGAAGGTCAAAGAGTCAGAACAGTATAAAATTGCTTTCACCACACCTTGGGGTACATATGTTTACGTGAGAATGCCTTTTGGCCTCACAAATACTGGAGCAACATTTCAAAGGGCTATGGATGTAGCCTTTGCTGACCTAATCAATGCTATAATGGTGGTCTATCAAGATGATCTGACAGCATATTCCAAAAGGGCCAAAGATCATTGTGCACACCTAGAAAAGATCTTTATCAAGGCATTAGAGTATGGCATCTCCTTAAATCTAAAGAAATGCCATTTCACTGTGACTGAGGGCAAGTTGCTAGGACATATAGTCTCAAAGGATCGAGTGAGAATTGATCCTGAACGAGTGGAAGCTATTGATAAAATTCCCATTCCAAAGACTGTAAAAGCCATCCAGTCCTTCTTCAGACAAATCAACTTTGTCAGGAGATTCATTGCAAACTTTATAGAGATTGTCAAACCAATCTCAAAGATGTTGAAGAAAGTTTCAAAAGTTGATTGGATAGAAGAGGCTATTGATGCATTTATGTCAATTAAGAGAGAAATTAAGGCTGCACCTACACTAAAGTCTCTAGACTTTGATAAACCATTTCAGATATTCTCTTTTGCATCATTTCATATAGTGGCAGCTGTAATGTTACAGAAGAATAATGAAGGATATGAACAACCTATCTCTTTCTTTAGTAAATCACTTCAAGGGGTAGAATTGAAATATGACATCACTAAGAAGAAAGCCTACACCCTGGTAAAAGCAGTCAAGACATTCAGGCCTTACTTGGTTGGGGTAGTGGTAATTGCTTATGTACCAAATGTTGCAGTGAAGGATGTTTTCTCAAAACAGAGGTGACAAGGAGGAGGTGCATGTGGATAAATCATATCCAAGAGTTTAATATTGGTATTCAAATTACCAAATTAGTGAGGGGAAAGGATTGGCAAAATTGATGGCCAAATCAAATTTAGAAGCAACACAAGTTTGCAATATCGAAAGAGAAGAGAATTGGGTGTCAAGTATTGAGCATACTCCTTGGTACACTAACATAACATATTACTTTAAATATATGAAGTGTCCTGAAGGACTTAATGAAAACCAAAAAAGGACCTTAAAACTCTAGGTATTAAAATATATTTTTGTGAATGGAGACCTATACTGGAAAAACAAGGATGGTATCTTGTTGTTTTTCTTAGATGAAACACAAGCAGAGTGAATATTTCAAGAAATGCATAAAGGTGCGTGTGGAGGGCACTTCTCAGTAAAAACCACTGCCCATAAGATATTGAGAGCAGGCTATTATTGGCCTAAAATCTTCAATGATGCCCATAGATATGTAAGAAAGTGTGAGGCATGTCAGAAGTTTTCTGGCAAATTGAATTATCAAGGAGCCCTACCATTAAGACCAATGCAAATTGAAGCCCCATTTCACCAATGGGGAATTGACTTTATAGGAGAAATTACAGACAGATCTAGTGGTGGACACAAATGGATCTTGGTGGCCACTAATTATTTTACAAAATGGATAGAGGCAGTCCCAATGAAGCAAGCCACTAGCAGGGTGGTAATTAATTTCGTATTAGAGAACATCATCACTAGATTTGGGGCTGCTATAAGGCTCATCATAGATAATGGTATGTGTTTTAGATCAGATTAATTCAAGACATTTTGTGATTCATATGGCATAACAATTTCATATGCTTCACCATACCATCCTCAAGCAAATGGGCAGGCAAAATCTAGTAACAAAAGTATTATAAAAATAATCAATAGGATGTTGCATAACAATAGAAAGGCATGGGATTCCAAACTAAGATTGGCTCTATGGGTAGACAAAATTACTATAAAGAAGGCCACTAGAAAATCTCCATTTGAACTAGTGTATGGAGCCCAAGCTAGACTCCCAATCCATAACCTATTACCAATCTACAAGTTTATCCTTCAAGAGGATATAGACGTTCCTGAGCCTATGAAAGAAAGGATAGAACAATTGGCTGAGTTGGATGAGATCAGGACCCAGGCTCAGGAGCAAAATGAGAAGATGCAGTTACAAAAGAAGCATCTGTTTGACAAGAAAGCAAAAGACAGAAAATTTAAGGTGGATGACATGGTCCTTATGTGGAATGCCAAAAACCAAGATAAAGGGAAGCATGGGAAATTCGAAGCACTGTGGTTGGGCCCATTTATCATTACTAGTAAATGTGGTGAAAACTCATACTACCTACAAAATATGATCGGTGAAGAGCAGGAATTTCCAGTGTATGGACAATTCCTGAAGTATTTCTCTTGAAACTATTACTTTCCATGCACAATAGATTAGGATTTTTTCTTTTTCTTTTTTCCATCACCCCCACCCTTGGTCTGCATCTTAGAGAATACTTCTGGATTCTTGCAATGACCTCACAATCATTCATCCCAAATTAGAGCCACTGTTAGTACTAATAAAATTAGCCTTAGTTATCCCCTCAAATATCCTATCATTCAAATTTACACTTAGAATTTTACCATTCAAAATATCCCATCTACATGTCCTATAGATGCCAGCAACTCTCAATTTACCACAAAATTTCAACCCCAATAATAATGTGTAGCCATTACTCCACTTAGGGTACCCATTTCAATAAAGTTCATTATCTAAAAACCCTATTTTTCACCTCTCGCAATCACCACCTTAATAAATTTACATTTATCCTTACGCCCATACATAAGATGACATACATCAGAGGGACAATATCATATCGAAGAGAGTCATGTCACACTCCCTTCAATGGGCTAATGAAAAGTGTCAAAGTAAATATTATCGAAGTGACCTATTTTGTACATCCTTATAGCCCGAAAGGGCCACATCGAAGGCACTTTAATACATCGGAGGGTAATAATTTTAAGTCCCTTTGAAGTTTTGAAAAGGGAATACACTATTAAAAATGGGACATCAAAGGGAAATATAGATATCGGCAGGACATGAATAAAAGTTTCCTTGATGGCTTCGATAGTAACAAAGAAAGGACTTCACTTATCATGGTTGGCTTATATCAAAATAACGATGAAATGTTGAATGCGGTGAATGCGTCTAAGGATGATTCAAAGAGACTCAAAAATATCAGAGTGAGACAATTTCGAGTCCCCTCGATGGCTCCGATAAATAATAAAAGCATATTATTTAAAAGGTATCGAAGGGAGAGGGAGGTATCAATGAGAGCAAAGTCATAGTCCCTTTAATAAACTGAAAAGAACCCCTTACCTCATCGACATAAAAACTAAATTTTAGAAGGCACAATTGACATTAATACTGGTTCTATTGACAAGAAAGATGGCAAGGATGACATTTATGAATCAAGGCCGAGTGCTATAAACCTAATCTTGACAATATTTCGATTGTGAAACTCATGAGCATACAAGGGACAGAATAGGAGGACACGACATTGTCTGATATTGAAGAAGTCTACAAAGGGCACTGTTCATTCAAGTAAGTATTCGAAACCAAGCTGAATTTCTTTTCAAAATACTTGAATTGTCAAAGAGATTAGGGCTTCAAACCATGGAGGGTACATCAGAAACACCAAACTCTAAGAGACATAAAACAGAAACTAGACCATTGAATCAAAATTTGATTGACCAATGCCTCAGCTCTGGACCAAGGTCCAGGAGAGCCACACAATTAAACCCCAAAGTCAAGAAATTGGAAGATAAATAGATAAAACTGGGTGATATATGGACACCAAAGAGGGGATATGACATGATTACGTACCACTATAGGAAAATGTATAGGCATCAACCAGTGTCTAATCCATGGAGAATGAATCTAGGAAAACTAGCGGTACCAAATGTGTTTGTCAATGTAGAATTAATCAGGGTGCTAGCTAAGATGTATGACCCAAAGACATATTCAATCTGCCTACTAGGTGGGTCATCTTTTATTTCCATTACCAAGAATTATATTTCTATGGTTTTCTAGTTGGACATGAGCATGTCAACGCCATTCACAATTAGAGATCTTTTGGACGAATATCATACTATGGACACCAGTTACAAAAGATGGAAATTGCCCTTACATAGACCTCAGGATGAGGGGAATTAGCTTAAAATATTTTCTGATGGTGAATGCCCTCCATTTTCCATAGAGTTAATTGAAGAATATTTCCAATATACATATTATTCAGCTCGACAAGTCTTGGGAGTGGATGTTCCTGCCCTAATGTCTATAGCCCCAATGGTCTTAGCAGTAGACATACAAAGTTGGGATGCTATACCTTTTGATTATGCAAGCTATTTGACAAACGTTTTGAATAAACAACTTGCTACCATCAAAAACAACAATGAAACCATTAGTTTCAGACATTATTCATTGCTTATGCACCTTATTTTATATGAATGTTAGTCCACAAGATTATGCAGTGAGAATTTGAGGGTCAAGGACCTAGATAACAATGGAAACATATGACTGGTACAAATGTGGACCTCAATTTGGGATAGTAGATGTGTAAGATCACATTACCTATATTTTGAAGAATATTTTGTGAAACCCCTATACAGACTGCTTGGTTACCCTTGTGAATATAATTTGTCGCCTGAAATAGAACGGTTTCTTCACCCCAAGGAAAGAGATCAAAAAAGAAAGATAGATCACAATTGGGGAGATTAGTATGCATGAGATGATTGCACCATAATTAGGGTGTATGGTTTTGAAGCAACCCCATTTCTTCTCCCAAAAATAGTCCCTGATAGAATTGCTTATCTAGAAATAGTGAAGCAATCGGCATACTCAGATTCCATGCATCTCAAGTGTTATAACAAGCAATGCCTCATGCCTGGGACTTTGTGTTTTGGTGATTTTTCTGTTATTTCTGACAAAGGATATGAATCTATTGATATCAAGTTGGAATACTACAACTTGCCAAAAGGGAAAGAAAGAAAAGAATTTGATCTTGAATACTTCATCAATGATGTCAAATTGACACTGAAGTTAAAAGATTATAAACATGAATTCCTTATTGATGATGACCTAGTTAGAAATTGTGATGAATCCCATGTTGCAAGGAGAAGTATATATAATAAAATAATGATGGAAGAACCATGGAGAAGGATTCAACGCCCATTATATACAGAAGCTTTCCATGAGATAAAAGATCCTCTCGAAAGAATTGATCAGTTAATCTTACATGAGTATGAATTGACTAAAGATGTGCCTACTACAGCCTTTAAAGCAAGAAGAGGTACTCCTTTGATAGAGAATGTGGCTAGAATATAGGATGAAAACATAACTCCACTTTGCCATTTACCTCCACAATCCACTACAGATATTAGCTTTTCTGCTGACACTCCCATGGCAGGTGAAAGAGATGTTGAGGAGGAAGTTGAAATTGTACAAATCAATAAACCTTTTATTGCACAGTATGAGCCACCACCAGAAAGGAATATTATTGTATTTGAAGCATCAGATGAGCTCTCCAATTATGTGAGACATCTTGCAAGCTAGAAGTTTATTTCAGACAACAGTTTTGTTCAAACTCCAAAGTTCAAATAATTTGTTTATGAGTATAATGACAAACTAATAAGAGAGAAAATGAAATAAATTACCCCAAAAAGGTAGTTAATGCCTTGAAAGAGTTACAAGAAGAAGTTGACAATGAAATGAAGAATATCACTCCTAAAAAGGGGCGAGAATTGTTGCAAAAGGATAAAGTTATGCTTCTCCCAAGATGGGATATTAGTTCTTCTATAGTTTTTGATAGCTTTAGGAAGAGGCAAAACAAAACATTGCAATTGACTACTGAAGGAAATGACAAGATTTCCACTGGCTTAGGATATAACCTAGACAATGCCACTCTTCTAATTTGGGCATTATACCCACCAAAAAAAGGCCCACTATTATCAGTGATCCGAGCCAAGTCTTTGGCCATCTTTTAGTACAGAGAGTGGGGGATACTGATCCTCTTGAGATAACTGATCTAAATGTTAATGTTGCAAAATTTACCAAAGTACAAATGGAAAAGTTGGTAAGAGATAATAAGAAGCTTCTCTCTAAGAATAAGGGACTAAGGCAAGAAGTGGTCAATTACAAAGATAAGATGCCTTCTTCATCAATCACTTATTACTGTGCAACAAAAAGTAATGAAAGGATTTTAGAGGCTACATCTGAAACTGTGTATTGGAAGCACAGAGCTGAGAAATTCCAAAAGAAGGGTGATAAACTAGAAGGAGAGATTAAATCTATCAAGTACAAAATGGTCTTAGAACTGATAAAGAAAAGATTTAAAAAAATGCTGGGGAATGCTGACAAGGTATGGGTGATCCACAGTAAAAACACATGCTTCTTACCAAGAGTACAAAAGGCTACATCTTAGGATGATGGAAAAGAAGAATTAATAGCCAAGGGAGATGTTGACAAATAAGTGTTTAAAATTTATAATGAATTGATTGACATGCATGATAAGTTTCATACTGTGTTGACACAAGAGCTGGGTGATTTTGACTAGCCACTAGATATAGCTTTTCCTAATTCCTTTGATGATAAAGGAAAGATAAAAGAACAAATTATTTGGGAGAATGAATTGGCTCAGCTATTACCAATTTCTCTTGACAAATTCAATAACGAATCATTAGTACTAGAGAATACACATCCACAGTTGGAGCAAATCTTCACTTTGGAATTCATTATGAAAGAGATAATCACTATTGCAGATACTTGTGCAAGTCAGGAATACGTTGATCACCTTTCTAGGATCAACATGTTCATCTCTCAAGCAACATTGGGGTTAGAAGCTTTATCAAAGTCACTCAGCATTTGAATACACCATCATGGAAAAGGACTTTGAACAGATCTTAAATGGTCATGGGTGCCTTACAAAGATTAATGGATTGAGGCATTATGATTGTTGTAGAATTTATTGTTATCTTTATTAATTTCAGTTGTTAATGTTTTAGTTATGTTCATGAAAAGTTGCCACTTTTGATTGTAAAGGCCTGAAGCTTCCTGCTTCCCCTATATAAGGGAAACCAAGGCCGATTCTTGAAGGAGGATCATCATCACAATTATATCACAATAATCACTATCATTAGCATACAATCATACTCATAAAATAGAATGCAGACAACACTTTTGAAATGAATTTTTTAAGCAGTCTAATGGAGAAGAAAGTTTGAATTGGTGGCTCAATCTCTAGTGTTCAACTGTTCTATTGATTTTAATTCATATATCTTATCTTGTTGTCTCTAGAGTGGTCTTTCTTTGTTATTCAAATTAATTGTATCAAAATATATTTAATTTGTCGAGACACACTTGCTACCTCTGTGTGACTTTCTTGATTGGTTTTTGTGAGAAGTGAATTAAAATCCTCTTAAGAGATTCATTTTAATTGGTTTCTACCTAGAATTAAAATCCTTTTAAATTAATAATCTTAATTGGTTTCCTTCAAACAAGAATTAAAAGTCTTTTCAAAACATCACAGTAACCTGGGGAGATATCACTGGGATTTGTAAGAAGAGCCTGATAACTAACAACCTTGCACGTTTATACAAAGTATAAACAATCCAAAAGTGCCAAACAATTAGAGTTAAGCTAAGAGAGAGGATCCACATATCATACACATCTAGACTCCATTTACCCAGTAGGAATAGGCACTGATCTCACTAATTTTAAAGCAATACTTCATAAAACTTTATTCACACATTCAAATTTCAAATATTAGGAGTAGGATTAATTGTCAGCCTTGCATCTATTTCACATTCACATGTCATTAAGAAATAGATTGCCATAGTCAAAAGTACACACAACTTTTAAAAGTTCATAATCTGCTTAATTATTAAGGTAGACCCGCCTAGGTCTAGCAGAATTTGAAGTGTAGGGAGTTGTAAACCACATTGGTTAACTCCATACTATTGGCCAAAACCTTGTTAGTCTGACCATAGGATCTAGCATACCCTTAGGATTAGCAAGCTGTAATTTTGGGAACCAACATCCTCAGCCTTACAACATTCCAAGATTTAGATCCAACAGATCCTACAAACTAGAGAACTCTTCTGAAATCTTCCCAAAATGTACTACCGATCGACCCAGGAGCAAATCTACTTTTAAATAATGAATTCCAAGTATTTATAGACCCTTGAGGCAGCCACTGACCATATTACATGCTCATGACACATGCCAGATTCTCATTCACCCTTGGAATGGCCGTTCAGGCTGTTAAAAATTGAATTTGTCACTTGTTGTGTGGTTAGCGGGGATATCAAGTGTCACCGGATGCAGGCCTTTAGACCATGACCAGATATGGTGGGAGATTCAGCCATCACAGGACATAGTGGGGATTAAGGGCATGACAGGACAAGTGACCAAATTGGCCTTCACTAGATAAGTGAAAGATTTGGGCTTCACAGGATATTGTCTAATGTCTAGTTAATTTAGCGCAAAGCAGTAAAGCGGGAAAGATGACCAACACCGGACATGTGGGGATTTTATAGTTCATCGAACATGCAGGGAAAATGACCATCACCAGACATATCCAGTGCAGAGATGTTTTAGCGTCAGGGACTCTAAGTTGAAAAAGTGGGTGAAAGGGAACTCATAGGATCGCCAGGGAAATGAGTTGACACAGGACATATCCTATGGGAAGAGTTTTTAGCATCGATCTAGTGCACTTCACTTTTAGCACAAACACCTTAACTAAAGCCAGTGGGGATTTTAAGTGTGATGGGATCTGTGAAGATTTTGGGTGCTGGAGGATAAGTCCAGTGACAATGAATTTTAGCACTAATCTGGTGACGAAGATTTTTAGCACAAAGTGTTTGAAAGTGTCTGGTGGGGAAATCAAACATCACATGACATGTAGATCTGATGATAGGCTAAAACTCCACTAAGGCATAACTTCTACAATTTTGATCAGATCTTCACAAAATTTGAAATGTAGATACCCATTTGGGCTTTCTTCAAGATCAAGTCATCACCTGGCCAAAACCTTTAGGAAACTTCTCTGAAATTGATCAATAAACTCTTGTAGCAACTCTTACAGCAAAACAAACAACAAAAAGTAAAAGCAAATATTTTTGGTTGATGTGGATTGCACATGAACCCAGATGCTCCTGCATCAGACATGTTGGGTAACTGAAATGTTCCATGAGTTGAAAACTCATGAACATTTGGATGAGCTTGGGATGGTGATCCCATGTTTATTCTTAATCCATATGTTCTCTTTGTCTTCACATCCTCTCTTCTTCATCTCATTCTCAACCTCTACAACTCTCTCTTGTCTCATCTTCTCTTTTCCTCTTCGTTGTTCTCTACCTTCACACTGTAAAATTTCATTGCCCACCCTTTTCTATAAGTCTGATTTACATTCTATATGAGACTTAACCATGTCTGCAAACAATGGTTTCTATTATTCCATCTTAGGATTACTGCTATTCTTCTTTACCTCCTTTGTACCTCTATTCTCAAGAGCCTTCTTTGAACTAATTCCACCCTCTGGTGTAACCTTTACCTCTTGGTTTTTTGATTTGTCAGAAATCATAGGACTATTTTCCTTCACCTCCTTCTCGTTCTCCTTCAACGAAGTCAAAGTGTACTTCTTTCCATCTTTCATAATGGTGTACATATTCTCTCTACAATCATAGATAGCCTTTATGTCAAATTGCCAAGGCCTTCCTAGCAAAACATGACATGCACTCATGGACATAATATCACAAAGAACTTCATCTTTATATGAACCAATATGGAAATTTACCAGGCATTGCTCTTTCACGTCTAACTCATGGGTAAGTGCAAAAAGTTGGGGGGCCAAAAAGTGGCCAAAAATTTTTCAAAAAAAATTAATACATAACGCGAGTGCATTATGGTTTGGTAATGACGAGCCTAAGGCTCGGCAAAACCAAACTATAACGCACTTGTGCTATAACATGAGCGCGTTATGTTTAATTATATATATATATAAAGAGCATTTCTGCTCATTTGATTTCTTTATTTTCCTCTACACCCGTGGCCTGCAAACCCTAAGGAGCGCGCTCACATTTTGTAAGACCCAATTTGACACCAAAATCTCACCGATTCATTGCTAAAATGCCGCCACAACGTCGAGCAGGCCAAAGGAGTGAGTTTTATTTATTTTTTTGTTTGAATTTATTTCTAAATAGATAGGTTTGAGTTGATTTTTGATGTAAATTTCCTTAATTGTCAATAAATGTTGATGCACCTCCTCCTCCTCCTCCTCCTCAAAATCCATAAAATCTTGAAGAGGAAATACCTACCGAAGAACAACCTGAACAACAAACTCCTCCATCCATTCCTCAACATGCCCCTGGAACACAAGAAAATCTAATGGGGCAAATTGAAAATAATAAAAAAGAAATTGAAGACATAATTGCAAGGTTGAAAGATCCTTCAACTTCAACCTTGCATAGGTCCATGCTTGCTCAATCTCTTGAATCTATGTTATCAAATGTAGATTCAATTAGCAAGCAAATATCTAGTTGGTCGGATAAGAGGAGAGAGTTTAGAGAGTATTATGCAGACAAGCTATCATATGAAGATGTGAAAAAGTTACAAATTACAAAATTGTACTTGTGTTCCATTTTCACAAACCCACAAACAAATCAACCTCCACCCATTACATGAAAGAGGTTCCCTATCCATTGGTGCAACAACCAAGCGATAAGGGACAATTTTGGGTAGAGGTGGTGGATGGTTTTTGACCATCCTCCATGCAATAATAATGAGGTCCCGCAATACTTTTTGAGGAAACTCTACTGCGAGTTTGTCCTCAATAAAGTGCCAAACTATTTTGATATACAGGACTTCCAGGGTAGAGGTGGGGGGTTAGCACAAGATAGACCAGGGCCACGTGTTGACCCACAGTGGCCAATGAGATGAGTAATCAGTAGACCAACCCATGAGCATGTGTCTATCCCTTCCATTGTGAAGGAGAGTGTTGAGGTTGATACACTTCAGTCCATTAGTGCCTTGACCCAGAGCATCATAGAGCATGCCAGTTCTGTAGCACAGCGTGGGTTGGGAGATAGTGCGAGGAGTAGGATCCCACCCCATACTTGTCAGACTTGTAGGTCAGCCTGTGGTTATGACCCCATGGATAGTCAGGACCCAGGTGCACAGGCTACATCTGCAGCTGAGCAGATAGTGATGACAAATACCCTCCTGAGTGACACTTTTGGCCTTGATACTCAGGTAAATATTAGCAAGTTCATTAAATTTAATTTATTAAATTTTATTTTTGAAATGCAAGATTAACTAATTTAGTTTGATGATTTTAATAAAATTTCAGGGTCATAGCGTTGAAGTAGTTTTCAGTGGTTCTCCCCCTGCATATTACACTACATCATCTACTGTTGGGGTATGTAATTAGTAAACAATTATAAATATTACATGTGAATAGCATCGTTATATGAATGGTATTCTAATATCTGATTTTGGATGTTGAATAGGTTAATATTGGAGATTTCATGGCAACACCTGCCAGCAGTGGTGGACGACTTCAAAGCTTCACGGAGGTAATAAAATAAATAGTTTAATGAATGAATTGTATTTACTAGATTTTTGTATGTGACTTGTGTGCTTTATTGTGTACTTCCATGTTTAGGTGAACATGTGTGTATGTTAGGAGCCATGATTTGCATCACTATTATAGTTTTCATAATTGAATAATGTTGTTTTATTTCCAGATGATGCAGTCTGCGGAGACACCTCTCGATGTTCATAGGGCAATGGAGCATGGTGTGACCTCTACGATTCATAGCTCCATGCCATTGACAGGGGTATGAGGCAGATTAGTAAATTTCAATTTACATTCATTGTTATAGTTGTTTATTTTTGAAAAATCAAAAGATTATTGATTTGAAGTTTAATTTCTTTCTAGATGGTTTCTATAGGACATGACATCACCACAGCCTAATCTTGCTACTAAGGCAAGTGAGGAGACAGATTATATGGTAGCGGTAAGTGATTATTTTGTTAAATGTTTCATTTTTTATAACATGTAATTTCTATATATTAATGTCTATACTTTTTATTGTAACAGCTACAGATGCAGGAAGAACTAAATAGGAGGAGCAGCCCTCAGGTTCGTAGTAGACTACCCACATATGCATCTCCATCCCCTAGAAGATCAAAGGCTGCCCATGATCTATTCTCTTCACCAGCCAGAGGGGAATGACTTTTTATTGTGTTCCTTTGTTGTATGCCTATATGGCATTTGTGGACATATATTTTGTATTGCATATAGTTGACATTGTATGCCTATATGGCATTCTTGTAAGCCTATATGGCTATTTTGTATATATGTTATACTTATATCGATAGATATTGATGTATGCCTATATGGATATTTGGTTAATACAAATCTTTTTTATTGATGGCGTCCATACTTGCATTATAAATCCACATTTGAATGGATATTTGTAGATGGCTACTTCAAATATTTAAAGTCCAATTGTATTACATAGGATGTTTGTTGATCCAATAAGCCAACTCTTGTTATTCAAGTATCACCTAAACCTCATTTTGGAACTAAAAGATAAAAGTTGTATTTAAAATAAAAATGAATCATCATGTTGAACAGAAAATATTCATATTCTTTATGACTTGCTCAATTGAAAATATTCAAATGAGTATGCTGATCCATATTCTTTATGAGTTGGTCAATTGAAAATATTTCTTAATTTCTTGTTATTATACCATATTGGGATGCAAAGAGTATGTTTGTTATTTTGAATAAGATAGTCAAAATCATATGCTTATGAGCACCTGATGACCATTGTGGTTATTAAATGTAATTCCTTTTGCATATAAGGTGAGGTTATGAGATTACATTGAGTCTAACCTAATTTTAGTATGCAACATAACATTGGGGCAAAAGGCTTCCATAAGTCATCAACAATCAAGGTTCAAGGTTGTCATTGAAGTCAAAGGGTCAAGGTTGTTTGTCATTGATGTCAAGGTTGATGCCATTATGTTGATAAGGTGATACAGTGATTCAAGGTAGGTGACGGTCATGAGGTGCATGATGTTGTGAATATGGTTTTAATGATAAGGTCTCTCAATTCATGTTGATACTACACAAGACAAACATGGTTCATATGATGCAAGGTTCATGTTCATGGTGGATGTGGTTTTGTTCATGCAAGGTTTTGTTGTGAATATGGTTTTCATGATAAGGTCTATCTTGAAAGGTTGATAAGATGCAAGGTTCATATTCATGGTGGATGTGGTTTTGTTAATGCAATAAGAAGTTAGAGAAGACACAAGCTTTCATAATCATAATCTTATTGATAGTTAGGGTTTGCATATTGGGCATTAAACCCTAAAAAGAATCTATTTTTCTTAATACTTTAAAACCCTCAATTGCATGTCGTGTGTAAAGTGCACTTTTGTTTTCATTTAATATTGACTTATAATCAAAAGTTACTATCACTTAAATCAACCTACTAAAGGGTCTTTAAGTCATTAGTTCACTGGCCCTTCAACCTAACTCAACCGGTGTCTCTGGTAAACTCTCATAAGCTCGAGTGCCATATCATAATCAAGGGTCATATTTAATTGATATGAGGGCGGGAAAAAGGATTGGAAGGTCATTATTTAAAAGGAATTTGGAATACAAACAATTATCTCTATGTGGTTGAATTTGATGGGCATGCCTTTATAAAAGGCTAAAAGATAGCTTTATGTAGGATATCATGGTATTTGTGGTGTTTGAAGATTGAAGACTAGCTAGTGTTTGTAGCTCGGATTGTTTCGGCATGTTTGGGTGTGAAATAGGACCATGCCTAGCCTAAACATACCTATCTAGATGCATTGGAATTGTCAGTTTGGCTGCACGAGGAGAAGAACAAAAGTTACACCCCTTTGCAACTTTACACTGCCTCCTTTTGACGATTTTTGGGGCAGTAGAAAAACTTTCACCATGGGCAAACGCCTCCAAGATATAAAAAATTGGGAGAGGTTATTGTAGAGGGACCCTATGTGATCGCGTTACCTTAGACATAATGTATCTAAGTGACATGGTTTCTGAGTAACAACTCATCAAAGATTGCTACCTTTTTGCACTTTGGACTCTTCAGGGATATCGCCGGTACAATGTAGCTCGGACTGTTTCAGCATGTTTGGGTGCAAAATAGGACCATGCCTAGCCTAAACGTACCCATCCAGATGCGTTGGAACTGTCAATTTGGCCACATGAGGAGAAGAAAAAAAGTTACACCCCTTTGCAACTTTACACTGCCTCTTTCTAACGATTTTTGTGGCAGCAGAAAACCTTTCACCATGGGCAAACGCCTTAGAGATATAAAAAATTGAGAGAGGTTATTGTAGAGGGACCCTACATGATCACTTTGCCTTAGACAGAATGTATTTAAGTGACATGGTTTCTGAATAATAGCTCGTCAAAGATTGCTTCCTTTTTGCACTTTAGACTCTTCAGAGATATCGCCGTTACAATGTAGCTTAGACTGTTTCGACATGTTTGGTGCAAAAAAGGACCATGCCTAGCCTAAACATACCCATCCAGATGCGTTGGAACTATCAGTTTGGCCACACGAGGAGAAGAACAAAAGTTACACCCCTTTGCAACTTTACACTGCCTCCTTGTGATGATTTTTGGGGTAGCAGAAAAACTTTAACCACGGGCAAATGCCTTAGAGATATAAAAATTTAAGAGAGGTTATTATAGAGGGGCCCTATATGATCGCATTGCCTCAGACATAATGTATTTAAGTGACACAGTTTCTGAGTAACAACTCGTCAAAGATTGCTGCCTTTTTGCACTTTGGACTCTTCAGGGATATCACCGGTACAATGTAGCTCAGACTATTTCGGCATGTTTGGGTACAAAACAGGACTATGCCTAGCCTAAACATACCCATCCAGACACGTTGGAACTATCATTTTGGACCCACGAGGAGAAGAACAAAAGTTACACCCCTTTGCAACTTTACATTGCCTCCTTCTGATGATTTTTGGGGCAGCAAAAAACCCTTCACCACAAGCAAATGCCTTAGAGATATAAAAAACTGAGAGAGGTTATTGCAGAGGGACCCTACATGATCACTTTTCCTTAGATGGAATGTATCTAAGTGACATGGTTTCTAAATAACAGCTTGTCAAAGATTGCTACCTTTTTGCACTTTGGACTCTTCAGGGATATCGTCGATACAATGTAGCTCAGACTGTTTTGACATGTTTGAGTGAAAAATAGGACCATGCCTAGTGCAAATGTACCCATCCAGATGCATTGGAATAGTCAGTTTGGTCGCATCAAGAGTAGGATGAAAGTTACACCCCTTTACAACTTTACACTACCTCCTGACGATTTTTGGGGCAACAGAAAACCTTTCACCATGGGCAAATGCCTCAGAGATATAAAAAATTGAGAGAGGTTATTGTAGAGGGACTCTATGTGATCATGTTTCCTTAGATGAAATGTTTCTAAGTGACACAATTTTTGAGTAACATCTCGTCAAAGATTGCTACCTTTTTGCACTTTGGACTCTTCAGGGATATCGTCGGTACAATGTAGTTCAGACTGTTTCAACATGTTTGGGTGAAAATCAGGACCATGGCTAGCATAAATGTACCCATTTGGATACGTTGGAATAGTCAGTTTGGTCGCATCAGGAGTAGGATGAAAGTTACACCCCTTTGCAACTTTACACTACCTCCTTCTGACGATTTTTGGGGCAGCAGAAAACCTTTCACCATGGGCAAACGCCTCAGATATATAAAAAACTGAGAGAGGTTATTGTAGAAGAACCCTACATGATCGTGTTTCCTCAGACAAAATGTTTCTAAGTGAGACAATTTTTTAGTAACATCTCATCAAAGATTTCTACCTTTTTACACTTTGGACTCTTCAAGGATATCATCGGTACAATGTAACTCAGACTGTTTCGACATGTTTGGGTGAAAAATAGGATCATACCTAGTGTAAATATACCCATCCATATGCGTTGAAATAGTCAATTTGGTCGCATTAGGAGCAAGACAAAAGTTACACCCCTTTGTAACTTTACATTGCCTCTTGACGATTTTTGGGGCAGCAGAAAACCTTTCATAGCGGGCAAACGCCTCAGAGATATAAAAAATTGAGAGAGGTTATTATTATAGAGGCACTCTATGTGATCATGTTTCTTCAGACAAAATGTTTCTATGTGACACAGTTTTTGAGTAACATCTCATCAAAGATTGCTGCCTTTATGCACTTTGGACTCTTCAGGGATATCGTCAGTACAATGTAGCTCGGACTGTTTCGACATGTTTGGGTGAAAAAAAGAACCATGCCTAGCCTAAAAATACCCATCCAGATGCGTTGGAACTGTCAGTTTGGTCGCATCAGGAGTAGAACACCAAAAATGCAAAAGTTGCTTTGTGCAACTTGACAACATTGACACTTTTTTGCAACAGGACTCAAAGACTCAAACTGACCCCAAATAACTCAAAGTGACTTAAAAACAAATGAAATGGTCTTAGAAGACCTTGTTACATACAATTGACTCAATCAAAACAAAATTTTATTTTTTGACCCCTCTTGGAGGCATGACAACCTAGGTGCCCCTGCACCATTAGTGCAACTGAAGTCGATAAAGTTTTCCTATTAAGAAAAAGAACTTCCCTTAGCTTCAAGAAATATAAATATTATATACTGACAAGGCCAACCACGTGAAGGTGGAAGCTCATGTAGCCTCAACTAAGACCTAAGACACATGTAGTTTAGTAGACGTAGGACACCTAAGACACCTATTTTCTAGTCTCTATCTACCTAGTTGACATATCGTATATACCTAAGACATAATTAGAGACACCTATTATCTAGTTAGAAACCAAGACACCTAGAGATGCCTATATTTTATACATTACCTAGATTTTATACATTATTCTCAGGATCAACTTCATCCATCACATAGGTCTAACCCCATGAAGCATAACATGATGATGTAAAAATGTGTATATGTGTAAAATGGCAGCAACAAATAAAAAAGACAAACCTTACAAATTAATGTGCATACTTACAACTCAATGTAATATGACTTTACAAAATCAATGTGAATACTTACAAATTAATCCAATGAACCATCTGGGTCTACTCTACTTTTTTTTGTGTCAAGTATTGCTTCATGGTCAGACTCACGCACCTTCCACAAGGTCTTGTTCAAAGGTCTACCCCGATACTGTATCAAATGAACATTGGATGCCATGACAAGGTTCGAGTAATGAAGAATCTTTCCATGCGTGTCAAAGTCCTGAGACAGCCAAACATTAACACTCTTATGTGGGTACCTTTTAAGCCATGTTCCAGTAATAACCATTGAGCCTGTAGGGTATTCAATGTTTTCTCCATCTGTAACTAGGGCCTCCAATTTATTTTTAGCCTCAACACAATGACATAAGTAATAATTTGTTCCCTCTTCATTATCTTCATCTGCAATAACTGCATATACGTGCCCTACATTGATATGTGTAGCAAATTAGATGAAATTAGTCAACATTACAAAAACACTACAAAGTCAAATGACATTAGGAATTTCAAAAACTATGCAAATAGATATATTACCTGGTTGAACTAGATCTGATATGTGGTCAAAGTCAACTAATGAGTCCATTTGTGTTAGTTCCAGTGTCATCAGGGGTCGATACGTGTCAAGTGGGCTAAGATAACTTAACTACCATTTGTCAACCCACTCCTTTGACTCACACTCATCCCAGGCTTGAATTGTACAGGAAGAACAAAAGCATGACATCTTTTACATATGGATACTCCATGAACCTACAATTGAGCTTCTAAAAGAGTGCATCTCACTTGATCCTGTCAGTGTAGAACAGTCCTCATATGGTGCAATGTTAGTATTATCTATCAACCAAAAAAATCTACGAACTGAAGACTTACCTTCATTACCTAGACCCATGGAAGCATTACACCACTCGACAATTGATTTTGCATCTGTCAACTTTGCATTGTCTTTATACTTTAACTCTTCTTGTGCTATGGCTCTTTTGATACATGCTCATGCACCATCATCCTCCCCCTTTCCATGCCCGGCCTCACAAAAGTTCCACATATGCTGAATACCTGTACAATTATGCCTCCTACTCAGCCAATAGAAATTTTGCAAGTTCTTGAATTGTGACGCATAGTTATTTGACCATATGATATGCTAACTGAACGATATGCCCCTTCTAGCCAAATCATTGTAGAACACCTAAAAGAAACCTTGCATGAATCCGTAGAATATGTGTGATCATCACTGATATAGAAATTATACTCCCTTATGATTTTCTGTCATCCTCTATACTATCATTCACATGAATGAATGCAATGTGCAAAAATATAGAAACCTGTGTGGAGTTATAATATTGTGATTGTACCTCACGCTGTGGCTATAGACTGTAGTTCTCTGCAAAGTCGACGATTGAAACAATGCTGCCAACCAGAAATGTGTCCTTGCATAACTTGAATTGAAAGTCCAACCATCAAGCTCTATGGGCATGTCTTGCATACTCATACACTATGCTGTCACAAAATATTAGCATAAACTGATACACTGGAATCTTTTCAATAACCAATTCACACATCTTTGCTTTTTTACCATCTTTTGTATTGTATGTCACTATTTTATGTTGGATCTAGGGCATACAACTGAGAGGGGGGGGGGTGAATCAGTTGTATAAAAATTCTTGTTCTTTCAACACTTGATTCTTTGTTGTTAGTTAGCAGCATATCAATTAATCATCCATGAAAGCATAATACATAAACACAAGAGCAGATAAGTATCAACACATTGAACACCAAGATTTTGACGTGGAAAACCCGGTTAAGGGAAAAACCACGGGGTGATTAACCCAAGAATTATTCTCTGTTAGAAGAATAAAGAAAAATGAATGGCACATGCCAATTAGGGCTCACTGCCCGAGCACACTGCTCACAAAGAGGCCCACTGCCTACAAGGAGACACACTGTCTACAAAGTGATAAAAATCACAGTCTTGAACTGGAGAATGACATCTCTACCATGTCCGGATCAGTTCCAATTAAGCCCAAAAACCTCTGTTCTGCCTTTCGCACTTCTCTTCGCTATGCCACACTCATCCACACACACCACACCTTGAAATGAACTCACAGACCGTTATTTATACAAGACATTGACTTAGGATCAAACATCTAAGTCGGCAAACAATCATAAGAGTATCCGCAAGATGAATAACACATCCGGTCGGCCACCACAAGAACATTCGCAGGATGAACAACTCATCCGGTCGGCTAAACAGAGCAAGAACTTCATCCGGAAGAATAACTTCAATTTCGGGCTCTACTATCAATGCGGATCAACAACACAACCTCAACACGATCCAGAAAACTTCACAAGCCTGCCTGAATGTCTGGATACATCCGCACTTCCTTTACTTGCTGGAATCTCTTGTCTTCCTCATCCGGAACTTCAAGAACACAGTCTGTCGCCACTGTAGAAGGTACTTCCGGACCTTCAAATCATACATTATCAATGCGGACCAATAACACAATCTCAACATGATCCAAGAACCTTCACAAGCTTGTCTGAATGACCAGGTACGTCTGCATTTCCTTTACTTACTGAAATCTCTTATCCTCCTTATCCGGAACTTCAAGAACACAGTCTGTCGCCACTGTCATAATGCAAGAGGTACTTCCGGACCTCCAAATCATACACAACTCGAGATGGCACATCACAAGGACATCCCAAATACTCTTTCCAATCCACAGATTAGGATTGTACAATTCTGGACCTCACCGGACCTTTCTGTGATCCTCTGTCACCTCTAAGCACTTGCCGGAACCGGTTCCACACAGACAGCCATAACTTCTTCAGGTCTTCATGCGGACCTCTGAAAACTTGACTGAAGCATCTCAAGACTCATATCTGCAAACCCTTTAATCCGCATCCTCCGGTTTTCAACCTGTCCAATATATTTGCCTTCTTCTCATCACTGTTCTTCACTGTTCCTGACTGAGGGTAATTTTCTCAATATCCTCAACACACAGCTCATCCAATCCTTCTTGTCAATGTAATATGAGTATGTTGACATCAATGACAACACTGGTTCACCTCATACTTGAAACAATCTCCCCCTTTGTCATTGATGGCAACATATGATGTGAAAAACCATCAAGACAAGAACTTCTCCTTCCTGTCACAGCTCCCCCTATCAACAACAACTTTTTACATGTCTTCTCTCCCCCTTTGATCATTAACCACTTGTTTTTCACATGTCTTCTCTCCCCCTTTGACATCAATGGCAAAGGGCTCATACTTGCAATTCTAATACATCAGAATCATACCAGCTGCTCCCCCTTAGTAGCAGCTCCCCATCATCAATCCGGATCACAAGATATGACTGTGATATCCACCGGACTGATGCACATCAGTGCATCTTAGTTTATCACCGGAGGGGCCATGACCCCTAACTTCTCCCGGAGATATTCAAAAGAGTCCTTGGGAAGAGGTTTTGTAAAGATATCTGCAATCTGATCCTTGGAGGGAACATACTCCAATCTGACTTCTTCCTTGTTTACTTGTTCTCTCAAAAAGTGAAATTTGATAGATATGTGCTTAGTCTTAGAGTGCAATACCGGATTCTTAGAAATATTAATTGCACTTGAATTATCACAGAAAATTGTGATAGGCTCCTCATATTCAACTTTGATGTCTCTTAGCATCTGCTTCATCCATAAGATTTGAGTGCAACTACCTGCTGCTGCAATGTATTCTGCTTCAGTTGTAGACAGAGATATTGCATCTTGTTTCTTGCTTAGCCAAGAAACCAATCTCTTCCCCAAAAAGAATGCTCCACCACTAGTGCTCTTCCGGTCATCCACATCTCCTGCCCAATCTGCATCTGTGTAAGCATGAAGAGAGAAATCTGGATCTCTAGGGTACCATAGACCATACTCAACTGTTCCTTTCAAGTACCTAAAAATTCTTTTGATTGCCATAACATGAGATTCTCTAGGATCAGCCTGGAATCTTGCCACAAGACCAACAGCCTGCATTATATCTGGTCTAGTTTGAGTGAGATACAACAATCCACCAATCATTGATCTATATTTTGTCTGATCTGCCTTTGGAGAGTCATCATCTTTGCTTAACTTACATCCGGTTGCCATAGGAGTGTTCATAGGTTTTAAGTCTTCCATACCAAATTTCCTTAACAATTCTTTCACATATTTGGTCTGAGAAATGAAGATCCCTTCTTTTGTTTGAGTAATTTGCAGACCCAAGAAGAAATTCATTTCACCAAGCATAGACATTTCAAACTCACTTTTCATCTGATTTGCAAAAGTTTTGCACATACTATCTCTTCCTCCAAAAATGATATCATCCACAAACACTTCAACAATCAATATGTTTTCATGATCAATTTTGAAATATAAGTTACTGTCAGCAGTACCTTTGTTGAATCCAATCTGCACAAGATGCTTATCCAACCTTTCATACCATGCTCTTGGGGCTTGCTTCAATCCATACAAAGCTTTCTTCAACTTGCAGACCATATCATCATTATCAAACAATTGAAATCCATCCGGTTGTTCAATGTAGACTTCTTCTTCCAGATCACCATTTAGGAAGGCAGACTTGACATCCATCTGATATACCTTGAAGTCTTTGAAGGAAGCAAATGCAAGAAGTAATCTGACTGCTTCAATTCTTGCCACCGGAGCAAAAGTCTCTTCAAAGTCAATTCCTTCTATTTGAGAGTAGCCTTTGCAGACCAATCTAGCTTTGTTTCTGATTACTTCACCAGCTTCATTTAGTTTGTTCCGGAAGACCCACTTGGTTCCAATTACATTCCTGTCTCTAGGTCTGGGAACAAGATCCCAAGTATGATTTTTCTCAATTTGCATCAATTCATCTTCCATTGCTTTGGTCCAGTTTTCATCATTGCAGGCTTCATTTATTGTTTTAGGTTCAATCTTTGAAATCAGACAACATTCATCCTGATTTTGAGCAACATTCCTTCTAGTTTGTACACCTTTGCTTTTGTCACCTATGATCTGATCTTCAGAGTGGTTCAGTCTTACATACCTTGGAATTTTGGGAGTATCCTGCACTGCTGCTTCTTGATCAGGCTCATTCAAACCTATCTCTTCTTCCTGATTTACCAGATCAGGCTGACTCTGTCTCACCGGAGAGGATTGAGGTCCTTGAACACTGTCTTGGTCATCTTCATCAAACTCATAAAATCTTGAAGGCTTCTCAATTCCTTCATCAACTTTCACATTGGTGCTTTCTATCATCTTCCTCAATCTCTTATTGTAACATCGGTATGCTTTGCTTTGAGTGGAGTAACCCAAGAAAATTCCTTCATCACTTCTAGCATCAAACTTTCCTAGATCTTCATCTCTTTTAATATAACACTTGCTACCAAATACTCTGAAATATTTCACAGTAGGAGTGATGCCAAACCAGAGTTCATAGGGGGTCTTACCGGTGTTGTTTCTGATTTGAACTCGATTGAGAGTGTAGACTGCAGTGCTGATAGCTTCCTTCCAAAACATTTGAGGAACATTTGCTTCCAACATCATTGTCCTGGCAGCTTCCTGAATGGTCCGGTTCTTTCTCTCAACCACTCCATTCTGCTGTGGAGTCCTAGGAGTAGACAACTGTCTCCTTATACCCTGCTTCTCACAAAAATCAATGAACTCACCAGATGTAAATTCACCACCTCTATCAGACCTTAGACACTTTAGTTTCAATCTAGTTTGATTCTCTACCATAGCTTTGAAGATCTTGAACTTCTCAAATGCTTCTGATTTTTCTTTTAGAAAGGTAACCCACATCATCCGGGAATGATCATCAATTAACAACATGAAATATCTATCACCTTGCAGACTCTTGATTCTTGTCGGACCACAGAGATCAGTATGTACTAATTCCAACAATCCGGTAGAAGACTGATCTTTGCTTTTGAAAGAGACTCTGCTTTGTTTACCTAGCTGACATTCTTTGCACAAACTATTTGTAGGTTTCATCAATTTTGGAAGATCTCTTACGGCCTGAGTATTGCTTATCTTGATGACGTTATCAAAATTTACATGGCACATTCTTCTATGCCATAACCAACTCTGATCAATTTGAGCAAACAAACAACTTTTATTTGAACCAACCAGATGAAAGATATTACCTTTTGTCTGAGTACCGGATGCAATCTCAGTTCCGGAGTTTGTAAAGATTCTGCATTTTCCATTTTTGAACCGGAGATCATAGCCTTTGTCCACCAACTGACCAACACTAAGAAGATTGTGCTTCAATCCTTCAACATACAGTACGTTACCTGTTTTGCTCTTTCCATCGAAGGAAATAGTTCCCCTGCCTCTGATTCTGCCAACAGAATTGTCACCAAACTTTACCATTCCTCCTTCATACCTTTCCAAATTCAAGAACTTATTCTTGTCACCAGTCATATGGTGAGAACATCCACTGTCAATAACCCAATCATCCTTTTCTTCCACTTGAGCAGCCAAAGCTTTTTCAACAACTTTGTGATTGACAGATTCAGAGAGTATTGAATCTTCTTCCTTGATGGCAATAAACACCCACTCATTTCTGGATTTGCTTCCTAGTTCTGATTCATCATCTGTTACTCCTTCATTGTCATCTTCTTCGTGAACATAATAGCAATTCTTTTGAAACCTTTGTCTGTTAGTATTAGATCTTGCAGATCTTTCCGGACATCTTGAAGCAAAATGACCAATCTTATTGCAGTTGAAACACTTAAAGGGTAGTTTTCCTTCATACTTACCGGATCCTCTTGGCAGTCTCTTTGCAATGAGGGCTTCAAGTTGAGTTGTTTCTGCTTCTTCTTCCTCCATGTCTCTTCTTGCTTGATCATACCATGACATTTTCCTTGATCAGTTTTCCCCCGGATCAAATCTTTGTTTGCCTTTCACATAGGCACTGGCTTTGAAAGCAGATTCAGTCTTGGGAGGATCATCTCCAAACTCGGTCATTTCAAATGCAGCTAGTTTGCCAGCCAGTTGTTCTCTTGTGACAGTTGTGTGGGCTCTGAATTCATCAATGGTAGCAACCTTGATTTTGTAGGCAGTAGGAAGGGATCTTAGGATTTTGCAGACAATCTCATTTTCATTTAAAGTTCCACCAGCATTTCTGATTCCACATACCAGCTCATTCACTCTTGGCATAAAGGTAGTGATGTTTTCATCATCTCTCATTTTCAATCTTTCAAATTTCCCTTTCAGACTTTGCAACCTTGCACTTTTGACAAACTCATCTCCTTCATACAAAAGTTCCAGTTTAGTCAGGATCTCATATGCAGTTGGTAGGTCAATAACATTCGAGAGATCTGAGTCATTCAATGCACTTAGAAGAGCTTCCTTGGTTCGCAGATTGTTTTCAGCTTCTGTGATTTCATTCAGAGTTGTCGGACCACCTTGTGGAGGTACATATGGTTTTGAAACCATAGCCAAATATGCTTTTCCCATACATTCCAAGTGACACTTCATGCGACCTTTCCAGAGAGTGAAGTTGGTTCCATCGAACTTCGGACTATCCTTCTTGTATGACGACATCCTGGATCTCCTCAAGCGGTTAAGCTCCTATCAGAGGAACCTGGCTCTGATACCAATTGTTGGATCTAGGGCATACAACTGAGAGGGGGGGTGAATTAGTTGTATAAAAATTCTTGTTCTTTCAACACTTGATTCTTTGTTGTTAGTTAGCAGCATATCAATTAATCATCCATGAAAGCATAATACATAAACACAAGAGCAGATAAGTATCAACACATTGAACACCAAGATTTTGACGTGGAAAACCCGGTTAAGGGAAAAACCACGGGGTGATTAACCCAAGAATTATTCTCTGTTAGAAGAATAAAGAAAAATGAATGGCACATGCCAATTAGGGCTCACTGCCCGAGCACACTACTCACAAAGAGGCCCACTGCCTACAAGGAGACACACTGTCTACAAAGTGATAAAAATCACAGTCTTGAACTGGAGAATGACATCTCTACCATGTCCGGATCAGTTCCAATTAAGCCCAAAAACCTCTGTTCTGCCTTTCGCACTTCTCTTCGCTATGCCACACTCATCCACACACACCACACCTTGAAATGAACTCACAGACTGTTATTTATACAAGACATCGACTTAGGATCAAACATCTAAGTCGGCAAACAATCATAAGAGTATCCGCAAGATGAATAACACATCCGGTCGGCCACCACAAGAACATTCGCAGGATGAACAACTCATCCGGTCGGCTAAACAGAGCAAGAACTTCATCCGGAAGAATAACTTCAATTTCGGGCTCTACTATCAATGCGGATCAACAACACAACCTCAACACGATCCAGAAAACTTCACAAGCCTGCCTGAATGTCCGGATACATCCGCACTTCCTTTACTTGCTGGAATCTCTTGTCTTCCTCATCCGGAACTTCAAGAACACAGTCTGTCGCCACTGTAGAAGGTACTTCCGGACCTTCAAATCATACATTATCAATGCAGACCAATAACACAATCTCAACATGATCCAAGAACCTTCACAAGCCTGTCTGAATGACCAGGTACGTCCGCATTTCCTTTACTTACTGAAATCTCTTATCCTCCTTATCTGGAACTTCAAGAACACAGTCTGTCGCCACTGTCATAATGCAAGAGGTACTTCCGGACCTCCAAATCATACACAACTCGAGATGGCACATCACAAGGACATCCCAAATACTCTTTCCAATCTGTAGATTAGGATTGTACAATTCCGGACCTCACCGGACCTTTCTGTGATCCTCTGTCACCTCTAAGCACTTGCCGGAACCGGTTCCACACAGACAGCCATAACTTCTTCAGGTCTTCATGTGGACCTCTGAAAACTTGACTGAAGCATCTCAAGACTCATATCTGCAAACCCTTTAATCCGCATCCTCTGGTTTTCAACCTATCCAATATATTTGCCTTCTTCTCATCACTGTTCTTCACTGTTCCTGACTGAGGGTAATTTTCTCAATATCCTCAACACACAGCTCATCCAATCCTTCTTGTCAATGTAATATGAGTATGTTGACATCAATGACAACATTGGTTCACCTCATACTTGCAACATTTTATACTTGCCAAACTCTACTAGTTCATTTCCAACCGCATGTGTTCTTTCCGTATGTTCACATATTGTCAAACATTGCAAGCCACCAAAACGATGACATGTGCCATCCAAGCATAATTTCTTGTAGAATATTTGACCTTCCTCTCTTTCACATAAAATTCTTGATATGAAGTCTCCTGAAGATGTTGGTGGGGCACATATGGCACAACCTTGCAAAACATTGTTAGTATGCAAATCTAAACATATAGACCTATAAACATCAAAATGGTTAGAAAATTCAATATGTAATCTACGACAAGAAGTAGTACGTGTGTGATTTATCTTGACATAGAAAGGTTTTAGCATTTCAAAATATCTTTGACAAATTTTAATTTGAGGATACTTCTCTAGAAATTTACCATAAAATTGTGTTTGAGTCTCATCCAAAAATGCCTACCGATTCTCCTTCTTACCACATCCCTTTGATTCAGAGATACCCTTGTGTAATTCTTCCAAAAGTCTTCAATTAGTGATCTCAATGCTTCAACAATTGGTTTATCTTTTCATGGTAGTCTCCTCGAGAATGCCCATAATTCATAGGCATTAGTGTCCTTAATTCTTTGGCGTCTTCCAATGGTTATTGATAAAGTTTTCCTATTAATTATCAATTCTTGACTCGTCTTTCTAATGAGACAAGCTTTCCTTGTTTGACTACTTACTATAGTCGATGTAATCACACGTCGTGTTGCATTACTATCTTTTGTGTGTGAGGTGTTACCCACACTCTCATACGCACTCATTAGATTCTTGACAATAGATTTTACACTTGAAGCCTCTGATGTTCTCGACCCAAGAATCTTCATGATGGATCTATACTTTATACTTCGCATCATTTCAATGAATAGTTGACATCTTGCAGTCTCATTTAACTTTCCAAAGAACAATCTCCAAATCTTATGAGCATATCTTCTACAAGTGCATTTTGGAATCTTACCTTCCATTGGCTGCAAAATATTCTCATCAATATCAATCAAATACTTTGGCTTTCTAAGCAAAATTCTAGGTGGTGTTAAGTTAGGTAAATTCATCTCAACATTAGGAATTTTATCAATATTTAAATGAGATGGGCTAGATGGCATACCTTCGATCAAAGATGGAATAGATGACATACCTTGAGGTTGAGGTGGGAATGATGGCGTACCTCCTTCATCACATGTGAGTGATGATGTACTCTCAACTTGAGATGTGGTAGATGGTGTCCCTACATGTTGACTTGCAGTAGAGGACATGTCTCCAACTATGGTATTCAAATCTCTCATAGCACAAAGTTTTTGCATTCGTTCTCTTTGTGCCACCAATACCATATCTCTTTGTGATGGTTGTGGTTCCTCTTCGATTGGCATGTCTTCATTTATTGTGTCCAATTTCCTCTTCTCACGAAGTTGCCTAATAGCCACGATTTTCTTTGCATTGTTATCTTCTGTCTCTTCCTGTGTTGGTTTAATTCTTGATCATTTCCTCGGCATGACGAAGAATTTATCTGTAGCATGATAAAGAGACCAATATTAGTTCCTAAGAAATGAATCCATACAAATAACTAAAATATATGTCATTCAACCCTTCATAGTAAATGTACATACAATCATCATGTAAAAGAGTAAATGTCACTCAACCAAAATAGGTACAAATCATACAAAGCAAATTATTGTATCCATACAAAGCATTATTGCACAATGTTATTGCAGCCATACAAAGCATTATGGTACAGAGTTCACTTCAGTCCTAGATGAGGATAAGGTCAAAGGAGAGTCACCTATTGAGGCTACAAGTGAAGAGTACATGGTACTTCATGCTTGAAAAGGTTGAGGCAGACCCAATTTGACATGTTTGTTGTTACTAGGGCTACTAGGATTTGGAATTGAGAAGGTGTTTTGTTGGTACTAGGGATACTAGGATTTGGGTGGCTTGTGAAGGAATAGACAACAATTGAAGAGTGTGGACTTCAGTAAGGGTTTAGAATGGTTGTGTCTAAGTTCCTCAGGGGTAAGAAGACCTATATTAGCCTTGTTAGGTTTTGAAGTATTGAAGACCCTCTTTGTGCCTTTGTATAGGGAGATTACTTGAGAGAAAAGCTTATGAAATTTGAAGAAACTATTGGTATGATCCCTTTGGATTGAGTTGAACCCTACCTTTGCATCACATACCTAGGATTGTCATAAAAATCATTAGACTAATCTTTGTAATTTAGGGTATTAAATGGTATATAGTCGATCAAGGTAACCACCATCATGTGCTAACAAAGGACAATTACAAATTTTTGAAATATTGTTGTGTCATGTGCATGTACAAATCATCATGAATAGGTGCATAAGGAATGTCCTAGCCCAAGATATGTGCATACAAATCATCATGTCATGTGCATACTTGTATGATCTTGGCACCTATTCATTTGTATTTTAACTTGTTAATATGACAAGATAATAGTGGGATTGTATTTTTATTATGTTGTAAGGATTTATTTTTGTATAGTTTGACATCATGGTATGTTAAGGTCTTTTTATTACACATAATTATTAAAGAGCCCAAGTGTAGAAAATATACATGGCATCATGTGAGATTGTAGGCTACTTTCTTGATTGGGAATGTGTCTATTTTAAACGTGTATGATAAAGCATGATAAAGTAATTCAAATAGAATTAAGGAAAATGTAAAGAACATGCATGTAAAGAATTGACATACCTAAAAAATGGAGATTCGAATGGAGAGAGTACCCAATTATGTAGTGTTTTTTTCTTCTTGCATCAAACTCCTCAACAATTTGAGTTTTTCACCACTTGCTTCCTTTTCAATGTTAAATTGAATAACACTCAAATATAATTACTAACAACAATACTATTAACCAATCTATAATGTTAAATTCCTAAAATTGAATCACAATTAACATTGCAACACTACAAAAATTGAAACTTGAATAGATATATATCAAAGTTGGTGTGAAAACTATGTTATTTCCTCCTCAAGTTGGCAAAACAGAAAAGGTCGTGGAAAGATCATGCAAAGGTGGTAGAATGTGTAAAATGTGCATGCAAACTTCCCAACAGCATGAAAGCACTTCTTTTTTGTCAGAAGATGCACATAACCAACATGAAAATAGAGCATGTGGGCCTGGATCATGGGGGTCAACACTTTTTTACCATTTCTATAGCAGGACAAAACACGAGCGCGTTATAACGTGCTCACATTTTGTCCTGCTATAGATTGATCCATAAATATTTGTGCCTATCTCACCTTCGATAGCACCTTTACAATATCTCACCTCTAGTTCCATTAGCTCATGTTCTATATCTCACTTATCTCTCCCCCTCACCTCTCTACCTCTCCCCTCTCTATGTCTCTTAGTCACTCCTTGTCTACCTCTCCATCCATCCTTAGCCATCTAGGTCTCACTTAATCCTAAACCCTAAAGCCAGCTATCCCTATTCCTAAACCCTCAATGGGCTTGATACCATACCTTAAATCCTAATCCCTTATCCCTAAATATCCAACCCTATCCCTAATCCTTATACCCTCGACACTCTACTTTAACCCTAATCCCTCAACCCTCAACCCTATCCCTAAACCCTCAACCCTCAATGTCAAACCCTAATCCCTCAACCCTTAACTCTAATCCCTCAACCCTCAACCCTATCCCTAAACCCTCAACCCTCAACATCAAATCCTAATCCCTCAACCCTTCACTCTAATCCCTCAACCCTAAGCCCTATCCCTAAACCCTCAACACTAAACCTTAAACCCTAATCCCTCAACCCTAAACCCTAAACCTTATCCCTAAACCTTAATCCCTCAACCCTCAACCCTAATCCATCAACCCTAAACTCTAATCCCTCATCCCTAAACCCTAAATGCTATCCCTATTCCTAGAGCCTCAACGAGCTTGATACTATACCTTAAACCCTAATCCCTTATCCCTAAACCCTCCAACCCTATCCCTAATCCTTATACCCTTAACACTCTACTTTAACCCTAATCCCTTGACCCTCAACCCTATCCCTAAACCCTCAACCCTCGAACCTCAACACTCAACCCTCAACGTCAAACCCTAATCCCTCAACCCTTAACTCTAATCCCTCAACCCTCAACCCTATTCCTAAACACTAAACCCTAAAACCTCAACCCTCAACCCTCAATGTCAAATCCTAATCCCTCAACCCTTCACTCTAATCCCTCAACCCTAAACCCTATCCCTAAACCCTCAACACTATACCTTAAACCCTAATCCCTCAACCCTAAACCCTAAACCTTATCCCTAAACCCTAATCCATTAACCCTCAACCCTAATCCCTCAACCCTCAACTATAATCCCTCATCCCTAAACCCTAAATGCTATCCCTATTCCTAAACCCTCAACAGGCTCGATACTATACCTTAAACCCTAATCCCTTATCCCTAAACCCTCCAACCCTATCCCTAATCCGTATACTCTCGACACTCTACTTTAACCCTAATCCCTCGACCCTCAACCCTATCCCTAAACCCTCAACCCTCAAACCTCAACACTCAACCCTCAACATTAAACCCTAATCCCTCAACCCTTAACTTTGATCCTTGACCCTCAACCCTATCCCTAAACCCTCAACCCTCAACCTTCAACGTCAAACCCTAATCCCTCAACCCTTAACTCTAATCCCTCAACCCTAAACCCTAAACCCCATCCCTAAGACCTAATCCATCAACCCTCAACCCTAATCCATCAACCCTCAACCCTAATCCCTCAACCCTAGTCCCTCATCCCTAAACCCTAAACACTATCCCTATTCCTAAACCCTCAATGGGCTTGATACTATACCTTAAACCCTAATCCCTTATCCCTAAACCCTCCAACCCTATCCCTAATCCTTATACCCTTGACACTCTACTTTAACCCTAATCCCTTGACTCTCAACCCTATACCTAATCCCTCGAACCTCAACCCTCAACCCTCAACATCAAACCCTAATCCCTCAACCCTTAACTCTAATCACTCAACCCTCAACCCTATCCCTAAACCCTCAACCCTAAAACCTCAACCCTCAACACTCAACGTCAAACCCTAATCCCTCAACCCTTAACTCTAATCCCTTAACCCTAAACCCTATCCCTAAACCCTCAACACTATACCTTAAACCCTAATCCCTCAACCCTAAACCCTAAACCCTATCCCTAAGCCCTAATCTGTCAACCCTCAACCCTAATCCATCAATCCTCAACCCTAATCCCTCATCCCTAAACCTTAAACACTATCCCTATTCCTAAACCCTCAACAGGCTAGTTACTATCCCTCAACCCTTAACCCTTAAAACTTGAACCCTAAAACCTATCCCTACACCCTCGACACTCGACACTATATCTTAAACCCTAATCCCTTAACCCTAAATCCTTAAACCTTCAACCCTAAATCCTATCCCTAATCCCTCTACCCTCGACACTCTACTTTAACCTTAATCCCTTGACCATCAACCTTATCCCTAAACCCTCAACCCTCAACCCTCAACCCTCAACTCTCAACATTAAACCCTAATTCATCAACCCTAAACCCTAATCCCTCAAAGCTAAACCCTATCCCTAAACCATCAACCCTCAACACTATACCTTAAACCCTAATCCCTATCCCTCAATCCTTAACCCTTAAAACTTAAACCCTATCCCTACACCCTCAACACTTGACACTATATCTTAAGCATTAAACCATCATCCCTAAAGCCTCAACCCTCAATCCTTAAATCTTCAACCCTAAACCCTATCCCTAACCCCTCTACCCTCAACACTCTAACCCTACCTCAACATTAAATGCTAATTCATCACCCTAAACCCTAATCTGTCAACCCTAAACCCTCAACCCTCAACACTATACCTTAAACCCTAATCCCTCAACCCTCAACCCTAATCCCTCAACCCTCAACCCTAATCCCTCAACTCTAAACCCTAAACACTATCCCTATTCCTAAACCCTCAACCCTCGACACTATACCTTAAACCCTAATCCCTTATCCCTAAACCCTAAACCCTATCCCTCAACCCTTAACCTTTAAAACTTAAACCCTAAAACCTATCCATAAACCCTCAACGCTGAACACTATATCTTAAATCCTAATCCCTTAACCCTCAGCCCTAAAGCCTCAACCTTCAATCGTTAAACCTTCAACCCTAAACCCTATCCCTAATCGAGGCTCTACCCTCAATACTCTACTTTAACCCTAATCCCTTGACCATCAACCCTATCCCTAAACCCTTAACTCTCAACATTAAACCCTAATCTGTTAACCCTAAACCTTAATCCCTCAACCTTAAACCCTATTCCTAAACCCTCAACCTTCAACAATATTCCTTAAACCCTAAACCATCAACCCTAAACCATAATCCCTCAACCCTAAACCCTATCCCTAAACTCTCAACCCTCAACACTATTCCTTAAACCCTAATCCCTCAGCTCTAAACCCTAATCCCTCAACACTAAACCCTAAACCCTATCCTTAAACACTCAACCCTTAGCAAGTTATACCTTAAACCTTAATCCCTCAACCCTCAACCCTCAACCCTAATCCATCATCCCTAAACCCTAAATGCTATCCCTATTCCTAAACCCTCAACCCAAGACACTATACCTTAAACCCTAATCCCTTACCCCTAAACCTTAAACCCTATCCCTCAACCCTTAACCCTTAAACCTTAAACCCTAAAACCTATCCCTAAACCCTCAACCCTATACCCTCAACAATATACTTAAGCCCTAATCCTTCAATCATCAACCCTATACCTTAAACCTAAAGCCTACACCCTTACACCCTAATCCCTAGACCATATAACCTCACTCTTATATCCTAAACCTCGAATATTGTCCCTCAACCCTATACTTAAATTAAACCTAAACCATACGTGCTCTTAACCCAAGTCACCTGATGCCTTATATACCCTCAATCCATATCGTAAACCCTAAACCCTAATCCCCGTGCCTTACACACTTAATCTTATACACTCAACAACCTGAATATTAACCCTCAACTGTAACCCTCAACCCTCTACTCTCTACCTATTACTTAAGCCCTAATTCCTCAACCCTCAACCCTCAAAACTATATAGGCTCAGGTCCTTATATACACTAAACCCAAAACACTTACATACATACATACATACATACATACATGCATACATACAAACATACATACATACAAATATACATACATACAAAGATACATACATACAAGCATGCATACATACCTACAAAAATAGATATAAATATCCATGAAACATACTTATGAAATTTTCAACATATCTCATTCAAAGGAAGACATAACGTGCTCGCATTATGTCGAACTAGCAAAACACTGGCAAACATACAAAAAACCTAAAAAAGCACAACATAATGCGCTTGCCTTATATTGTACTTTGGGAATCCCAAGCCTTGGGCTTGGGATTTGCTTTGGATTTCCAACCCAAAGGCTTGGAGTGCCTTTTCAACATCTACATACATGTTTTTGTAGATTCTACAAGATTTCACATAATTTTGTTTGTGCTAACCCTCAAAATTGCACATGTTTCAAGCTCAAACAAATCGAACATCTGGGTAATGTTAGGCTTTCTCTTAGCTATTTAACGATGTAATTTTTTTCACATTTTGACAATGTTAAGCCTTTCATCTTTAATTTCTTTTGTTTGTGTGTTTGGTTTTGGGCAAAAACCACTGTTTGGTCTTTTTTTCATTGTAAATTAACCATTCATTGAAATTTCAAAAAAATTACATTTAGAAACTAGACTCCATTCTACACATATTAAAAAGAAAAGAAAAAATGATTTTCAATTAGTTTTCAAAATTTACAGGGGTGGCAAGGCCAAAATTCTATTTTTTAGGATGTTTCCACTTTGAAAATTAGTAAAAAATCAAATATTCATCAAAAAATTATCAGAAAAATTAGGCCTAAACTACATGCTATTAGCTAATTTATCATTGAAGTGATTTTAAAAATACCAAAAAAAAATTAACCTTTTGAGGGAGCCACAAAACATGCTATGTTATGTTTTTTTGACAGGAACAACACCAATTTCTGTGGATCCCTCTTTTGAACCCCTTAATCTATACCATTTTCAAAAAAAATTAGTAGTTTAGAAAGTAGACTCGGAGGACTATGAACATTGTTTTGGTTGCATCTCCAAATTTTGAGTGTAACTATGCTCAATTTCTCATCCAAGTCCAGTATTTCCTGATTTTTGAAAAAAAGTGGCCACTTAAGACCCCTTTTTGGCCCCCCATCTTCTTGCACTTACCCTCATTAGCTTCTTGCAACCAACACACTTTATAAGGATTAGGATGTTTAATCCTCTTCAATCCTAGTTTTTCTACCATCTCTTCATAAACCAAATTATTTGTACTACCACTATCTACAATGACCTTATAACACTTACCTCCAGATTTGCATACAATGCGGAAGAGTCTCCTTCTCTAAGATGTCCCATTATCCTCTTTGCTTGGATTCACCAATACTTTCCTAAACATAAGAGATTCTCCATGCTCTAGTTCTTCCACATTCTCAGTTGTGTTACACTTTCCTTGTCTTCTTGCACCATGTGATTTCTTGCTGCACTTCTCTTGCTGGTCTCTTGGTGTATCCATGGACACTCATAAGCCCTATGTCCAACTTCCCCACACTAGACACTCATATGAATTCTCTGCTACTATTTCCACATCCTCTTGTTGAATACTCCTTGCCTTGTGCTCTTTGGTTTGATTCTTTATTCCACTTCGGGCTTGTTTCTTCTTCAAAAGTTTGATTCTCTTTGTAGTTGTTTGATTATCCTCTTCCTACTGCAATATTTCCCCTTCCTCTGGGGTTACTTTGTTTCCTTCTATTTACCTTTTCTTCTTCTTTTAGAGCATACTAGTAAGCCTCTTCAATAGTAGAAATCCTTAACATACTCATCTCATCCTGGATATTGAATCTGAGTCCATTTATGTATCTAGCCACCTTCTCTATATCTATTTCATGGTGTCCTAATCTAATCACCATTTTGTAAAATTCCTCTGTATACTCCTTCACACTCATATCCTTCTATTTCAAATTTTGAAGCTTTTTTAACAGCTCCAACTCATAATCTCCTGGAATGAACTTTGCCTTCAATCTAGTAACCATCTGCCTCCACCGTGTTATCCTCATCTCACCATTTTCCACTCTTTCTTTCTGCAACTCTTTCCACCACAATGCAGCATGTCCCTTGAGCTTTGTTTGTGCTAACCTTACCCTCTATGGGCCTCTATTATTCTCCAATTCAAAATAGTCTTCCAACTCTCCAATCCAGTCTATCAAATTTGTAGGGTTCGATGTGCCTGAAAAGTTAGGGACATCCATTTTAGGGCCTCTACTGACATGTGTTATTGCTCTCAAAAATCTTTCCTCTCCTTCATCTACTAGTTCTTCATTTTCCCTCTCAGATTATTCATCTACAACTTCCTCATATTCAGTATGTGCATCCTCAAGTTCTGGGTTTCTTCTCATACCTACAACTATATTTCTTAGCTCATTTCTCATTTTATTTCGAAATTCCTCCAACATTTGCTCTACTCTCCTAGTGTTCATCCTTCTCGAGGGCATATTGAAATTCTCTCAACCTCTTCTTTTGCAAAGTTATTGTCTTCTTAGCTCTCCACATCTACAAGACTCCACACACCTACAACACCCTCTGGAGCTTCGAAAAAACTTCAATCTTCTCCCACAAATCCTGGCACATGTTGCCTCACATTCGAAGCTCTACCTATGCACTTAAGATCACACACACACCACCACAGGTCCTACTACAAGCTGCCTTACATTCAATGATCTGCTTGCAGACTCAGGAACAACCTTGCTCAGATACCACTTGATGCAGCTCAAGATCTAGGGGCTTTGTCAAGCTACCAGATCAAGCAGAAAAAATGTCTAACACAAACAACAAAACAAATGATTATTTATTCATATGCAAGAGAAGGATTACACAGGAGTAAAATTGGCATTATACATGCATTGGCCTTAGCCTTACAACATTCCAAGATTCAGACCCAATAGATCCTGCAATCTGGAGAACTCTTTTGAAATCTTCCCAAAATGTACTACTGATTGACCCATGAGAAAATCTACCTTTAAAGTACAAATTCCAAGTATTTATGTACCCCTGAGGCAGCCACCGACCATATTACACACTCATGACACATGTTAGATCCTCATTCACCCTTGGAATAATTGTTTAGGTGGTTAAAAACTAAATTTGTCACCTTTTGTGCGGTTAGCAGGGATATCAGGTGTCACTAGATGCGGGCCTTTAGACCATGACTAGATATAGTGGGATATTCAGCCATCACAGGACATAGAGGGTATTAAGGGCATGACAAGACAAGCGGAAGATTTGGGCTTCACAGGATATTGTCCAGTGTCCAGTTAATTTAGCACAAAGTAGTAAAGCGGGAAAGATGACCAACATCAGACATGTAGGAATTTTAGAGTTCATCGAACATGTGGGGAAAATGACCATCACCGGACATATCCAGTGCAGAGATGTTTTAACGCCAAGGAATCTAAGTCAAAAAAGCAGGTGAAAGGGCACTCACAGGATCGGCATGAAATGAGCTGTCATAGGACATATCCTATGGGAAGAGTTTTTAGTGCCGATCTATTGCACTTCACTTTTAACACAAACACCTTAACTGAAGCTGACAAGGATTTTAAGCGCGACAGGATCTACGGAGATTTTAGATGCTGGAGGATAAGTCCGGTGACAAGGAATTTTAGCACTAATCTAGTGACCAAGATTTTTAGCGCAAAGTGTTTGAAAGTGTCTGACGGGGAAATCAAGCATCACGTGACATGCAGATCCAGTGACAGGCAAAAACTCCACTGAGGCATAACTTGTGCAATTTTGATCATATCTCCACCAAATTTGAAATGCAGATACTCATTTGGGCCTTCTTCAAGATCAAGTCATCACTTGGCCAAAACCTTTAGGAAATTTCTACGAAATTTGACCAATCAACTCCTATAGCAACTCTTGCAACAAAACAAACAACAAGAAGTAAAGCAAATATTTTTGGTTGATGCGGATTGCACGTGAACCCAAATGCTCCTACATCATAATTTGCAAGACATAATCTAATTAGACCTTTTGTTTTTTAATCTATTACATCATACTAAGTATCTTGTGTGGCATTAATAGGTCTCTAAAAGTTTGCATCAATAGCATCCCATAGATCACGATCTATTAATAGATCTTCCATATTCAATTTCCACTTCTCAAAACTTGTGCCCAAAAACTTCTCCACCTCAATCCTCCTAGATGTGCTTTCCATCTTTACTTCCTATAGTAAAGATCACAAATTTCTCCTTCTTCACAATCTTCCACTCAA
The DNA here is from genome assembly GCA_027924645.1 of Cunninghamia lanceolata. NCBI lineage: Eukaryota > Viridiplantae > Streptophyta > Pinopsida > Cupressales > Cupressaceae > Cunninghamia > Cunninghamia lanceolata. The sequence continues at coordinate 181,085 of BSBN01000529.1, forward strand.
ACTACATTAGCTCAAAAAATTCTCTTCCCAGCAACTAGAACCAAAACTAGCCAGGCTCTTATACCACTTGTAAGGAAGCAAGGTATGTGAAAACAACTTTCTACACTAATTTTTGAGAGGATTATTATGCAAATAGCTTAAAATTATATCCAAACTTATTACAAAATATAGAGAAAAACATAGAAATCAATAATAAACCATAACATAGTGACTTATGTGGGGGAAACCCTTTTAGGAGAAAAACCCCACATTGGAAAACCTACACAATAGATTATCAAATCTGAAACAAGATTACAATACACTTGCAATGCAATTCTTCATAAGAATATATCATTAGATTTCATATATGGAGTAATTTCAATAGTGCCTGTGTACCTACAAACTCTTATAATACAAATGACTCCTCAAGCCTTCAATTTATAGACTTCTAGAAATATGGAAACCATAAATGGTTTTACAAAAACATGAGCAAAAACCTCCAAAAATGTGGTTCCCAACTTAGGCTCAATTTCCAATGGCACATTTGAAGATTCCTTAGAATAGGCTAAATATTTAATGTCTTACACCTTGTCATAATCTATAAACTATCATAGTTGACCACCCAACTTGGGCAACTAGGATTGCTAAATTAAAATAGTCTAAAATAATCTCTTATAGATGCTCTTACACATCTTACAACTGGTCATAGATTCCAATGTAGCTTCCCCCATTCTATGATCTTACGTGTCATAAGAATAAGCCATAACCTCCCTATAAAATAGGAGTATGAAATCTACTATAAATAACACCTTATGACACCTTAAACAAAGTACTGACATGTGGCATATATACCACCTCAAAATCCCATGCCTAATTTTGGTGGAGCACAATATTAAATATAATAAAATATACATAAATGTCCAATGATAATAATAGGAAAATGAAAAATATTAAATAAATGAAATTAGAAACTTGCAACTTGGTTGTGACACCTTAATTCTCAACACCTCCACTAGCATTCACCCGCCCACCTCGACATGTTGGCATTGTTGGTTCAGTCCTATGAGGTAAGGAAGAAAAAAATATGACTATTAGTTGTTAAGAGACTCTCTTAGTATAATGTAGTCCAAAAGGATCAGAATGCTTAGCCACCAAAAAGACACCTTCACTAGCATTCATCCATCCACCCCAATGTGTTGGCTCCATCAGCTCGGTCCCATGAGGTGCGGAAGAAAAAATATGACTATTGACTCTTAAGAGAATCTCTCGATCCAATTTGGCTTGGAAGGATCAAGAGCTTGGTCACTGAAAAGATACTTCCACTAGCATTCAATTACCCACCCTAATGTGTTGGCATCATCAGTTTGGTCCCACGAGGTGTAAATGCAAAATTTCACTCCTTGAACCCTTTCACTAAATGAAACTGAAGAATTTTGTAATATTACAATCATTACCAACATGGGTAAACAAATTTGAGTTAGCAAAAATTGAGGTAGGTATTGTAGGTGGACTTGACATCCACTTGTACGTGTAAACAAGACATTCCTAGGTGCCACAGTTTGAGAGAACAACAAGGCCAAAATTTGACACCTTTTTCATCTTAGGGCTCTTAAGAGATTCTCTTGGTCTAATGTAACCCAAGAGGATTGGGATGCTTGGTCACCAAATGAGACCTCCACTAGCATTCATTTGCCCACCCCAATGCGTTGGCACCATTGGTTCAATCCCAACAAGTACTCTCCTAAAGAGGAGTCATGTGAATCACTATCAAAATATTGCACAAGACATGGCTACTCATTGATCAGTAGAAATGCGAGTGGTAAGAGCCATGAGTGGAGGAAGGTTCTCCATAGGAGGAAGAACTAATGAAGAAGGGCTTAGAGGGGGTGGAGATGGTGGCATACATGGTCTTACAAAATGATGGTGCAGGGTAATGCTCTAGTCTGTGTTTTGGCAATGGATGAAAAATTTCTATATCAATGATGGCAGGGCAAAGAACATTAGGAAGATCTAATGGCAAGTGCATTCGAATGGAACAAGTGATGAGAGGATAGTGCTATAAATTACATAGACATTGGGTAGGTCCAGGGGCTTTGAAAAGAGAGGCATATCTAAAGTGAAAGGGATGATGGGATTCTCAATAGATGGGACCAAGACAACTTGAACTCTTTTGGGGTTCTCTTCATTTGGGTTAAGCTAAGGAGATATAAGGGTTGAGGAAGGGAGAGGTTCAAGCTTGGAAGAATGAGGAAAAAGTTCAAAAGGAGAAAGATCAAGAGGCTGTCACATAGGAGGATGCTCAACAATTGGCATGGATTCAGCAAGGCACTCTTGGGCCATAGCACAATGACAATGCTTGAAATCTCTCACAAGTTGATTTCATCAAGTTCCATCTAGGGCCTTTACTAAATGAGGAAGGGGATTTTCCAACATGAGCTCATTTTCTTCCTCTATCTAAGAGATAGGAGGAGGAACATAAGGAACCACCAAGGGTTGGAAAACTATAATAAAAGGGGGAGGGTTTCACAACATGAGTTACTTTTCTCTAGTTGTCAAAGGAGCGGGAGGAGGAATAAGAGAAACCACTAGGGAAGTAGGGGGTTTATGCAGTATTGGCTATTTTCCTCTAGCAACCGAATATGTAGTAGGAGGCATAACTTTCGAATACTTGTGAATTGTGCAGGATTGGGAGGGTCGCCTAGTGTAGGTTGCTTTGCCCTTACTACTACTAGGGTAGGAGGAGGAATAAAAGAAGCCACTGAAGGTTGAGAGGCTTGAGGGGGAGCAGTCATGGGACAAGAAGAGGAAGGACCACCAAACATGAGTGCAATCTAGCCAGCTTTGAACTTTTGATAAGATAAGTAAAATTCATTGTGAGGCCAAAGGGGGTCAGTTGAGGTGAGCCAAAAATAATCTAAGGAGAAGTTTCCATGCATAGAGAAAGGATAAAATCCATTGTGGTGGATTGTATGAACTACCCCCTCATGTAAGAACTTCAAGCACCAATGGACCATCGAGGGGACAACTTTCATAGAAGTGAGCCATGGGTGACTGAACTTCATGTGAAAATGATTCGAGGTGGGGATCATAGAGAAAGGAACATCTAGGATCTTTGGTATGACATAGATAAGAAGGGTTATCAAACCCAAGGTTGATGTAGAAATCTCATTGTGCAACCATATAAAGACTTTTAATTTCTCGTATTGGTCCTTGTATAACTCATGTATATATAGAAATTTCTTCATAATTACATTGACCATGTTGATCAACTCAATCAGAACACCCCTGATGGGTTTTTCACCAAACTAAGTGGTAATGTAAAGAGGTCCCACATACATATGCATGGGCATGTTGAGGGGGAAAAGAAGATGACAGGCTCAAGAATAGATTGCACCCGAGGAACTTGGGGGTAGGTGTCCACCATTCCTACCATCTTAGAAAAGAGAGAAATACACTAATCAGTGTATGTTTTTAGCAGCTTGGAGGTGGAAGCAAGTTTAATGAAATTGGAAGAGGGGAAGGGAAACACGTTTATGTAAATTTATAGATTATGATTTGGTGGAGCAACTGATTTATTACATCTATCGTTAACACTGGAGACTTAGATCACATTCGAATTAATGAGGTCTTGCACAATGTGCTTAAGATGTAGGAATCTATTCGTGTTGTGGCTAAGGACTCTTTGAAATTAATAGAAGGCCTTTGAGTCATACAAAGGTGAAAAAGGTTTATTGGTATCTAAAGGATGAATGGGCAATGACTGCACTAAATTATTATTTAGAGTTGCTTCAAGATAGAGTATAAGGATTTAGATAAAGGTGTAAATTTCTTATTTCTTTGTTGCCTTGACAAAGAGAGGGCCATAACAATAGATGAGGGTGTTGTGGCGCCTGCATTATTAACAATTGTAGAAGTATTATTTTTAAAGAAATTTTTATTTTTCTTATAATTAGTAAATGAAGAAGTTGAAGGCCCGGATGAGACAGCAAGAGGCTATGAGTTGGGTACCTCAAATTGGCTAACCGTTTGTTGGTATTCATTAAATGTTGTGCATATAAAATAAAGAAGAATATTTCATCAATAGAATCTTATCTCGAATCATCAACTACAAGTTTTCAATAAAAACTCACTACACTTATGAGTTAGGTAAGGGATAAGGAATTTGTAAAAAATAAAGATTGATAGTTAAAGATAAAACTAGTTACCTTCTCTTTATTACCTTGGCAAAAATGGACTAGGTCTATTTTCTTGAAAATACTAGAGGAACTTATTTACCAATTATTCAAATAAAGAAATAGAATGGTCAGGAAGTGAACAAAACCAATCCAACATAGTGTCTTTCAATGACCACAGAAATAGATTGGCTAACAACTAATCCTAGAATATGAAATTGATGCACAAAGTAGTAAAGGAAGACACATGAGTTTGTGGATCTCACTTACTAGAATATTTTTTAAATTGGACACCTCAAAGATAGAAGGGAACTAAGAAACTAGGATGCTCAGTGATAAGGGACTATGGTGGTAGTATGATGGAATGTGGGGTTGTGTAGAAGATGTAGAGAGGGTAGTAAGTTGTTGTTGGAGAGTCCCAACATTTTGTAAAAGATGGTTTATGATGGGATTAGTGGTGTGCACAGGGAGAGAAGTAGTGGCAAAGGCAATAGGATTTGTGAGAGGCAAGGTCATGTGCTGAGAGGTTCCGAGGTGCCCATCGGGAAAAGTAAATTGTAAGGGAATAGAAGAGGCAACAAACCCATATTGGTTTATGGGGTTCCTTGTAGTTTCAAATGAACTAATGTCTGTGTTACCATGTTGTGGAGTATTAGTAACCATGCAAGAAGATGTGTATGTCTAAGTACAAGAAGTAGCCATTGGAATAGAAAGTTGTTGACCAATGATATTTGATTGAGAATTATGAGTTCCCTCCTGGCAAGCTATAGTGGTGGGACATCACTTTGAATGATGTGAGCTAATGCATGAAGGAAATCAAGACCATCTAGGTGACCAATTAACATTGTACAGAGAGCCTCAATGAGAGGAGCAACAACATTAGACATACTCTTGCTTGTCAAGAATTATTGATAGTCTATTAGCCATTGATCAAGATCATGCACTTGGGTTTGGGAGGTATTTCCTATTTTATCCTCATAATCAAAGCCCATTTTTACATCATGGAAAAATATTATCAAGGGAATTGAAAAAGATGATAAAGAAGGGAGAGCTATAATAGTGGTGTCATAAGAGAAGTGTGAGAAATCCAATGTTGATCTAATGGGGGTAGTAGAGGCATGGGATTGAGCCATTCTAGCATTTCTCAAGCTTTGTCTAACAATGTTATCAGAATAAAGGGATTGTGTGGTGAAGCTCATAAACTAAGTTAGGTCTCACAATGCACAATCAAAATTTATGAGAAGAATGAGAGATTGATGTTTAAATGCTTTAAAGTTTTTAGAGTGTCGGTTTTACCAAAATGTAGTGTATGAAATTCAATTTGACAAAGAAAAGAATTATTTTCCTTCTCAAATGATCTCAATGACTACAATAGGAATAACTAGCTCACCTAAATGAATTTAATATCTAATGTTATCTGAATAGAAGGAAGATTTTTACTAGTTGCACCTATGTGTTTTACCCTTGACAAAACTATGTTTTCTAATCAAGTTAAAAACACTATGTTAATTGACAGAAATTAAATTTTACTAAATACAGAACTTCAAATTCAACTAGAAATGAACAAAAATACAAATGAGAGGTCACAAGAAACCTATGATAGAAGACTGGAGCTCATTGGTTAGGATGCCAGTGCATCATACTGTAATCTGGATAGCACAGAAAACCAAAAATGTGAAGTTTGTTCTCAACTATTACACCTAATTTGCACGGGAACAAAAAACAACAAAATCTAGGAGATCTCCAAGTGACAATAGAAGCTAAAAAGGAAGAAATATTATCTATAAACTCAAAGGAAACAAATTAAACATGGAAAGACAAAGGAGAAGTTCATAAAACTAGTGTGCTATTAGAAACCTTCTCCACCAAATCTCCAAGCTGCAAGGAAACTAGCGTGCTTTGATAAATATTTATTTTTAATAAAATTTGAAGTTAAAGGTTTCTTTAAAAATGTAATAGTTTTGATAGGTCTCCACTTTATCTTAACTATTTATCATAAACAAAAATAAATTATACCCTTTTGGAGAGGATTTTCTCCTCTAGTGCATCATATATTCTTGAATTTCTAATCAACTCTATGTTTGACTCTAATTACCTACATGTAGTAAACTTAAAAAACTAATTAACAATACTTTATATATATTCAAAATCTACACTCTTGGATCTACTAAAGGATAATTTTTATTTTTTAAGAAAATGTATGTAATGCAAAAAAATTGGTGAGAAGATAGGGTTTTAATTTTTCAAAAACTATTGGAAAATTGGTGACACATCATTTCACCTAAAATAGTTTCAATAGTTTCAGGCAAAATTGTTTCTCTTGAAATAGGTATATACTTTTTTAAAAAAATATATCTCTATGTATGGTTGGATGCTGAAGAGTTTTGACCAAAAGTGTTTTAGCTAAAAATGTTTTAGGTGGAACAATTTTGTCCAAAATCCCTAAGTTAGTCTAAAGTGTGATGGAACTTTTACCCCCAACAAGTTGTCAATACAAGGTACCATCAACCAAAGGTGAAGAGCACTGGACCTCAAATTTGACCTAGAAAGAAAGTGAAATAGAGTATGCTTGCAATCAACCATGTAAAACTGCAAGAGTAAATCAAGAGTATACTTGGATTGTGCAATGGTAATCAGATAAGAAGACCAAGATATCTCAATCCTGAGAAAATAATGCAACAAATCCAAGTTAGTCATCAAAAAACGTGTCATGAAGGGTAGTTTTTATTACCACAATGGATGAAGAAGAACTCCCCATGATCAATAGTCATCAACATATAAAACTAGAGTGAGGAGAGAATCATCCAACTACATAATGTAAATGTTCATATTAGAATGGCAACAAGAAAACTCAATTGTGAGAACTATTGTAGAGTGTAGACATTTAGATTAGAATGGTAATGTGAAAACTCAATTATAAGAAGGAAGGAACCCATCGTATCATACCATTCCTGAGGGGCCTATTTCAAGCCATAGATAGATTCCTAAGTCTACATACCAAGGAAGAGTCATGTAGAAAACCATGTGTTTGCTTCATGTTTATCTCCTCCTCAAGGCCTCTATGAAGAAAGACACTCTTCACATGCATCTAGCAAACCTCCCATAAATGTGCTCCAATGATAGTAAATGCGAGTCAGATATAGTTCATCTTTGCAACTAGTGCAAAGGTCTCAAAGTAATCAATGTGAAGAACTTGGAAAACCCCTTTACTATCAATCATGCTTTTAACTTATCCATTGACACATGTTCTATAAATTTTGTTTGATATATCCACTTATATTGAATAAGCTTCCTTCCCTTAAGAAGGGGAACAAGGTCCCAAGTGTGGTTCCTAACCAAGGAACTATACTCCTACATGGTTGCATCCCACTCATGATTGTCAAATGCCTCCTAAAAATATTGTGGATTAGAGGTAGAGGCAATGAAAACATGTGGAGGTCCCTAGAACTAAGAATGTGGTTGTCTAGTGTCTAATGGATCTCCAACCCAATCACCTATAACCTATAAGGTTTGTTGAGCACAAAGTAGACCTAAAGTCAAAGAATTTGGAGGAGATTCCTTATCATTTGAATAATGACCAGGAGAGGAAGGAGGTGAAGCCTCATTACCACTCTCATCATTAGAAGTGGAGGAATAATAATCATCATCATTAGGAATCTACCTAGGTGGATCCAAATCCTCAAAATTGGCATCAAAGCCTAATGAGTCCAATGTGAATGTGGAAGGTGAGAAGTATCAAGAGTGAAACTCAAAGAGGTCTCCTAAAAGTGAACACTCCTCTCAACAAAAAACTCCTGTGGTAGGTTGGAGGAATTGATAACACTTAACACCATATGGATAACCTAAAAAATGTGAGACTTTCTCTATGGATCCATGGACTTATGTTTCTTTATAGGAATGGTAGGAGAACCAAAAATCTTGAAGTGCTTAACTATTGGTTTCTGACTATTACAAGCTTTGAAAGGATTGATGAGGAATATGGTTCTTGATATATAATAAGCATAGTTAAACACTAGAGTGTATCATATAGTGTATCACCCAATACTGATGTGCAAGGGATCTAGATTGTATCATATAATTTTCCATTTCCTTTAAAGACTTGTTATTACATTTTGCCACACCATTCTACTAAGGACTAAATAGAAAGTGTGCACTACAAATCAATCCCCTCTAAAGTGTAAAGCTACTCAAAATTATGGTTAACATACTCACAGTGTTTATCCATGCACAAAATCGTAATGACTCTCCCTAATTGTTTCTTTACAAAAGATTTGAAGTCCTAAAAAACTCAAAGACCTCAAATTTCTATAAGAGAAAGTACACCCAAGTATGCCTAGGAAATTCATCGATGAAGGTAGGAACATATCTATCCCTACTGAAGGAAGGATGTGGAAATGTACTATATGCTACACCCTTAATCCTATAGCACTATATGCTACACCCTTAATCCTATACTGTGCATAGGGTTATGATTAGTTGTCTTGTGGCTACCTTAACTCTTAATTAAGTTAAATGATCATTATTATAAACTTATATATATTTAAGTTTGGATTAGGTGATATAATTAGGTATACAAGTCAGCCTAGGTGATATCCAAGGCATAATTAGGGTATATATAGGAGGTAGTGAGTGTTATTTGATCATCATATTGCGAATTTTATTATTCCTAGTGACTTTTGGAGGTTTCCCCCCTTGAAGAGGCTTATTATTGTAAGTATTTATATCATATTTCCTATTATATTCTTCTATTATGCAAGTTATTTCATTTCAAGTGGTATTGGAGCATGATCTTGGCATCGTGAAGGCAAGTAATAAGGTGACTTTTTTAATTTGGAGGTCATTTTGGGAAGCACATATCTCTCTTATTTTAGCAATTTTTTTCTTATTTTTTGGAGGGTTGATCAAGGGTATATTGAAGCTAATTTATCTCTTATTTGAGGTTAATTAGACTAGAATTAAAGGAGATATTATATAATTAGGGTTTCCATCTATTTCATTCCCAATTCTATAAATAAGTGATTTTTTAAAATTTTTTGAGGGTTGAACAAGGGCACATTGATACACCTACTATCCTAATTTGAAGGTATTTGGAGTTATTTTCAATAAGTTATTACAATTTTAGGGTTTTTCATAAATTCGCTCTCTAGGTTACAATTTGTAGAATTTTTTAAATTTGTTTACATTTTTGGAAATCTTGGAAAAAATAATTAGGGGTTTACTCTTTGAAATTTTAAATTTGGGGCTAAAAAATTTTGAAATCATTCGATCAATTTTTGGTCAATAAAAAAATTAGATTTTGCAGTATATGGCTGGACACATACTAGAGGTAGGGGAAACAATTCCTACACTCTTGATAAAGGTGATTTATCATTAGAGGATATGGATACCACACCTAGGGAAGAAGAAACCAATAAGATGGAGGATATTGAATACTTATAAGGATGAATGGATACCATATAAGGAGATATATCGATCATCCATAACACATTGGAAAATATCAATGATTAAATTCAAAATCCATCAAGGTCACCACTAGATGTTCCATGCAACCAAGGTGTATTATCTAGGTCAGCTATTATAGATATAAATGCTAACACTCATATGGTATCTAGGAACCCGATGCCAAAGGTGGATATGTGAAAGTTCAATGGCAAGGATCCATTGATTTGGATAATCAAATGGAGAATGTTTTTGATGTACATCAAATTCCAAGTGGGCAAAAATTAGCAATGGCTTCCTTATATCTAGAACTAGAGTAATTCATTTGGTATCAATGGTTGTGCACATAAAGGAAGAAAAAGGCTCCTGCTAATACATGGTCAGTTTTTATAGAGGAGTTATAGTCATAGTATGTCAAACAACTACTTTAGCTAGTTACCTAAATTACATCAAACAGGATCAGTCAAGGATTATATTCAACAATTCTAGAACCTCTCCTTGAGAGTAGATACAATTCTAGAAGAGAACTTGAATTACTTATTTATGGGTTGTCTCAAGGATCACATCCAACATGAGGTTCGCATATTTAGCACCAATTTATACCTAAGTATTTTGTCTTAAAATGCAAGGCAAAAGTGAAGTTTTTAATGCTTAGAAAGCAACGTTTCAATGACATAAGGGAGAAGCTCTTTTTAGCACAACCGTTCCCTCAACCCACTAGGTTGAACCCCCGACAAATTAAAGAGCAAAGGCAAAAGGGCTATGTTTTAATTGTGATAGCAAGTATAGTAGAGTACATAAATGTGCATAAAAGAAATTATTCTAAATTGAAGGGCCAAGTGAGGAAGAAGATGAAGAAAAAGAAATATTAGAGTTGGGCAATGAGCCAGAGGATGAATCAGAGGATCCCTAACCAACCATTTCTTGTTATGCACTTTATGGAATTAGCACATTGTAGACTCTCAAGGTAATGAATTAGAGGTATAAGGAGAGAGTAATAGTGTTTATAGACTCAGGAAGCACTCCCAATTTCATCAACAAGAAGTTAGCTACTTGCCTAAATTGTTTTATATATCCAACACTAGAATTTTAGGTCCAAATTGCAAATGGGGGTATTGTTAGTTGTTCAAGGAAATGCTATAGGATTAATTGACCATGGTAGAATATCAACTTGATTGTATAATGTTTGATATTTCCGTGGGCACAATAGATATCATGTTGGGAGAGTGGCTTGTTGCATTAGGGACAATTGAGATGAACTTCCAACAACTATTCATGAGATTTCACTCAAAGGGAAGAATAGTTGAACTAAGATGGTTGTGTGCAAAGTCCCCATAGATGGTAATCTCTTATCAAATGAAAAAGATGCTTAACAAATGAGTTGATAGATTTGTGGGCCAATTGTTTTTATTAGTAGCCTATCAACCAAGTGTTCCTACCCAGCCAGATCTATAAGCAATTATAGATTGTCATTTAGTGGCTTTTGTAATTATGCCTAAAGGATTACCTCCTAAATGGCATAAAGATCAAGCCATTTAGTTAGTAATATGGAGCCAACGACCCAACATCAGGCCTTATAGGTACCCATGTATATAAAAAAGTGAGATTGAGAAGACAATTTAGGAGATGCTAGAGGTAGGTATTATCAGGCATAGCTAGAGTGTCTACTCCTCTCCACTAGTAATGGTACATAAGAATGATGACACTTGGTGCATGTGTCCAAACTATAGAGAGCTCAATAAGTACACCATCAAAGATAAGATTCATATTCCAATCATTGATGATTTAGTAGATGAATTGAATGGAGCTATATTTTTTACAAAACTTGATTTTAGATCAGGTTATCTCTAAAATTCAAATTAAGGAAAAATATATTCCCAAGACAACATTTAGGACTCATGAGGGTCATTATGAACTTCTAGTAATGCCATTTAGTCTTACAAATGCTCCATCCACATTTCAAAGTTTGATGAATTCCATTTTAGGTTATTTTTTAAAGTTTGTATTGGTGTTCTTTGATGATATATTGATTTATATCAAGACATGGGAAGACCGTTTGCACCATGTAGATCAAGTATTACAAGTTCTCAAACAACACTAGCTTTATACCAAACCTTCCAAGTGTGCTTTTGGTCTCAAAGAGCTAGAGTGGGTCACATAGTGTCTCACAAAGGAGTAAAGTTTGATCCTAACAAAATCAAGGCTATGATAGAGTGACAAATTCCTAAAACTATTAAGAACTTGACAAGGTTCCTATGACTCACTAGATACTATAGAAGATTTGTGAAGAACTATGGATGCATAGTAGTATTCCTCATAGATCTATTGAAGAAGAATGATTTTCAATGGAATGAGTTAGCTAATACAACATTTGAGAGACTGAACAAGGCTATGTGTACCAGTCCAGTTCTAGCCACTCCAGACTTCACCAAGGATTTTATTGTGGAGTGTGATGCTTCAAAAAATGGTATAGGACAATTCTCATGTAGGAAGGTAGGCCCATTGCTTTTAAAAGTTGTCAATTAAAGGATAAGAATTAACTCAAACCCATTTATGAGAAGTAAATGCTAGCTATTCTTCATGAAATGAAACAATGGAAGCCATATTTGATGAGTAGACACTTCAAAGTTAAGACAGATCATGATAGCCTAAAGCATTTTCTAGAGCAACAATTATCCTTTGAAGAGAAACAAAAAATGGGTCACTAAGATGTTGTATTATGAATTTGAGATTGTATATAAGAAAGGGAAGGAGAATATAGTGGCTAATGCACTATGTAGGAAGGATGAGAAGGATGAGGCATTATTGTGCACCATTTCATTATTACAAGCAAATTGGATTGAAGAAGCTAAAGCAGAGTGGAAAAATGATGTTGCTACAACGAATCTCATTCAATAGTTGCAAAATGATCCCAACAATTTAGATAAGTTTTGTTGGAAAGGAGACTCTTTATGCATAAAGAGAGATTGTACCTATGTAAAAATTCCACCGTCAAACACAAGATTCTTGAAGAGCTCAATGGTTCTCCAATTCAGGGTCATTTAGGATTTTTTAAGACATATCATCGAATCAAGTAGAATTTTTTGCGAAGGGCTTAAAAGTGATGTTCAAAATTTGTGGCAAAATGTTTGGTATGCCAAAGAAATAAAGGGGAGATAGTTAAGATACCTAATCTTTTGCAACCCTTAGTTATCCCCAGTCAATGGTGGGAAGAGGTCTCCATAGATTTCATCATAGACCTTCTAAGATCTAAATGTAAGAGTGCTATCATGGTAGTGGTGGATCACCTCACCAAATATCCCATTTTATTGCATTACCCCAACCTTTTTCAAGTATAGTGGAAAAAGCATGTATGGAGAGTATGCAAAAGTTGCATGGTACCCCAAGGGTTATTTTAGTGATCATGATCTTATCTTTACTAGTAACTTTTAGACAAATTTATTCTCATGTTTAGGTATATAATTGGATCACATCTCTTCATACCATCTTCAATCAGATGGGAAAATATAGGTCATCAATAAATGCTTGGAAGGGTATCTACACTGTTTCACTTCAGATAATCAATCATAATGGACAGATTGGCTACGACTAAGAGAATGGTGGTATAACACTTCCTTCCATAGTTCTTAAAAAATGTCCCCATTTATAGAATTATATGGATACCATCCCCCATACATCACATCATTGTGAAGGTGACACCAAGAGTTCAAGCTATGGAAGACCACATGAATCATTAACAATACGTACTTTTAGTACTCAAGGAGAATTTGGCCATGGCATAAAATAGAATGAAACAATAGGATAACCAACACTGTAGTGAGAGGAGTTTTGAATTCAATGATTGGGTTTTCATGAGATTGCAACTTTATAAGAAATTGTCCCTAAAACAACTGTAGACAATAAAATTTGTCCATGTCTTGACCATCCCCTAGTCGACATGACTATGTAATATTTTGCCCTAGGTCCTAGTTTTAGCCCACTTAATCACCTAACCCAATTAATTAAATAAATCCATTTATTTAATTAATTTCCCCTTGTCACATGTCTCACATAATTCAAATTAAATATTTGAATTAAATCCCTCACCTTTCGTCTCATGCAAACAAGTGTCACATGCTACATGTTCCACTTAATCCCTTCACATGTCAAACTAATTTAAATAATCTTTATTTAAATTAGGTCTCATTTATCCTCCATTGCACATTTGTCACATGACTACAATCCCTCTTGAAGTGGGAAAACCCTAATCAACCCTAATCAATCTTGACCGTTCATATCATTCAAAATAACTCTCAATCACAACCATTCATTCAAATTTGCCTTTTCTATAAAGGTAGCCCCTCACAAGTCATTTTCAAACAAGCAAGCCCTTGCATACCATTATGCTACTGAAATCTTGAGCAACCAACAATCCCCCATTGATCAACCCTTCGAAATCTTGCATTCTCATGCGAGGTTGAGAAGAGCCATGGAGGTCAATCAAGTCTAGTTTGAGAATTGGTTTGCATTTCATTTATGTTTTGCATTTTCATTCTAGTTTGTACTTCATGGTGCTAGATAGGGTTTCATTTCTGCATTTTTTATTTTTGCCCTAATGACAAATGGTGAACCTGATGTGAATCTAACATTTTTTGTCAAGTTTTTGTGACTGACTTTTACAGGTGACCTCCGGAGCTCAAACGAACCTCACTGTTGAGTCTAGGAGGCCTGAGAAAAGAAAAACGACATAAAACTCAACCTATTTCGCTCACTGTGAAATTTTTGGAAAATTTTTAAAATGTTTTATTTGCAGGACCATACAGTATGGATCCGCACCATACGGACCTGCTGTATGACCTACGTTGCTATGTGACTTCATCACTATTCAGTTGTTTATTTTTTTGCAGGGTCAATGGGTGTTGATCACAATTCCTTTTCTTTGCAAAGGAGGGTGTAAATTTATGGTAGAAACCCTAAATTTTAGGCAACACTACCTATGATTCATCCATCTGCTTGCTCTTAAAGCCCTAAAAACCCTATGTTCTCCACTCCTCCTGCAGCCTCGCCATTGCTAGATCGCCGCCCGAATCCTTTGGCCGCCACTGCTAGGTGTAAACCCTAAAAGCCACCCATATCTCCTTCGACCGTTGTTTCCCCTCTACCACCTATGCATACTTAACACCAACCTGGAAACTCTAACGCCATTGTCGGGCTGAGCTTCATAAGACCTGGTCGCCATTAGTCTTCAGACAGTCGACGCCAAACTTCCGCCGCTCATTGACCTTTTCCACCGCTACCTCTAAACAATAAGCCTACGTTTCCACCCGCTTCTACCGACTGACATTGGTGTGCATGGGTTTCTTAATCCCTCTTTAGGTTTAGACATCGGTCACTTCGGTGAGCATGAAGGAGGCCGCAAGCCCCTTTTATTATTTTCCTTATTTATTTATTTATTTTTTTCAATCGTTTCCCCCCTGGTCACATGGGTGACCAGGGGGATATTTGAGCCCTTAACTACTAAAAGCAGACCTAAAACTCTAGGTTCTAGAAACCCATACATGTGACCAAGACCTACAAACCACTAGTGGTCAGGGTTAACCACCAGGGCCTGTCTTGTTCCCTCTACATGCCCTAACTGGGCTATTTTTTTCTTTTGACCATAACTTTCACATACGGAGGCGAAATCGTGCAAACAAGGGCTCATTGGAAAGAGGACTCCATCAACTTCGCAGCTCTAAAGAAATTATCAAGTGAATGTGTCATTTTATAGGCTTTTTTCATAGTTAAATTCAAACTTCATTTCAAACTTCAAATGCTCATAACTTTTGTACTTTTCATCCTTTTTTCACAATTTTTTTTAAAAGTGCATAGAATTTCTGGAAGAATCTATTTATGCAATCCATTTAGCTGTATCTCTTCATTTTCATAAGATTTCATCAGATTCTTGATTTTTCACATAACACTTCCATGTGCAAGTTTACTTGTTTCTTTTTCAATTTTGTGGCTTGCAGGTGATCACACGGGGCTGGAACAACATCAACACGGCAAAACAACAGATTAGAAGTGATAACATTCAAGTTCATTCATTATAATCATTCATTTCTCATAATCATTGTTTGTCTCACATTTTGATTTGGGCTCATAAAATGAACTCTTGCTTGCATTCACACATTCAAATTGGGCATTAAAATGAACAAGTATCTTCCATTCACATTTTGACTTGGGCATAAAAAGAACTAGTGCTTGAAATGTTTGGTGAACTTGATTGCGATTAGGGGTGTGTATGCTCTTCTCATGTGCTTCGTGCGATCTTGAGAATCAAAAGCACCTCTCATCCATTCATTTTCAAAACACACATTTTAATTTCTTAAGGGTAATTTACAAGTACGAGTGTGAATCAAGTGCACGTGTATGCTCTCTCCTCACACCATAAGGTGATCTTGGAGATCAAAAACAAGGAGGCCTTCTTGGAGACACACCACTCCAACGGACAACCTCAACTGAGGTGTGAATTGAAAGACACCGTCCATGGAAATCAAAATCTTGTCACTCTTGGCTAAGCCCCAAAGAACTTTATACCTTTGGGAAGTGAAGGTGAAGGGTGGGTTACCCCTTTCTCCTGGCTGTGTGGTAGGATTTTGATCTCATGTCATTGCCCTAGTCAACCTTGTGCTGCCTAGCTTAAGACCTAATTGGCCATACCCCACTTGACTAATCATAGGGCTTGTTGATGTGTCTTCTACATGTTCTTGCTTAATCATCATCACATTCTTCAATTTCAAATTCAAAATTGCTTATGTGTCTTGCGTGAGTGATTTATGTTGGTACATGTGTGATCATTTGTTTTAACAAATTGTCAAATCAAGCTAAACACCAAACACATAAAGACAAGTCATTCTAAATAATCTTTTAATCCATTCAAATCCAATCATTTTCATCCTAATCACCCTTCTTAGCCACTTCATATCCTAATCACATCCGAATCATCCTAATCCAATCCTAATCATATCCTTGTCGTTCTACATTATCTAATCAACATTATCCTAATCGTCTTCATTTTTAGTCCAATCAATTTCATCTAATCATTCCACATCATACAATCAATTCTATCCTAATCACTTCTAATCATATCCTATCATATCTTCATCATTCAACCTTCATCCTAATCATATCTTGTCATTCCACATCATTCTTAATCATTCTATCCACATCATTATCCTAATCATCTTCATTCTAGTCCAATCAATTTCAATCCTAGTCATTCCAATCATATCCTAATCATCCTAGTCATCATTCCACATCATCCTTGTCATTCCACATCATACAATAAATTCTATCCTAATCACTTCTAATCATATCCTAATCATATCTTCATCCTTCAACTTTCATTCTAATCATCATCCTAATCACATCCAATCTTATCATCTCAACATCATCGTCAACCTAGTCAATCAACACTTGTCAAAATGGTCTTAATCATAAACAAGCCCAATCTCGATCACAAGCCCAAAATCATAGTCCAAGGAGGCCATCCCTCTAGTGCAAATAATGAGACAAATTTAAGACCAAAAATTGAAATCCAAGGAGGCCACCCCTCTAAATCAAATCATGAGAAAAATCACAAGACCAAAGTCATAATTAAAGGGGGCTATCCCTCTAATCCAAATCATGAAACAAATCATAAGCCCAAAATCATAGTTCAAGGGGGCTACCCCTCTAATTCAAACAATGAGACAAAACCTAAGCCCAAAATCATAATCCATGGAGGCCCTCTCCCTAATCCTAATCATGAGACAAATCCAAAACCTAAAATCATACTTCGAGGGGCCCCTTCTCCTACTTACAATGATGACATGAACCATATTGCCTACCTTGAGGGACAAGATGAAATGCAAAGACTTAGACACATGTGTGACACCATGCCAACATTTGAAAACAAAGTCCTAGCATCCCAACTCCAAAACCTTCTTCAAACACTTCCCCGAGTGCCTCAACCCTTCTATCAACCAACCATACATTAGCTTCAAGCCCTCTTCCAAAGTTTCCAACAAATTAAATCACCACAAATCCAATACCTCCTAGTCCAAGCCCAACAGTTCATGGCCATATGTCAAATCCAACAAGCACATCATCCTCTATCCATTCATTATCAACCAATGCCACCTCAACCTTATGAGCCATCCCCTTCCACTTCATACCAATATGATTCATCCATATGCCAAGTCAATACCACTCCAACCAATCCAACTTCTCTCCAAGTCAATGTCCCATCAACTAATCCATCCACTTCATATCACGTCAATGCCACATCTTCCAATTCCACTTCTTTCCATGTCAATGCTACATCAACCTATCAATTCATGCCACAAAAAACACATGTGAACTTAAGTTCTTTGCAACAAGTCCAAATGTCTTCATGCTCTAATGCCACCTTTCACAAGGGGAACACTAATCTAGGTCGTGCACCCTATAAGTATATCATATCACTATCCAATCAAAAGCCTATCATAAAGCTATCATGTCCTAACCCTAACCCATTGGTCCCTACACCTTCCAACCCATTAAACCCTTCATTACCCTTACCATCCTCTAATCCACTTGCCGATACATCAACTCCACATCCTAATTTCAAACATTACAAAATAAAACATGTGGAGTTACCCAAATCCACCAACCCGTTCAATTCATTCACTCCTCCATCCAATCAAAATCAAAACCCTAAGCCAACACCTTCCACCTGTCCACCTACAAAGGATGTGACCCAAGGGCTACTAGCGAGGAATCAAACATCGCCTCATCCAACACATATACTTGAACATACAAAAGAGTCCTCAAACACCATGCCTAGTCCTACAATTCCTTCATATCGCCCACAACCCCTTGAGCCTATTCAAGAGTCTCCCATATTGAGTTCAAGTCAACCTCCATCATGCCCTCATGTGGTTGACCATCTAGAACATATCAAGCCTATCCAAGTGTCTTCCACTTCAATTCCAAGTCAAGAGGTATGTCAAGAGCATAACCCTAAGCACATGGAAACATCAATCTCCCATCCTACTCAAGATCAAATCACTTCCCTTCAACCTATCCATAACATGTATCTTTTCTATGATCAAGACATTATGCATGATGAAGAGCCTATCCATGAGAATCTTGATCCTATTCATACCTCCTTAACCATTTATAAGAAAGACACCCAAGACCTACATGCTCCATCTAAAGCAAGTCTTGTTGACCTACTTGCACACTCACCCCGTTTCATGGCCTTCCTACAAAGAGAAGAAACTCCGCCAATCCATGATCCAACCACTTTCACTCATCATGATGAGACATATGCCTCCTAAGAACACATAAACATAGAAGATCAAAAAAATAAATTGGATCTTGGTGAATGCAATGATAATCAAGCTTCTAATGATCCTTCATCATCCATTATCGAGCCTATTTCAAATCCACCATCATATCCACTTGGTCTATCTACTTTCATTCATGAATGTTCTTCCTTAGGACAACAACAACCTTTGTCCACCACCTCACCTTCTCCACCCAATAATGAACTCAAGTCTAGTGTCCAAACCACACATAGTCCCATAGTCAATCGCATGCTCCAAAACATGAACTACCAAGGTAAAGGCCTAGGCCTTCATGAACATGGAATTTTGGAGCCAATCCATGTCAATGTCCCTCCACACTCATATGGCCTTGGATACACACCCCAAGGACAACAATCTAATGATGTTGGTACTTTCTCCATGCCTCCTAAATCCGCTTTTCATCACAAATCCCATCACATTCCTAAACATATGTTGCCATTCCACCTCCATCATCCTACAAGTGTCAAAAGCATGTGACCACACACCTTCTATCATCTAATTTACCTCTGCTACTTCCAACCCTTAATTTCCCTCCATCCACTTTACCTCCATTGCTTCTCACACCTAAGGTCCCTATCATCCAATCCACTTATTCATTTACCCAAAAACACATTCCTAATCATGACCAACAAATGCACACACAGTCCAAACATAAAGCTTCCACTCATTCCATCCACCCCATGGGATTCAAAAACAAACATTTGGATGCCTACACTCATAGAGCTAAAAATCCTAAGGGTCCTAATGCCTTAGGACATCAATTCAAAATGTACAATCAAAATCCATCTAAAAAGCTACCCAAACCCATACCTTCAAAACAAAAGTCAAAAACTAAAATGATATGGGTCCCTAAACAAAAATGCAAGTCAAATGAGGCATCCACCTCTCAAAAATCCCAACCATCCTCCTTCATTCAAAAATGTCATTCCATTCTAAAGTCTCAAATTCCTCCATCCCACATGAAAAGAAAAAGTCATACAAATACTAAGTCCATGTGGGTACCAAAAGTCCTACATCATCCATCTCCTAAGAAAACATCTCCATTGCTTCCTACACCACCATCCAATCAAAAGCTTCCATGTTTAACATGGTGTGTGCAACCATTGGTCATGATTCCTTTTCACACCTCCATCACCCCATCATTCAACCATTATCCTACATATATGCCTTGTCACCTCCCTATGGTCCATGCTTTTGCATAGGTCCAACATAATCCACATCATAATCCCCTTCATGGAACTAGACTATTGAGTTCCTCTCATCCATATTCCCTTCTCCTATCAAAAGTTAAAAAGGTTAAAAAAAAGAAAAACAATAATAATAATAAAAATAAAAAAATCAAAGAGAAATCCCTTCTTCCAATGGTGAAAATATGGTAAATAGGCACCTTGGATAAGTACCATGATGAAAACCTAGCAAACAGGTGTCATGTGTAGGTTGGTCTTCTATGTCACCTACACTTGGGGGCACCTTGTCTCATCCAACATATCACTTTCATCCTATCATTTCCTTCCATATCATCCTATCCACATACACATATACCTATCCTATTGAGTCCATTAATTCTCCCTTCCTCTTTCGATCTTGATAAAGAAATGGGGGCAAAATGTCGAAACATGCTTTAGATATCTCTTGGCATACCTCATCATTTCCAAACGATCCTATTATCATCCTTCGTCATAAGCCTTGTCATGAAAAATCCTAAGTATTGCACCTAGAATGGGGCATGTTATTCCTTTGCGACATAGTCCTTGGTGATCACATCCTTGCCCTCTTACACATACATCCATTCCATCCATTATCGCCTATCATTTTATCCATCATTCCTTCTTACACCTAGACTTGGTCTTCCCTTGTCATTGGTATCTAGAATAAAGGCTACCCAAATGTTCATCCAATGCCACTTTCCAAAACATTCAAAAATCCAAAAAAATCAAAACATCTCAAAAATCCAAAAAAAAATCACAACATTCGAAAACACAAAAAAATTAAAACATCTTCAAAAAACCAAAAACATCCAAATATTCCAAAAATTCAAAAAAATCCAAATATTCCCCAAAATTCAAAAAAATCAAATATCCTACAAAAATCCAAGCAATAAAATCAATCCAACTCATCTAACCAATCAATTCTTCAAATCACATCTCCCAATTCTTCAAATCAAATCAATCATGTCAATCATCCTTCAATCGAATCCAACTTCAAATGATTCAAATCTATAAAATCAATTCTTCAATCCAATCAACCAAATAATTCCAACCCGGTCAATTCTTCTAATCAATTCTTCTAAGTCATCAAATCAATCCACTCCAATTAAATCAATTCATTATCATTATTCATTCCAAGTCAAACCAATTCTTCAATCCAACTCATCTATCAATTCATCCAATTCATCAATTCTTCAAATCATTCCAATCAATTCATCAATCATACAAACCAATCCAATCATTTCTCCAACCAAATCAATTCTTCCAATCCAATAATCCTTATCAATTCATTAATCATTCCAAACAATGATCCAAATGCAAGTCATATAATTCATACCAATCAAGCTAATCAATCAAGTCAAATTATCTAATTACATCAATGGTCTTGATCCTAATCTTGACGTAAATCAAATCAATCATAATCAAATCTCGGTGTTGCTTGCATGGCCAACAACACTAGTGTCAATCAATCAATTGTCTTAGATAGGATTTTGCATTGTCAAACCCAGACCATGCGTCTTTGACGACATGTTTCATTTCCTAAAATCAGA
This sequence comes from Cunninghamia lanceolata, assembly GCA_027924645.1. NCBI lineage: Eukaryota > Viridiplantae > Streptophyta > Pinopsida > Cupressales > Cupressaceae > Cunninghamia > Cunninghamia lanceolata. Next base: position 202,786 of record BSBN01000529.1, read on the forward strand.
CATCATTATCATCAATCAATCAATCATTGGTTTACAGCTTGACAGGGGCAATACCTTGTTTGTTTTTGTATCATTTGTGCATGCATGCTTGCTCGCTTGTGTGTGTTATCATTTTTTATTGCATTTGTATCAAATCTGAATCATTCCTAGCTAATATTCATACCTTGTATCTAGACAAGGTTGTATTACGCTAGGACATGGGACACATCATCACTTTGGTACTTATACCTTGGTGCATAACGTCTAGTGCTATATCAAACACCATGGTTGCTCACCTTCATTGCAGCATAACACATTTTTCATTTCTTCTATCCATTCCCTTACCTTTCTTCCTTGACCAATCCCTTTTCATTTCAAGAGCCTACCCGTGTTTGTCCAACCTACCTATCCTCTCGAGGGGGCATCATCATCCTATTCTTTCATCATCATCTATTTCCTTAGCTTCTTTGAAATGATGTTACTCGACATAAATCACATCATCTTGAACATCATCTCAAAGAGGGGCAAAATGTAGACACTAAAATTTATCCATGTCTTGACCATCCCCTAGTTGACATGACCTTGTAATGTTTTTCCCTATGTCCTAGTCTTATCCCAGTCAATCACCTAACCCAATTAATTAAATAAATCTATTTATTTAATTAATTCCTCCTTATCACATGTCTCACATAATTCAAATTAAATATTTGAATTAAATCCCTCACCTTTCGTCTCATGCAAACAAGTGTCACATGCTACATCTTCCACTTAATCCATTCACATGTCAAACTAATTTAAATAATCTTTTATTTAATTAGGACTCATTTATCCTCCATCGCACACTTGTCACATGAATACAATCCCTCTTGAAGTGGGAAAACCCTAATCAACCCTAATCGATCTTGACCATTCATATCATTCAAAATAACTCTCAATCACAACCATTCATCCGAATTTGCCTTTTCTATAAAGGTAGCCTCTCACAAGTCATTTTCAGACAATCAAGCCCTTGCATACCGTTATGCTGCTGAAATCTTGAGCAACCAACAATCCCCCATTGATCAACCCTTTGAAATCTTTCATTCTCATGCGAGGTTGAGAAGAGCCATGGAGGTCAATCAAGTCTAGTTTGAGAATCGGTTTGCATTTCATTTATGTTTTGCATTTTCATTCTAGTTTGTGCTTCATGGTGTTAGTTAGGGTTTCATTTCTGCATTTTTTATTTTTGCCCTAACGACAGCAACAAACAAAGAATAAAAAGTTGTCATCAAAATATTATGGTCCATGCCAGGTATTTTTTAGTGGTGAATCTTCGCCCATTGGTGAATAGTTTATATCCGCCAATCGCAAATTAGCGTATACATTGCAACCGGTAGGGGGCCAATTCACCCAGATTTTTTTGGATTTTTGGTCAAATGCGTTTCAATTTGCCACCCAATTAATTTATTAGTCATTTATAATTAATATTTTCGCCATGGTATACTATGTGGTTCTAATGGTGATTCACTTGGAATTTTGGATGCATGTTTTAATTCACCCACATATTCACCAATAGCACTAAATGGTTCATGTGTATGAGGACCAATTTTGTCAATACCATTATAATTCCATGCTCATCCCAGGGCCATATTCACCTAGAAAATTAGAACATATGTGTTTGATCGAGGTCCATTTCGCCCAACATTTATAGGTGACATATTAATAGTACACAGAATTGTCCAAATTATTACACTACCATTTGAAAATCCCGTGGTATTCACCAAATATGGATTGATATAAATGCATTTGAAACTCTAATTAATCCTTTACACATTTCTTCATCTTTGAGCTCTCAAATCTTTGATTCATTTTAGATCATAGAGAAGTTACATTTACAAGCATTGGAGAGTCACTGAAAGGTAAGTGATCATTTCTTTACTGTGTAATAATATAAGATTCATGTTGATTATTTATGTCTTCATTTGGTTTCATTGTTACAGATGATATTGAGTAGGAATTAGGACTAGGGAGATATCTTAATCTAGGACCCAGGGATCTATATTCTATCATCTATGATTCCTTCTTGAACAAAATGATATTTTTTTTCTGTAGCTGTTAATTCGTGAGAAATGTCGAGAAAGAAGAAGTTTGTTGAGGGTGGTGAAGGGAGGTCATCAAAATGAAGAAACATAAAGTCATACTTTGGCAATGTTGGCAGTCCATCTGATGGAGCTACAACATAAAAACATGTACCATCTATTGACTTGGATCACAATGCCACAGATGATATTCAAGGGAATACCCAAGGTTGCGAGAATGATGACAATGCCACAGATGATGCTCCAGGGAATACCCAAGGTAGTGGGAATGACGACAATGCCATAGATGATGTTCCAAGGAATACCCAAGGTAGCGAGAATGATGACAATGCCAGAGATGATGTTCCAGGGAATACCCAAGGTAGCATGAATGATAATATGAATAAATCTAAATCAATAAATGATAATGAAGTTAATGAAGTTATAGAAGTTAATGAAGATGAAGATCCTGCAAGTGCACACAAGAGGAAAAGAAAAGTCAAATAAAAAAGCGGTGTGAGTGGGATATGTCAAGGAATTTTTAGATTGATTGGGTGTCAAAATTGAACTAGTGGAGAATGCAAACAAAGATGAACCTCCCACAGAATGCAAGTGAAAGATTTGTAGTTGGAAATATCGTAGGGACAATAGGTTGCAGCTAAAACTTGACACCATAGAAAAACATATTGGTAAAGCTTATTAAAAATAAATCATAGATGGATAGGAAAAATCAGTGATAAGATAGAAAACAAAGGAAGAATGTCTTCATGTAAGGAAAAGATTCATGCATGTGGAGGTTCAATTGAAGCTCAATTTGGAAAGATTATGGGAGAATTACAAATGGCAAAAACTATTCAGTTGGGTGTTGTTTTTCATATTTTGACCAAAGGGTGTCCTACGATAGACTACCTAGAATATAATAGTTTATTATATTTTATTAGCGTTCCTAACTTTCCTAACACACATTGGTCAATAAATAGTGGATGGGAGTGGGTAAGTTGTCTTGCTGAGGTGGAAAAACATGATTTATAGGAAAAATAAGAGTAAACTTTTATTGTATTATCTCTAGATGATGTTACAGTAATAGATAATACTTCTTGGGTATGTATGCATGTGTATATTGTGGCAAATCATGTCCGCCGACCTCATCTACCCTCTATTTATAAAATGAAGGAGAATGCAACATCACAAAATCTATTTGAGCTAGTTAAGAAATCTTTGAATCAAATTGGAGGTATGGATGACTACACAATTACTAGAAAGTTAGTGTGTGTAGGGGCAGATGGAGCTTCAGTAATGCAAGGACATAGGAATGCTCTTTGTGTAAAGCTACAAACTTCTATTTCACCATACATGATTTCCATTCACTGCATGGCCCACATAATGAATTTAGCATTTAAAATGGTGAGCAAGTTTCTTGCAGTATCAAAAGTTGAAGATCTAGTCTGCGAGCTCTACTCATACTTCTACTGAAGTCCCAAACAATTTTTGGAATTTCAAAATTTTGATGAGGGAATAACTATACGAAACAAGCTTATTAAGGATGTTGATACCAGATGGATCTCCTTGCATGAACCAGTGAAAAGAGTATTAGCATAATATCAATCATTGGTTGGAGTAATGTACGAACATCACTTCACAGTTGAGAGGGCTCTTAACCTCTTACATAGGTTAAGTGACATAGAGACACTTCTCATTTTAGTTGGTATTCTTCCCATGCTGGAGGAAATGAACATGCTTGTGAAAAAATCCCAAGAAAGAACTATGTATATTTCAAAATATACTAGACTATGTAGAATGATATGCATGACCCTTGATAATCTATATCTATTAGACTTGTCCTTCATAAGTCCAAAATTTAGCAGCTAGCACTTGATAACAAATGTGACCAATCTTGCTAAATTTTTACAGTTTGATGAAGGGGGTAAATCACAAAACACACAATAACCAATATTAAACACAACAAATAGAACTTTCTTTTATTGATCTGGGCAACTCATTACATTACAGAATCTTAATTACAATCAGAGGAATCAGTCCTCTACAAGCTGCAACACACTACAGCTACCATCACCAGGCTCTGGAATCTTCCGCCTTCTGTAACCCCCAAATCAGCTAGGGTTTCTGTTTTCCCCCTATTCTTTACTCTACACTTGCCCCCTTAACTCTCCTGCCTCCCAGGGTTCCCAAAAATGGTTATTAATAGCCTTTTTGGCGGCCAACAACCTAATTTTGAATTTTGCATCTCCCTCCAAAAATAGGTCAACTTCCGGGAGCCATAACTTTTGATCCGGGACTCCGATTGACGAACCGTTTTATGCGTCAAAAAGCTCGCGGAGTGCTCTATGTGCTAAAAAATAGCTCTACCAGTTCTAGCCATTTTCAGGCCCGTACGGGGCTATTTAGTGCCTCAAACCTAAGTTTGAATAATTTTCAGGTATTTTTCGGGAAACAAAAACTTTAATATCTTTCAGCTCGCAAATGATCTTCATGTGATTCCTTCGCCAAAGGTCTTATATTTCCATTATGTAAATTCCTATAAATTTTGACTTCATTCCTTGCCCAAATGCAAACTTTCTAAAAATAGCAGTTTGGGAAAACTCAAAGTTCTACATTATTATTCAGGCGATTATGGGACCAGAACCATAGATTTTGAGAAGAAATGGGTAGAACATCAACAATTTTGAAACACATTTTTTTTTTGGGTGATGCAAGATTGCCCTTACACCACTGGATGCTCCTGCATCAGACACCCAGGGTAATTTGAGAAGTGACCTTGTCACGTCTCAGGTGTTTGTGTGAGGAAAACCCAAACGGTCAACCTCTGCCTTAGACAACCAAGAAGAATCTTGAACAGGCCTTCCTTTCCATTTCACTAGATATTCTTCATATTGCCTATTTTGAGTACTCCTTCCCACACGGCTATCCAAGATCTCTTCTATCTCCTCTATTGACGTAGATGCTGGAATACTCCACTGCACTTCTGTTGGTCCATCCTCTATTCCACCTTCATGATATTCTGTTAAACAGGGGAAATGTTGATCCCACTCGGCAGCTCTACCTCATATGCATTTCCAGAGTCATGCTTCTTCAGGATTCTGCATGGTCCAATTTCTTCATTTTCAATTTATGGTATGTTCCAACAGGGAACCTTTCATTTCTCAAGTGAACCATGACTTCATCTCCCACCTGGAACTCCTTATACCTCCTCTTCTGATCTGCCTTAGCCTTGTACTGAGTAGTCATCTTATTAATATGCTTTCTCACCTCTTCATGCAAATTCTTCATATGTTCTACAAAGTCTTCAGCCTCGGTACTTATCTTTTCTCTCTTATCCAGATTCCTTAACTCTGAAGCATTTCTTGGACTATTGCCATATACAATTTGGAATGGTGATTTACCAGTACTCCTATTGACAGAATTGTTGTAAGCAAATTCTGCCTGTGGTAAAATCAAATCCCATCCCTTGGGTTTATCTCCTACCAAGCATCGTAGTAGGTTACCCAAACTCCTATTCACCACTTCAGTTTGTCCATCAGTCTGTGGATGGTGTGCAGAACTGAACTTCAAGTCTGTCTTCAACTTCTTCCACAATGTCCTCCAGAAATAACCAACAAACTTGGTATCTCAGTTTGAAACTATACTTTTTGGTAGACCATGTAGTCTCACCACTTCCCTGAAAAATAACTCTGCAATATGAACAGCATCATTAGTCTTCTTACAAGGAATAAAATGTGCCATTTTTGAGAATCTGTCCACCACCACAAAAATAGAATCATGTCCTCTCTGTGTCCTTGGTAAACCAAGAACAAAATCCATACTGATATCATCCCAGGGCTTCTCTGGTATAGGTAATGGTTGAGACAAGCCTGTATTCTGACTTGTTCCTTTTGCCATCTGACATACTCTGCAACTTTGCACAAACTTCCTCACATCCTGCTGCAACTGTGGCCAATAATAATTTTCACCAACAATTGAAATGGTCATATCTCGACCAAAGTGTCCAGCCAATCCTCCACTATGCTTCTCTTTAATCACGTTCTCTCTCATGGAACTCTTCGGAATGCACAATTGGCTTCCTCTAAACAACATGCCATCTTGGATTATGAAATCCAACCATCTTGTCATGTCTAAAGTAACAGGCTCCAGACAAGCTTTCCAAGCCTCTACAAAATCTAGATCTTTAGGATACAAACTTTTGAGCTCATCGAACCCAACAACCTCTATCTTCATTTCTGTCAACAAATTTTGCTTTCTGCTCAAGGCATCTGCAACTCTGTTGGACTTCCCACTCCTATGCTTCAAAACAAAGGTATAACTCTGCAAAAACTCAACCCATTTTAAGTGCCTTTGGTTCAACTTTCCTTGACTATTAAGATACTACAAACCCCGATGATCAGTATATAAAACAAACTCCTTTGGCAACAAATAATGTCTCCATTTCTTCAAAGCTTGAACTATTGCATAAAACTCCTGATCATAAACAGAATACTTTTTCTTGACATCATTAAGCTTCTCATTAAAATAAGCAATGGGCTTACCTTCTTGGCTCAAAAAAGCTCCTATACCACTACCACTAGCATCACAATCTACCTGAAATACTTTATTAAAATCTGGAAGTGCCAAAACAGGTTGTTCTACCACGTTCTGTTTCAATGTATCAAAGCTGTTGTCTGCTCCTTTAGTCCATCTAAACTCTTTTCTATCCCCTCTCATTGTCTCAGTTAGGGGTGCACAAATGCTACTGAAACTCCTGATAAACTTTCTATAAAAACTTGCCAAACCATGAAAAGATCTTACCTCTGTGACACTCCTTGGCGTAGGCCATTCAATGATAGCCCTTACTTTTTCTAGGTCCATCTTAAGACCTTCTTCTGAGACAACAAATCCCAGGTACACCAACTCCTTCTTTGCAAAACTACATTTCTTCAGATTAATCAACAACTTCTCCTCCCTCAGCTTCTCTAGAACTCTTCTGATATGCATCAGATGCTCATCCCAAGTCTTACTGAAAATCAAAATATCATCCAAATAAACAATAACAAAACTTCCCAAAAATTCCTTCAGTACCTCGTTCATGAGCTGCATGAATGTGCTCGGTGCATTGGTTAGCCCAAATGGCATGACTAACCACTCATACAAACCTTCCTTTGTCTTGAAGGCTGTCTTCCATTCATCTCCTTCTCTGATACGGATCTGGTGATACCCACTCTTTAGGTCAATTTTTGTGAAGTACTTGGCTCCACTCAAATAGTCCATGATGTCATCCATTCTTGGCAATGGAAATCTATACTTGATCGTTATCTTATTGATGGCTCGAGAGTCTGTACACATCCTCCATTCTCCATCTTTCTTTGGTGTGAGTACTGCAGGTACCACACATGAACTTAGGCTCTCCCTTATCAGTCCCTTCCTCAACAACTCCTAAACTTGTCTGTTCAGCTCTTCATTCTCTGTAGGGGTCATTCTATGGGCTGCCTTGTTTGGCAAATTGGCTCCTGGTATCAAATATATTTGATGACTTATCTTCCTTACTGATGGTAAACCTTCTAGTACATTATCAGAGATAATGTCTTGGAACTCTTCCAACATATCTGAAACTTCTGTTGGTACATCTTCACATTTCTCTTGACTAATCTTAGGAATCAATGCAAAGCAATGATGCTCATGCTTCATACCCTCCAAAAATTTCCTACCATCTACCAAGCAAATTCTGGCAGTACTACATACCTTTTCTTCCACCTCCTTCAAGGGCTTCAATTTATGATGAACTCCATCTTTTGTTAGGGAATATGTGTTTGCACGGCCATCATGGACAGTGCTCCTATCATACTACCACGGCCTTCCCAATAGCATATGACATGCATCCATCGGTATGATATCACACAGTACCTCATCATGGTAGTCCCTAATCTTGAACTTCACTAAACACTGCTCATTGACCAAAGCTCTATGGTCTTTCTGCAACCATGCAATCCGATATGGATGCGGATGCTTTCTTCTTGTCAACTTCAACTTGTCAACCATCTCTTCTGAAACCAGATTATCAGTGCTTCCACTATCAATAATAATATCACAACACTTACCTTCACATTTGCACCTGGTGTGGAATAAACTCTTCCTCTGATTTGGTTCTTTCTCCTCATTCAACAAGGTTCTTCTGACAACTAGGGTTTCTCCCCTTTCAGCATCTTCAGAATGCTCAGACTGTGCATCTTCATCTACATGTGCAACTCGTGCATTACCTTCAGGTCTCCTATTCGTCCTTCCTTGATGTTGTGGACACTCATATGCTCGATGCCCTTCTTCTCCACATTGGAAACAGGTTCCTCTAAAACCTCCTCTTCCAAGTCCTTGCCCAGGTCTACCTCTTCCTCTTCCTCTTTGCTCACCATTGTTTTGGTCACGAGGACGGTAGGTGTTATCTCCTCTCTGATTTCGACTGGTGCCAGCTTCTTCACTTTTCTTTGCATCTTCATTTCAGCCCCCATAGGGTCTTCCACCAGTCCTTCTGCCTTGACCTCTTCCCCTTTGCTTGCTGTCAAATCTTTTATTTAGCTTCTCTTCCACCTTCAAGGAAAACTGGTATGCATCTTCTATGGTGGTCATTCTGACCAGGCTCAGCTCCTCCTGAATACTTGGCCTCAACCCATTAATGTAACGGGCTACCTTTTCCTTGTTGGGCTCTGCATGGCCTGTCCTGATAGTAATCTTATAAAACTCTTCTATATACTCCTTAACAGACTTGTTACCTTGCTTTAGTCCTTGCAGCTTCTTCAACAACTCCATCTCATAGTCCACAGGAATGAACTACTTCTTCAATTTCTCCACCATCTGATCCCATCTGGTGATCTTTGCTTTTCCTCTTCTGTTCCTCTCTAATTGGACCTCCTTCCACCAAATATTGGCATGGCCCTTCAACTTTGGTTTTGCAAACTTAACCCGATCTGGGTCCTCCACATCTTCATACTCAAAATACTCCTCCATGTCATTGATCCAATCAATAAGCTGTTCTGGATTCAAATCTCTAGAATATGTAGAAACTTTGATCCTAGGCCTCTTTCCAATCTTTGAAATGACCCTCAACAACCTTACTTCTGCAGCATCTTCGGCAGCTTCTTGTTCTTCCTCAGATAGCTCTTCTTCAACTTCATCTTCACTTTCTTCTCTTGTCCTCAGCTCAAACCCTCTTCGTAGCTCCTCTTGCAATGAATCAATTTGCCTTTGTAGGGCTCTAAAACCCTCTTCTATCAAAGCATTCCTCCCAACACGATTTCTTCGTGGAGGCATCTTGGTCTCCGCAACAAACCCACAACCTCAGGTCCTGGTGCAAACTACCTCACGATCGGCGATCTGTCTACACACTCAGGAACCCTCGCTCTGATACCACTTGATGAAGGGGGTAAATCACAAAACACACAATAACCAATATTAAACATAGCAAATAAAACTTTCTTTTATTGATCTGGGCAACTCATTACATTACAGAAGCTTAATTACAATCAAAGGAATCAATCCTCTACAAGCTGCAACACACTACAGCTACCATCACCAGGCTCTGGAATCTTCTGCCTTCTGTAACCCCCAAATCAGCTAGGGTTTCTGTTTTCCCCCTATTCTTGACTCTACACTTGCCCCCTTAACTCTCCCGCCTCCCAGGGTTCCCAAAAATGGTTATTAATAGCCTTTTTGGCGGCCAACAACCTAATTTCGAATTTTGCATCTCCCTCCAAAAATAGGTCAACTTCCGGGAGCCATAACTTTTGATCCGGGACTCCGATTGACGAACCGTTTTATGCGTCAGAAAGCTCACAAAGTACTCTACGTGCTAAAGACCAGCTCTACTAGTTCTAGCCATTTTTAGGCCCGTACAGGGCTGTTTAGTGCCTCAAACCTAAGTTTGAATAATTTTCAGGCATTTTTCAGGAAACGGAAACTTTAATATCTTTCAACTCGCAAATGATCTTCATGTGATTCCTTCGCCAAAGGTCTTATATTTCTGTTATGTAACTTCCTGTAAATTTTGACTTCATTCCGTGCCCAAATGTAAACTTCCTAAAAATAACAGTTTACTATTTTTAGCAGTTTGGGAAAACTGAAAGTTCTACATTATTATTCAGGCGATTATGGGACCAGAACCATAGATTTTGAGAAGAAATGGGTAGAACATCAACAATTTTGAAACACATTTTTTTTTTGGGTGATGCAAGATTGCCCTTACACCACTGGATGCTCTTGCATCACAGTTTAATGAAAGCGATGAGTTATGTGTCTCTATAAGGGATATGAGATACCAATACACTATTTTAACAAGATCAAGCCCAATATTAGAGAAGAACCTGCTGCAAGGGAAGATTTTGACAAGATTGTTAATTCTGTAAGTACTACTTTAAAGAATATTACGAAATCTCTTTCCTCTGAGATTAGAGATCGATTCCCTCGCGATGAACTACTTGAAGCCATGTCTATAGTGTATCCTCAATATTGGGTCAACTGTTGGCCAAGTGATTTTCACAACAAGATAAAGACCTTAATAAATTTGCAAAAATATAGAATTCGATGGACAACAAATAGAAGGAATTATAAATAAATCTAAGCTTATAGAGTAATTAGCTCAATTTGCAACATCAATGAAGGAATAGTTTAAAATCATGGAGGCTCCCTACCAAGATGAATCAATAACAAATCTTTGGGCAACCTTAAGTCAAAGTGAAATATTATGTGATTCGTTATTAGAATATTTCATACTTGTTGATTTATGTCAAACCATGATTTGGGGTTGGTGGAGGATGAGAGAGTTTTCAGTACATTGGGGTTCTTGAAATCAAAGATAAGAAACAAACTTGACAAGAATTTGGAAAATTGCTTGAGAATGTATACAACTATACATGATATCCAGAGTTTTTCTTTTGAAAGGGCACTCGCAATTTGGAGGTCCTTAGGTAAAAGAAGAGGGTTGTGTAGACACCCAAATTTGTCCATGTCTAGCGACACCTTGTTAAATCCCTAATCCGTTATCCAATTAATTAAATAAATTTTATTTATTTAATTAAAATCCCATTCTCATTCACTTAGCCAATTAATTAAATAAATTGTATTTATTTAATTAATTCCACATCATGTCTTATCTCATTTTATGCATTTATCATATTAATTAAATAAATTTTATTTATTTAATTAATTTCCAACTCATATCCCACTAATTCAAATACTTTATTTGAATTAAGCCTTTATCATTTATCACATTTCAACACTTGTCCATTTCCCATTTATCATGTGTTGTAAGACAACTTTCATTTAAAATCCTTCACATGTACAACTAATTGGACCTAAATTTAGTAACTTTCAATCTCAGCCATTCACATAGCCTTTGAATCTCCACCGTTGATTGATCTTGATTGAGTCCTATATAAACAGCCTCTCATTCCATATCAGACAGACAGAGAAATCTAGCAATCCAGAGATCCAGCAATCCAGCAATCATATAGCAACTCCATTATCATCTTGAGCATTCGAGCACTTGAGCTTTTATCATCCATCAATGGCAGCTTTCAGCTTTGTGATTGTTCATTATTGAAGAAGCAGTCCACATTTCCCTCTCAAACAAGGAATCGCACGGTCTAGGTGATGTTATGCTTGCATTGCATTGTTCTTTTGGCTTCATTTAGATTAGATTCCTTGATGATGGTAGGGTTAGGGTTTCATGACTATGTCTGATCTTCCACACCTGACTTTCACCTATCACATTTTGGCACGCCCGGTGGGACTCACGTCCCTGATTAACTTCATTTTTTGGAGTTGTTTCCTTGAAGATCAGATTTTGCAGGTGCTCGCAGAAGATTCCAGTCGTTTTTAAAGGAAAATCCGCCGCTTCGGGATTTCTGCGTCGCTTCTGAGCTGGAGCAGGCCGCATATTCCTCTCTGGATCGCCTTTGACCTAACAGTCGTCGCCTTAGGTAAAACGCATCGCTTTTATCATTAAACTGATCGCCTAGGACTGTATTTGCCGCTTTTGATCTAACAGCCGCCGCTTTTGCGCATAATAAGATCGCTTTTAATCTAACAGGGGTCGCCTTTGCACAAATCCGCATCGCTTTTGACCTAACAGTGCACGCTTTTGTCCTGATATGGTACGCTTATGAGCTAATAATATTCGCCTGTGCAGGTTAGGGTTTTTGATTTTTGTTTTGCAGAGACGGGTCGCTTTCGATTTCCAACAGGCCGCTTCCGGTATAGTGCGATCGCATATGAGACGACAGACGCCGCTTTTGAATATATTTGTGTCGTTTATGGAATAATATTATTCGCCTGTTAGGCTAGGGTTTTTGTTTATCAGCTGTGTTTTGCAGAAACAGGTCGCATCCAGCCCTCAACCGATCGCTTATTGAAAATATGCATCGCTTATAAGCTAACAGGAGTCGCATACTGTGTTTTTGCGCGTCGCATATGATCTGCAGTCTCTCGCCTCTGACATAATAGAGGTCGCTTTTGATCAACAGTGTGTCGCATCTGGTAAAGCTCTGTTGTTTTCAAGCCTGTTTCAGTTCCAGTTTGATTTTTGGTTATTAACTGGGTATTTGCGCAGCATCTTATCGATCTGTCCAAGAAAGGAGGTTATCAAACTACTGACATATCTGTTGCAGGTTCGATCGGTCCAAGATTTGTGGTTTTTTTTCACTAAATTAGGCATATTTGGGCTTGGTGCTTAAAATGAATTACTGTTTGCTCCGTGCTTGATTTATCTTTTTGATTGCTTGCATGTGCCTGATTGTAACCCAAATTTAATGACAAAAGTATCCTCTCCCCTTGCCTATCAAATGGATCTTGGGTGCATGAGAACTTGTCATTATCTTTAGAGGGCCTGCCTTCCCGGTGTGAGAAGGGATACGACCCAAGCGGTAACGGGCTAAAGCCAAGTCCTTCCGAACCGCTATATAAGAAAAGTGTTTGTGTCGAAAGCCACAAACAACGGGTGCAGTTGTGTTATACCGACAGCCAACCTCCCCCAAAACCCTCCAAGGCGCAACCCTTGGAGGCTGGGAGACTCCATAACGGAGAGTAGCGCTGCCGCATGTATAGCCACCCGAACGGATGCCCTTATTAGCAACTTTGTGTAGTAGCCAAAAACCTTCTATCTGTTGACGCAGAGGGCAAAACCCTTGAAGCGGCCCTGATTCATGCGGTTCTTAGCCGAGGTAGCAGGGACAATCTAAAGGTTTGGAGAGGGTCAAGCCTTATAAGAATCCCGGATCTTGGTATGCGTGAGAAGTGTGTGCAAATGTAAGGAGGAGCCGGTGCTATCAAGATCCTGGAGCTACCCGCTTTGAATAGGCGCAGCTAGGGGATTCAACAGATACTGTCCTATCCTAGCCTAGGTTGTATCAGTTTGTGCTTGTTGTGAGTGTGAGTGACTGTTATCATTGTTTTCTTGCTGAAAAAACTGCAAAAATCAGACCACTGGAACACAAACACAGTCGCTTTTGAACCTAAACTGCTCGCACAGACCATCAACATCGCTTCTGAACTGTAGTGACTCGCATTCTGCCTGAACTGCATCGCTTTTAAATAACAACTGCCCGCATACTGCTTAAACAGAGTCGCTTTTAAACCGTAGGTGATCGCCTTTTGCCTGAACAGAATCACTTTTAAACCACAGATGATCGCCTACTGACTGAACCAAGTCGCATATGATTCATTACCAGTCGCATATTGTTTGAGCCAAGTCGCTTTTAATCCACAGTTGTTCGCCTGATTCCAGAACAAGCTCGCCTATGAACAACAGATCGTCGCCTTTAGGGATATCTGAGTCGCCTATGAACCAACAGTAAGCGCCTTTGAACCAACAGTCATCGCCTTTGGCATAGCATTCGCTTCTGGTTAGCCCTGTCATTTTTCTGTCGAAACTAAACCAGGTCGCATCTGAGCTATTATTAATCGCCTTTAGCATCCTCTGAGTCGCCTTTGAGCTATCATCAGTCGCCTGTAGCTAAAATTCTTGCAAATCTCAGTGCATCAGCTAAATTAGCCTCAGGACCAGCTTGCTTGAACCTCAAACATCAGCTTTCAGACTTACCTTTGATCAACAGCAAACACCTGGACTTTGTCTCCTATTTTGAGCTTATCAATCAATCACAACTCATGAGCTTTTCCATCTTTTTGAGATCCCAACCAGCAAATCAAACATCAATCCAATCATTTCGATCAACGAACAACCTTCAGTTTTAGCTTCAGCCACCAAACAACCTCCAGCTTTAGCTTCAGCAAACAATCTCTTTTTAGCTTTAGCTCCAACAAACATCAACATCAACAATCTTTCCCTTGAGTGATTAAGCTACCTCTAGGGACAACCAACAACAACTCAGCCAAACCAAATCAACCAAGCAACTTAGCCAAACTAGCAAAACCAAAACAACAACCAATCAACCAACTATCATCTTTTGGGTCTTAACACTTTGACAAGCTCAACTTCATCATCAACATCATGCCTCAAACTAGGAGTCAATATCGAGCTGAAGTAGAAGCCAAATTGAAAGCTGAAATGGATGCCAAATTGCAAGCTGAGATGAAACAATTCACAACACCTCTTAAGGACGCAACTCAATTCACAACTGGTATGCCTTCTCATATGTTTATACCTCAAGGATACACTAGGGGCGAATCATCTTCACAACAAATGCATCCTCCACCATCCTTGGAAACTTTCGAAGAACAATCTCAAGACGACTCATCAGAATTTCAAGATACCTATCTATGGGACCAAGTTGAGAAACTCATGATATCTGAGCCTGATCGCTGTTTTCTCCAACTTGCTCGCATGGGTGCTAAACTACCTAAAGACTTTGATATATCCACTATTAGGGAGCACGATCCCAACACTACTGCTGTTGTTGCGAATAAACCATCTACTATAGTCACATCATCTCCTATTACCTCGCAAACACCATCCTCATTGCCTCTTGTTGCTTCATTTGAGTTACCACGATCAGAGCATACCTTAGAACCATTGATAGTGCCCACCAATGTGCTTCCTCTCATGTCACAAAATCTCAACATCCCACCTTTTCATGTCCCTCAACATATCTCTCCTTCTACCATGACTGTTTCCATGCCTCATGTCACACAAGCTGTCCATGTCACGCAAGCACAAACACTTCGAGCATCACAAGCAATTCCCATATCTTATGGTGTGCATACCTCTCAAACCATTCCAACAACACATATCCTCCATGCTTCACAACCATTGCAATCTACCACATCTCATACACCAACTGCTAATTCCTTCATGTTATCCCATAATCCCAATGTTAGCCTTATTGACATGAGTGATCCCCTCATTTCTCAAGCCAATCCAAACAATCAGATCGCTTATGTTGATCAACTTACATCCATGCTGTCCTCTTCTTCCAATCCTTCACACACTATCAATCCATCTTATGCTACCCAAGGCTTCTCTAATATCACCCAACACATGACATATACCAATCCTCATATTGTCCAAAATACCAATCCTAATGTTCACCCTTCTGTTGTATCTACCAATCCCTCCGTCACTTACCATGTCATGAATTCAATTCCAACTTCCCAACCATCTGCTACTATCAATCCCACATCCACTTCTCATGTAATGCACACCCACTTACCACTTGTGTCTCAAGGACAGCAATCCTCTAACACATACATGTCACATACCACTCCTTCGACATACATTGTGGGCACACAACCCCAACAAACCGTTACAGCTTCGTACATCCCACAACCACAACAAACTGTCACAACTCCACATATACCACAACCGCAACCACAATATGTTTCATATCACACTCCACCCCCTTTGCAACAACAGCAGTTATCCTCAGCCGATATCCAACAGATGATCGATGAAAGGGTAGGACAAGGCAAGAAACCCTTCTCTCTCGAAAACATATGCGCTTATCCATTTGACAAGTCTCTTAATATGATACCTTTTCCACTACACTTTGAAATCCCACAATTTGATAAGTACAAAGGGAAAGGAAATCCGGATGACCATCTTCGAGCCTTTTTCGTGGCATGTCTCGATGTTGCCTATGATGATACATATCTTTTGAGACTATTTCCTCGAAGCTTAGTAGGACAAGCTCTCGAATGGTTTTCCCATTTACCTCCAGGAATTAAGACTTTTTCCGAATTGGCAACCAAGTTTCGATCACATTTTGCCTTCAATATTGAACATGAGGTAAACATGAATGACATTGTCAACAACAAACAACGCAATGGCGAAACCTTTTCCTCATTTACCCAGCGATGGCGTAATAGGGCTAGCAAATTATCATGGGAAATCCCTGAGAAACAACAGCTTGACATCTTTGTTCAAAATCTTCATCCTGAGCTGTCATTCCAATTACAATTGCAAAGTGCTAGCACCTTTGACGAACTAGTTTCCAAAGGAGTTATTATTGAACGAGCCTTAATTGCCAAAGGAACTATCAAAATCTTTCGTGATAACAAAGATTCTCCCCAAAATTCCAATGATAAGTCTCGCTTTTGGAACAAGAACAAGAATGTTGTCAATGACGGTATTGTTGATACAAAGAATATCCAAACTATGAGAGCTCCTATCAACATTCAAGCAGCCTCTCCACCAAGACAGTCTTTTCCACAACGAAGAAACCAACGCCAAACTTCTAATCCACGCCGACAATTTACACCATTAGTGGAACCCATGGAAGTTATTCTTCGAAAGCTGCTTCAAGCCGGAGATGTTATTTTACCCGATGCACCACCAAATGGCGAACCACTCTTTCGAGCTCCTTGGTACAAAGAGAATGAGTATTGTGATTACCATCGAGTTAAAGGACACAAAACAAATGGTTGTATGCGCTTAAAACATGTTATCCAAGACTGCATTGATCAAGGTCTAATCAACGTCACACCTTCAACACCTCAACCTGCTCAACAATCCACATCAAACTATGATCTGGAGACTTTCAAGAATCCACTTCCATCTCATGATCAGACAAATAACCTTCAAGCTGGAAATGCTATTCCCTATAGCTATGCATCATCTACCATTGGCCGCATTGACCATGCTCGCATTTCTACCATTACCATCCAAGGAGCACCTGATTGCACCGTAACCACGCGAAGAGGTCGCGTTACCGTTCACGGAGCACCTCCTCATCCTCCTCGACCTCTCTCTGACTATAACCTCTTGGATCACCTTGGCAAAACCCCCGCACACATATCTATCCTTGAGCTGCTCCGCATATCCCCCGCACATAAAGCTATCCTTGATAAGGCCTTACAAGAATCTTCGGTGCCTAATAATATTAATATCACACAATTTCAATCCATGGTCGCTAGCATTGCAGCCCCTTGTCATTTAACCTTTTCTGACAAAGATCTTCAACCCTCCATGCATCCGTCACACAATGAGGCCCTCCATATTGAAGTATTTGTTAACCAACGCCGTATCAAACGAGTCTTGATAGATGGGGGAGCTGGTCTAAATATATGTTCTTTGAAACTTATCAAACAATTGGGATATTCTGAGAAAAATGTTGACACCTCCAAGGTTATAACTATCAGAGCATATGATGACGCTGAAAGAGATACTGAAGGGATCATCTTATTGCCTATTCAAGTTGGACCGGTCATTACAGAAACTCGCTGTCAAGTCCTTGATATTGATCTGCCTTACAACATCATCCTCGGTCGCCCTTGGATCCATACCCTTAAAGCAGTTCCATCTACATATCACCAATGCCTTAAATTTCCGCATAAGGGTGTTGAAGTTACCATTCAAGCTGATCCTAATCCATTTGAGTTTTGCCGTGCTTTTCAAGCTAAATATCAGAGTCCAAACCGTATCCCTCTCAACACCGAGGCATATCCATCATCCTCCTATGTCGACCCATCCAATCTCCTCAAGCCCTCATCTAGCAAAGCCGTTTCCAACCTCCATATCAAATATACCGAACATGGCCCTGGTGAGTACAAATTGCAGGAATCCTGTTGCGTTGGCACCCTTCCGTTATCTCCTAAATCCCACGGTAAGCTTTCTATATCTAAACCCACTTCATCCTCCACTGTTATCAGAGCTCCCCCCACCGTATTCATTAAAGGTGGTTTCTTGGATGACGAAGACATTGAGGACATAGACTCTTGGATATTCTTTGATGAAAATGACCAAGTCCAACTTGAAGTAGAGCGATACAACAACGGCTTTCGTATCATCAAGAACATGGGCTATAAAGGACATGGCGGCTTGGGATCACAGGAACAAGGACCTATTGAGCCCCTTATTGTGTCTACGAAGTTTAATAAGCAAGGCCTTGGTTACCAACCGGAGGTACCGCGATCCAAAGACATTAAGTGTATTTCCGATATTGACGTTGGATCTTCTTCGGTAGGAGAGACTTCTAACTCGGATACCATCGACGACTCCTCCCTTCATATCACCGACCTCTTTCAAGAACATTCCATCTTCATGTTTTCCGCAATCTCTTCTAGCCATCACGATCCCTCTATTAGCCTCTCACTCGTATATCCTGACCTCATCGATTGGGACCAACAGGGGGCACCGATATTAGATACATTTGAAAATGACGAAGCCATTGCAGAATTCATGGGTTTGAGACAAGGTATCCCATCGGGTGATCACAAAGCAGGTTTCATGATGGAATTACCTAAACTAGCATATTTTGGCGGAAGTATCAAATCCTTCAGTCGCAAAAGTGAAATAAACAAAATTCAACAAAATAGGTCACTAGGTGAAAACCGCAAGGCGCCTCTTGACTGTGAAAAAGTAAAAATAAAGGACGTATCCGAAGGTGAAAACCTCTCTGAGGCACCTGAGGATGAGGGATTTGATCTTCCTGTCACCGCTGATTACCATGAGAAATCAACTGTGCTAGTTGAAAAATCACAAGACATGAACTTGGGAACAGAACAAAATCCGAAGATCACCTTTTTGGCAGCATCACTATCAGAGCAAGAACGAAAGAACTTCACAGCATTTTTCCTGAGACGAGCTATAAATTTTGCATGGACTTATGCAGACATGCCAGGACTAGATCCTTCACTTGTGGTACATCATTTAGCAGTATTCCCTGATGCAAAGCCTGTCAAACAAAAATTGCGCAAAATGCATCCACAAGTTGCCTTATTGGTTAAAGCAGAAATTCAGAAACTATTAGAAGCAAAGTTCATAAAGCCTATTGATTATCCAGAATGGGTTTCAAACTTGGTACCTGTAGCAAAACCAGATGGACGAGTTCGCTGCTGCACGGACTTTAGAGATCTTAACAAAGCATGTCCTAAAGACGATTTTCCATTACCAAGCATAGACAACATTGTTGATCTTACAGCAGGACATGAAATGCTATCTTTGATGGATGGATTTTCTGGTTATAATCAAATCAGAATAGCAGAGGAAGATCAAGATAAAACGTCTTTTATTTGTCCATGGGGCACATATTGCTGGGTTGTAATGCCTTTTGGTCTCAAAAACGCTGGAGCTACCTATCAACGAGCCATGACAGTTATTTTTCATGACCTTTTTCATACTATCATGGAAGACTATGTTGATGATATCCTGGGAAAATCTAAGACAAGGGAAGGACATCTACAAGTATTGGCACAAATTTTTGACCGATTAGAGAAATACCAAGTCAGACTAAATCCAAAGAAGTGTGTATTTGGTGTAACATCAGGAAAACTATTGGGATATATTGTGTCTCGACGAGGCATAGAAGTGGACCCAGCTAAGGTAAAAGCTATCATAGAAATGCCTCCACCAACGAATCTCAAACAGCTCCGCAGTTTACAGGGTAGGCTACAATCTATCCGCAGGTTTATCTCACAACTCGCAGATAAATGTCATCCTTTTCAGCATCTTCTCCGCAAGGGTGAACCTTTTAAGTGGGATGAAAAGTGTCAACAGGCTTTTGATAAGATAAAGGAATACTTGGCAACACCTCCTGTGTTAATACCTCCTGTACTTGGTCGTCCATTACTGCTTTATATATCATCAACAACCGCAGCATTAGGTGCACTTCTAGCTCAACATGATGATTCAGGAAAAGAACAAGCCATCTATTACATTAGCAGAACTCTTGTGGGATATGAACTTAATTACTCATTCATGGAAAAAGCTTGTTTAGCATTAGTGTTTGCTTCCCAAAAGTTGCGACATTATATGTTGAACCAAACAACAAAGCTCATCTCTAATGTGGATCCCCTCAAGTATCTCCTTTCAAAAGCACTTCTCACAGGGAGATTAGCAAAATGGGTTATGATCTTGAGTGAATTTGACATACAATATGTGAACCGTAAAGCTATCAAAGGACAAGTCATTGCTGATCAATTAGCTGCAGCACCTATCACAGACTTTCAGCCAATATATCCCGAATTCCCTGATGAAGGATTGTTTACTTTCAGCTCTCCAGCACGATGGCAGCTATACTTTGATGGATCATACACTCAACACGGATCTGGAGCAGGTATCTTGTTTGTCACTCCCCAAGGAGACTGCATACCTAAATCATACAGAATAGCATTCCCTTGTACCAATAACATAGCAGAGTATGAAGCTTTAATCACAGGTTTGCGCATGGCAGTACAATGGGCTATCAAACAGTTACGAGTCTTTGGTGATTCTCAGCTAGTTATCAAACAGGTCTTAGATGAATATCAAACAAAAGACGAGAAGCTTCTTCCATACAAACTAATGGTGGATGATTTCAAGCAATATTTCGAGGACATTACCTTTGAGCAAATTCCAAGACTACAAAACAGAGCAGCTGATGCCATGGCTATGATTGGGTCTCTTTTAGATATGCCATCTAACACCCATAAATGTGAATTCTTGGTCGAACAGCTTTTGATCCCCGCATTTGAAGTTCCACAGTCTGAGCTTATATGTGAGATTGTTGGTCCCAACTCGTTGTGGTACAAAGATATATACGAGTATCTACGTAATCACACCTTGCCTCTTCAACTATCCAACACCCAACGTAAAACTTTTATCCGTCGAGCCTCTCGTTACACTATCTTAGGAGACACCCTTTATCGCCGAAGTCTTGATGGTATCCTTCTTAGATGTCTCGATTCTGAGGAAGCAAAAATGGCCTTACGTGAAGTACATGAAGGTGTCTGCGGTTCGCATTCCGCTGGCCCTGGCCTTGTTAAGAAACTTCTGCGAGCAGGATACTATTGGCCAACTATGGAAAAAGATGCCCAACAATTTGCAAAGCGATGTCTACAATGTCAGAAACATGGAGATCTAATACATGCACCAGCACATGAGCTTCAGCCTATTGTCACTCCATGGCCTTTTTCGCAATGGGGACTTGATCTTGTGGGTAAAATTCATCCTACTTCATCAAATGGTCATAAGTTTATTATCACTGCCACTGAGTATTTCACAAAGTGGGTGGAAGCCATACCAATGACCTACATCACAGGTAAACAAATAGCTAAATTCATCCTACATTACATCATCTGCCGTTATGGAGTTCCTCAAGCTATTGTCACAGATAATGGCCGGCCTTTCAAGAACCAAGAGGTTAGAGATCTTTGCAATAAGTTTCATATTCAACATAGGTTCTCTACGCCTTATTATCCTCAGAGCAACGGTCAAGCTGAAGCCTCTAATAAGACAATCATCAAGATCCTTAAAAAGACTGTTAACGAAACTGGCCGAGATTGGCATCTACAACTGCATCCTGCTTTATGGGCATATAGAACAAGTGTCAGAACTCCTACTGGCGCCACACCCTATGCTCTAGTCTATGGCACTGAAGCTATTTTGCCTATCGAGGTTGAGATCCCCTCTTTGCGCATATCCTTGCAACATACTATTTCAGATGAAGAATATCGAGTCTCTCGACTCCATGATCTTGAGCTCTTAGATGAACGCCGCCTTACAGCATTGAACCATCTTCAAGTCTATCAAAACCGGCTACGCCGCAGCTACAACAAAAAGATCAGAGAACGCAGATTTCAGGTTGGCGACCTTGTCCTTAAAGAAAACCAAAGGAATCAACAACATCGAGAGAAACAGGGCAAGTTTGAACCAAATTGGCTTGGTCCTTTCATTATCACAGCAGTTTATGGATCTGGTGCATACACCTTGTCAACACCTGAAGGCATTCCCTTGGATGAACCCGTCAACAGCGTTCATCTCAAGAAGTTTTATCCATGAATCTCAGCTATCCCACAAAAACACCAAAAAAACAAAAAAATCAAAATATGTCAAAAAAAAAAAACAACAAAAAAAAAAAAAAACAAAAAAAAAAAAAAAAAAAAATAAGATAAATAATCCGTCCTCTGGTGAAAACCTGGTAAACAGGCGCCTTGGATAAGTACCATAGTGAAAACCTGGCAAACAGGCGCTATGTGTAGTGACCAGCTTCCCTCATTTGTCTGGTTCGTTTTGATCATTTTCCCCACTGCATCTTGTATAAGCTATTTTCATAAGCCCTATCGCAATCTCACACATAGCCTTTCCTCTTCATCCTTTGCCGATGCTAGTTATCATATGTGAGACATTGTCGTGATATCTATATCTTTTGGCACCTTAGCATCTTGGCCACATCTTTTCTGCATTGTCGCTTCTGCATAATAAACCTCATCCCACACTGGGGGCATTTGTTGAGTCTTATTTGGAAGTGGATCCTGTTATCTCTAGCTCATAACATATCAAACAACTCAGCTTTCAACACAACACACCTTATCAACTTCAGCCATGGCACATGTCCACCGACAACTATGACCTAACGAACTTGCAACCAGGACTCATACCTTCACACTTCATCCACACTCATCCAACAATCGCAACAAACATCGCTTGATCAAACATCCAATCGATTAGCCACATCAATAAGAACTACATCCAGCTCTATCGTTGACGCCTTGATCCCGTGGATACAGGGTATGTAGGCAATCCGAGATGCGAAGGAAGCACTCTGATTCAGGCTAAGACGATAGCCCCTTTCATCTGTCATCTTTCCTTCTAAACATTCTTCAATCTTTCAGCTCATATTCTTCTATCTTTCATCACTTACATCATCAATAAAACCCAGAACTACATATTCATCATGTCTCATCTTCATCGTAAATGTGCTTTGATCCCGTGGATACAGGGTATGTAGGCAGTCTGGAATACGAAGGAAGTTTCCAGTACTCAAGCACCGATGATCCCCCCATCTTCTTCATCTTCATTCATCATCCATCTTCTCCTCTTTGATCAGCTCAAACAGGACGCAATCCATGTGTATCTTGCAAGCTCCAGCACTATAACCAATCACAGGTAAGCCCGAAGCTATTTGTCCGCATGCCTTAAGCCAACATTTGCTATAGCTATTTATCACCAACTTTAGCCTTCAACAGGATGTAGCTTTCCTCTTAACAAGGCGCCAGCTTGATCTATCCAAGAGCACTCAACATTTGGCAAGAGAACGTGATGACAGTATCTTTTGTTTTATCTTTTGATTTATCTTTTGTCCCTTTTCTGCACCTAGTCAAGACTGCCTTGATCTATTTATATCTTGGTATGTTGCGATGAAGTAAGGACTGGGGCATGGTCATATAGCTTTCGTATGCCGTGTTTGCGGGATGATCTTATTCTCTTCCTATGCGTCTTGGTATCTTGTACGTGTTGGGATTAGCATCTTACATATCAATATCTCTAGCATCTGAGAAGCTAAACAGTCTCTTATGCATTAGAGACTATTCTATGTTAAGACTAACTCCATACATATAACCAGCAAGCTATCATTATGTGTAGTGGAGATAAGCTCAAACCATTGTTTGTAGCGTCAAAGTCCAACACTAGCTGTTATTCATATCTTGTGCATGTTGGCTCAACATCTTGACCACATGCGTTCAGACAAGATTGTAACACGTTAGTTACGCATTGGATACCTCGACACCTTGGTCTCTTATACCCTGGTGCATAACATCCATATGCTATATCAAACATAAGGACTGCATTTCTTTTCATTTTGAGCAATTACTTGAAAGCTGCCCATCATCATCTTATCTTATCCATTTTATCTATCCATTCGTTCCGTCATCCTCAGCCAAGATCAATCATCTCCATCATCCTTTGTCCATATTCCCGTTCCTGCAAAACAAGTATTAGCCATACATAAGTCCATTACATATCTTTTTCTTTACCATCTACCTATATGCATACATCTATCCATATCCTTACCATTTACATATTCATACATTTTCTATCCATTACCATTTGCATAAATATCCATCCATAATCCATATATAATCCATACACATAACATGCATAGCCATCATAATATCAACATCACAACCAATATAACATCATATAGATCGCCAAAACTGCCATATATATATATATACATGTGTGTCAAAATACAAGTGTCTACAATACAAGCTGAGCCCTGAAAAGAATGAATGTACAACAATGGCTCTAGGCCTCATCATGATACAATGTCAACAAGGTATGCCCTAGCGACTACTGCCAGCTCCCTCACCCTGACCACCACCACCAACAGGTCCTGTACCTGGTCCTCCATCTCTCGGTGGCCCCATCACTGAAGCCACTGACCGAGATCCACCTGACCTCCGTGAGCTCGAAGCCCCTGACCTGCTCCTGAAGCTAGGCTGTCTCTGCTCTGCCGGCACAGCTCCATAATATAAGCCTCTATAATACTCAGCCTCACCCTGCACTCTCCGAAGCTCGGCCTGTACTGCTGTCAACTGTGTGGCTAAGTACATAGTAGCTCCATCAGTCCCCAAGGCAGTCACTGCTCTATCCCGCTCACTAGTCATAACCTGCAGCTGCTATACTGCCCTATCTCTCTCAGCTCGCAGACCATCTCTCTCTGCTCTCATAGCCTGCTCCTGCTGTACTGCAGTATCTCGCTCAAGCCTCATCATCTGCTCATGCTGCCTAGCTGTATCCCTCTCTCCTGTAACTCTCGCGAGCGCACCATCATCCTGTCCATCTCCTCTCTGCGCTCCCAACTGTAGCTGAGCCTGATAAGTCTGTGCCTGTGCTCTAGCATGCCTCAGACTGATCACGGCCTGATGCCTATCCATCTCCACCCTCCTCAGCCTCATCTGTGCTCGCTGCCTCCATCTCCTCTCCTCTCTGATCCGTCTCCGCAGCTGCTGAATGCCCACATCATCCCCTGCTCCGATCTGTGCCTGTGGCTGTGCTAATATAGCTGGCTGACCTGGCACCTGCCCTGGCATCTGTATCCCTGGTGCAGCTGGCACTACTGCCTGTGCTGGTGGAGCCCGTCGTCGTCGCCTCCGAACTGGTCTCTCCATCCCAATCTCCCCAATCTCTCCATCTCGTGTCAACCGAGTCGGCCTAGCTGTCGCCCAGTATGCATCATACTCTGGCAATGTACCTGGCTCTGCCGGACCCTGTCTCCACTGCCATGCTACTGGCTGCAATCCATCTCTCTCTGCCAAGGCTGTGTCCACCACAACCTCTGGACCCCAATCGAACACCTCCTGCCTCGTCCTCCCAAAAATGGCATCCCCTACCGGTACTGCCTGTGCCTCTCCAAACTGTCTCAGGGCTCTCTCTGGCAAATAGCGCTCTATAATGTACAAGCCGCGTCCAAAAATGTATCTCGCCTGTCTCGCATAAGCAAGCTCGGCATCCTCCTCCTCCCACTGCTCACATCCTAGCCATGGCCTCCATACAAACCTGTCTATCTCATCCAACCTCCGTCGCCAGTATACCACCCCTCGGCGCTGTCGATATGTCAAGGCTCCTCTATACATCCGTGCAAATGGCTCTCCTGCTGCTCTAGCCACCCATCCCTCTGGTCTCGTCACTGGAATGTGCTCATAAGCCCATATGTGCAACACTGTCACTCCTGCGGACATACTGGCTCCGAACATATATGCACAATCATGTAGGTAGTGATAGAGCTGTCCCAACACGCACTCCGCCCATGCATATCTCGTGCCATAGGAGAACATGCCCTCCATCACTGTCCCCCATCCTACAGGAAACCCTCTCGCTCTCCTATCACCCACTAGCCATCTAATGATAGCCACTACCACTCGCTGCAACCTGTCACAGAGCTCCTCCATCCTCCCCATCGGTATCTCCGAACCCTCTGCTCCGATGTCTGGTGTCCCAAACAATCTCCTGAATGCAGCTGGGCCCATCTCCGGATCATAATCTACCCGATCCCCATCTATCGGAATCCTCAAAATCCGGAACACATCCTCTAAGGTGATGGTCGCCTCTCCTGTCGGTAACAAGAATGAACTGTGCTCGCTCATCCATCGCTCCACCATCGCCGTCATCAGTCCTCGATGTGCTTGCACTGGCTCTAATCGTGACACATGCTCTAAGCCCAGGATCTCTAACACCAGTAGCTCCTCTGCATCCAACTGTCTCACTAGCCGCAAATCTCTCGGATGGGGCTCCCGTGATAGTAATGGCGGTAGTACATCCTGCATCATCCATTTACCCTTGTCAGTCCATTCCGTTAATCATTCATATCAAAATCTGTTTATCTATCTGCTATTTTCTCCTACACCAACCATATGCGGTTCACTTTACCACAAGCGACCTCTTTCTGCTCATTAGCGACCCCTTTCACCATATGCGCCTCTGTTTTGCCTATATGCGAGCTATTTTGCACATGCGCTCACTGTTTTCCTAAAAGCGACCACTATTACCATATGCATTCATCCTTACTTTATCTGCGAGCCCTATCCCACATGCGCGTCTTTTTACTCCAAAAGCGAGCCGTTTTCCTATATGCGCCTATTTTATCATCATAAGCGAGCTAACTCACACTAAGCGACCATTTTCGCCCTATATGCACGCTATCAACTATATGCGGTCTATTTCTAGTCCTAAGCGAGCTCAACTACCCTATGCGACTACTCTCTGCTCATAAGCGACTAGTTTTTATCTACACGCGCATTTCCGCTGCTCTTTTCCCGCCGACAGGATGCGACCACTTTTTTCCTAAGCGACCTACCCGCGCCCATAAGCGACCTATATTACTCTAAGCGACCTCTACTCCTACATAAGCGACCTATATGTGCCAGGACCTAAACTAGTCGCTTTTGGTGACGTGTGTGAATTAATTACGCTTCTAGGCTATTAAATGCACGCTTTTGGGAAAAGTTTTGAGACATACCGGTGCGCCTGCTCCCTCTGGTCGTCCATGTGTCCTCACTCGCTCCGCACGATGATCTCTGCGTGGAATCACCATCCTGCTAGCTCTGCCACTCTCACTCTCAGGAGCTCTGGATTTCTCTAGGTTTCTAAGCACAAATGAGCACAAATGAGCCTATTTGCCCTTGCAGCCCCTACTTATAGCCCTTCTCCAAACCCTAATTCTTCTATACCACAGCCTATTTTCTTCGCGTCTGCCCTCTTTTCTGCCTTTTCTTCTATCGAGCGCCAACCCAGTCTTTCCTGGTTCGCCTGGCTTACCTCTCGAGGGGGCATCACCTGCCAGTTACACTGGGGCATAACTTGTTTATCGAACATATCTCACATCTTCTTTGACACAACGTTCTATCGAACATTGTATCAAAGAGGGGCAAAATGTAGACACCCAAATTTGTCCATGTCTAGCGACACCTTGTTAAATCCCTAATCCGTTATCCAATTAATTAAATAAATTTTATTTATTTAATTAAAATCCCATTCTCATTCACTTAGCCAATTAATTAAATAAATTGTATTTATTTAATTAATTCCACATCATGTCTTATCTCATTTTATGCATTTATCATATTAATTAAATAAATTTTATTTATTTAATTAATTTCCAACTCATATCCCACTAATTCAAATACTTTATTTGAATTAAGCCTTTATCATTTATCACATTTCAACACTTGTCCATTTCCCATTTATCATGTGTTGTAAGACAACTTTCATTTAAAATCCTTCACATGTACAACTAATTGGACCTAAATTTAGTAACTTTCAATCTCAGCCATTCACATAGCCTTTGAATCTCCACCGTTGATTGATCTTGGTTGAGTCCTATATAAACAGCCTCTCATTCCATATCAGACAGACAGAGAAATCTAGCAATCCAGAGATCCAGCAATCCAGCAATCATATAGCAACTCCATTATCATCTTGAGCATTCGAGCACTTGAGCTTTTATCATCCATCAATGGCAGCTTTCAGCTTTGTGATTGTTCATTATTGAAGAAGCAGTCCACATTTCCCTCTCAAACAAGGAATCGCACGGTCTAGGTGATGTTATGCTTGCATTGCATTGTTCTTTTGGCTTCATTTAGATTAGATTCCTTGATGATGGTAGGGTTAGGGTTTCATGACTATGTCTGATCTTCCACACCTGACTTTCACCTATCACAGGTTGTACAATACTTCAAACAATAATAGCACATATGACAGCGACACAATGAATACCACATGTAGTGGTAGTGGTGTTGATAAGACACTCTTAAGTGGAGATATGGAGATAGAAGAAGACGAAGAACATGATCAGGATGATAATGGATATCATGGTCAGAGGGAGGATAATTAGGATGACAAGATGATTTGGCAATTTAAAGGGATTTAGCAATTACTAGGTATTTATACTATATTTCATGTTCCAAACCCCAAAATGTTGTTGATCACATTTTATTTTTCTATCACTGATGTACATTTTTCATTTTTTATTTAAAAAACTAATATATTCATATTATTATTGTGTGATACTGATAAGTTTTACAAGCATTCAACTAAATGCATAGTAATCAACAACAGTAGCATATTAATATACAACATTAGAAAATATTTAATGTGTATGTAGAAACTAGAGTTTTCCTGAAGTAGGCAATTAAATAATATAGATAATTTGAACACATAAATGGATTTCAATCTTATATTGATTTTCAAATGAAGGAATACATAGAAGTATTACATTTAGAATGTACAATAACTTGCTCAAAACCAACTCTGCATAATGCTATGTTGGAAACACATATTACTAAATCATTTTATTAGCTTTGTAGCATGCTCCACTCTTCATCTGATGAAAGTACAATATGTATTAACTCATGGTAACCGAGTTGTAAGTGTGTTAACAATTTATAATTGATACTGGTACTCGAATGTATCAATCAAAGTTGCATTCAAGGTTATCAGTGCTTTAATAGAATCCAAAAAGTTTACCTCATCAAGCTTTTGAGGAAACTGGTCCTTATCCAACTTCATTTTATCCTCCATCTTCTTTTTGAAAGAAGTCTTTCCAACGTATTAGTATGATGGGTCAAAATCCACTGGCAAACCAAGCTTTTTCAAGTATTCTTCCTTTGTTTGCAGCCTCTTTGTCAATATTACAGCTTGTTCCAAAAGTACATGTGCTTCTTCCAGCTTCATACATTTTTGAATGATAGATGAGGCCTTTATTGTGGCATCAATACGATTCTAAATTCCATTGGATTCCAATTCTTTGTCACTAGTTTTGTAGATTGATTACAAAATTTTGCTTGCATCTGACTATCTTGAAGTTGCCATGTCTCCATTTTTAACAATGTATTTTTTGATTGTATTACTACAAAATAGTAGATCATCAGTGTATTCAAACAATTTAGACAAATCATCAATCATCTTCATTATTTTCTCTCAAATGTTATGTTTTATATAAACCATTGCGCTTCTATAAAATTCATATACTTTGTTTTGGGAGGATTTTATTTCATTTTCTGCATTCCTTAGTTTTATCTCCAAATTTTCAGAGTTTTTCTCTCTTTCTCCACATTTTCTTCCCACAATTGTCCTATTTTTTTTGCTTCTTGCAGTTGGACATTGGCTTCATTCAGGGATTGTTGTAATTTTCCCGAATTAGATTTTTCATTATCATGATTATTTATACTTTCAATTAACATTTTCTTTAGTTCATTCACTTCCACCTCTGTTTGTTTATTCACTTCACTTGTAGATGTAGAGATAGAATTTTTTATCCTTTTATTTAATTATTTGGCCATGCTCTCTGTTGCTTTCCTCTTGGCTCTTTCATTTGTTATGTCTTCATGTAACTTTTCTATTTGAGTCTGCAACCTGTTACATAAATCACAAAGTCAAATGAAAATGATCAATATGAATGAAAATAACATCACTGAATATATTTTCCTTCTGTTGTAACTCAATTACTGGAACCTGTCTATATTACAACTCTAATTTTTAGACAATATATTAAACAAGGTTACCAGGAAATTAAAAACAACCATACCTTTTTTTCTCTCTCTTTCTTTAGCAATGATGTGTACACCACTTTGTTATTCCTTTGTGATACATTAATTTTATCAGAATTTTTCATTCTAGAAAAATACACTTGGAGGGTACTCACCTCATAGTTAGAGTGTTGCATTTGATCCTCTGGTTTATCTTTAGCTTTGGGTGCAGCAATGATGTAATCCTTTTTTCAGTTTCTAGGTTAAATGTAGGCAATACCTTGGTTGTTGCAAGTTCTGAAGTTGCAGTAGTCTCTATCTCTAGCACTTGCTTCTTATGTCTTTTAGATATATTTGCTTTCTTTTCAAACTCAGCTTTGTAATCAAAACCTGTGTTTATTGACATAACTTTGAATGGTGAATGAGTAGTTGTAGTGTTGGGGGGCATCTCTAATTAATTGAGGTTGAGCATTAGCCATTCCTGTCCCAGTCACACTAACAATAGGAGGGGGTGCCTTTTGGAAACAATTCCTTTGATGTGGATGTGGAATCAACTTGTCATAATCTTTTTCCTCTTAGTCTTCGCAAGGCCTTGTTCTCTAAGTTTGTCTATAGTATCATCTAATGTTATTGTTGGTCTCTTTTGAGTTTGTTTTTGAGGCTCTTACTGACAAATACTACTACTATTACCTATACCATCGCCAGATTTGCCACCAGTAGCACTAGAATGTCCACCATCTCCTGTAGGAAAAGAATGAGAAACTTGCATATTAGAAGACCCTTGTGGTATTGTTTGTGATTGTATCTCACTTTGAGGATTCAAAGCTGGAATAAAACTAATCTCCTTATTTTTATGTGTATGCCCTTTGGTTTGTTCATGAGCTCCAATGCCTCGAAGATCAATAGGTTTTCTAGGGTTTACCTCTAGTACCATCTAAATGCCTTGTCCTCTGGGCTCCAAACCACCACCTTCATAACCCAATTTTTGAGCTATTGATGCCCTTGTAGTATATGTTTCTCTTGTGTTCTCACTCTTATGAGGTTTGAATGCATAGGCACTAAGATCTCTAGGTTGGTCTTCCTCCTCATCATCACTTTCAACATTAGTTGCATTAGAGGGATGCTCTATATCCCATAATTTGTTGAACTCTTGATCTTCTAAGATTTCTTCGAAGTCAGCAGTAGCTTTTGGATCACCGAGATCCTTCCTCATAGACCAAAAGGCATTAATTTTTTATTGTGACCATTGTTCCTCTGCACAAGCATCTCTTAGAGTCTTTGGAATTTTTGTATACATAGATGTTTGAGCAACTCTTGTATAGAAATTGTTGTATCTCTTGATTTCCACCTCTACCTCTCTTTGTGTTTGTGGAATTGGATGCAATCCCATTATTTCTGATGACAATATTTCAAAAGTAATACCTCTTTAAGCAGTAGTTTCTTCCATGACTTTTTTGACCTCATCCCAAGAATTCTTATTTCTCAACATTTCTAGCAAGGGTTTACTTTCATGTTGAATTCTAGTTGGAGCATTCTTATTGTCCACAAGCCTTGTTTTAATCACGTCACATGGGTCATAATGCCAGTGAGAGTCAACATCAAATTTAAAAATTTGTAAAATTTGATGTGCCATAATGAATAATTTTCTCTCAAATGTGAACCCTCCACATGAAAAAGGTAAGAAAGGAAATATGCTCTTCTTTTGCTTACTAACAAAGTACAATTGATCTATACTTTCCATCTGCTATATGTATTCCAATGCAAAAACCATCTCTATCACATGTATTGGAAGTTTGTGGGGCTCTACTCCTGATCCATAAAATCTTAGGACAATATATTCCTCCTTGAAGTACCAATCAACTAATTGTATTTCTTTTCCCAGTTGAATGCAATTTCTACAAGACTCTAGTAATCTAGGCATTGGAGTATTTGTAATGACTTGATACAATGGAGCCAAAAAGTAGTCCATAAAATGATTGTAGTTCTTTCAATTATCATACATCTTTATCTTATGGGTCCAATCATATAGTCCATCTTTATCTTGTTGAATCTGAAGCTTGTTGTCTTGAAACATCCCAGCAAATTGCACTAGAAATAAATAGCACAAGTAGGTTGTGAACCTAAATGTCTTCTGGTTGGAACTAGAAGTGGGAGCTTCATTTTGACTTCATTTAATCATTAAAAATTGATTGAATGCATGGATTCTGCAATATGCTCAAGAAATATGTATTTAGCAAGTGGAGTGCATTTATGGATATTGTATACCATTTCAAGGAGGCTTGCATTCACTTGACTATTATTATCCAATCCAAGGCAAAACACTAGCATGGAAACATTATCCTAAATCCATGTTTTAAAAATATCAATTTTATAAGGAGGTTTATGATTCTGATTGAGTAGGGCAACATCCAATGTTACAGATTTGAAAAAATTATTTTAATCATTTTTTAGTAACTACTTCATAAGTACTAGAAAGTTTTTCTAGGTTTATGTGGACGTTTTCACAATCTTTAGTGGTAAAACCCAACAATTTGTCAAAATATTCTGCATTAATGGGTAACATTACTTCCTGGCTATCTTTTCTAACTATTGCTCCTCTATTTTCATCATAATTCTGGGCATACATCATGATAAATTTAGGGCAAGGGAAAACCTCAGGGAACATCAAGCATCCCAATCCAACCACCCATGGTGCAATGATACCTTTAATCGGTATTGGTTTTTTTGGGTTAGGTTGCACTTGAAGTACCTTATTCTCCAATAAAAATCTAAGTGTTTAGGTAAACCTACCAAAGATTACAGGGCCATAAATATCATGGTATTCATCTATAAAACCTAAGGTTTTAAGCAGTCTGGCGTAGTCTATTTTATCTCTTTCTTTGCTTTTCCCAATATTTGGTCTGGTAGTGCTAGTAGACATGCTTGTAAACACTCAACCCTAAACCCCAAGATTGAAAAAACTAAAGTCTCAAGGACAATAGTAATAACAATAATAATAGGAATGAAGTATTTCTGTATTTCACTTACCCAGAAAAGATGAATACAAAGACTGGCACTGAGTGACTCCATGGCATCATACAATTGATATTAAAATTTTTAGTGCACTGCAATCTCCTTGAGTCCTTGACCCTCTTGCTTCCAAATAGTATCAATTAAAATTTCTAAGTGCCAACTATGAAGTAAAGCGAGTGTCAGTGAAACGTATTACATTCTCTTCTTATAAATTTTATTCTATTCTTGTGGAAGTTAATTTTTTAAAAGTTATTCTATTCTATTATATTCTTCAGTACATGTTTGTAGTTGTACTCCTACTTCAAACGAAATTTAAGGATGGCCTACAAGTCTGCAAACTGAATTAATAATTTAGTACAGCAAGTACGTCGAGCAGTGGAATTGAAAACTATTGTATAATCTCAACTGTTGATCTTTGTAAATCTAATGGCTCTAGATTGATTTTAGATGTTTGAGTTTACAAGTCTAGTGCTCCAGACATTTCATTCCGGAATTCAACTACAACCATCCATTAAAACATTCATCGAATGGTGAAAAATCATGCTGAAGTCTGAAGCTCCCTTTATATGAAGTCGAGCCCACTTTGATGACTCATATAATAATAGTAATGGCACAAAATTAATAATAATAAGTTAATACAACTATAGTATAGTGTACACTCATCTTGTGTAGAATATACGACATATGTGATTGGTGATGAAGTCTTTTGCCTCCATTTTCTTCTTTTGGTTGTGTTACAGTTTTCTAGGAGTGATCAGATAAAATCAAGTGTGTGAGTCTTTAGGTCCCATAAGGGATGATAAGTACAATGTTTGGGAAACAACAAATCTCAAGTATCTAGTTGCCTTTTCATAATTATGTAAATGAAACAAGTGTTATCATGCAACATATCAATTTTTTTCTCCTTTAATGAATTGGAGCTTGTCTTTTCTCCTTATCATGGCCATGGTAATACCCATTCTCAGGTAAAGCTATCAGTATATTCTTGGTTATAGTTGTGTGCCTTCAAAGAAAAGGAAAGAATGCATAATTCTTTCTCTAGGAATGAATGGAATTGGCAAAGAGATTCCTATTTGCTTTCATCCATGTTGGGTTGTGTATGAAAGGAAGCTATTTGTGTGGAAATCGCTTCCTACACTAATCTAATGAGGAGAGATGAGTGAAAATTATTTTTAACCTTTATAATTACAGTGTTATTAACCCAACAACAGAGATATTGCAGCAATACACAATACAAGAATGTAAGAGAGAAGAAGAGAGAGATAGGATATAACGTGGGGAAAACCCTTTTGGGTGAAAAACCCCACACTCCAAAACCTACACAATGTATTGTCTAAACAACAAGGTTTACAACACACTTGCAATGCAAGTCTTTATAGGAGTCTTCGACACTTGGATCTGGAGGCAATCCAGCAGCATAACAGTGCCTTTCAATCACATAATGCATCTCCTCTCAAAGCACCTGTTTAAATAGAAGTTTATAAGGCAAAAATGTACTTTCCTTGAGATGGACGTCCAAATTGGCCTAATGGCCCAAAACCCATGCCTAGGGACACTTGTCCAACACTGCAGCATGGTCATGACACTTATCATATCACCCCATCCCAATATGGTTGCCTATTCCCAAGTTGGGCAATGACAGATGCTCTTACGACTCTTATGATTGTCATAGAATCCGTCATAATTGTCATATCTTACAATTGTAAGAGAATCTATCATACACTGACTAAAAATAGAATATTCTCTTATAAAATATCATAACCCTCCTTGGGGTGCCCAAAGATGCCTTCTTCCAAGATGCCTTGTGACACATGTCTTCACCTGTCATAGAATCTTCCATTTATGACTCTTACGTGTCATAGATTCTGTCATAGGAATCTGTCATAACCGTTTTGGTTAATATTCCCTTATACACTGTTCAAGATGCTGACACATGGAAAAATTGTTCTACCACTAAGTGGGATGCCTATATCCACATGGAGTGGGTTGACCATCCTAGTCACCTTACAAGTGGAGTGACAACTCATCGTGCCACTTCACACTAAATGACAAAATAGGATGTGCAACTTAAATACATCATAGAAAAATAAAATAAATACATTACAAATAATAAATACAAGGAATTACCAAGGTTGAGACACCTTAATTCCTATAACGTCAGAAAATGTCCCCTTGGGGGCTTTTCCCTCATAAGGTTTAGCTCTCGGGTCTTTTGCATGCATTTAGGATATCTTACTTCATAATTTGGCATCCTGATGGAATGAGCCCTAGGTAACATGACAAATGGGACCTGGGAGGACCCCTTGAGCTTGACCCTTCCTAAAATAGGGGGGACTTGGGCACCCATGCCCTAGTCCTACCCTATTTTGGGGCAGTCCCAATTTTTGGGTGTCAGCTTGTGATTGTTATTTGGGTCCTATGCCGACATGGTAAGTTTGAATTACGAAATTCTTGGCGGGAGTATTTGTAGTTGCATATATAAGTATGTTTAGGCATTCATTTATAGACTAGATGGAAATTGTGATGTTTATGCACTCTAAATGTGATTCAAGACTTTCATTGTGTTGCAAGAGCAGATTGGTGTTGTCTATGTGTTTGTGTTTGCAGATTTGAGCATCCATTTCATCATGGAATGAAGGGCATCTTCCTCCCATGAGATCTTCACTAAAAGGTGACATTATATTGTGTTTTCATCATCATTTCCTTTGTTTTTTGTCTCTGCCTCACAAGGGCACGCACTCTCTATTTGACAACAATGTTCAGAGACTTAAGTGTCCTCCGGGGCTTGACTGAGGCAAGCCTCTAAACACCACAACCCCTCCCAAAGTTTTCATGGTTGCAGGTTACAGGTTGAGGAGCTGGACAAAGTGAAGTTGCAGGAAGACATCTTGAAGTGTCAGAATTGCAGATCAATGAAAGAAACAACTACCTGGACTTGGGTGCCCACTCATTAGTCCTCGAAGTTTCGTGACGGAAAAACCTTCGGTGCAGCAGGAACAAGTTACAGATCTTGTTCGCAGATCCTGACAAAAATATAGGCCTTGGACTTGGGTGCCTGCTCCTGTGTCCCTAACTTTTCCACCTCAGAACCTTAAAAAAAGGTACTCTGTGATTTGATATTTTACATCTCTCTACAAGAGCTTTTTCTGTAATTCATCTGTTTACTATTGCATTTGCAAAATTAGGGCTTTAATGGTCAATTAAGCATAAGAGAAGGAAAATTGATAATGAAGCATCCTAATCCAAATTTTCTTACATCTCACAGCAACCTAAGGTATGATAGTGCATTGCCACTTGACCCTAGGTCCTTGAATGTTAAGGGTGAAAGGAGGATTCAAACATCTAAACAATTAAACATTAAACAAATCCAAATTTTACCCTAAACATTTTGGTGAACCCATGTTGTTGGACTTAAATTGAAAATTTTTGAGTGTGTTTCTTCATATTTGGATTGATTTCATTCATTCATATAGTCTTTCATCTTATTGCATTAAGAAAATTACAAAAAAATTGAAAAATTTGCAAAATTTTGAAAACCCTAGCTTGCATTTTCATATAGATTACTAAATTGTATCAATTCTTTCTAAATTTCCATAATTCATGATTTTTGCATCAGATCTAATATAAACTACAGAAAAACACAAAAACTCAATAATTTGCATTGCATTTTCATCATTAATTTGCTAGGCTTTTGTAGAAATTTTGACAATTTCCATATAACCTAGTAATTCCAAAATCTAAGGTTAGTAGGAAGAATCTTCTTTCAAAATTTTCTACTAATTTTAGAGACTCATTCAAATTAAAATTTGGCTATAGTCTTGCATTTTAGTGTAAATTTGCATTTAGATTTAAATATTTGCATTTTTGCATAGAAAATTTCAACAAAAAGACTAGCAATTTTCATGTATTTTCATTAGATTTGCATTGGCATTTTGCATATTAGGGCTTGGAATTTATTTTCATATCTGAGAGTATTTAATTTCTATCATAAATCAGACTTAAAAACATTCATATAAAATTTTGTGTCAAGATCTCAAACCTAGGGCTTCAAAAACATCGATTTTCACTAGATTTGGCCTTAGCGACTCTCTAAATTTGCACCATAGGAGTGTTGTGAAGGTTATTTTTTCATTAATTGATTTATATCAGGGCAATTAATTGCTTCCCCTCCTAAAAATCTTCACAACACCTTTTGATTGGCCTTTTGCATTGAAAATTTGGTGAAAAACTACACATTTTGACTATTTTTGCCCTAGGGTTTGACCTAGTTTGCACTCCAAGCGTGTTGTAATCAATTTTATGGATTGAGGTGACTGATATCATTGATTTTATTTGCTTCACCTCTTTAAATTCATTGCAGCACCCCTTTTGCTAGGTCTTGGAATTGAAAAACCGTGAAAAATAGCCTATTTTTGCTATATCTTCACTAGGGTTTTACCTTAAGTGGCACTAAAAGCATGTTGTGTTGGGTATTTTGACATTAAGTGGCTATTATTACTGATATAATTTTCTTTCCATCATCATTTTCCTCACAACACCCTTTGTCATGCTCTTTTGCATTGAGTTTTGGTGAAAAAAGTGCCTATTTTCACTATATTTTGACTTGGCATTATCTTAGATTTGCATCAAGAGTGTGTTGTGAAGGATCTTATTGCTGTTTTGAACTGATATCAAACATATAATTTTCTTCCCTTGACTAAAATCCTTACAACACCCTTTGTTTCATTCATTTGCATTGAAAAAAGGTACAAAAATCAAGCATTTTAGGCTATTTTTGCTCTTGTCTTTTGCACCAATTTTGAAAAGCTTTCAAAATCTGATTTTGCATTGGTTAGAGCATATAAACATGGCCTCTCAGTGCTCTTTCAAATCCTTATATGAATATATTTCAAAATTTGAAAATATTTACAAATTCATTAATACACATCCTTATGTCATGCCCTACATACAAGCCATGTATCACAAGGATATATTGGTGTCATCTTCTTTTGAGATCCTTGATTATGTATTTGATCTTAACAACTTCATATCTCTCATTAATACATACCCTTGGGTAGTAGAAGAATTAATAAAACACACTTTGGATGAAGAGCATGACACTCCTCATAATAGTTTGGAATTAATAGCTCAAACATATGGTGATAATATTGACAATGATTATGAGAGTGATAATGAATTCACAAGCTACCCTACGGATCCTACAACTAAACATTTAGATAACTCAGATGAAAAGACTAGGGTTAGCTCTAGTAATTCAAACAACCCTCCTAACCAAAATGTAGCATTAAGGGATGACATCCTGACAACGCGACACTGCTTTGGTTATCTTGAACTATTTGGTGTGATTGAGGTGGATAAGGAACAGTCTCATAAACCACCTAGTCCACTAAGAAATGATACTTATGTTGAGGTCCATCCTTCAATATCCCTTCAAGGATTGGGAAGTGATAAAAATACATTAGACAGACAAGTGGAACAACATGTACCTCTTTCTAGCATTCGGATTTGGGAGGATGATGACCTCCTTGATGATGGCCTCTAATGCGAAGATCCTAAAGGTAAGTATCTCTAACCTTTATCTCTCTCATGATGTGATTCCCCCGTGATGTGTTATATGTTGTTTAGGCCTCCTGGGATGACATCAGACTCTCTCGTAAGGTCCATGATACTAGGAGACCACCTCTATTGTGACCTTCTATTTGTATCATCATTCTTCTATATTGCTTCTCTCTTTGATTTCATTGTTGTGTGTTGTGTCTTGTGGACATAGAGTTGTGGTTGGTGACTTGGGGGCACCCTCCTATGTGACTATCCCTAAGACACTTGTTTCTCCTCTCTGATTTATTGTTTCCCTTCCTCTAGTGTTTCTATCTAGTGGGTGGATGACGAAAAACATTTATACTGATGCAGACCTAGTGTCCCTTTCAAGAGCAATCAAAAAATGGACTTAGTTCCTAATATGATGATGGGGTTGTATATTTTATCTGACGCTTGGCTAGTGGAAGCACTCGTGCTTTCCATGTAGTGATTTTGATGATGTTTGTATCGCATTTAAAAACCTTAACAATACTGTTGCTCTGTGCACCTTTGTTTGTCTTTGAATCTAGTCTTGGTGGTACTCAATTTGGAGAGCTTCATGATATAGCCCCATGGTTATCCTCGAACTCTAAATTCGTTGTATAACCTTGGCTCTTTGTGTGGTTAATCATATGCATTGATGTTGTTGTTTATCATGACGTTGTAGACACTAACATGTTTCTTGCAGGGATGTGTTTGTGGGAACATTTGGCTATTGTGAAGTACATGTCACCTTTGGGGGGGATGGGCTTTGCGAGAGCTTGTGTTCCCTTGTGTGTTTTCTTCCTACCTTAACGTGCTTGATATCGATACATGATATCAACCACCTTAAGGTGGGGGCATATATAAGGTAAGATGTCTGTTGTAGATGTTAGCAATGTGTTTGTCGTCAGGTGCAGTTTAAAGACTAGCTGGATGAGTGCTTCCTGCATCCTGAGTTTGTTTGCAATCAATCAATCAATCATGTAAGCCCTCTGCGGAGGCAAGATATTGTGTATATCATTTTTATCTTAAGCCCTCTACGGAGGCGGAGATGGTGTATTTCTCAGAGTAGATTGGACATCCTATCATTTTCAAAAGTCCTCTGCAGAGGTGGGGAGTGGTTCTGTGACTAACTCAACCCTTAAGCGTGTCTTCGATAATTGTTGTGGCAAAGCCCAATCATCGGTGTGTGCCTGTAATGTGCCTGAGATGGTGTTGAGCCTAGAAATAGGAACACTCCATTGCTTGTCTACCGTGTTTTCTCCATGTCTTCAAGTGTGTGTGTTTGGCGTGTTTGTTGCCCCATATGCAGTCTAAAGACTAGCTCAATGAGTGCTTCCTACATTTTGGGAGGTTTTGCGTTTCTTGCGTGTGTGTTGCCCCATTTATGCAGTTTAAAGACTAGCTCGATGAGTGTTTCCTGTATTATGGGAGGTTTGTTTACTTTCTAGTAATTGCATCTACATTTCATATATATGAGAAAAAGAAAAGAAAAGAAATCATGCTTGTCATCTATGCATTTACTATCTTCTCTGTGTTTTGTGTGACTGTAACTATCTTCTCTGTGTTTTGCATGCTTGTTACTGTCTTCTATGTGATTGGCGTGTCTTCTCTGTGCTTGGTGTGTTTGTTGTGTTTGTTAATGTACTTTAATGCATGTATTGGCCTTGCGTTTATACATACATTAAAGTGGGGGCTGAATGTAATGTCAAAAAATGTCTCCTTGGGGGCTTTTCCCTCATAAGATTTAGCTCCCAAGTCTTTTGCATGCATTTAGGACATCTAACTTCATAATTTGGCATCTCGATGGAATGAGTCCTAGGTAACATGATAAATGGGACCTAGGACAACCCCTTAAGCTTGACCCTGCCCAAAATAGGAAGGGAGGACTTGGGCGCCCTCACCCTAGTCCTACCCTATTTTGGGGTAGTCCTAATTTTTGGGTGTTGGCTTGTGACTGTTATTTGGGTCCTATGCCAACACGATAAGTTTGAATTACAAAATTCTTGGTGGGACTGTTTGTAGTTGCATATATAAGGATGTTTAGGCATTCATTTGTAGACTAGATGGCAATTGTGATGTTTGTGCACTCTCAAGGTGATTCAAGGCTTTCATTGTGTTGCAAGAGTAGATTGATGTTGTCTATGTGTTTGTGTTTGCAGATTTGAGCATCCATTTCATCATGGAATGAAGAGCATTTTCCTCCTATGAGATCTTCACTAAAAGGTGACATTATATTGTGTTTTCATCATCATTTCCTTTGGTTTTTGCCTCTGCCTCAGAAGGGCACGCACTCTCTATTTGACAATGATGTTCAGAGACTTAAGTGTCCTTCGGGGCTTGACTGAGGCAAGCCTCTAAACACCACAACCCCCTCCCAAAGTTTTCATGGTTGCAAATTACAGGTTGAGGAGCTGGACAAAGTGAAGTTGCAGGAAGACATCTTGAAGTGTCAAAATTGTAGATCAGTGAAAGAAAAGCTACCTAGACTTGGGTGCCCACTCATTAGTCCTCAAAGTTTCATGACAGAAAAACCTTCGGTGCAATAGGAACAGGTTGTAGATCTTGTTCGCAGATCCTGACAAAAATATAGGCCTTGGACTTGGGTGCCTACTCTTGTGTCCCTGACTTTTCTGCCTCAGAACCCTAAAAAAAAGAACTCTATGATTTGATATTTTACATCTCTCTACAAGAGCTTTTCCTGTAATCATCCGTTTACTATCGCATTTGCAAAATTAAGGTTTTAATGGTCAATTAAGCATAAGAGAAGGAAAATTGATAATTAAACATCCTAATCCAAATTTCCCTACATCTCATAGTGACCTAGGGTATGATAGTGCATTGCCACTCGACCCTAGGTCCTTGAATGTTAAGGGTGAAAGGAGGATTCAAACATCTAAACACTTAAACATTAAATAAATCCATATTTTACCCTAAACAATTCTCAACAGTGTAAGGGCGTCCCAGGTTTTGTAGAGAAAGTTTGTCTTTCATTGCAACAACTTTCTCATTCACACAGTCCCATCTCCGCATAATAGGAATCTGGTAAGGTATGAATGTTGTTGCTTAATCTATTCTAGGGTTTGTTGCTGTTGAGTCTGAGTTGGTGGAAATTTTTAGTTTCCAATGGCCAATGTTCATTAGCTTAACTTGGTGTGTAGGAAGAGCAGCACCTTCAAAATAATTGATGGGATTTCCCCATAACAACTTAGATGCATTGATGAAGGCCAATATTTGAAGGTTATTTTAATGAAGTGTGAAGTGCCCTCACAAACAACGAAAGTGCCCACTCTCAGTCATTATGTGAAACAAGATGCAATTGGAACTTGGTGTTAAATTGTCAGGGAAATGTTTGTAAGAGACACCCTTAATTCTATAAAAGGGATGCGCTCAGTTGGAACAAGGGTTGGAAAACCAAATGGGATGTATGTAGTTTTGATGTCTGTCATAGGAATAGAAGTCTGTGAATATGATATGTGTATGTCAACAGTATGTAATTCTCTGTTTTTAGTTTATATGAAAAACATGCAAAGTTTGTGTGAATTTGTCTCAACATTAACAATTTAACATTGACCTAATAAATTATAATGGAAAATAATATACATCTAGTACTTAGTTATTCGTTCATTTGTAAGTAACATTATAATTACTATTCTGTGTATAAGAATTATTTTGTTCCTTGATTATAAAATAATACATAATGCATAACAACAAATGTGCCATGAGAGAAATAAGGAATTCTTAATTATTAATTCTCAAATACAATTTACAAAATGAATTGGAAATAAGATACACAAAACTTGCATTCTTGTTATTATATTC
Source organism: Cunninghamia lanceolata (assembly GCA_027924645.1). Taxonomy (NCBI): domain Eukaryota; kingdom Viridiplantae; phylum Streptophyta; class Pinopsida; order Cupressales; family Cupressaceae; genus Cunninghamia; species Cunninghamia lanceolata. The sequence continues at coordinate 245,367 of BSBN01000529.1, forward strand.
AGTCACAGAAAATACATCACACCAGACTCCTATCTGATATTTTTCTTCTTTGAGACTCTGAGAAAACAAGCCACAAACCTTCGATCACACAATGTACCTCTGCACCCACGCAACATACTAATTATAATTATATATAATATTATAATATAGGTTAGATATATTATTATAATATATTATATAATAATTATAATTATATATTATATTATCTACTAGTTATATTATATATTATATTATATATATAATAATAATTCAACAGTTGATCTTTATAAATCTAACAGCTCTATATTGATTCAAAGGTTTGAGTTCACAAGTCTAGTGCTCCAGACATTTCATTTTGAAATTCAACTACAATCGTACATTGAAACATTCATCGAATGGTGAAACATTGCACTAAAGTCTGAAGCTCCCTTAAACCATTTATATGAAGTCGGGCCCATTTTGATGACTCATATAATAATAGTAAAATCAACGATAGTGTTTTAATTTTTTATACCAAGAGTAATCCAATGGTGAGCACATCGCACATGTTTCTAGATAGCGACAAGTGTTGAGGCTATGATGATGTGATATGGTGATACTTGTCCATTCCAAGGAAGTAAGATTGATGGTGGTGTTTTAAGGTACTCGACTAATAAAGATCTAACAGTCCAACACACCGCGCAACTTTAAAGTGTTGGTCCTTCATTCGAGGTCGTGATATGGCCCTAGCATGCAATGACCATTGATTCAAGGACCAAGGTCTGGTCTTGATTAGAATAAGGCTTTAATTTTTTTATTTATGTACCAAATTATGGTTATACTTATGGTTACGGTTCCATGTACGGTTAGGTTTATAGTCACAATTTAAATTAATGTAACTTGGTTAGCATTTTATCTATATAATATATAATAAAATTATTATTATATATATTAATATATAATATAATATAATATAATTATTATATATACCATAAATTATAATACAATAATTATAATTTATAATATATATCATAATTATATTATATAATAATTATAATATATTATATTAGATATATTATTATACTATATTATATAATATATTATATGTTGAAATGTGAAGTCAGTTTTACTAATTCTAGCAATGACAAGAAGTCGACAACAAGATCAAGCTATGTTTGGCCATGTTCCACATGTACACCATGCAAATTGCATGCGGAAGTGTCACTCACACTTTTTGCATGGAGATCTATCTTTAGATTTGATCAATTTTTGCATGTGCTTTTTTCGTGATTATTTAAGTTAGTTGAGCTTGAATGCCATGGCATGAGAAAAAGTTTTGTAGCTGCAAATTTTTTTCTGAGAATAAAATTGAGAGATCTTTGCCCATGGTTTTTTTCCTGCTACATTACCAAGTTTTTCGCATAAATCTGTGTTTTCTATTTTGTGCTTTTATTGCTAATTCACTGTTATTTCAATTCTGCACTACTTATTTTTCTAACAGTTTGTATGAGAGCACATAGTTTTCTGCAGAAATTGTTTTGTGGGTTTTTCATCTTTGTGAAAAGTAATGACAGGAGGCACAATTACCAGATTTGAGGTTCAAAAATTTGATGGTTCCAAATTTTCTTTGTGGAAACTAAAGGTTCAAGCCTTATTGGTGAAGGATGGATGTGCCTTGGCTCTTAAGGGGACAACATCAAAACTTGTAGCCATGAAGCAAGAGGATTGGGATGAGTAAGCTAACATGGCTAGAGCTACAATTTAGTTATCTCTGGCTAATTCATTTTTATTCAATGTTGCAAAGAAGAAAACAACACATGACTTGTGGACTAAGCTAGAAAAGCTATATGAGACCAAGTCATTGACAAATAAAATTCTATTACGATGACAGTGGTATAATTTGAGGGTGCATGATAGTTCTTCAATCACAAATCATCTCAATAATTTCAACACACTGATTATTAAGTTGGCTTCAATGGAGGTGAAGATTGAAGAAGAGGATAAAACGGTTATACTATTGTGCTCTTTGCCTGAAATTTGGGATCAACTAGTTATGGCACTTAGTAACTCAGCACCGAAGGGGAATCTTGTCTTTGAACATGTGGTAGCAGCACTAATTTTTGAAGATTCAAGGCAGAAAACATCTCAAGGGAATTCTTCTTCCTCTAATGCCCTTTTTTCAAGGGGTGGAACTCTAGAAAGAGAGAAAACTGGGTATGGACAAGCTAGGTCAAAATCCAAGGGGCATAAAAGAGTTAAATGTTGAAATTGTGGAAAAATAGGGTGTGTCAAAAAGGACTGCAGGCTGCCGAAGGCAAACAAAGAAAATCCTAGCTTGCAGCCATTGGAGGCAAATATAGAAGAAGTTGAAGCACCATTGGAAGATGGAGAGGTTTTATCTTCTAATCTAAGAGGTTCATTTCATCATGTTTGGATCATTGATTATGCTGCCTCTTTTCACATGACTCCTCACAAGGACTAGTTTTCTTCTTACCAGTTACATGGGAAATGACAACCCATGTGAAGCTATTAGTGAAGGAGAGGTCAAAATCAAGATGTTTGATGGGATTGTAAGGACTCTTCAGCATGTAAGACATGTACCAGGCTTGAAGAAAAATCTTTTGTCACTTGAAGTATTTGATGAGCAAGGTTATTAATTCAGTGAAGAAAATAGTTATCTGAAGGTAACAAAGGGAGCATTGGTGGTGCTAAAAGGAGAAAAGGTTGGCAATCTCTACAGGCTGGTTGGAGAAACTTGTAGTGGAGAGGCTACAATGGTATTAGATGCAAAAATGGATTCATTAGCTACTTGGCATCAAAGGCTAGGCCACATGAGTGAACGTGGTCTAAAGGTACTGCTAGATAAAAATCTTCTCCTAGGTGCTAAATCTAGAGATTTGAATTTTTGTAATCATTGTTTGTTTGGAAAACATAATAGGTTGAGTTTTTCTAGTTGCACTACCAGAAGTTAAGAAATTCTAGATTTAATTCATTCAGATACTTGGCAAGCACATGTTACATCAATTGGGGATTCGTCATATTTTGTTTCATTTATAGATGATTGTTCTCATAAGGTGTGGATTTATCTTTTGAAGAAGAAATCTAATGTATTTTCTTATTTTAAGAAGTTTAAAGCTTTGGTGGAGAATTATAAAGGTAAGACAATTAAGTGTCTTAGAACAGATAACGGAGGGAAATTTTGTAGTGAGCATGGTATTGCAAGGTAGTTGATGATTCCTAGAACACCACAACAAAATGGTGCTGATGAAAGGATGAACCATACAATTATGGAAAGAGCTAGATGTATGTTGAGCATTACTGGATTGGAGTAGAAATTTTGGGTTGACTTTGTTAATATAATTTGTTTCTTGATTAATAGATCACCCACTACAACTCTAGATCGTCAAATTCTTGAAGAAGTTTGGACAGGTAAACCTGTTGATTATTCCTTTCTTCGTAATTTTGGTTCTAATGCTTATGCTCATATTCCCAAAGTGGATAGGAATAAGTTGGACGTGAAGTCCATGAAATATATTTTTCTTGGCTATGCAGAAGGTACAAAGGGGTACATGTTGTGGGATAGTGCTGCCCGCAAGATTATTATTAGCCGAGATGTTTATTTTAATGAAAAATCAATGCAAGCAAGTAAAGAACAACAAAGTACAGAAACTGGTCCAGTAGATGTGGAAAAGTATGATGCTAATATGGAGGTGCTAGATGAAAATCAACCTCCTATTCAATAAAATCAGCAAGATAACAATCAGAATCAATTTTTTTATGAGGTTGATTAGCAACCAAATGAGCCACAAGGTAACACATTACCCTTTCTGAGGAGATCCACTAGAGTTATCATACCACCAACAAGGTATTCTCCTAATTGTAATTCAGCTTATGCTTTACTTATTGATGTTGGTGAGCCTAGCTCATATCAGGAGGCTTGAAAAGATGAAGATGCAAATAAATGGAGAGAACCATGGATTAGGAGATGAGAGTTCTACATAAAAATAAAATGTGGGAGCTTGTGCAATTTCCTAAGGGGCGAACAACTATAGGCAATAAGTGGGTCTTCAAACTGAAAAAGGGATATAAATGATAATGTGGAGTGATATAAAGCTTGGTTGGTGACCAAGGGGTATACACAAAAACTTGGAATCGATTTTAATGAGATCTTTTCACCTGTGGTGCAGTTAAGTACAGTTAGGGTTGTTTTGTCTCTTGTTGATAGTCTTGATTTGGAGTTACAATAGTTAGATGTTAAAATAACTTTCTTGCATGGTGATCTTTCTAAGGAAATTTATATGCAACAACCAAAAGGTTTTGAGGAAAAAGACAAGGAGAATCTAGTACGCAGGTTGAACAAATCGTTGTATGGTTTGAAACAGGCACCAAGGTGTTGGTACAAGCGATTTGATTCCTTCATGATGAGTTTGGGTTTTAGTAGATGTGAGGCTCATCATTATGCCTATTTTAAAAGGTATGAAGATGGTAGTTTCATTATTTTTCTTTTGTAGTAGATGATATGTTGGTAGCAGGTCCGAACATGTAGAGAATCATCGTGTTAAAAACTCAGCTTGTTAGGGAGTTTGAAATGAAGGACTTAGGAAATGCAAATCAGATTCTTGGAATGAGGATACACAGAGATAGAAAGAATAGGAAAATTTGGTTGTCACAGAAGACTTATGTGGAGAATATTATACAGCGCTTCAATATGCAAAATGTACAACCAATTAGTACTCCATTTCCTGCTCATATTAAATTATCTTCAGAACAGTGCCCTAGCATAGAAGCAGAGAAGACACAGATGTCTTATGTATCATACTCATTAGCTGTTGGTAGTCGTATGTTCGCTATGGTGTGCACCAGACCAGACATTGTACAAGTAGTGGGAGTAGTCAGTCGTTTCATGGCAAATCTAGGTTGTGATCATTGGACAGCTGTGAAGTGGATTCTCGAGTATTTGAGGGGCATTTTTGATGCTGCTATTTGTTATTGTGGGAGTAGTCTTCAGGTTAATGGATATGTGGATGCAGATTTTGGTGGAGACAAAGATAAGAGAAAATCTACTATAGGTTATGTTTTCTCCTTAGCAGGAGGTGTTGTTAGCTAGTTTCAAAGTTGCAGACAATGGTGGCTTTATCTACTACTAAAGCAAAACATATGGCAATGACACAGGCTAGCAAGGAGGCAATCTAGCTTCAAAGACTCTTGGGTGAATTGCAGGTAAAGTAGGATAACAGGGTATTGCATTATGATAGCCAGAGTGCTTTACACTTAGCAAGAAACTCAACTTATCATGCCAGAATGAAGCATATTGATATACAATATCACTTTGTATGTGAGGTGGTGGAAGGAGGATAGGTCTCTTTGGCTAAGATACACACTGATATAAATCCAACAGATATTTTGACGAAGCCTACTAGTAGAGAGAAGTTCATATGCTACTGTACTTCTCTTGGCTTGCACATCACTCGATGATAGGCAGTAGCGACATTGGTCTCTCAATAGGAGTTATTCGCAAGGCAGAAACTTGACTTCAAGTGGGAGATTGTTGAAATATGAAGTCAGTTTTACTTATTCCAACAATGACGAGCAATCAACAACGAGATCTAGCTATGTTTGGCCATTTTCCACATGTACACCATGCAAATTGCATGTGGAAATGCCACTCACACTTTTATGCATGGAGATCTATCTTTAGATTTGATCAATTTTTGCATGTGCTTTTTTTGTGATTATTTAAGTTAGTCAAGCTTGAATGCCAAGGCATGAGAAAAAGTTTTGTAACTGCGAATTTTCTTCTAAGAATAAAATTGAGAGATCTTTGCCCGTGATTTTTTCTGGTGTATTACTAGGTTTTCCAAGTAAATTTGTGTTGTCTATTTTGTGCTTTTATTGTTAATTCACTGTTATTTCAATTCTGCATTGCTTATTTTTCTAACATTATATAATATATAATATCGACAGTGGTGTTTTAAGGTGCTCAACTAATAAAGATCTAAAGGACCAGTGCACCATGCAACTTTAAAGTCTTGGTCCTTCATTTGAGGTCATGATATGGCCCTGACATGCGATGACCGTTGATTCAAGGACCAAGGTCTGGTCTTGATCGAATGATTGATATTTAAAAGAAGTGACCATTCGCGGCATGCGAACACAAGCTACCAGGCTGTGTTTAATTGAGCAATAAATGAGGCGACGATAGAAAATAAATGGATTTCATCATCCATTTTGAATTTCATTATGCACATTTTAATTCCAAGCATACTAAAGACTTATATGAGTTGAAGCAAGTTTTGATTGAGTAGATGACGATTCTGACTTCAAAGCTCAGGTGACTGCCCTGGCTCCTAATCACCGATAAACTAGTATGTTGATCAATAGGGCTATCTGTGACCTGCATTGAATGTTAAATGTTTGTGGTTTTGTGGTAGTATTGTAAGTTGTAAAGCACCTCCCAAGTTGTTAGAGTTGTCAAGCCCTCACTCCCCTTTTTCCTTGTAGCCTATCCTTTTGCATGTAATCATGAGTCAAAGGTCTGGTCGTGGGGGTAAAATCAAGAGGGATTTATCCCAAGACTCTATAAACTAGCTCCTAGGATCTTCCAAAAAATATAAACATGCCCAGGATACCAGGGAATTGATAGATAGATTTAATTATTTTCATCAATATATTAAGGATGCAATCCTACTAATAGGAGGGTGGGAGCTATTTGATTTTGGACACAACCGTTGTGCCCTAGAAAAACCCATTTCACATATTTGGGAATAGGATTTAGGGAAATTAGTTGTCCCCAATGTATTTGTAAATGTGGACCTCATTCGAGCAATTAACTAGAGATACAATTCAAACATTTGGGTGCTATCAAATTATAAGGGTGAGCAACTTTTCCATCTAAATAGAAAATTGATAATTGAAGTGTTTGGTCTAAACCCCCTGGTCCATGAAAGAATTGATGTTGAGGAGCTAAAGAAGGAATACAACAAAAATAGGCAGGCTTACAGAACATACAGGGTACCTCTTCACGAGCCAAGAAGCATGGGCAAGCATTTGAAAATATCTGACCATGAAACATAACCTTTCAACATTGACATGTTTGAAGACTACTTAGTGAAGACTTACTTTGCCCTCTGTCAAGTTTTTGGGATTGATTATAATCTCCTGATACCAAATCATTTATTGGTCATGATTGTTGATATACAAGATAAATACCAGTATAGAAGGTTTGATTATGCTACATTTCTGGTTGAACAAATCCAAAAGGAATTGGTAGGATTCAAACAGGAAGATAATGCCCCCACCTTTTCTAGGTATTCTTTGTTATGCTATATTTTATTGCATAATGGAAGAAGATTCTAAGATAGTGAATTGTAGATACAATATCAGACCAAGGATGAAGAGCCTATGCGAATTCAGGGTAGAGTTCACTTATGGGACTTGTTTTGCAGCAATGCAAATTACCTAGTGTTTGAGGAGAATTTTGCACAAAGGGTGTTGGGACTATTAGGATAGGAGAGACCTAGACTCTCCATGGAGATAATGGACTTGCTAAGGCATTTAGAGAGAAAAATAGATGGTGTGAGGGTTCACAATTGGGGTGATTGGTTCCTTTAGAGGAATGTAACCATAATCAAGGTTTATGGGGCAAATGTCATGTTCAACACACCAGGATATTGAGAGGGGGGGCTGAATCAATATCTAAACAACTTCGTGTCCTCTGAAGTAGATTAAAACTTAAGTATCACAGCATTAACATAAACATGAAAGATCAACACAATGCACATCGACACATGACACTAGTATCTTCTGAAGAACAACTGCTCTCTATGGAATACATGCTCCTTTTGAACTTGTCTTTCTTGTTACCACCCCTTGATTCTTTAAAAGGACATTTACAACAAAAATGACCAATTTTTCCACAATTAAAACATTTAAAAGGTAACTTAACTTTGTATTTGCATGTGCCTTTCTTTAAGGTTCTTACAAAGTTTGCTTCTAATTCATTAAGGTCATCATCTTGATCAGTTGCTTCATCTCATGTCTTCTTACTTGCTTTGAATGTAGACTCCTTGTTTGGAATACCTTTGTCAAATTCTCTCATTTTGAAGGCTGTGAGAGAGCCAAACAATTGATCTACTATATATGTATCCAAATCCTGAGTCTCTTCAATGGTAGATACCTTATGAACTGTAATATTTAGGAAGAGTTCTCAGTACCTTCTTCACAATCTCATCTTCTTTCACTTCTCCACCGAAACCTCTTATTCCATTAACTATTTCATCCACTTGAAGCATGTAGCTAGCAGTATCTTCATCTTCTGTCATCCTTAAGGTCTCAAATTTTCTCTTGAAGATTTGCATCTTGGCTTGCTTCACTTTACTATCTCCTTCATAAATGCTTTCAAGTTTTACCCAGACCTCCTTAGCAGATTTATAGCCCATTATCTTCACAAAGTTTTGAATCAGCTAGTCGACTCATGATAGCACTCTTTACCATGGCATTGTTCTCATACAACTTAATCTCATCTACATCTTTAGGATCACTACTAGAAGCAGTGTAACCCTTCTTGATTGATTGTCAGATGCCATACCCTAAAGAAGATAAATAGTTTTCCATTCTTAGTTTTCAAAAGGAGTAATTTGTTCCATCAAACATAGGTACCTTGAGAGAACTCTTATGAGCCATCCTGAACCTTCCTCAAGTGGTTAAGTTTCTTCTGAGTAACTTGGCTCTGATACCAATTGTTGAACACACGAGGATACTGAGAGGGGGGTGAATCAATATCTAAACAACTTCAAGTCCTCCAGAGTAGATTAAAACTTAAGTATCACAACATTAACATAAACAAGAAAGATAAACACAATGCACATCGACACATGACACCAGATATATGTGGAAAACCCAAGAAGGGAAAAACCATGGTGAGGATTAACTCACAATATATGAAGCTCAAAATTGCAACTTTGTTTTAGGTCTACAACCCAAGGAAGCTACTACTCCCTACTGACTTTGTTTTAGGGCTACAACCCAAGGAAGCTATTACTCCCTGAAGACTTTGTTTTAGGGTCACTCCCAAGGAAGCAACTACTCCCTAAACTAAGATCAAACTCAAAAATGATTACAGTATGACAGTCCTTCTACTGTCTGAAAACTAACATTGAAGCTCACAACTTTGATGATTGCAATTCTATTTGTTTTGATGATTGGATAAATTAGGCACACTCTTCACTTTCCTTCTATCACAAAGATATCTTCAAGATGAATTAGGATAGCCCTTATTTCTTCTTCTCTTTCTCCTTCAGTCGCACATCATAAATGTTCATATTTTGCTCTTTACACACTCATATTCCCATTTTCGCAATCATACTTCACCTAGATCAACTAGGTTCACAATATATACATGATATTACATTAATTACATTATGAATCAGCCAATACAACAAGAATATTACACTTTTCAAGTGGGGCGGAGATCACACATCATGAACCATGGAGAAGACAAGCATTAACATGAATTACATGCTATACTAGGAGAAGAAACACGCCTTGTGGACCCCAACACATGCTTAACCGAGTCCTAAACATTCTTCACAGCATCATCCTTCAAAGAATAACATCTGCACATCACACCTATTTAAAATAGGTCACCCTTAAGTAAGAACACATGAAGCTTGTAACACAATGGTCATTTCACCTTGGCGATACACATAGAAGATTAAACATTACTTGCAGTAAACCAAATCACTAGATATTTTACAAAAGTATGCATTGAACCTATCTGAACATGTTCACAAAATTGTATTGACAAATATTCACATCCAGAAGAGTGTGAAGCATTCCAACAAGTCTTCATCACCATTTCATTCTGCCAAAACATAGATTGGAACTCTGTCACATATAACTTTTATTACTGAAGATATACAGACTTTATCTCTTGCTTATAACACCTTCACAACATACCGACTTTGGATTCTGAACTGCATGACCATATCTTCAAATGCAGAGGAATGCAAAACATTTTCCCAAGCTGTCTCCCAGGCAGTTTCCTGTAGCAAAAAACTTCATCAACTTCCGGAGACCAGTGCTTTTAATTCTCATCTTAATATCTCTTCCTGATGCTTCTAATTCACATCTTAATATATCTTCTTGATGCTTCTAATATCCATCTTGATATAACTTCATACTCAACTCTACATTGACCGAGGCATGACATCTAACCATGAACTTCAGCAACCATATTACATCCAACATGACATCCAACCATGAACTTCAGCAACCACATCACATCCAACATCAACAACATATCAGATAGTCCAAAATGAGTGTTGACAAGAGTGTTACAATGACATCCAGCCATGAACTTCAACAACCACAACACATACAACATCAGTAATATATCAGACAGTCCAAACTAAGTGTTGATATCAATAACAACCACATCACAACCTTAGGTAACATATGTGCAACATTTTAGACCCCACTTATTGCCCAAGAAAGTTCCAAACAAGATTGCATTTTTGGATATTATGTGGTAGTTGAATGAATTTGATAAGTTTCACTTAGAAATAGTAAAAAGGAGACTTTCCTTACTTTAACAATTAGTTTCCCTTGTTTCTTTATCAATGCTAAAGAAGGTTTGGAGGCCTACTTAGCAAAATTACAATAATACAAACTACCCACAACAAAGCATAAGAATTATGACCTTGAGCACTTTATTGATAGGGTAAGGAGATAGAAACACATATCAGGGTTCGAGCATTGTTTCAATAAGTAGGAGAATTTTCTTAAATGTGTTTCAAAGGAAGAGATGAAATTGAGAAGAGAAAATTGGGGTCTCATTCTCCTTGGAGAAAGGCAGAGGAAGTTGAAGAACCCTATATACAATGGTGCCTTTAGTGAGATTGGTGATCTTATTCATAGGATGCAAGTGATGTTGGAACATGTCAAGGAACTCAAGTTTGTAGCCAAAAGGAAGCAACAGTCTCCTAAGAAGCAGTAGATGCCTGAGGAAAATATTGAAGAACCTGCTCAACCTATGGTTGAGGAGGTTACAAGAGAAGCATGGAGTTCACTTCCTCCCACTGAACCAATTGTTGAAAATCAACCTTTAGTTGATTACTCCTTGACAGAGGAGGTTTAGGAAAACCAAATTAACTTAGATGAGGTGTAGCAGATGTTAAGGTCCCCTCCTAGGAATGAAATACGATTACCTCCCCCATCAAGAACTTTATTGAGCCTGCAAGAAAGCAATGTAGTTGTAAAAGATGTCAATGCATTGGCTTGCAAGGAATTGCTATATGATGAATCATTAAATCAAAGGAATTCATATATTTACTTGTGCAGAGGAAGTCTGAGATGTACCTAAAGAAGTTGAATGAGGAATAGGGTAAAGCTAAAAATGAGGATAAGGTGGCAATTGCTCAGAGGGTTTTGAAGGAAGTTGACATGGATGTTAGTAGCATTATCCTTGAGGAAGGAAGAAGGTTAGTAAAGGAAAGTGATTTTTTGCTCTTGCTAGGATGGGATATCTCTGCTATGGATACTATTAGAAGGCAAGATCAAATTGAGGATGAAGTATTGACACATGAGCAAGCAAAAGAATTGTTTGGATTAGGTTTTAATGCCAGTCATGAGACTTTGGCAATTTGAGCTATGGCTCCATGTGATAATAAACCACAAGTGGAAAGGGATATAAATGAGCTCATAGGCCAATTAATTATGAGAAGATTAATCGACACCATTGCCCCTCAGGTTGCATCATTGGTGGTATCTACAACAAAATTTAGTGAAGTTGCAACAAGGAAGATACAAGCAGAACAAGACAAATAGAGGGAGGATTATGTGAAGCTATTACATGAGTACAATAAGCTCAAATCACTTGTTACTTCCACTAGAATTGAAGTCTTATCATCATCTTTTGTGTCTAGTCCAAAGAGTTTATAAGAATATGAAGGAGATTCTATGGTTGTTATTGAATTACAATAGAATTTGAGAAGAAGCAACAGTCTGATTGACACTTAAATAAGAGCACAAAAGTGAACAGGTAGCTCTAATTGAAAACTTCTTGGATCATCAAATGAGTAAAATGTTGAATAAAGTAGATGATGCATGGGTTTGTCTAAGTAATTTGAAAAAGGCAATTGAAAGCCAAACTATGAATGAATCAGAATTAAGGGATATTCTAGGTACTTGGATTCCCTGTGTGAAGGTGATGAATCATATTTATAATAGTGCCAACGTAGGTTCTGATGTGCCAGATGGAGTGATCGACACACATGAAGTCATAGGACTTTTGAATGAAGTATCTACTTTTCATGACCAACTTGATATAATGTTGAAGGACATAATTAATAGCTTTAGGTCTCTTGAAAAGTATTCCCTACCACTAGTTTGTACTAATAATGGCACTGAAAAGTCTCTGTCAGATTGGAAAGCAGAATTTGGCAGCATAGTTTTTGACTCCATCAAATCAATCATCGTTGGGAGCAAGATTGATCATGTGCAATGTAATGCTAAAATAGACAAGCTACTGAATTTAGAATCCAACTTAAGTAGTTTCATAAAAGAAACTAAAATATTGTTAGACGCCAAGTACATGACTTATATGCAAAGAGTTGATAAAATTTTAAAGTACAATTGGTCAACAAAGGAGAAATATAATGCATGGGTACAGAAGTATGTGATGTAATCACCATCTATAATTTTATGTCTATAGTCTATGTTTAGGAGCAATAAATTATATGGGATTTTGGTCTATGCGTACTTTTGTATGATGTATTCTCCCCAATTGAATTAAAAGACAGAATGCAAACTGTTTATGCATCTTATCTCCATTTGTGTTTTTTGTAAGTGACGATTGAGAATTAATACAATCAAGGATTTATAAATTATTACTTCTCTCATGATGAATCTTACTAGTGGTTTTAATTATTTCTAATAACTTATAACTTTTACAATCACTTAAATTAGGTTTAGAATAAGTTTTTAATCTAATCAGGGTTATGGTTATGTTTATACTTTATAAATCTCGTTAGCGTTACATTTAGTGTTTTATTTATATACGAAATTATGATAAAATGCCACATGTCAGGAAAGTGAAAGGAAGCTAGGTGTGCAGAAATCGCTTCCTAAACTAGCCTAATGAGGGGAGAGGTATGCAAATTCTTTACAACCTTTACAATTATAGAAATATTAAACTTATATTAGAGATATTACAACAGCAAACACAAAACAAGAAAGTAGACAGAGAGAAGTAGACACAAGATGTACGTGGGGAAAAACTTTGCAGGTAAAAAACCCCACTCTAAAACCTGCACAATGTATTATCTAAAACAATTACAGTTTACAATACACTTGAAATGCAAGGTCTTCCAAGAGTCTTCAAATGTCAATTTTGGAGTTATTCTGGCAGCATAATAGTACCTATAAAAATACTATGCAACTACAACTCCAAACTATGCAATATATAGGGATTACAAGGCAAATATTGAGAGCATCTTGGGATAGCACGTCCACCTTGGCCATATGGCCATTATCCCACATCAAAGGATGCTTGTTCTTGCTGCACATACATCCCTTACATTTGTCATACATGGTAGATTTGACTTTCCCAACATAGGAGTGCTCCATGCTAAAAATAGACTATGACAGATGCTCTTATACATCTTACAGTTGTCATAGATTTTCCCAACATAATAACCTTAAATGTAAGAGAATCTGTCATACAATGCTAAATATAGCATATTCCTATTACAACATGTCATAGCCCAACCTGGGTGCCCAAAGATACCTTTCCCTCATGCAAAGATCCTCACCGACACTTGTCATAGGAATCTCCAAACTTGGCTCTTACGTGTCATAGATTCTGTCATATGGAATATTGTCTTCCACACACCACAAGATGCTAACACATAGCATATTAGTGCCACCTCAAATGGGATGCCCAAATCCATGTAGGTTTGACTTGACCTCCAAGTCGCATTCCAAGCAAGATGACATTCACCGTTCCACCTCAACTAAGTGACCAAACTAAATGTGCAAGTAATTACAACATTAGGCAATAAATTAATATACAAAAAAAACAATAATGCTAGGAATTTGCAAAGGTTGAGACACCTTAATTCCCAACATTCTCCCACTTGTCGAACACCTTGCAAGAACCAAAAGAAATGACCAGATTTAACTGCTAGGGGCCAAGATGCCCATAGACTCTGAACACCATCTGAACTTCTCTGTGCCCACTAGTTTCGTCAATGCATCTGCAACATTCTTCAAAGTGTCTACTTTCTCCAATATCACCTTCCCATCCTCTACCATGTCTCGCACAAAATGAAATTGAACATCAATATGCTTTGTTTTGGCATGGAAAGTCATATTCTTTGCTAAGCAAATTGCACTCTGATTGTCACAACAAATAGTAATCTGTCCTGCATCAACACCAATATATGAACACAACCTCTTAAGCCAAATGGCTTCCTTACAAGCATGAGTTGTTGCCATATACTTATATTCTATTGTGGACAAAGCAACCATAGGTTGTCACTTACTCATCCAACTAATTGCACCACCGAACATTGTAAACACATAAGCACTGGTGGATCTCCTGCTGTCAATGACACCTGCCCAATCAGAATCCACAAATCCATGAATACATATAGAATGTAGAGGTCCTGTAGGATGACCATGATAACACAAGGAATAATTGGAAGTACCTCGTAAATATCTGAACACTCGCTTTACTACATCCTAATGTACCCATCCAGGATTAGCCATAAACTGACTAAGGACTCCCACTGCTTGGGCAATGTCTGGTCTTGTATAGACCATAGCATACATCAAACTGCCAACAACACTAGCATAAGGTACTCTATTCATATCCTCCGTCTTAGAAGGAGACTTTGGACAATCATTCACAGATAACTTTATTCCCAATGAAACAAGAACACTTAATGGTCTCAAATCTGCCATGCTAAATCTATCCAACACGGTCTTCACATACTTACTCTGGCTTAACCAAAGTTTTCTGTTTGCTCTGTCTCTTATGATTTCCATTCCTAGAATGTACCTGGCTGCCCCTAAGTTTTTCATCTCAAACTGTACTAACAACTGACACTTCAAATCAGAAATCATATTCTTAGCATTCCCAATCAGCAACATATCATCAACATATAGTGTAATAATGAGAATACGATCATTGTCAATCTTATAATACACATAATGATCTGATTTCGATCTTAGATATCTAATTGACAACACAAAGGCATCAAATTTCATGTACCACATCCTAGGAGATTGCTTCAAACCATACAAAGACTTCTTTAACTTGCAAACCAAATTTTCTTTACCTTTTTCTATGTAATGCTTTGACTGTGACATATAAATCTCTTCCTCCAAATCACCATGAAGGAAAGTTGTCTTCACATCCATTTGTTCCACTTCTAAATCATAAGCAACTGCAAGAGATAATAGGAACTGAATAGATGTCAGCTTTGCAATGGGAGAGAAAATTTCACCATAATCAATTCCCTCCACTTGTGAGTACCCCTTCGCAACCAATTTGGCTTTTTACTTTTCAACACTGCCATCTGCACCAAATTTCTTCTTGAAAACCCATTTGCATCTAACAGGTTTCCAACCATTAGGCAAAGGCACCAAGTCCCAAGTTTTATTCTTTTCCAAAGAAGCCATCTCATCTTCCGTGGCCTCCTTCCATGAACTTGCATCTTTCATGCCCATAGCCTCTGTCATAGTTCTAGGCTCATCAGCACTAGTAAGCATAGCAAAAGCACAACTAGAATCAAGCAATGTATAACCAAACCTCTCAGGTTGCTTCCTAATTCATGTAGACCTCCTCAAAGGCTAAGGTGAAGGTTCTACTTCATCTTCTGAACTTTCAGATCTGCTAGAGCTCTCCTCATCATCAGGTCCAACAGGGTTATTCGGTTCAGTCTTCTTAGGGGTAGAAGGAAACTGAACCACATCCTCTTTCTTTTCTTTCTCTTCTGGCTGTAGAATAGTGGAAGAAGGTGTTAGCTCTCTGAAAATAACACTTCTGCTATACAACACTTTTTCAGCCACAGGATCCCAAAGCTTATATCCTCTCACACCGACACCATAGCCAATGAAAATACACTTAACAGCCTTGTTCTCCAATTTAGACCGTTTCTCCCTAGGCACGTGTGCATATGCCTCACAACCAAAAACATGAAGATGTCTAACTAAAGGCTTCTTACCAGACCACACCTCCATAGGTGTCTTACCAACAAGAGCTAATGTAGGAGACCTGTTTACGAGGTAGAAAGTAGTGGCTACAACTTCAGCCCAAAAATTTTGTTCGAGGCTTGCTCCACTAAGAATACTCCTAGCCTTCTCCATCAATGTCCTATTCATCCTCTCTGCAACTCCATTTTGTTGCAGGGTGTATGGAGTTGTCTTATGTCTTTCAATCCCTTGCTCTTTACAGAATTTATCGAACTCTGCCGAACAAAACTCACCACCATTGTCAGTCCTCAAACACTTAATCTTTTTACTAGTCTAATTCTCAACAAAAGTTTTAAACTCTTTGAACCAACTAAAGACTTCAGATTTGCTTATGAGAAAATAAATCCATGTCCTTCTACTGTATTCATCTATGAAAGATACAAAATATATAGATTTAGAGATCGAAGGAAACATTAACTGGACCAAACACATCAAAATGAATAAGATCCAATACACCAGAAGACTTATGAGAACTCGAGTAAAACTAAACACAATTTTTCTTTCCATATATACAATGTTCGCAAAAGTTAAACTTGAGATTACAATCATTTAACACCTCAACGAGGTTTTTATTCTTCAGGGTTCTAAGACCCTTCTCACCAATGTGGCCAAATCTCTTATGCCATAACATTGTCTTTTTAGTAGGAAGTTTAACTTCCAGAGCATGAGCACCCTTAGGTACCCAAAATGCACTACCATCAGAATTTGTTACAACAAACTTTTTCACTATCAGTTCCAATGGTGGGGATGAAGTGACTGCAACTCTTTTCTTTGAGTTAGAAGAACTATTGCACTGTGAAGTGCATGCCTCCAGCTAAAATAGAGTGCCTCTCCGAGTACCCTTTACAAGCACCATAGCTTCTCTAGTCATCTTGCATCCTTCTTTCAAAAAGACAACCTGCACACCTACATCATTTAACTTACTTACAGAAAGCAAGTTTTGTGCCAAGCCTGGGATGTGCATAACCCCAGAGATTCCTTTCACTCATCCATCAGGGAATCAGATTGACACTCTTCCATGACCAACAATCTTTAGATGAGAGTCGTCACCTAGGTACACTCTTCCACCATGAAACTCTTCATACTTTGTAAACCAGTCTCGATGTGAGGTCATGTGGAAAGATGCACCAAAATCAATCAGCCACACATCATCAGATGCATGGGTGGCCAAGGTTGTAATGAAGGAATCACCATCATCTTGTGACTTGTCAGAATCTGAATCTAGGACATTCTTCTTTTTCTTTTTCTCCTCTTTACATTCCTTTCAGAAATGCCTAGTTTTCCCATAGTTCCAACACAGGACCTTGGACTTTCCAGGAGATTTGGATCTCCCACGAGATTTAGATCTACCTTTCTTAGCATTCTTTCTTTTTCCCTTTCTCCTTGGGTCTTCCACGAACTGCAAGAGCTTCTTTGGCTGACTCAGATGACTTTCTCTGCATCTCTTTAGATAATAGTGAAGACACCACATATTCCATTTTGAAAGTGGATGTGGTAATCTCGATGGCCATAACAAGATGATCCCATGAATCCGGTAAAGAACAAAGCAAGGTCATACACTGATCCTCCTCCTCCATCTTCACACCAATGGATGTCAATTGTGCAACCAACATATTGAAGGCATTCATGTGATCAGCAACAAATCCTCCATCTTCTATCCTCAAAGAATATAGCTTCTTCCATAGGAACAACTTGTTTACTAGGGATTTAGCTTGATAAACATCACCAAGTTTCTTCCACAAATCCTTCACAATTTTCTCCTCATGAACATTTAACAAGATAGAATCAGCCAGACAGAGTCTTAGAAGACCCTTGGCTTTACGGTTTTTGAGATCCCAATCATCTTGGGACATTGCCGTTGGTTTTACACCAAAAATTATTTCCCATGGGTCGCTATCAACGAGCATGTCTTCCATTTTGAGTTTCCACAACTCGAAATTGCTATCATTAAACTTTTCAATCTCTATTCTTCCGGATGTGCCTGCCATCTCCTTCCTACAACAAGATTACATAATACTCTGTACAGACTCCCACTTAATCTAAGATCAATACAAAAAAATCCTACCAAGCAGCTAGGACCAAAACTAGCCAGCCTCTGATACCAACTGAAAGGAAGCTAGGTGTGCGGAAATCGCTTCCTAAACTAATCTAATGAGGGGAGAGGTATGCAAATTCTTTACAACCTTTACAATTGCAGCAATATTAAATTTATATCAGAGATATTACAGCAACAAACACAAAACAAGAAAGTAGACAGAGAGAAGCAGACACAAGATGTACGTGGGGAAAACCTTTTCAAGTAAAAAACCCCACACTCTAAAACCTGCACAATGTATTATCTGAAACAATTACAGTTTACAATACACTTGCAATGCAAGTTCTTCCAAGAGTCTTCAAATGTTGATTCTGGAGTTATTCTGGCAGCATAACAGTACCTATAAAAACACTATGCAATATATAGGGATTATAAGGCAAATATTGAGAGCATCTTGGGATAGGCGTCCACCTTGGCCATATGACCATTATCCTACATCAAAGGACACTTGTCCTTGCTGCACATACATCCCTTACATTTATCATACATGGAAAATTTGACTTTCCCAACATAGGAGCGCTCCATGCTAAAAATAGACTATGACAGATGCTCTTACGCATCTTACAGTTGTCATAGATTTTCCCAACATAACAACCTTAAATGTTGTAAGAGAATCTGTCATACAATGTTAAATATAACATATTCCTCTTACAACATGTCATAGCCCAACTTGGGCACCCAAAGATGCCTTTCCCTCATGCAAAGATCCTCACTGACACTTGTCATAGGAATCTCCAAACTTGGCTCTTACGCGTCATAGATTCTGTAATATGGAATATTGTCTTCCACACACCACAACATGCTGACACATGGCATATTAGTGCCACCTCAAATGGGATGCCCAAATCCATGTAGGTTTGACTTGACCATCCAAGTCACATTCCAAGCAAGATGACATGTCACCGTTCACCTCAACTAAGTGACCAAACTAATTGTGCAAGTAATTACAACATTAGGCAATAAATTAATATACAGAAAAAAATGCTAGGAATTTGCAAAGGTTGATACACCTTAATTCCCAACAAAAAGCACCTTTGGCGGGACCATGAAATTCCTACTATGACCAAAGGGACACATGGCACCTTATAACACCGTTGCAACTTTAAGTTTTTGGCTTAAAGCAAGGCTGGGAAGTGTGATGAGGCAAATTATTATTATAATAATTATATAAATATAATTATTATTATATATTATAATATATAAATATATAAAAATAATTATATTATATATTATATTATTATTGTATATTATATAATATAATATATGATAATATAATACATGGCGCCTTATCGCACCATCGCAGCTTTAAGTTTTCGGCTTAAAGCAAGGTTACGATGACGCAAATCCTTGCAACAAGACAATAGATGGCCACCACATTTCAGGAGGATACGCCCAATAAACAAGGAACCACAATGGACACATGGTGTCTTCATGCACTATCGTAACTTTAGAAATATAAGCTTAAATGGAGGTTGTGATGCCTGCGATGAAATTAGACTTAGAATAAAATAAAAGGGCTCAGGGTCGGTAACTTAGAATAAAGGGGTCGGTAACTCGATGACCACCAATAGGATAAAAGGACAACTTAAGCTGGGGAAACTGGCTACACATGTCAATGATCAATCAGAAGGATAAACCCTAATTCTAAACCCCTTAGACAACACCAACCGTAGTGTTTTTATCTTTTCCCTTTTTATACATCGTTATACATTGCCATTGAACTCGTTTATCTTTTCCATGTGATGAATGTTATTTAATATTGAAAATTTGAACTATCTGTATACATTGCAATTTGCCATTGAACTCATGTCAACCTATGATTACTTCTATATTTTTTATTAACATCACTATCAAAAAAATTGGGGAATTACATCGTACATGAACATCTAACTAACCTCAAAGTTCCAAACAACATTGAATATTGAACACAAAAAAGAGACCAAGAGTCAACACATTCAATTAACATCATACTCTACTATCTAGTTACATATAAAACTTTTATCCTTCGACCTTCAATCCTTGCTTTGGTCCTCCAAAATCTTTTTGGTTCCTCTTTTCGATGATGCTTAATGAATATTTCACTGTAGTCCATAACTATCTTATTAACAGGCAATGTTTGCGTTACAAATTCAATTATGTACTCATTCATAATGTCAATAAATGATTTTCTATGGAACCTTACATTATATGTACAAGAAACCACAAGGTATGGGTAACAATAAGGCCAGTAAAGGAGAACTAAATTGATTTTCTCCAGGTCATTGGCAATTGAGTTGCAACACTAATTCCATGCATCCATTTGAATTTCCAGTTTCTCATGCATGCATGCATGTCTGGGAGATTCAACCTACCAGTCATAATAGAATGCATCATTTGTAAATGTTAAAAGTGTTGATTCTTGACACGATTTGGTCCACTTGATGAAGGCTTCTATTTCTTCATTCTAAGAACTGCAAAGCAATAGCGTCTTGCATAGCCACACACAAATAAAATTTTCTATCATACCATTCTATATCTGTGAACTCTATCACAGTTAAATTCAAAATCATGAATGAACACAAAAATAAGTACTTGATAACTTACTTTCTTCGCACAACTGCTATAATGAAAGCCATTACTTTTAACTTTTACAGTTTATTAATTCTTCTACTAACTAATACTTAGTAATGCAATATAAGGTTGAAACAATAAACACTAATGAAGATATATACATGACACATGTACTGCCATGAAAAATGGCTAATAACAAGCAACTCCATTTAATTGACTTTGTCGTACCCTAAAAATTCGTATTGGCTAATCTAGGTCGTTTGTCACTTGTCATTAATGAACTCAATTGGCATTGGCTAATCTATCCGGTTAAGTGCATTCAATCCTATCAATCGTACGACTCTAATCAATGATATTGCAAGTGCAGTCAATCCTATCAATCCCAATTGAGATCATAATTAACCCATCGTAAATGGAAATAAATGTTGGGGCTAGGTGTCATTGTTATATGGTGTGTCACCTGGTTATTGTACATTTTCACATGTGACACAATAAATATAGCCCTAAGCCTCTTCTATAAGTTCATTAGGCAT
Organism: Cunninghamia lanceolata; assembly: GCA_027924645.1. Taxonomy (NCBI): domain Eukaryota; kingdom Viridiplantae; phylum Streptophyta; class Pinopsida; order Cupressales; family Cupressaceae; genus Cunninghamia; species Cunninghamia lanceolata. The sequence goes on from BSBN01000529.1 coordinate 266,760, forward strand.
CTTCCTTCTTTTTTTGGTTGTTTCTATTTTCATAATTTCCTGGAAAATTGTTGTCATTAAGAATTCTGAGATTCAAGATGAGTCATTTTATCTCTCACCATGTTTCTCTCTTGCCTGGCAAATGGGAAATGGCTGATTTGGATAGATTTGATGAGAAAAAACTAGGGAAGGTGTTTTTGATTGACTCCCCCCTCATTGACGATGTTGTCTGGGACATTATTGGTCGTGGTATTCTTTCATAATATCCTCAAAAAACTCTATTCAGTGACATCGTCTTTGCATTTCTGTTGAATTTAATAGACCTGCTCAATGACCTGGGTCTAGTGAAGATAATCATAAGGCAATGATTCAAGAATTGCTTACCCTTGGGGATAATCTTGATTTAGCTTTAAATGATTACGATTGTGATGTCGAACCATGAGATAAGGCTGGAATTTTCCCTTTAAATTTATTAGAGTGCTCAGCTGCAGCTAAACACATTCTTAAGGAGGCAAGAAGGGCAATTGTTAGAGGCTCATTAGAGCACTTTAACATGGACCTTATTATACATAATGATTTATCTGACTGTTACTTAAGAAGGACAAGGTCTATTGTCTATGCTACAAATTTTCTTCTTCAGGTGGCAGTTATTAGAAGACAAATCAACGATGGCCACTAACAACTTTATTTTTAGTTTTTGAAAATTTAAACTATTTTGAATTTTCTATTTTCTATGTATGCCTTTATCGAAGGTTCGTGTTAAGGCACCTTGGATTAGGGCTATGTAAAAAATCATATGTATACTGTAGACTCTTGTTTAATATAATAATATAATATGGGTTATCGATGTAGGTTACAATTATTTTCATTATTTTAATTTTTTGTCTTATTATTTATTATTTTTCGTTAATAACGTAATTCTGGAATGTATATTAATATTAAGAACTTCTTTTCAATAACAAATGTTTATTAATATTGGACCAACAGGCTGTAGTAACCCTCATATTAAGTTATTAAGTTTTAACCCTTATTCACTTAATCCTTCGGAAAGGAGATTATCAATGTGTGTAATTAATGAAATTAACAAATTAGAATTAGAATCATCTCTCATTTTATTGAGTCAAAAAACAAGTTTTACAGAAAATTGTCAGTTGACAGAGAAAATTTCCACAAAAGCCACCAATGACAATAGAGTTCTAAGTTCTGCCTTATATTTTCCTCACTCACAACACATAGATGACATCCCTTTATAATAAAGGTTACATAGCGAAAGAAGAAGCACTCGGCCCCTCACTAGATGAATATTTCCAGTTGACAGAGAACTGAACATTGTGTATTTCCCTCGTATTTCCCTTACAACACAATGGAGAAGAAGCCTTCGCTTGAGCCTTGGCCACTAGACCAGGAAGAATATGTGAATGAAACTGGGAATAATGTTGTGGCTTTCATCCAAAATTAAGAAGAAAGGCCAACATGGTGAAAGAAGAAGCCTTCTGTAGTCTAGACTATCTAGAAGGAAGCCAGAAGACTCATCATTCTAAGTTGGCTACTAGACACGTGAACCAATGGATTGGGAGAGACCACTATCCACAATACATCACTAGGCTACCAGACACATGCACCAATGGATTGGGAGAGAACACTAACCACAACCCATAAGATAGATGCAAGACCATCTATCATACAACGTTGCCAAATGCATTTGTCTATGGAGCCAAGGTACTTTCCAACCGCACTGAAAGAAAAATGTTGCCAGAAGGCACCATTCTCCTTCCATTTTATTTCCCAAGTAACTAGTTGTTATCTTACCAAATCCTTCCATGTCATAAATGGAGTTCCCATGACTCATTTTTTCATCTTACAAGAACTAGGTCCTTCAAGGTAAGGATAACAACCCAACTCTATAACCATTCTAACTGCTTCTTCTGCTGAAAAAGATTACATTCAACTGAATAATTCCCTTCAAATTAGCTAACAAGGAACAACCAAAAGTTGAAATTGATTGTTGGAAGCAACTTTCTCCATCCCTTTATAGCCATGACTGCAGGGAATTCAAAAAATATTACCTATCCATCAATCTATCTTACTAACCTTGCAAAAAATTCTCCAGACGTCAAAATGTCACTTCATATCATGCTCTGAGAGCGTTTGGGCATCCAATTCAAAAAATCCTTGTATGGACTTGACATCTCGCATCAAAAAATACCTTGGCTCCCTTTACAAAGCTTGAATTTTGCATCCACTTGATTGCCATGGGTGATTGATGTGACCACCAAAACGTTAGCCATCAGAGCAAATTGTTCCACCGTTTGATGAACAAATGATGAACAATTGTAGTTCAATTCCGGAAGGTAGATCTCCAACGCTACACACTGCCAACAAAAGCCTCTAGAATCAATAGGAGTTGTTAGATATTATTAGATCAACGGTTGAGATATATATAAAATATATAATATATTTATATTGATTATTATATATTATATTCTAAATGTAAATATTTTTTAAGCTATAAATTCGCCAAGTAAATTAATCGTTATAATTTAGCATTTGATATTTTCGTTAGCCACATTATGATTTTTCAAAAACTTGCCAGCACATTTGCCAAATAATTTATTTTATATTTTTGAAGATCTATATAATTTGCCAACTAATTTTTTTTTCAAATCTATATATAATTTGCCAGCAAAAAAACCAATGTTAACAAATTTGAAAAAATTTGTCAATGAAATTATTTTTTTTCCAAAAATAGGCATAGATTCTCTAACTTTTTTTCACTTCAGGCTAGGATTTGCAAGGATTTCATAGGTCTTTGTAGGGGGAGTTCCTTAAAGTTATCCCTATCTAGTGCCTGATGGTCAATATACAACACAAACTCCTTCGGTAACAAGTAATGCCTCCACTTCTTCAAAACTTGCACTATGGAATAAAATTATTTGTCATAGAATAAATATCTCCTTCTAGCATCTTTCAACTTTGGAATAAAATAGGCTATTAGTCTTCCTTCTCAGCTTAGTACCACCCCAATTGCATTTCCATTTGCATCACAATCAACTCAGAATATCTTACTAAAATCTGGCAAGGCCAACACTAGTTGTACTTTTACCCTCTTTTTCAACAATTTAAAACTCTTATCAGCATCAATAGTCCATTTAAATTTTTTCTTGTCCCCCCTCATTGTCTCAATTAGTGGCGCACAAATGCTACTAAAATTTTTGATGAATTTTTTATATAAAATTGCAAACCTATGAAAAGATCTTACTTCCCCAACATTTGTTGGTGTAGGCCATCTTCAAACCTTTAGATGAGATCACAAATCCCAAATACACCATTTCTTCCTTCATGAAGCCACACTTTTTCAAAATGATCAACAACTTTTCTTCTCTCAACCTCTACAATACTAATCTGATATGCTCTAGGTATTCCTCTTTAGTCTTACTAAAAATCAGGATGTCATCCAAGTAAACTATTACAAACTCACCAAAAAAATTCCTCAATACCTCATTCATCAACTACATAAATATACTTGGCACATTAGTCAATCCAAAAGGTATAACTAGCTACTCATACAATCCTTCATTAGTCTTGAATGTTGTTTTCCATTTATCTAGTCTTATTCTAATCTGATGATAACCTCTCTTCAAGTCAATCTTGGTAAAGTACTTTCCTCTGCTCGGACAATCCATTCTATCATCCATCCTTGGCAATGGGAATATATACCTTACTATGATCTTATTGATTGTTTTGGAATCGGTACACATTCTCCACTCATTATCCTTCTTAGGCTCTAGTACCATGGGTACCGCACATGAGCTCAAACTCTCCTAGATTAGGCCATTCCTCAATAACTCATGTACCTACTATTCAATTCATCATTTTCTATTGGAGTCATCCTATGTGGTGCTTTCTTTGGAAAATGGACTCCCAAAATTAGGTCCATGTGATGATTGATACTCTTTACTGGTGGCAACCCTTCTAGCATGTTGTCTAATATAATGTCTTTGTATTTTGTTAGCAAATCTAAAATCTCTTGTGATGCTTCCTCATCGATTGCAGTGGTGTTTTCTACATTTGTGGTGCTACACACCTTGGGAATCAATGCAAAACAAACATTCTCATGTCGTAATCCATCCAAGAACTTCCTTCCATCCACAAAGCATATCCTAGAATTGTTGTAAACTTGATCTTCTCTGTCTTTTAGTGGAATCACCTGTGTCTCTGGCCATCCTTGGTTACAGTATATCTATTTTCTCTTCCATCATGCATAGTGTGTTGGTCAAACTTACATGGCCTCCCCAATGGTAGATGGCATACATCCATTAGCATTCTATCACACAAGACTTCATCATGGTAACCCCTATCTTGAATCTTACCCAACATTGCTCATTGACCATGTTACCTTGTGTTCCTTTTCCAGCCAAGTGATTGCTTAAGAGTTTAGGTGTTTTTTCCTCTTCAAGTTCAACTTCTCAACCATTTCCTTAGATACTAGGTTATCTATAATTCCACTATCAATAACAACTTTACAACACTTTCCTTCAGCTTTGCACCTAGTTCTGAATAGGATATTTCTTTGTATTGCTCCTTCTTCCACATGGCACTTTAATAAGGCTCTTCTCATCATTAATGATTCTCCCTGTTCATGTTAGAACATAATTTTATTAGGGGTCATACCCTTATAACATTTATATAATGTTCTAATATAAGGTTATAAAACCTTATGTTATAAAATATATACCATTTAATAATTAATAATCTAATAATTATTAGATTATTAATTATTTACAAATGGTTTCTTTGAATGGGTGTGACTAATACCCCTTTAGGTATTATGCCACCCCTTCTCCTTTATATAAGGAGGTTCTCTCTCATTTGAGAGGGGGTGAATTTAGAGTTTTATAGTGAATTATATCACTATGCACATGAGGTATTATTGGCCATGTGGAAGTATGTAGAGGAGTATATCCCCAGGTTCAGTCTATTCCTTAAAAGACTTTATTTTGTAAGTGTTCTAATAAAATGATGCTTTATGGGGTTTTTTACCTAAAAGGGTTTTCCCCATGTATATCTTGTGTAATGTGTTAAATATATGCTTGTGCTCATTCTATTTATTTTATATTTTGTTTATAATGATTAGTAGCCTAAGATCTTAATTTCTAACATGGTATCAGAGCAGTTTAGGCTATACTAATCATTTTTATAGGTTATTCTATAAGCCATGTACAACTTGATGGGAAACCTCTTTATGCTCAATTAACACATATGCAAGGAAATTTGTGCAAGACATTTGGCTTGCTTTTTCTATCATTTTAAAATAAATTCACTAAAAGTAGGTTAGGAAATGATAATCATTTTTTTTTCAAATGATATTTGTATGAATTTTCAATAACATTCAAGTTAGATATATAGATTTAAGGTCATTATAGGAAGTAGTAAATAGATCTTATGTCATGTTATGTTGCAAGGTGAAGTGATTATTCATTTTCCCCCTTATACTTAACTATGCTTATCGATATATTGTCACTTTGATTAATACTATAGATTATAATTCTCCTTTCACAACTAAAAAATTATATCATCAATTTGTTTGAATATAACCATTATATACTATTTGAGTATATATATATGTGTGTGTGTAAGTTCATTATACTTCAAATTATTTAAAACCATCAAATAAATATCATTAAAACTGTAATCATGAAATCCACTTCCTCCGTCATGAAATCAACTTCCTTAAGTAAAGTTGTACTTTCTTAAGGGAAAGTCACATTATTTAATTAGTTGCATATAAAGAAAGTCGTATCTTTTGGTAAAGGATACCAAAGATAAAAGTTTAAAAGTTTTTTTTAATAGTTCTATTTAAAAAGGGAGAGTTTTTTCCTTCTAAATCACATCCATTCGGATCTCACAAAGGAATAAAAGCCTTATAGGTCGATTCATAGGTCATTCTTCAGTATTTTTTGGTTAATTCCTTCTATCATCTTTTTTAATTAAACACATTAGATTTCCACAATCCATAATAATATACAAAATAATTTCTGGATTCAACTGTGTGATATTTTTTGAAATCAACATTTCAAATCACACTCTGTGATTCATCATCAAGATGAAAAGAGCTATAGGAGAGAATGAATCACAGGTGTGATTTGAAATGTTGATTTCAAAAAATATCACATAGTTGAATCCAGAAATTCTTTTGTATATCTTTTTTAATTCCTAACATAGTCGAAGCCTCCCTTACCAATTTGTAATTAAGTTTGATCGAAACCTTCATGTCTTCTTCTTTATCAATTCATGCCTACATCATTCGACCAAGTATCCATTCGACCAAGCCTTGTTTTGAAAGGTCACATCTTATTTTAAGATAGTTAGTTTAGTAAATTCATCACAAAATAGGTAGATATATCCTTCCTAAAGGAAAGACACATCCTTTCAAAGGACGACCATCCGACATATAAGAAATTATAGTTTCTTTTAAAAGGGAGTCGATCATTGTAAAGTGAAAAAGGAAGTCCTCATTTTTAAAGGAGTCATTATTTTTTAGTGTGTTGACATCTTTATGAGTAGCATATTCTTTATAGAAGGAAAGGGTAGAGGCATATCCTTTCGTATAGGTCTATTGAAAAATTAAACTTTTCACCTTCATTTTTATGAGTAGCAAATTGACATTAAACATAGAGTTGTGTAAAGTTATGGAGGAATTGTTGTTGCATAGTTCAATGAAGTGATTGAAAAATTGATACAAAGTTAAGTTATAACTTTTAAAATAACCAAGCTTTGTTATAAAAGGACATTATTAATCATGTTAGATTTTTTTCAAATTGACAAGAGGAGAACATTAAGTATAATTAGTACCTTGTAAAGATGTTGATGAATCATCTCACAAGTTTTTAGGCCTCCATGACATTCATTATAAGTTTTTTTTTTGTTTAGAACACATTTAAACCTAATCAATCATAATAGTTAATGTGTAATGTAACCTATTTGGTTAGAAAAGGAAAAATATATAGTAATTTAACCTACTTGTTTAAAAGAGGAAGCAAATACATAAACGATATCTTCAATCCTTTGGCTAAGTATTAAGGTACATCCATCACTAAATATATGATAGAAATATTTGGAATATGCCACATATTAGCATTCCACCTACTTGGACTATGGGCTTACTAATTTATCACTTTATACTCGTCATATCCATCATTGTGATAACCTATCATCTTAAATGGTAGGAAATCTTTTGATATTATTTTCAAGTGTGGAGTGCTACATGACAACCTTGTCCATTGGTAGATAATTATTGTGGGTTGGCAATCATGTTCAATATGAATAGGAAAACTTCAATAATCTAGTAGTTATTAATTGATATACAAAAATTTGATATACTACCTTGGAACAACTTGGACCATAAATCACAACTTCTATAATATTCTTTTGTAACCTTAGAGAATGCTTTCATCTTGGATATTAATAAAATCATCACCTCTAAAGTAAGAGATAACATTGCATTCAAAAACCTTATCACATGTCTAGATAACTACGTTGTATCTGAAATAAGTTGATAAGAACCTTGAATGAGTTTTGCATGGCTATTGATAGCCTATATTACAACTAACATATTCAAGAAGCACAAATATTGCAAGTTAAAAAGGTATGTACAAATGGATAAAGAGATCTAAGGGAATAGCATATTGATAAAGCACATAAGTGATTTTCACAAACATCTAAGGAGGTTAGCATTACTCTCCAAGACTTCTCATTCTCATTATATTAAAATTAACAAATAGTCCACATTTAATTCCTTCTTGAAAGGTATGGATGTATGGATAAGAGTTCATAAAAGGTATTTTACTTTGTACATTACATTATTATGACCTTTTTTATTACATTTATTTGGAATAATGAATTTGATATTATTAAGGCCTAGACAAATGGACATTGTAATATCATTGGGTAATGCCAAAATTATTAGTTGCAACATTTGTTTAGTGTAAAAATTATTTACATCCACCAAAAGGGTTATTTTTGCATGTATCTAACATTTTTATTAACTTCATGTCCTTTAAAATTATTGAAGCACCTATTTGTAATGGGTGGCTATCACCCTAATACACTGTCCGGGGAGCAAGCCTGGAAAGGATAGCTCACCCATTGCTTTAATTTTTTATGGATCATTACTATATGTTCAATGACTTTATTTTCCTTGTAGAAACATGGCAAAATTATACACATGAAAATCCCATATGATCTCCTTAATATGATTGTTAGATAATTTTTTAAGTATGTCATAACATATTATATGTTGACTTATTTAATTATGGACTTTTATTAATTTTGCACCAAAAATAAATTTTATCAATGATTATTATATTACTATGTCAGTAACCTTATTGATAGGACATATACCTCAATCTATGTCTTCAAAATATGGTGCAACTGCTATCACATGGATGGAGTAATATTTAAATAGCTATCTTCTATAGCTCTTTAATCAAAAGTTGACTACAAAGTCACTATAAAAGAATCAATGTGCTTAGGAGATTATTGGAAATGTCGATTTTCATCTGGGTGCTATTATAGGTCCCACCATATTATATGATAAAGCTATTTACTCTTACTCAAGACTCCTATTTCCATAAATAAAGCACATTTGAAGTTCATGGGCATTGCCTTCAAAGGAAAGTCCTTCCATTCTAATATTATTCTTCAGTTCTATAAGACTAATTATCAGATGGCGGATATACTATGTCAAGAAGATTTGGGCTAGGCTCCCTATAATCATAAAAAATTATATATGTAATATAGCATCAAACCTCTGTGTAGTACCAAATTCTCCAAATTCAAATCAATGCTTGGCCATCGAGGGGGAGTGTGCATGACATTGGCACCTCTAGATGTAAGACCTAAGGCATAAAATAAGACCTTAGGCATTCTAACACCTCAGGATTTGAGGGGAAGTGTGTATGATTTTAGCACCTCTAAATGTAAGACCAAAGGCATAAAATAAGACCTTAGGCATTTTAACGCCTCGGGATGTATGGAGTTGCCATTGAGGGGGAAAGAGTATGTCTAACAATGGAAGATCTATAAGGTAATAAGTAAGACCTCGAGGCATTATATATGGTTAACTCCTTGTATTATATGTAAGCCTTATGGGCATATTGAAAATTTTTCTCTCTGTAAATCTTCCACTTGTAAGAGTGTTGTATTATATAAGACCTACGGGCACTATGTAATGAACCTGGGGGAGGCCAGTTTGAGGAGTTCCAAGCTCCAATAGAAATCTTATAAGACCTCGTATATAGCATCTTTTAAGAACACTGGGATTATAAATTATGACAAGATAATCTTCATGTAGTCCGGAATACATGATCCTCATTTTGGCATATATTTGTGTCCCTATTTATCACTGTCAAAGAAGACCTACGTTATTGGGGTACTTCATTTTTTCTTTTATGGAAATTGACATGTGATGCCCCCTATTAACATTAAGGGGGAGTGTTAGAACATAATGTTATTAGGGGTCATACCCTTATAACATTTATATAATGTTCTAATATAAGGTTATAAAACCTTATGTTATAAAGCATATACCGTTTAATAATTAATAATCTAATAATTATTAGATTATTAATTATTAAACGGTATATGCTTTTATTAGGTTATTAATTATTTATAAATAGTTGCTTTGAATGGGCGTGACTAATACCCCTTTAGGTATTTGATGAAGGGGGTTAATCATAAAACACACAACAACAGAAATTACACACAGAAAATAGAACTTTCTTTTATTGATTTGGACAAATTATTACATTACAGAAGCTCAAATACAATTAGAGGAATTAACCCTCCATAGGCTGCAACACATTATAGCTTCCTACCCCAAGACTCTAGAATCATCTGTCATCTGTAACCCCAAATCTGCTAGGGTTTCTATTTTCCCACCTATTCTTGGCTCTACACTTTCCCCCTTAACTCTACTACTACCCAGGGTTCCCAAAAATGGTTATTAATAGCCTTTTTGGCGGCCAACAACCTAATTTTGAAATTTGTATCTCCCTCCAAAAATAGGTCAACTTCCGGGAGCCATAACCTTTGATCCGGGTGTCTGATTAATGAACCGTTTTATGCGTCGGAAAGCTCGCGGAGTGCTCTACGCACTAAGAGCTTGCTTTGCTAGTTTCAGCCATTTTTGGGCCCCTACGGGATAGTTTAGTGCCTCAAACTTGAGTTTGAATAATTTTCAGGTGTTTTTCAGGAAACAAAAACTTTAATATCTTTCAGCTCGCAAATGATCTTTGCGTGATTCTTTGCCAAAGATCTTATTTTTCAGTTATGAATCTTCTTGTAAATTTTCACCTCAATCTGTGCCCAAATGCAAACTTTCTAAAAATAGCAGGTTGCTATTTTTAGCAGTTTGGAAAAACTGAAAGTTCTACATCATTATTCAAGTGATTATGGAACTAGAGAACCACAAATTTTGAAATAGAAAGAACATCAACAATTTTGAAACACATCTTTTTTTGGGTGATGCAAGATTGCCCTTACACCACTAGATGCTCCTGCATCAGACACCCAAGGTAATTTGAGAAGTGACCCTGTCACGTCTCAGATGTTTGTGTGAGGAAAACCCAAACAAGCTTTGCCTTAGACAACCAAGAAGAATCTTCAATAGGCCTTCCTTTCCATTTCACTAGGTATTCTTCATATTGCCTGTTCTGAGTACTTCTTCCCACACGGCTATCCAAGATCTATTCTATCTCCTCTATTGAAGTAGATGCCAAAATACTCCACTGTTCTTCTGTTGGTCCATCATATGTTCCACCTTCATGATATTCTGATAAATCAACAATGTTGAAAATAGGAGAAATGTTGATCCCACTCAGTAGCTCTACCTCATAAGCATTTCCTGAATCATGCTTCTTCAGGATTCTACACGGTCCAAATTTCTTCATTTTCAGCTTATTGTATGTTCCAATTGGGAACCTTTCTTTTTTCAAGTGAACCATGACTTCATCTCCTACCTGGAATTCCTTATATCTCCTCTTCTAATCTGCCTTAGCCTTGTACTGAATATTCATCTTATTAATGCACTTTTTCACCTCTTCATGCAAATTCTTCATCTGTTCTACAAAGTCTTCAGCCTCGGCACTTGTTTTTTCTCCTTTTTCCAAATTCATTAACTCTGAAGCATTTCTTGGACTATTCCCATATACAATCTGGAATCGTGATTTACCAGTACTCCTATTGACAGAATTGTTGTAAGCAAATTCTACTTGTGGTAAAATCAAATCCCATCCATTGGGCTTATCTCCTACTAAGCATCGTAGCAGGTTACCCAAACTCATATTCACCACTTCAGTCTATCCATCAATCTGCGGATGGTGTACAGAACTAAACTTTAAATTTGTCTTCAACTTCTTCCACAATGTCCTCCAGAAATAACCAACAAACTTGGTATCTCGATCTGAAACTATGCTCTTTGGTAGACCGTGTAATCTCACCACCTCCCTGAAAAATAACTCTGCAATAGGAACAACATCATTAGTCTTCTTGCAAGGAATAAAATGTGCCATCTTTGAGAATCTGTCCACCATCACAAAAATAGAATCATGTACTCTCTGTGTCTTTGGTAAACCAAGAATAAAATCCATGCTGATATCATCCCATAGCTTCTCTGGTACAGGTAATGGCTGATATAGCCCTATATTCTGACTTGTTCCTTTTTCCATTTGACACACTCTACAACTCTGCACAAATTTCCTCACATCCTGCTGCAACTGTGGCCAATAATAATTTTCACCAACAATAGCAATGGTCTTATCTCAACCAAAGTGTCCAGCCAATCCTCCACTATGCTTCTCCTTAATAAGGTTCTCTCTCATGGAACTCCTTGGAATGCACAACTGGCTTCCTCTAAACAACATGCTATCTTGGATTATGAAACCCAACCATTTTGTCCTGTCCAAAGTAACATGTTCTAAACATGCTTTCCAGGCCTCTGCAAAATCTGGATCTTCAAGATACAAACTTTTGAGCTCATCGAACTCAACAACCTCTATCTTCATTTCTGTCAACAAATTTTGCCTTCTACTCAAGGCATCTGCAACTCTGTTGGACTTCCCACTCCTGTGCTTCAAAACAAAAGTATAGCTCTTCAAAAACTCAACCCATTTTAAGTGCCTCTGGTTCAACTTTCCTTGACTATTAAGATACTGCAAAGCCTGATGATCAGTATATAAAACAAACTCCTTTGGCAACAAATAATGTCTCCATTTCTTCAAAGCCTGAACTTCTTGGCTCAAAACAACTCCTATAGCACTGCCACTAGCATCACAATCTACCTGAAATACCTTATTGAAATTTGGAAGTGCCAAAATAGGTTGCTTTGTGACTTTCTGCTTCAATGTATCAAATCTTTTATCTACTCCTTTAGTCCATCTAAACTCTTTTCTGTCCCCTCTCATTGTCTCAGTTAGGGGTACACAAATGCTACTAAAATTCCTGATAAAATTTCTATAAAAACTTGCCAAACCATGAAAAGATCTTACCTCGGAAGCACTCCTTGGCGTAGGCCATTCAATGATAGCCCTCACCTTCTCTGGATCCATCTTAAGACCTTCCTCTAAGACAACAAATCCTAGGTATACCAACTCCTTCTTTGCAAAACTACATTTCTTCAGATTGATCAACAACTTCTCCTCCATTAGCTTCTCAAAAACTCTTCTGATATGCATCATATGCTCATCCCAAGTCTTACTGAAATCTAAAATATAATCTAAATAAACAATAACAAAACTTCCCAAAAATTCTTTCAATACCTCATTCATGAGCCGCATGAATATGCTCGGTGCATTGGTTAGCCCAAATGGCATGACTAACCACTCATACAAACCCTCCTTTGTCTTGAAGGATGTCTTCCATTCATCTCCTTCTCTAATTTGGATCTAGTGATACCTACTCTTCAGATCAATCTTCGTGAAGTACTTGGCTCCACTCAAACAATCCATAATGTCATCCATTCTGGGTAATGGAAATCTATACTTGATCATGATCTTATTGATGGCCTGAGAATCTATACACATTCTCCATTCTCCATCTTTCCTTGGTACTAGTACTGCAGGTGCCGCACATGGACTTAGGCTCTCTCTTATCAATCCCTTCCTCAACAACTCCTAAACTTGTCTGTTCAACTCTTCACTCTCTGCTGGAGTCATTCTATGGGCTGCCTTATTTGGCAAACTAGCTCCTGGTATCAAATCCATTTGTTGACTTATCTTCCTCATTGGCGGTAAACCTTCTGGTACATTATTAGAGACAATATCTTGAAATTCTTCCAACATTTCTGAGACTTCTACTGGTACATCTTCACGTTTCCCTTGACTAATCTTAGGAATCAATACAAAGTAATGGCGCTCATGCTTCATACCCTCCAAAAATTTTCTACCATCTACCAAGCAAATTCTGGTAGTACTACATACCTTTTCTTCCACCTCCTTCAAGGGCTTCAACTTATGATGAACTCCATCCTTTGTTAGGGAGTATGTGTTTGCACGACCATCATGGACAGCGCTCCTATCGTATTGCCATGGCCTCCCCAACATCATATGACATACATCCATCGGTATGATATCACATAACACCTCATCATGGTAGTCCCCAATCTTGAACTTCATTAAATACTGCTCATTAACCAAAGCTCTATGGTCCTTCTGTAACCATACAATCCGATACAGATGTGGATGCTTTTTTCTTTCAACCATCTCCTCTAAAACAAGATTGTCAGTACTTCCACTGTCAATAATAATATCACAACACTTACCTTCACATTTTCACCTTGTGCGGAATAAACTCTTCCTCTTATTGGGTTCTTTCTCCTCATTCAACAAAGTTCTTCTGACAACTAGGGTTTCTCCCCTTTCAGCATCTTCAGAGCGCTCAGATTGCTCATCTTCATCGACATGCGCAACTCGTGCATTACCTTCAGGTCTTCTATTTGTCCTTCCTTGATGTTGTGGACACTTGTATGCTCGATGTCCTTCTTCTCCACATTGGAAATAGGTTCCTCTGAAAGATCCTCTTCCAAGTCTGCCTCTTCCTCTTCCTCTTTGCTCACCATTGTTCTAGTCATGAGGGCAGTAGGTATTATCTCCTTTCTGATTTTGACTGGTGCCAAATTCTTCACTTTTCTTTGAATCTTCATTTCAGCTCCCATAGGGTCTTCCACCAGTCCTTCCACCTTGACCTCTTCCCCTTTGCTTATTGTCAAATCTTTTATTCAGCTTCTCTTCCACCTTCAAGGAAAACTTGTATGCATCTTCTATGGTGGTCATTCTGACTAGGCTTAGCTCCTCTTGAATACTTGGCCTCAACCCATTAATGTAACGGGCTACCTTCTCCTTGTTGGGCTCTACATGGCATGTCCTGATAGTAATTTTATAAAACTCTTCTATATACTCCTTAATAGACTTGTTACCTTGCTTCAGTCCTTGTAGCTTCTTCAGCAGCTCCATCTCATAGTCCACAGGAATGAACTGCTCCTTCAGTTTCTCCACCATCTGATCCCATCTGGTGATCTTTCCTTTTCCTCTTCTGTTCCTCTCTAACTGGACCTCCTTCCACCAAATATTGGCATGGCCCTTCAATTTTGTTTTTGTAAACTTGACCCGATCTAGGTCTTCCACATCTTCATACTCAAAATATTCCTCCATGTCATTGATCCAATCAATAAGTTGTTCTGGATTCAAATCTCCAGAATATGTAGAAAATTTGATCCTAGGCCTCTTTCCAATCTTAGAAATGGCCCTCAACAACCTAACTTCTGTAGGATCTCTTGCGGCTTCTTGTTCTTCCTCAGATAGCTCCTCTTCTGCTTCATCCTCGCTTTCTTCTCTTGTTCTTGGCTCAAACCCTCTTCGCAACTCCTCTTGCAATGCATCAATTTGCCTTTGCAGGGCTCTAAAACCCTCTTCCGTCAAAGCATTCCTCCCAATACAATTTCTTCATGGAGGCATCTTGATCTCCGCAGCAAACCCACAACCTCAGGTCCTAGTACAAACTGCCTCACGGTCGGCGATCTGTCTACACACTCAGGAACCCTTGCTCTGATACCACTTGATGAAGGGGGTGAATCATAAAACACACAACAACATAAATTACACATAGAAAATAGAACTTTCATTTATTGATTTGGACAACTTATTACATTACATAAGCTCAAATACAATCAAAGGAATCAACCCTCCACAGGCTGCAACACATTACAGCTTCCTATCCCAAGACTTTGGAATCATCTGTCATCTGTAACCCCAAATCTGCTAGGGTTTCTATTTTCCCTCCTATTCTTGGCTCTACACTTTCCCCCTTAACTCTACTACTGCCCAAGGTTCCCAAAAATAGTTATTAATAGCCTTTTTGGTGGCCAACAACCTAATTTCAAAATTTGCCTCTCCCTCCAAAAATAGGTCAACTTCTGGGACCATAACTTTTGATCTGGGTGTCCAATTGATGTACCATTTTATGTGTTAGAAATCTCACGGGGTGTTCTATGCGCTAAGAACCTACTCTACTGGTTTTGGCCATTTGTGGGCCTGTACAGGTCCATTTAGTGCCTCAAACCTGAGTTTGAATAATTTTCAAGCGTTTTTCAAGAAACAGAAACTTTAATCTTTCAACTCGCAAATGATCTTTATGTGATTCCTTCGCCAAAGGTATTATTTTTTAGTTACAAAGCTTCCTATAAATTTTCACTTCAATCTGTGCCCAAATGCAAACTTTCTAAAAATAGCATGTTGCTATTTTTAGCAGTTTGGAAAAACTGAAAGTTCTACATCATTATTCAAGCAATTATGGAACTAGAACCACAAATTTTAAAAAAATAAATGGAAAGAACATCAACAATTTTGAAACACATCTTTTTTTGGGTGATGCAAGATTGCCCTTACACCACTGGATGCTCTTGCATCAGTATTATGCCACCCCTTCTCCTTTATATAAGGAGGTTCTCTCTCATTTGAGAGGGGGTGAATTTGGAGTTTTATAGTGAATTATATCATTATGCACATTAAATATTATTGGCCATGTGGAAGTATGTAGAGGAGTATATCCCCAGGTTCAATCTATTCCTTAATAGACTATATTTTGTAAGTGTTCTAATAAAATGATGCTTTATGGAGTTTTTTACCTGAAAATGTGATTAGTACCCTAAGATCTTAATTTCTAACAGTTCAAGGTCATCATCTGACTCATGATCTCTGAGGTTCCTCATACCCAAATGTATCTCTACCACTACCTTTTGCTCGCTTCCCTTGACTTTGAAAACACTTGAACGCTTTGTGCCCTTCTCTACACTTGAAACATGTTCCTCTAAGAGGTCTTTTCTCTTTCCTCCCATATCCTTCTCTTCCTTTCTAGTATCCATCTTTGTGGTGTATATCATCCTCTCCTTTATCTTTCCAGTAGTAGTTTACATCTTCCTAGACCTTGCAGTAAATGTCACAACTCCTTTCTTCATTGTGGTAAGTGTCATTGTCCCTACATTAGACATTGTCAGTTCTCCTATCTTCCTAGTAGGGTCTTCTATCACTACACCTGATCTCTTCCTCTGGGGTCTCGCCTCTCTTTCTCTTTGTCAGTCCTGTTGGATCTCAAGCCTCTTGTTCAACTTATCCTCTACCTTGATTGCAAATTGGTATGCTTCATCTATGGTGGTCAACCTAACCAAACTTAGCTCTTCTTGGATACATTCTCTCAACCCATTGATGTATCTTGCAACCTTTTCTTTGCCCACCTCACTATTCCCCATCCTAATAATCATCTTCTGAAATTCTTCAGTGTATTCCTTAACAATCATATCCTTTTGTCTCAAGATTTGTAACTTTTTCAGTAGTTCTAATTTATAGTCCATTAGTATGAATTGTCTTTTCAATTTTGCAACCATCCTATCCCATTTTGTTATTCTTTCCTTTCCCCTCCTATTTCTTTCTAATTGTACATTTTTCCACCAAATAGTAACATGTCCTTTTAGCTTTATCTTCACAAACCTAACCCTCTCAGGGTCTTCAATTTCCTCAGTCAAAATACCCATCCAGATTATTTATCCAATCAATCAATTTGTTAGGATTCAAATCACTACAATAGATAGAAATATCCATTCTAGGTCTCTTAACAATTTAAGAAATGGCCTTTAACACTACCACCTAATCTAATTCTTCTTCTTGGTCTTCCAAATCTTGCACATCTTCTTCCACATCATTCTCATCATCATCCCTTGGACTTCGGCCCCTTTTCCTATCTTCCTCTAAAGCCTCCAATCAGATTTACCTCTTTCAGTACTTCATCTAATTTTCTAGCAATGTTAGCAACACCTTGGATTCTTCACAATGGCATCTTTACTAGGATCTAGTGTAAACTGCCTCAGTTTGGCAATCTACCTATAATCACCCCTTGTAACTACCTCGCAATCGATAATCTATTGATAAGCTTCTTGAAGGCTACCTTAATTGAGTGATCTATTCACACACAAAACTTTGGAACACTGGCTTACTCTCCCCAAGATTCAAACCTTATGCTGTAATTGTTAGAACATAAGCAATCTACTGAGGGGGGTGAATTAGTAGATCAATAAATCTTAAAACTTCAAGCCTCTATAATGCAAACCAAATCAACTTTCAATGTAATATCATCAACAAGAAAGCATGAACATATGAACACCAGATATACATGGAAAACCAATATGGGAAAAACCATGGTGAGAAAATGCTGCTAGGATCTACCATCCTAATCTAGCCTCACAAATGAAACCATTGATTACAATGTTTAAGAGCACCAACTCTAAGGAGTCACCAAACCCCTGATTTAAGAGCACCAACTCTAAGGAGACTACAATCCCCTGATCTGAGTACCAACTCAGTTCATAAGAGGCACCAACCTCACTAAATCTTTACATATACATGTATGCAACCATTTGGTTCATAAACCTCAAATGCATCTTTTCAATTCATACAGTCTTCTCCTCTCACTGTACTCACGTAGATTCTCTCTACATTGAACTCTACTCACTCACTCATCAATCCGTCTCTTACACATCCATAATTTCTGCGCACAGAACTCTATATATTTACTCTGTTACAATCGCTTTTAGTATACAACTATCTCTACATACACTCTCACATCTGCATGTGCGCACTCTAGTATTTGTGTATGTTAACACTCCAATTGTTTACACGTTAAAACTCTCACTTTTCTGCATGTACAGAAAGAAAACTCTGCATGTATCTTTGTGCATGCATTCAATTTGTTTACCTGTTGTTTATCCATCATTATCATCAATCACAGTCGCAGTTCTATTTATATCTTAGCACATGCAAAAACCATCATTTCTATTGTTTACACTGTCATTGCCATGCATCCTCTATCGGTCTTTAACCGCTAATTAAGCATCCTGATTTTGCGCCACAAATATAGTTGTTAAAACATTTTATTTATTTCATTATCCTCTTCTATCGGCGAATTTGTCATTTCTCAAACTTTGGCTTTCAACCCTTTATCGGTGATTTTCACATTCTTTGAACTTCAGCCTTTAACTCCTTTATTGGCGAGTCTTGTCTTTTGAGAACCTTGGCTTTGTCTCTTCTATATCAGCGATTCCTCAAAATCTCAAACTACTCTTCCTTTGCCTCTATCGGCAAAAGTTCATTTCTTCAAACTTTGCGTTTTATCGCTTTTTGCCTCTATCAACAAAACTTCATTTCTTTGAACTTTGGTCTCTTCACCTTTTATCGGAGCTTTTTGACTTTTTCGAACTATCGCCTTTGACTCTTCTTTTTTGGCTATTTCAGAAGATCTTGAACTATCTTTTCATCTCCTTTTGTCTCTATCCCTTCTATCGACAAAAGTTTCAGATCACGAACTTTGCCCTTTCTTTGCCTGTCACATCTCAAACTTTCTAAACCCCATGAACTCAACTATATTTAGAATTGTTAGATGTTTATTCCTGATAATGTTATAAATAGATAATTGTCTATGAATAAAAAGTGAATGCTACCTTTCCTTTTCCAATATACAATCAGGAAATGATGAATATAGATATGATGTGATGCTTTAGCTATGGAATTTTGGTTACTAACCTATTAATTAGAAAATTGAGTTGAATGAGAGCAGGTATGTGTCGAAGGCAAGGGCTTGGTTAAGGCAAAGACGACCTAGCCGCCTGGCAATGAATGGCATGGAGAAAACCTCGATGTTGCACACACAAGCACGTAGCTCATATTACATTGCATTTTAACATCTCTTAGAATGACCTCTGTTGAGTTTTCATAGCATGGTAGTGTGACTGATGGAATTAATTGATTAATTATGTTAGATGTACAATTAAATGATTTGCTTATTATGTTCTTAGTGTCTTTTCTTTGAACTAGGCAAAATTAGAATTGTGTATTCTCTTTTACTGAAAAATTTAATACATAAATATAATAGTTTTCTTTTAAGTTTATTTACTTATTTCTATGAGAATATCTAAGTGCTAAATTAAAAAAATAAATAAAATAAATATATATTTTATCATTAATATACATAAACTCATATCGGTGTAAAATGAGTTGTTCTTTTCTTTCTAAAGATGATAACAAGCTTTAAAAATATAGAATGAAAACAAAAATTAGAAAAAGACAAAAAGAACAAAAGAATAGAAAAAAGAATGACTTTTCAAATTAGAAAAAGAAAACAAAAAGGATAGGAACTAGCAACAATAAACCAAGCAGAAGTCTGTATGAAGAAAAACACAGTATGGCAAAGAGCGAGGAAGGAAAATGTTGGATAACATAGGTTGAGAAAGAAGAGCCAGAAAGGGAGAGCCGAGAGCGAGACAGAGAAAGAAACGGATTTCAAATCACCGATATGTGTTTTCGGCAAATATCCTATCTGCATAAAATCGGTCTGCTCATCAATTTTGAACTAATATTATTTCTTTGGCCTATATATTGTTAATATAATGTCACGACCTACTAGTAAAGTTTACGAAATATACGAGTTTGGTTGGATTTTAGTATAGATGTAATAACTACTTTAATTGTATTTTGTTTTTCAAATACTTAAATCATATCTTTTATATTACCAACACACATAAAAGATATTAATGACCTTTCTAAATTAAAAAAAAATTAAATAATGTCAAGTCATCATAAAAATAAAATAATAATAATAACAATAAATAAATGTTTTTTTTTTAATTTTAGACAATTTAAAGTTTTAAATAAATAAAATAAAAATTTAAAAGGGTACACTTCTAGAAAAAAAAAGAAATAAATGAGGATTCAACTCCCCTCATTTTCCAATTCAATTTTCAAACAAAACATGTAATGTTAAAATGAGATTTTGTCCATGAATTTATTTCAATTTGGAAAATTGAAAGAAGGCATTAAATTGGGATTCAACTTCCCTCATCTTCCAAGTCAATTTTCCAAATAGCATTTATGGATAAATTGAAGTTTTCCACCAAAATTTATTGCAATTTGGAAATGGGTGTGAAGGCATTAAATTATTAGACTTGACTTCCAAAATTTCCACCATGTGCTTGGAAAAAAAAAATGTTCTAGATAGGGATGGATTTTTCTATAAATAGCCATGGAAGTGAAGGGGGAGGGACACACACTTGGCTCTGGTCTGGAGTGTTAGATCAATTTGTAAGAGCACTCCTTCTCTCCACAATTTTGTTCTCTTCTTTTGAAAATTTTGTTCATTGTCAAGTTGATTTGTAGAAATTCACGAGTTTTTACTTTTCAATTTAAGTTTTGGGCTCATGAAATGTCTTAGAATAGTTGTGCATAAGTTTTGTAAAATTTAATTACAGTTTGAAAATATTCAAGAGACATATTGTGCATAAGTTTTGTAAGATTTAATTATAGTTTGAAATCATTCAAGAGAGAAATTGTGCATAAGTTTTTGATGATCCTTTAGGCTTTGGGACCCTGTTTTAAACACTCATCAGAACTTAAATATTGTGATCTGTGAGTATTTTACCTTTGTTTACAATGTACGTAAACCAATGCAAGTTTAGAGACCTTCATATGAGCTATATCGTGCAATCCATTTGGTCTCTCTACCAATCTTCGCTCCCCTCTTTCCTTAATGAATATAGAAGCCATTCCTTCATTCAAATATTGATAGCTTACTAAGGATGAACTAAACTATAATTCTTACGCTTTAAAATGATATGTAATTATAGTAAAATGGTATTTGATAAAAATTCCCTTCTGTTATGCTTGATAGATGTCCATACTTGTTCGAAAGTGCCCATTTTGGCACAGGCAGTGAGGACGCTGGCAAAGGTTGTAGAATTTGAATTTACAGCTGACAATTACATTTGCTTGAAAGTTTTAATGCCTTATCAACAAATACATTTTGTGCATACCCTGAAACGTTGCAGTCATGAGACCACATTTCTTTGAGGGATTTTTTCAAACCGTTCGCATGTCTTGACTGTGTTTCCTCATTTTGCATATATGTCTACCAGAGTATTTCCAACTATAATATCTGACAAAAATCCCCCTTTCGTTCTGCTTTGATGGATGTCCATCCCCTATTCGAAAGCACCCCATTTTGGCATACGCAAGGAGGATGCTGGCAAAGGTTCTAGAATTTGGCTTTACACCTGCCAGTCGTATTTGCTTGAAAAGTTTCTAGAGCCTTTTGAACAAATCCATTTTGTGAATAACCTGCGATCTGTCTCTTATCACTCTTGACCATGTATATTATATTTGGAAAATAACTATAGATTTTATGCCACAAGTCAGGCAACTAAAATTTTGGACTTCATGCAGACTTAAAACAAAAAATGGAGATAAATAACTTCCCATTGCATCCTTTGAAATGTTTTCATGGTTTCAGATACAATACATAACCCATTCCTAGTATTTGTTGTGTAGTTACACTATTTTGAGAATGACCCACATTGAACCTTTAATTTTCTTTCATACTAGTGTATCATTGTCTAAGTTTCTTTACAATGACAAAGTATCCCTCTAATGATTTTGGATGTGAGTTTTCATGTGCTTGTATGATACTCTTCTCAATACTATCCATAATAACGTCAAATATCTGATGGAACAAAACCCAGAGATGTAATTATGTACACAACATATTGTAGGGAGATCCTAGGGTCAGAATGTGTGTGAATGTCACTTATGGCCATATTTACCTAAGTGTATGAATCTCCATACTCTGTTCTTCGACTATCCATACAATTTCCCCAATTTTTCAAAGATCTCCTATTTCTATGGATATTAATTGTCTCCCACTCACTTCAAGAAAATACATCCACACAGCCACCAAATGTTTAACTAGTGTCTTAATGATAAATTTTATGATTTCTTTGAGGTAGCTAGCACGGGCAAGAATGATGTTGGTAAAGGTTTTGCAGTGTGGCTTTGCACCTGCCAATTTCATCTGTTGGAAAGTTTCTAAAGCCTTTTCAACAATTCAATTGTGTGCATTCCATTAGATGACTTTTTCTTTGAGGAATTCTGTCAAATAGTTGACATGCCTTGTTTGTGCTTCCCCATTTTGCCATTATGTCTACCAGAGCATTTCCAACTATACCATCTGACAAAAATCCACTTCCAATTATGATCTATGGATGTTCATACCCTGTTCCAAAGCTTCAATTTATGCGCAGGCAGTATGGATGCTGGCAAAGGTTGAACTTGGTCTTTTTACCCACCAGTTGCATTTGTTTAAAAGTTTTTTAGGAATTTTCAACAAACCCATTTTGAACACACCCTGCAATCATGGCGTTCCATGAGACTAGGTTTCTCTTAGGCATTTTGTGAAACAATTCCACGTGCTTTGTCTATGCTTCCACATTTTGCATGCATGTCTACAAGGGCACTTACAATTACAACATCTAACAAAAATTTCCCTTCTGTTATGCTTTCAGGGATGTCCCTTCATTATTACTAGAAATCTGACATTTTGCACATTATTATAGTGCAAGCCTATTTTTCAGATTTCGTCAGTTAGCATCATGAATAATCCCCACAGGAAAATCGCCCGTGTCTAAAATGATGAAAGTGTTCAAATCTCTCACAATAATTTCCCTTGCAATAATCTTGTAGATAAGTTTCGTTGAAGTCTGGCAATCAGCACATACTCGAAGGTACTTAACAACTCTAATCATAGCTCTATGGAGCATGTTTAACAAATCAAATGAAATTGTAAATTTTTCACTATAGTGATAGAGAAATAATCCTCTTCCCTTTCTTTCCACAGCAGTAAGGAAGAAGACCCAATAGTTGAGATAGTATTTGTGCAGTTTAGAACTAGTAGTTGCAACTTCAAGGTTGTTAGTGTTGGCTATAGGTACTAATAATTGAATGGAATGTGTCCTTTAGAATAGCTAAGAAATTATGGAGACATGTACTTTACATAGGCTTTTCTTGATTGATTACACATGATAACTAAGTTCCTCTCCTATTTGTGTCAATAAGAGCATGAGAAAAGTCTTCAAATAAGTAGGGTACAATGTTGTACATAATTCGATGATTTCAACATGCATATTCGTATGCTCATGGATTGTTAAAAATATTTAATAAACAACAATAACATCCTTCACTTTATGATAATGGTATTCCTCTTTAATATCATGCTATCATAAAACTTGATTTGACCTTCATTGACTCAAATTTTGATTTCTAGAAACCATATTAAGTTGAGATATTCAAATTTCAAGAGGGTTGAATGTTCTTCTTCAATGGGAAAACAAGTTTCTTGTAGGCTGATAAGAGGTGAATTCTCAATTTCTATAAGACTTATCTCAACTCTAGTAGATAACTTATATGACTTAGGATGAGTTTGATCTCATTGGAATTAGGTCAAAAACTATTTGAGAATTTAAAACTCTCACAAAATATAGAGGTGCAAAACATAGAGGTGGTAAAAAGTTGACTTCAAGCCTTTGTCATGCCTTTGTCAAACTATAACTTGAAATCATCCATGCATGCTTTAGGAAGCCTCTTGATTGTGAATAGGTTTTGGACAAGTGAGTTGGTATCTTCCTTCTCTCAAAATTGATTGAAGAGGAGCCAACCGAGTGAACCCAACTTTCAATTAACCTGAGGTCCAAACTATTGAACCATGAAACAAGTGAACAAAAGGCCACATTTTTAGTAGTAATGTTATTGATAGAAGCAAAAATAGCATTGTAAAATTCAAAGTAATTATGGAAATAGATAGTAGATTTAGATTAAACATTTTGACAATTGAACATGTATGAGTTTATAACTATTGAATTTGTGTTAATATTTGAGTAGGATTAATTGTTAGCAAGTATTGAGAGTAAGCCAACTTTACTTTATATTGTTTGTATCCTTCGTAAATAAATTTGTATAATGAGTTGTAATTTATAAGGCTAAATCTATTAGATATTTGGATATGGGATTTATTTAAAGAATGAATTTTGATTTAATATAGTGAATTTATTGAAATATTATTGAATTAGTAGTTTTGGCATGTTGATTTAGGTATCAAGGATTCCTTAATTGGATCTAGACTAAATCTTACATACATTATCATTTGAATAGTTTAATTATGAATTGATGTAAGTATCTTTCTAGTTTTATGCTTTACGAAATTGATTTAATATCTTTCTAGTCCTAGTCATTTTGGATAAGCAAAATGATCAAGTATCTTTTCCATACTTTACATGCATTATGATTCAGAAAAGTATCTGTTATCAATTTCTTTAATTGTTATTATGCAAGTTTTCCTTTCAACTAGATAGGTAAACTTAATATACAAACGTCCAAACATAAATCAAATCGCAGTGTTCAATTTTTATTGTACCTCTGTGTCACGTTTACGGGTAAATCCATTGCATTGAACCAAGTATCTCGTGCCTAACATAGCTGTAACAACGACATTTGGGTACCATCCCTCTAAATCATCAGGGAGTAATAAGGGACATGTTGAAGCTAAATCCGCAGGAAGGGAAAATCTCCTCGGATATCTCATTAAAAAGATTAACTAAAGGATGAGTCTATTATAATAGTTGTATGATGATTACCATGTGAATTTTTAAGGATTGAGGATAAAGTGCTCATTTAGAAAACCTTTCAAACTATCAATAGAAAATGGGGCTTATTGGAAACACGATTCTAACTTGGAGATGACTTGTAAAATGTTAGATAGGGCAACTAGTCTGATCCAGAAATCCTATCTGTTGTATGCTCTCACCTCGCCTTCACGGATCTTGGTGATCAGAAAGCACTAGGTAATCGGGAACGGACTTAGTCACGAAATTACCTAATTTGGCTTGAGGAAGTAAAGTAGATTTAATGAGAAGAAACCTAATAGGGATTCCTCCACACTAGGACTAATTGATAAACACCCCTTTAGGTGTTTGTGGTAGTGGACTAATTTCTGTCCCTGTTTCACCTAAGTAGGTGGCAGCCAGCGAAGAACTATCTGGGGCAGTGAATAACCCTAGAAAGAGATTGATACCCGCTCACAATTGCATCAAACATAGTGCAAAATGGAACTACATATTCGCATTCCCCATGTCAGTCACATCCGGAGGGGGCCTTGATCCCGTGGATACAAGGTATGTAGGTAGTCTGGACGGCAAAGGATGCCCCCAGTACTCAGGTCCCCTAGATATAGGGTGTTCTTTTATAATTAACATCGTGATCTTAACTTTCTATGTAGTGATTTCTGAGTCGTGTTAATATGAGATTGTCCAGTTAGTTTTGTGCAGATGATAAGGATACCAGTCACTGGAGAAAAGTAAGTTGTTAGAAATGAATGTAGGGTGTAGTGAAGAACTTAAGGTATGTGTTGCTTAGTTGATCTTATAAGTTATCTTGTCAAATGTACTATCTCTCTTCACTAGATCAAGATTTGTGATCCTTTCAGGACTTGATGACCTTATAAAAACTAAGCACTAGTTGTCTAACCACAATAACATTTATTGAGTAATTCTTAGAATTAATAGTAAAATTTCATGAATCTGCATTCCCTACATCTGTTAGATCTAAATTTTTAATTTCTCGATATTTTTGAATTCAAAGTTTAGTATTATTTTGTTAAGGATGAGTCAGATCTTTACATGTGGTATCAGAGCCGAGGCTCAAACACTAGGCTTGGAGGTTTGCTAACCTAAAGTATGGAAATAATTAAGATATAAGGTGTTATAATATGACATTAATGATATTCCCCCTCATGTGATCTAATGATCGTCCAGTTATTGATAAACATGAAGAGAAAACATGCAAAACAAAGGAAAGGGGTAAGGCCGTAGATAAACCCTCCCTAGAGGTGAGATGAATAGATTGATACTAGTGGCAGTATGGGTGTAATGAGATAGTAGTAGTCTGGTACATGACGACCATTAGACTTGTGGATTCTCTTTTGGGACGTGGATATCATGTTCAGTGGCTAATTCATTTTGTGGCATATCTTAATGGATCTTTTCATGATGGCATGCCTGGGTTGTGTGGGGCATGTGACTTTTTGTGTGGATTTCTATATAGAAATATGATAAGGTTGTCTTAGGTTGTGTGGGGAATGCTTTTTGTGAATGGTGAATTATCATTGATCTTTATGTGGTTTAAGACCACTGTACAATTTAGCTATTTGAGTGATAGAAGTCCACCCAATTCCCTACTCCCCTTAGGTGGTCTTGTTGTAAGGCTACATGGTGATTGTAATGTGCAAATTTTATGATATTGTTGGATTATTTATTCTTCTGTTAAAGGTTTTACTTAAGGGTTAAGCCAGCAGTGTTTTCTTTCTTTGGGCTAATTAGTTGTTTTAATTTTGAGATGGTCCTTTTGCCTCAAGGACTTGTTCTTGTTTAAATTTGGTATGTTGCAATGGTTGTTATTTTTTATCTTCACTTCTTGGCTTGTTTTAATGTATTCTAATTAAGGATTTAACTAATGGACTTGATTTACTTAATCCTTCTTGATTTGAGGCATTTTATTGTTGCAACTGCTGGCATGTGTGGAGTAATGTGACTTTTGTAAACTACCCTATATAGGTGGGGCCCTGGAAGATTGTATGGGGGAGTAGGTGGCCTGGGGGATGGTTACAAATGGGATTGGTATGGGACAGTCATAATCCATCCATCCCCCTAGATCTGTGTGTGTTTCTTGCATACCTTCCTCTTGGAGGATAACACCTTAAACGAATGCGAGCAAGGTATTAGGAAACGTGAGGATGGGTCCTTGAGAGGGCCCTGAAATAATCTTTCTTTCTCAGTTACTTGGCACTAAGGTATTAATGATATTGGTTTCCTTTGGATGTGAGATTATATGGTTTTATGGCAAATTGGATGAGTACTAGGGACAACTATTGACTTTTGGAAAAATTGATGTCATCATGGACTCCTAGTTTGGGAAGCTACTATCAATTTTGGGATGCTAGCACTACTTTTGAATAACAAACCCTAAGGTGCCACCAATTGATGCAATAGTTGCGAAGAGGGAGATGGATGGAAAGTTTGGAAGAGTTGTTGATGTGGCAGTCTCTGCAAATAGGCATGCATGACAGTTAGAATTGTTACCTTTCACTTGAGTGTTGATGTGTGTGCTTGAGCACATATTCATTTTAAGTGTAATGTTTATATGATATCAGAATAATGGAAGTCACTGATACTCAGAAGAATCCTCAGGAGGATTGACCTTGCACTTGCCCAGTTGCCCGTAAACCCAAGGGAGGGTACAAGGTCCTCAGAACATTCTTATCGAATGAACTTACAGAAATTCCTTGGTGCAATATATGGGCCTATTGCATAATTTCCTGTGACTCAAAATCTGGATTGATCCCGATGAGTTTAAGTCTCTGGCAGAGCAATTTATTGATTCACATCCTTGTTAGCCCGTATGGTTGTTGTGTTTACCTATTGGATAAAGTTTGGATCTATTTGACCAATATAAGTCGTTTGGCCATTATTTTATCTACCTCGTATTGGGTAGTGATAGGGTCTATTAGACCCAGTTCTGTATGAACCAGTTTGCCCAAAGGATAGAAGAGCCTGGTTGGCTTTATTTTAGTATGTCCTGTTTTGGACACTTTAGCCCAGATTGGCTATTTCCTAAGTACTCAAATTGACTAAGATAATATAATTCTTCTAATCTACAGTTGTGTATCATTTCTCTTGGGTTCTAACACAGGTTGGATTAAACCTCTAACATAACTAGAAATTTTGGATAATGAGTTTCAATACTTAACATTTGGAGTCAATGCGTAAGCAGTAAGGTTGTATAATCAAATATGAAAATCTCACATTTACTCAACCCCATCTTAATGCAAGACAAAGAAGGTGGCTAGAATTTTAAGTGAGTATGATTTTGAGATTGAATATATCGAGGGTGAGTAGAATAGAGTGGCTGATGCATTAAGTAAAAGAAGACACATTATAGTAACATCTACACTTCAAACCAACCTTAGGCAAACAAAAGAATGATCCATGGTGTAATCAAGTGGGGGCAGCTCTTGAAGTACCTCTGACAGATCAATAATATGTAGGGTATACCTTTGATAATGATGGAATTACCAAGGGAGAATCTATGAACCTAATTTTTTTTACCGAACTTAGAAAGTTGATTTCGAGGTGTTATTATCTTTGATGATAGAATTGTAAAGTGAATGATCAAGGTCTTGACATTGTAATAGCATCAAAGGAGGTTTTAAAATGAGAGAAAATTAAGGATATGAACAATAAGATCAAACAGTTGGACTTTGAGTTCGATACAATTTTCATTATGATTAAGTATGGTCGAAGGAAAAAGGAGAACAATAAAGGTGACCCTCTTATGCAGGAGAGAAACTAACTTAAAGGTGGATTTAGGAAGATAGCTCAATATAAATTATGATATATCTCAGAAGATGGAATAATTAGTAAAAGAAGAAGTTTTATTTAATTACGTTTTGGATATGTTGACTTTGGATAGGATCAATTATATCTGTGAATATTTTATTCTCTATGAAGGGAAATAGTCAGAGACCAAAGTGAGGAACAAGTGTATTTAGCCTTATTGTGAATGGACTAAGGCAAGAGCCTTCTTATATGGAAATGAATCTCCTGAAGAGACATTAGAAAATAATAATATTCTGATCCTCGCATTTGATATGATAATAATTTCACCTCTTGAATTGAAATCTATTTTAGAATACTTTCATTTGCTCTTGAGTATACCACTCTCATGACGAATCCATGAGCGTGGGGATGTTTTACTGATGAAGGGGTAACTCATAAAACACACAACAATAGAAATTGCACATAGAAAATAGAGATGTTATTTTATTGATTTGGACAACACATTACATTACAGAAGCTCACTATAATCAGAGGATGAATCATCTACTAGCTGCAACACATTACAACTTTCCTAACCTCAAGACTCTGGAATTTTTAGCCTTCTATAACCCCAAATCAGCTAGGGTTTCTATTTTCCCGCCTATTCTTAACTCTACACTTTCCCCCTTAACACTACTATTGCCCAGGGTTCCCAAAATAGTCATAAATAGCACTTTTTTTGGTGGCCTCTAGCTAAATTTTAAAATTTACAACTCCCTCCAAAAGTAGGTCAACTTCCGGGAAGCATAACTTTTGATTCGGGTGTCCGATTGACGAACCGTTTTAAGCGCTGGAAAGCTCGCAATGTGAACTACCACACTAGAAATTTATAAATGGATTTTCATAAACTTTTTGGGATGTTATGGGATGTTTTAGTGCCTCATATCTCATTTCAAAAAAATTCAAGGGCTTTTCAGAAAACAAAAACTTTAATATCTTTCAGCTCACAAATGATCTTTTGCCTGATTCCTTCACCAAAGGTCTTATATTTCCGTTATGAAGCTTTCTGTAAGTTTTTACTTCAATCCATGTCTAAATACATACTTTCCTAAAATGGCAGGTAAACTTTCCAAAACTGGCAGTTTGCTATTTTTAGCAGTTTTGGAAAAACTGAAAGTCCTACATCATTATTCAAGAGATTATGGAATAAGAAATACTAATTATGGAAAGAAATGAAAACAACTGTAATAATTTTGAAGCAACATATTTTTGGGTGATGCAAGATTGCCCTTACACCACTGGATGCTCCTGCATCAGACACCTAGGGTAATTTGAGAAGTGACCCTGTCACGTCTTAGGTGTTTGTTTGAGGAAAACCCAAATGATCAACTTCTTCCTTAGACAACTAAGAAGAATCTTCAATAGGCCTTTCTTTCCATTTCACTGGATATTCTTCATATTGCCTATTCTGAGTACTTCTTCCCACATGGCTATCCAAGATCTCTTATATCTCCTCCGTTGAAGTAGATGTTGGAGTACTCCATTGTTTTCCTGTTGATCCATCCTCTATGCCACCTTCATGATATTCTATTAAATCAGCAATGTTGAACACAGGGGAAATATTTATCCCACTCAGCATCTCTACCTCATATGCATTTCCTGAATCATGCTTCTTCAGGATACTGCACGGTCCAAATTTCATCATTTTCAACTTATTGTATGTTCCAATTGGGAACCTTCCTTTTCTCAAGTGAACCATGACTTCATCTCCTACCTAGCATTCCTTATATCTCCTCTTCTGATCTGCCTTAGCATTATACTGAATATTCATCTTATTAATGTGCTTTCTCACCTCTTCATGCAAATTTCTCATATGTTCTGCAAAGTCTTCGGCTTCAGCACTTGTCTTTTGTCCTTTGTCCAGCTTCCTTAACTTAGAAGCATTTCTTGGGCTATTTCCATATACAATCTGGAATGGTGATTTACCAGGACTCCTATTGACAGAATTGTTGTAAGTGAATTCTGCCTGTGGTAAAATCAAATCCCATCCCTTGGGCTTATCTCCTACTAAGCATCGTAGCAGGTTACCCAAACTCCTATTCACCACTTCTGTCTGTCCATCAGTCTGTGGATGGTGTGCAGAATTAAACATCAAATCTATCTTCAACTGCTTCCACAATGTCCTCCAGAAATAACCAACAAACTTGGTATCTCAATCTGAAACTATGCTCTTTGGTAGACCGTGTAATCTCACCACCTCCCTGAAAAATAACTCTGCAATATGAACAACATCATTAGTCTTCTTGTAGGGAATAAAATGTGCCATCTTTGAGAATCTGTCCACCACCACAAAAATGAAATCATACCCTCTCTGTGTCCTTGGTAAACCAAGAATAAAATCCATACTAATATCATCACATGGCTTCTCTGGTATAGGTAGTGGCTGATATAGACCTATATTCTGTCTTGCTCCTTTTTCCATCTGACATACTTTACAATTCTACACAAATTTCCTGACATCCTGCTGCAACTGTGGCCAATAATAATTTTCACCAACAATAGCAATGGTCTTATCTCGACCAAAGTGTCGAGCCAATCCCCCACTATGCTTCTCCTTAATTAGGTTTTCTCTCGTGGAAATCCTCAGAATGCACAACTAGCTTCCTCTAAACAACATGACATCTTAAATTATGAAATCCAATCATTTTTTCTTGTCCAAAATAACAAGTTCCAAACAAGCCTTCCAAGCCTCTGCAAAATCTAGATCTTCTGGATACAAACTCTTGAGCTCATCAAACCCAACAACTTCTATCTTCATTTCTATTAAAAAAATTTGCCTTCTGCTCAAGGCATCTACAACTCTGTTGGACTTCCCACTCCTGTACTTCAAAACGAAAGTATAACTCTACAAAAACTCAACCCATTTTAGGTGCCTCTGGTTCAACTTTTCTTGACTATTAAGATACTACAAAGCCTGATGATCAGTATATAAAACAAACTCTTTTAGCAATAAATAATGTCTACATTTCTTCAAAGCCTGAACTATTGCATAAAATCCCTGATTATAAATAGAATACTTTTTCTTGGCATCATTAAGCTTCTCATTAAAATAGGAAATGGGCTTACCTTCTTGAAAAATAGCTCCTATAGCACTACCACTAGCATCACAATCTACCTAAAATACCTTATTGAATCTGGAAGTGCCAAAACAGGTTGCTCTGTGACTTTCTACTTCAATGTATCAAAGCTTTTGTCTGCTCTTTTAGTCCATCTAAACTCTTTTCTATCCCCTCTCATTGTCTCAGTTAGGGGTGCACAAATGCTACTAAAATTCATGATAAACTTTCTGTAAAAACTTGCCAAACCATGAAAAGATTTTACCTCAGAAGCACTCCTTGGCATAGGCCATTCAATGATAGCCCTCACCTTCTCTAGGTCCATCTTAAGACCTTCCTCTGAGACAACAAATCCCAGGTATACCAACTCCTTCTTTGCAAAACTACATTTCTTCAAATTAATTAGCAACTTCTCCTCCCTCAGCTTCTCTAAAACTCTTCTGATATGCATCAGATGTTCAAAATAAAAATGTCATCTAAATAAATAATAACAAAACTTCCCAAAAATGCTTTCAATACCTCGTTCATGAGCTGCATGAACGTGCTCAGTGTATTGGTTAGCCCAAAAGGCATGACTAACCACTCATACAAACCCTCTTTTTGTCTTGAAGGCTATCTTCCATTCATCTCCTTCTTTGATTTAGATTTGGTGATACCCATTCTTCAGGTCAATCTTTGTGAAGTACTTGGCTCCACTCAAGCAATCCATTATGTCATCCATTCTTGGCAATGGAAATCTATACTTGATCGTGATCTTATTTATGGCTTGAGAATCTGTACACATTCTCCACTCTCCATCTTTCTTTGGTGCTAGTACTGTAGGTACCGCACATGGACTCAAGCTCTCCCTTATCAGTCTCTTCCTTAACAACTCGTGAACTTGTCTGTTCAACTCTTCATTCTCTGCTAGAGTCATTTTGTGGGCTGCCTTATTGGGCAAACTGGCTCCTGGTATCAAATCCATTTGATGACTTACCTTCCTCACTGGTGGTAAACCTTCTGGTACATTATCAGAGATAATGTCCTAAAATTCTTCCAACATATCTGAAACTTCTGCTGGTACATCTTCACATTTCTCTTGACTAATCTTAGGAATCAATGCAAAGCAATGATGCTCATGCTTCATACCCTCCAAAAATTTTCTACCATCTACCAAGCAAATTCGGGCAGTACTACATACCTTTTCTTCCACCTCCTTCAAGGGCTTCAACTTATGACAAACTCCATCCTTTGTTAGGGAATATGTGTTTGCACGACCATCATGGGCATCACTCCTATCATACTGCCACAGCCTCCCCAATAGCATATGACATGCATCCATCGGTATGATATCACACAGTACCTCATCATGGTAGTCCCCAATCTTGAACTTCACTAAACACTGCTCATTGACCAAAGCTTTGTGGTCCTTCTGCAACCATGCAATCTGATATGGATGTGGATGCTTTCTTCTTATCAACTTCAACTTGTCAACCATCTCCTCTAAAATAAGATTGTCAGTGCTTCCACTGTCAATAATAATATCACAACACTTACATTCACTTTTGCACCTTGTACGGAATAAACTCTTCCTCTGATTTGGTTATTTCTCCTCATTCAACAAAGTTCTTCTGACAACTAGGGTTTCTCCCCTTTCAGCATCTTCAAAATGCTCAAACTACACATCTTCATCTACATGTGCAACTCGTGCATTACCTTCAGGTCTTCTATTTGTCCTTCTTTGATGTTGCGGACACTCATATGCTCGATGCCCTTCTTCTCCACATTGGAAATAGGTTCCTCTGAAACCTCCTCTTCTAGGTCCTTGCCCAAGTCTGCCTCTTCCTCTTTGCTCACCATTGTTCTAGTCACGAGGGTGGTAGGCATTATCCTCTCTCTGATTTCGACTGGTGCCAACTTCTTCACTTTTCTTTAGATTTTCAGTTCAGCCTCCATAGGATCTTCCACCAGTCCTTCTGCCTTGACCTCTTCACCTTTGTTTGCTGTCAAATCTTTTATTTAGCTTCTCTTCCACCTTCAGGGAAAACTGATACACATCTTCTATGGTGGTCATTCTGACTAGGCTTAGCTCCTCTTGAATACTCAGCCTCAACCCATTAATGTAACGGTTTACCTTCTCCTTGTTGGGCTCTGCATGACTTGTCCTAATAGTAATTTTATAAAACTCTTATGTATACTCCTTAACAGACTTGTTACCTTGCTTCAGTCCTTGCAGCTTCTTTAGCAACTCCATCTCATAGTCCACAGGAATGAACTGTTTCTTTAGTTTCTCCACCATCTGATCCCATCTGGTGATCTTTCCTTTTCCTCTTTTGTTCCTTTCTAAATGGACCTCCTTCCACCAAATACTGGCGTGGCCCTTCAACTTTGTTTTTGCAAACTTGACCTAATCTGGGTCCTTCACATCTTCATACTCGAAATACTCCTCCATGTCATTGATTCAATCAATAAGCTGTTCCGAATTCAAATCTCTAAAATATGTAGAAATCTCTTTTCGATCTTTGAAATGACCCTCAACAACCTAACTTCTGCAGGATCTCCTACAGCTTTTTGTTCTTCCTCAGATAGCTCTTCTTCAGCTTCATCCTCACTTTCTTCTCTTGTTCTCGGCTCAAACCCTCTTCGTAGCTCCTCTTGCAATGTATCGATTTGCCTTTGTAGGGCTCTAAAACCCTCTTTCGTCAAAGCATTCCTCCCAATATGATTTCTTAGTGGAGGCATCTTGATCTCTGCAACAAACCCACAACCTCAGGTCCTGGTGCAAACTGCCTTACGGTCAGCGATCTGTCTACACACTCAAGAACCCTTGCTCTGATACCACTTGATGAAGGGGTAACTCATAAAACACACAACAACAGAGATTGCGCACAGAAAATAAAGATGTTATTTTATTGATTTAGACAACACATTACATTACATAAGCTCAGTACAATCAGAGGATGAATCCTCTACTGGCTGCAACACATTACAAGTTTCCTAACCTCAAGACTTTGGAATCTTCAGTCTTCTGTAACCCCAAATCAGCTAGGGTTTTTGTTTTCTCGCCTATTCTTGACTCTAAACTTTCCCCCTTAACACTACTACTGCCCAGGGTTCCCAAAATAGTCATAAATAGCACTTTTTTTGGCAGCCTCCAGCTAAATTTTGAAATTTGTAACTCCCTCCAAAAGTAGGTCAAGTTCCAGGAAGCATAACTTTTGATCCGAGTGTCCGATTGACGAACCGTTTTAAGCACCAGAAAGATTGCAATGTGAACTATCATGCTAGAAATCCATAAATAGATTTTTATCAACTTTTTGGGATGTTATGGGATGTTTTAGTGCCTCATATCTCATTTCAAAAAATTTTAGGGGCTTTTCAGAAAACAAAAACTTTAATATCTTTTATCTCACAAATGATCTTTGCCTGATTCCTTCGCCAAAGGTCTTATATTTCCATTATGAGTCTTTCTGTAAGTTTTCGCTTCAATCCATGTCGAAATGCAAACTTTCCTAAAATGGTAGGTAAACATTCCATAATTGGCAGTTTTCTATTTTTAGCAGTTTTGGAAAAACTGAAAGTCCTACATCATTATTCAAGAGATTATGGAACTAGAAATACTAATTATGGAAAGAAATGAAAATAACTAAAATGATTTTGAAGCAACATCTTTTTGGGTGATGCAAGTTGCCCTTATACCACTGGATGCTCCTGCATCATTTACTAGTTCACATGCGGAGTTTAGGATAATGACACATGTTTGATTTAATGGCTCCATTCTACGATAATTGTGAAGAAGTTATATTATGATGATAATGTGCTTAATGATGACACTCTTGCAAGTTAGATTTATTCCTTAATTTTTAAACACTTATTCACTTATTGTTGCATTTAAAAGGCTCTTAAAGATAATTATGAGGAAGGTACTTACATGATGAAGTAATGATTTAAAAATGGCACCTTTGGTAACTTATGATCACTACATGATTAATCTTAATGATTTATTACTTTAATTTGCTTTCCATTGATAAATCAAAGTACTTTGTGATGAATTGTTGCACACCGACATAACAATCTTAGAAGCATGGCTAAACAACATGATTAACATCATAACATGATATGTCTGACAACCTTTGCAAGTGTTTACCCTAGACACAGGAGAATTTGAATGAACGAGTATACTAGAATAATCACCATTCCGACTAGACAACAACTGCAAGGATATACTCAATCAGATTTGAAAGGTTAAAGTAATTTCTTAAACTCGCATTGTTATGATAATACGTATTTACATTATCATGATAGAAGTTTTGATCTATAACACCTTAATTCATGAACTAAAGTTAGTGATGTTTTCATCGGGATGAAGCAAAGTTTTAGGGGGGAAGTATGTCATGACCTACTAGTATAGTTTACGAAATATACGAGTTTGGTCGAATTTTAGTATAGATGTAATAACTACTTTAATTGTATTTCGTTATTCAAATACTCAAATCATATCTTTTATATTACTAACACACATAAAAGATATTAATGACCTTTCTAACTTAGAGAAAAATTAAATAATGTCATCATAAAAATAAAATAATAATAACAATAAATAAATGTTTTTTTTTTTTAATTTTAGAGAATTTAAAATTTTAGATAAATAAAATAAAAATTTAAAAGGGTACACTTCTAGAAAAAAATAAATAAATGAGGATTCAACTCCCCTCATTTTCCAAGTCAATTTTCAAACAAAACATTTAATGTTAAAATAAGATTTTCTCCATGAATTTATTTCAATTTGGAAAATTGAAAAAAGGCATTAAATTGGGATTCAACTTCCCTCATCTTCCAAGTCAATTTTCCAAATAGCATTTATGGATAAATTGAAGTTTTCCACCAAAATTTATTGCAATTTGGAAATAGGTGTGAAGGCATTAAATTAATAGACTTGACTTCTAAAATTTCCACCATGTGCTTGGAAAAAAAAAAGTTCTAGATAGGGATGGATTTTTCTATAAAGAGTCATGCAAGTGAAGGGGGGACACACACTTGGCTCTCATTTAGAGTGTTGGATCAATTTGTAAGAGCACTCCTCTCCACAATTTTGTTCTCTTCTTTTGAAAATTTTGTTCATTGTCAAGTTGATTTGTAGAAATTCACAAGTTTTTACTTTTCAATTTAAGTTTTGGGCTCATGAAATGTCTTAGAATAGTTGTGCATAAGTTTTGTAAAATTTAATTATAGTTTGAAAACATTCAAGAGAGATATTGTGCGTAAGTTTTGTAAAATTTAATTACAATTTGAAATCATTCAAGAGAGAAATTGTACATAAGTTTTTGGTGATCCTTTAGGCTTTGGGAACCAATTTTAAACACTCATCAGAACTTAAATATTGTGATCTGTGAGTATTTTACCGTTGTTTAAAATGTGTGTGCACCAATGCAACTTTAGAGACCTTCATATGAGCTATATCGTGCAATCCATTTGGTCTCTCTACCAATCTTTGCTCCCCTCTTTCCTTAATGAATATAGAAGCCATTCCTTCATTCAAATATTGATAGCTTACTAAGGATGAACTAAATGTAAGGAAATGAAGACCAACGGACACATTACTTTTCCCGCCAATTGTTTGTCCTTTCACATTCCTCTTGTGATGTATAACGAAGCATTATATATACTTGATATCTCATTGTAAAACACAATTCGATTATCAATACAATTCCTCTGCTCAGTGTGGATGTAGCCAAGTTTGGTGAACCACGATAAATCTGGTGTCTCATTTTCTGTTTGCTTTCTAATTACATCTGTGCGCTGTTTTTACTTCTTTTCTGCAATTGAGTTCGACTTTCAGTCCTAACAATTGGTATCAGAGCTGTACGGTGACGGTATAGCTGATTACGAAAATCGGTGTTGGATTTTCGAGCCATGGAGGAACCAAAGATTGAGAAGTTCTCCGGTCAAAATTTTGGACTGTGGAAAGTACATATGGAGTCTTTGCTGATAAAACAAGACCTCTCACTGGCACTTGAAGGGGTAGCAAAGAAACCAAGCTCAATGACGGATGAAGAGTGGGACAAGATGGATAAGAAGGCAAGAGCTACGATTTTCCTCTCGCTGTCCAGCAATGTGTTGTTTAATGTTTCAGCGGAGAAGACTTCGAAGGAGCTGTGGGATAAACTTTGTAAGATGTATGAGATGGCTTCAGCATCCAATAAAGTTTTTATCATGAAAAAGCTTTATAACCTGAAAATGAAAGAAGGCGGAATTATGTCTAACCATTTGAATGAGTTTAATACATTACTTACCCAACTAACTTCGGTGGAGATAAAGTTGGAAGATGAAATTAAAGCAATCTTGCTGCTATGCTCGTTGCCCAACAGCTGGGAAGGTGTCGTGATGGCCATAAGTACTTTAGCTTCAGCCAAAACAAAATTGGTGTTTGATGACGTAGCAGCTACACTCCTTAGTGAAGATATGTGTAGAAAGAACCAAGAGATATCTTCCGGTGAAGCCTTAACCGCTGTTAGTAGAGGAAGACCTCAGAATAGAGGCAAAGACAATAACAGAAGAAGATCAAAATCAGCAAAGAGGTCAAAATCCAGAGGTAGAGTTGGTGACTGTTGGTTCTGCGGTAAGCCCGGTCACACCAAGAAAAATTGTTATTCCTATAAGAAGGCGCAAGAGAAGGTTAAAGACAGCGAGGTCAATGCTGTTTATGACAAGGGTGATAATATTTTGGTTTTGTCCAGTGAAACCACTTCAGATTCATGGGTTCTAGATTCGGGCGCATCCTTTCATGCCACCTCTTGCACAGATGCCTTCTCTAATTATCAAGGAGGACAGTTTGGTAAGGTCTACTTGGGGGATAACAATTCATTGGACATCATTGGTAAAGGTGATGTTCTCCTACAATCTAAAAATGGAAGCAAATGGCTTTTGCAAGATGTTAGGCATGTCCCAAAACTAAAAAAGAATCTGATTTCTATAACCCAATTGTTCTCACAAGGCTGCAATACCACCTTCTATCCAGATTCATGGAAGGTTACTAAAGGTGTCATGCAGATTGCCAAAGGAAATAGAGAGGGCAGTTTATATGTTTTTGAGAATGACTCTCAAGTGGGAGCTGCTATGACAGTGACGGACAGCGAAACCGAGCTGTGGCATCAACGGCTTGGACATATGAGTAGAAAAGGTCTTGAAGTCATGATCAAAAGAGAACAGCTACCGGGGTTGAAATCCGTGGATTTGGATTTTTGCCAACATTGTCTCTACGGCAAGCAAAAGCGGATCAGCTTCATAAAGACGGGTCATGAGAAGAACACCTCACCTTTGGAGCTGGTTTATTCAGATGTTTTTGGGCCAACTGAGGTAACTTCTCTTGGAGGTGCTAATTATTTTTTAACTTTCCTTGATGATTGCACTAGGAAAGTTTGGATTTTTATGCTTAATAAAAAATCTGAAGTGTTCAGCAAGTTCAAAAT
Source organism: Cunninghamia lanceolata (assembly GCA_027924645.1). Lineage (NCBI taxonomy): Eukaryota > Viridiplantae > Streptophyta > Pinopsida > Cupressales > Cupressaceae > Cunninghamia > Cunninghamia lanceolata. Next base: position 306,089 of record BSBN01000529.1, read on the forward strand.
TTTTAAAGCTCTAGTTGAAAATCAGAGTGGGCATAATATCAAGTGTTTACAAACTGATAATGGCGGCGAATTTTGTTCACTAGAGTTTGATAGTTTTTGTGCTGACAATGGTATTCGGAGAATCAAAGTTGTTCCTTATACACCGCAAGAAAATGGGGCTGCGGAGAGGCTAAACAGAACGATTTTGGAAAAAGCACGGTGTATGCTTTCCAATGCTGGACTGGGAAAAGAATTCTAGGCAGAAGCTTGCAACACAGCGGTTTATCTCATTAATCGAGCTCCTTCGTCTCGGTTAAATCTTGACATTCCTGAGGAAAGGTGGTTGGGCAAGCGTATTTCTTATAGTCATCTACGGGTGTTCGGATGTGAAGCGTTTGCTCTTATTCCTCCTGAGAAACGATCCAAATTGGATCCCAAGTCGCAGAAGTGTATCTTTGTTGGGTATGGCGAGGATCAGTATGGATTCAGGTTATGGGATCCCGTCTCCAAAAAGGTCACTCGCAGTCGGGATGTCGTCTTCAATGAAAGAGTTTTCCCAGGTTTGCACAAAGAAAACATTTTTTCAAAAGAATATACAACAGTTGATTTGTTTGATAATGGAGTTAGTGTGGCTAAGAACCAGAACAATATTCCCACTGTTAGTTCTCAGGTTTCCAGTGTTAGCTTGCAGACTCCTAGGCAGCCTTCTGAGATTGAATCGCTGCCTTCAAATGTTCTTGTGCCACCTCTAATCCATACAGTGCCAGCTACTGTTCCATCACACTCAGCAAATCCAATGCAGCCTCAAACTGATGCAACGTTGCCCCCAAATAAGTGTTCGCTGCCTGTATGTGAAACGCAGCCTTCCTTAGCTTCCACGCTGCCTCCTCATACAACTCCCCTGCCTCCTTTTAATACTTCGCTGCCTTTATTTTCAATGCAGCCTTCAGCAAATACAACGCTGCCTCTAAATGTGATCTCCCTGCCTTCATATCCAACGCAGCCCCTTTTGGCCAGTACGCTGCCTTCCTCTACTCCCACGCAGCAGCCTTTGGTGTCATCGTTGCTTCCTAATATGCAACATGTTGATACATCACAGCCTTTAGCATATGCAACGCTGCCTTCTGTAAGTGAATCGCTGCCTTTAAGGCAAAACATTGGAGAATTTGCACAAGGAAATGTGCAGGCACAGCAAACTGTGCAACCGAGAAATGTACAGAGGCAGAGTTATGAGGCTAATTTGTAAAATGACATTGCAAATATTCAAAACCAGTTACACAGAATGAATCTGGATGATTCAAATTTGCAAGAGGAGGTTTCTCAGTTAAGGAGGTCTACCCGGGAGAGGAGACGTCCTTCCAAATTTTCTGATTATGAATTGTTGTATTCAGAGGAGGCACAGCCAGAATCATTGATTTCTGATCAACCTGAACCAGCTACCTACAAACAGGCTTGCAAGGCAGTTGATTCTTCGAAGTGGCAAGAGGCGATGCAAGATGAAATGAGTTCATTGCAGGCTAATAATACTTGGGATTTAGTGCCACTTCCGCCTAATCGAAGACCCTTGAAGAACCGTTGGGTATACAAGTTGAAAGAGGAAGATGGAGGCAACAAGCGCTATCGCGCTAGACTGGTTGTCAAGGGGTATGATCAACTGAAAGGCATAGATTTTAATGAGATTTTCTCACCAGTTGTGAGAATGACCACAATCCGGGCAGTTTTGGGTTTGGTTGCAGTTTGGGATCTTGAACTTGATCAGCTGGATGTTAAAACAGCGTTTTCACATGGTGATGTTGATGAAGAACTGTACATGGAACAGCCGGAAGGATTTAAAAAGCAAGGACTGGAACATCTTTATTGCAGATTGAAGCGCAGCTTGTATGGACTCAAGCAAGCCCCGCGCCAATGGTATCTCAAGTTTGATCGCTTTATGACTGAGCATAACTTCTTGAGATGTGAATCAGATCCTTGTGTCTATTATAAGCGACTTCCTAATGGTGAATTTGTCATTCTTTTGTTGTATGTTGATGACATGTTGGTAGCCGGCACAAGTATGAGGATTGTTTCTGAATTGAAGTCTCAATTAGCTAAGAGATTTGCTATGAAAGACTTAGGCCCAGCCAAGAAGATCCTTGGTATGACCATCACTAGGGATAGACAAAAGAAAGAGATCATGTTGTCACAAAAGGCATACATTGACAAGGTTGTAGACAGATTTGGTATGGCTGATGCAAAGGTTGTTTCTACTCCTCTTGCTGCCCATTTCCGTTTATCTTCTGATTTGTGTCCAAAAATACAAGAGGATAAAGAGTTTATGCAAGGTGTTCCTTATACATCAGCTGTTGGTAGCATTATGTATGCTATGATCTCCACTCGTCCCGATATTGCTCATGCAGTGGGAGTTGTGAGCAGGTTCATGAGCAATCCCGGTAAGCCTCATTGGGAAGCCGTCAAATGGATATTAAGGTATCTTAAAGGTACTTCTGATTATGCTTTGTGTTTTGGTGGCAATAAGGCACAGCTGCAAGGTTTTACTGATTCTGATCTTGCCGGAGATTTAGATAAACGGAGATCTACTACTGGCTATATTTTTATGTTTGCTGGAGCTGCCATTAGTTGGGTCTCAAGGCTGCAACATTCTGTTGCTCTTTCTTCTGCCGAAGCTGAGTACATGGCTCTTTCCGAAGGTGCTAGGGAGATGATTTGGTTACAGCAGTTGTTTGGTGATTTGAAATGTCAACAAAGTGACTATGTTCTGTTTTGTGATAGTCGCAGCGCCATTTTTATGGCTCATAATCATTCATCTCAGCGTCGTTCTAAGCATATTGACATACATGCTCATTTCATTCGTCATGTAGTTGAAGAGGGCAAGTTACAAGTTGCAAAAATTGACACAAAGGTCAATCCGGCAGACATTTTCACCAAGGTTGTTTCCAAAGAGAAGTTCGAATGTGCCAGGACTTCTCTTGGTTTGGTTAAGAAGAAGTAATCAAAAGTTTAGAGCAGGGGAATGATTGGCGAGTTGCAGCATCCGTTGACCTTCAAGTGGGAGATTGTAAGGAAATGAAGACCAACGGACACATTACTTTTCCCGCCAATTGTTTGTCCTTTCACATTCCTCTTGTGATGTATAACGAAGCATTATATATGCTTGATATCTCATTGTAAAACACAATTCGATTATCAATACAATTCCTCTGCTCAGTGTGGATGTAGCCAAGTTTGGTGAACCACAATAAATCTGGTGTCTCATTTTCTGTTTGCTTTCTAATTACATCTGTGCGCTGTTTTTACTTCTTTTCTGCAATTGAGTTCGACTTTCAGTCCTAACACTAAACTATAATTCTTATGCTTTAGAATGGTATGTAATTATAGTAAAATGGTATCTGATAAAAATTCCCTTCCATTATGCTTGATAGATGTCCATACCCTGTTTGAAAGTGCCCATTTTGGCACAGGCAGGGAGGACGCCAGCAAAGGCAGGGAGGACGCTAGCAAAGGTTGTAGAATTTGAATTTACAACTGACAATTGCATTTGCTTGAAAGTTTTAATGCCTTATCAACAAACAAATGTTGTGCATACCCTGAAACGTTGCAGTCATGAGACCACATTTCTTTGAGGGATTTTGTCAAACAGTTCGTGTGCCTTGACTATGTTTCCTCATTTTGTGTGTATGTCTACAAGAGTACTTCCAACTATAATATTTGACAAAAATCCCCCCTCCATTTTGCTTTGATGGATGTCCATACCCTGTTCGAAAGAACCCCATTTTGGTATACGTAGGGAGGATGCTGGCAAAGGTTCTGGAATTTGTCTTTACACCTACCAGTCGCATTTGCTTGAAAAGTTTCTAGACCCTTTTGAACAAATCCATTTTGTTAATAACCTGTAATCTGTCTCTTATCACTCTTGACCATGTATATTATATTTGGAAAATAACTATAGATTTTATGCCACAAGTCGAGCAGCTAAAATTTTGCACTTCATGCAGACTTAAAACAGAAAATGGAGATAAATAACTGCCCATTGCATCCTTTGAAATGTTTTCATGGTTTCAGATACAATACATAACCCATTCCCGGTATTTGTTGTGTAGTTACACTATTTTGAGAATGAACCACATTCAACCTTTAATTTCCTTTCATACTAGTGTGTCACTATCTAAGTTTCTTTACAATGACAGAGTATTCTGCTAATGATTCTGGATGCGAGTTTTCATGTGCTTGTATGATATTCTTCTCAATGCTATCCATAATAACGTCAAATGTCTGATGGAACAAAACCCAGAGATGTAATTATGTACACAACATATTGTAGGGAGATCCCAGGGTCAGAATTTGTGTGAATGTCACTTATGGCCATATTTACCTTAGTGTACGAATCTCCATACTCTATTCTTCGACTATCCATACAATTTCCCCAATTTTTCAAAGATCTCCTATGTCTATGGATATTAATTGTCTCCTGCTCACTTCAAGAAAATACATCCACACAGCCACCAAATGTTTAACTAGCGTCTTAATGATAAATTTTATGATGTCTTTGAGGTAGCTAGCATGGGCAAGAATGATGTTGGTAAAGGTTTTGGAGTGTGGCTTTACACCTACCAATTTCATCTGTTGGAAAGTTTCTAAAGCCTTTTCAACAATTCAATTTTGTGCATTCCTTTAGATGAATTTTTCTTTGAGGCATTCTGTCAAACAGTTGATGTGCCTTGTCTGTGCTTCCTCATTTTTCCGCTATGTCTACCAGAGCATTTCCAACTATACCATCTGACAAAAATCCACTTCCAATTATGATCTATGGATGTTCATACCCTGTTCCAAAGCTTTCAATTTATGCGCAGGCAGTATGGATTGTGAAAAATCTATTGCAGCTACTGATTATTAATTTCCTATCTTATAAGATTATTTGGCTGCCGAAAAATTTAAATAATTTACAGCAAATATTAAATAATAACACAGCTGCAACTTCACGGAAAAATCACGGAAATAGAAAAATAAAATCAACACAATGTTTTGGACAAATTGTCCCTGGAAAAACCCCGAAGGGAAAACCAGTCAGCAGATATGAATTTTATTCAACTACAGAAAATCAAGAGATACAAAAGTGCTTGCCTCTTACTGGCAGAGCTCTGGAAATTTCTTTCCTGTAAATTCCCTTCCCTCAATTGTTCCTGCTGAAATTGCTCCGGCAATATTTTCCTTCTCCGGCAATTCCACTGCTCTCCAACGCTATCACTGCGCCCTTTGCTTTCACTGCAAATCAATTTGCTATCACCGCAAATTTATTTATTTGCTATCACTGCAAATACTTCTCAGATCTGTTATTTTCCAAATGCCTATTGATCCTCTTTTATAATCCCCTCATTGGAAACCAATGGCCATGATTTAATTTTAATCAATGGCTAGGATTAATTAGACTCTAAACCCTAATATCTAGAAGTCTCTCGAGAAATCAATTATCTAGGTATGGAGATAATTATTCCAGCTGTGTTTCCAGCCTCGTAATCTCCACCCGAGACTAGAACACCTGTCCAAGCTACACAAAAATTAACACTCCCTCTTAGCGAGGAAGGTGTTCTGCATAACACCCAACTTACCTCTGAAGAAGATGAATTTTGCCTTCCCTAATGCCTTTGTCAAAATGTCTGCTACCTGCTGATCTGTAGGTATATACTGTAGCTGAACAACCCTCCACTGTACACAATCCCTGATGAAATGATATCTGATGTCTATATGTTTAGACCTATCATGAAACACTGGATTCTCAGATAATCTGATGCAACTCTGATTATCACAGTGTATCACTGTAGTCTCAACCCTCTGACCAAACAAGGCTACTAGCAACTTCCGAAGCCATATAGCCTCACATGTTGCCATGCTAGCTGCTATGTATTCTGCTTCTGCAGAACTCAGAGCCACGGACTTTTGCTTCCTGCTGTACCAAGAGACAACTCCTGATCCCAAACTAAAGCAGCACCCTGAAGTGCTTTTCCTGTCCACCGCACTACCTGCCCAATCTGCATCAGTATAGCCTATCAACTTGATACCATCACCTCGAGCATATCTGATCCCATACTCGATTGTACCACGCAAATACCGCAACACATGCTTTGCCGCTATCCAATGCACTCTCTTCGGCTCAACCATGAACTGACTAAGAGAGTTTACTGCAAAGGATATATCTGGCCTAGTGTTGACCAAATACATGAGAGATCCAATCAACATCCTGTATAAGGTGGGGTCTACATCCTTTTCCTTGGATGTGTCTACCTTCTTCCAATTCGTGATCATAGGTGTAGACATGGCTCTGCAATCTTGCATCTCAAACCTCTTCAAGATTTCAATGCAGTATTTCCCTTGTCCAAGGAAAATCTCTCCATCTGTCTGCCACACTTCCATGCCTAGAAAGTAGTGCATAAGCCCCAAATCCTTCATCTCGAACTCTGCTGCAAGGTCCCTCTTGCACTCCTCTATAAGCCCCAGTGAACCTGTTAAAAACAAGTCATCCACATATAGAACAAGAATGAGAATTTCACCCCCAACCACCAAGTAGTAGAGGTTAGCATCCGCCTCACTCTTCACAAAGCCTATTCCCTGTAAGTATCTATCAATGCGCTCATACCACGCCCTGGGAGCCTGCTTGAGTCCATACAAAGCTTTCTTCAATCTACACACGTGGGTTTCGCTGCTGTGTGCTACAAAGCCCTCTGGTTGTTCTATGTATACCTCTTCTAACAATTCACCATTAAGAAATGCCGTCTTGACATCCATTTGATGGATCTGCCATCCCATATGCGCTGCAAGTGAGATTACGGCTCGTATAGAAGTATACCTGGCCACTGGAGCGAATGTCTCCTCATAGTCTATTCCCTCCTTTTGAGAGAACCCCTTGGCCACGAACCTTGCCTTGTATTTTTCGATGCTACCATCTGCACCATGCTTAATCTTATAGATCCAACGTGATCCAACCACTGCCCTATCTGTCGGTCTAGGCACAACCTCCCACACATCATTCTGCATTATTGAGGTATATTCCTCAACCATCGCATCTTGCCACACCTGTTGCTGTGCAGCCTCTTGATAGCTAGAAGGCTCACTATCTACCAACTGACTAACCAATGCCACATAGTCTTTATACCTAGCTGGTTGTTTCCACTGTCTATTACTCGTCCTAGGAGCTCCCACAAACTCCTGAGTATCCTTATGTGTCTGTTGAACCTCATGGTTCCTCCTGTCAACTATAGAGGATGAAATATCAAACTCCATATCTTCTTGATGCATCTCTTGGATTTGTTGTATCTGTTGCTCCATACTCTGCGAACTCTCAGCACCTGAGCCTATGCTTGTACTAGTAACTGTACTCGTGCTTCGCTGCCCCTGTTCTGGTTGAACAATCCTTGGAGCTTCTGTTGGCTGCTCATTCTGATCATCTGCTGGCAAATCTCTGGACCTCCTATATGCCTTGTCCTCCATGAATTTGACATCACGCCTGACTATAATCCTCTTGGTCCCTGGAATAAATATCCGATATGCCTTTGAGGTCTCGCTGTACCCCACAAAGTACCCTCTCTCTGCAGTTTGATCTAACTTGGAACGTGTAGCCCCTGGAATGTGACAAAATGCCAAACTCCCAAATATCCTGAAGTGACTAACATCTGGTTTCTTCCCTGAGAATGCCTCCTCTGGTGTCATCTTGCCCAATACCTTATGTGGAACCCTGTTCTGTATGTATACTGCTGTACTGCATGCCTCTGCCCATCAGTATCGTGGCATATCTTGGTCATACAACATAGCCCTTGCTGCCTCCGATATAGAACGATTTTTCCTCTCAGCAACCCCATTCTACTGCGGGTTGTAAGGAACGGTCCACTCTCTCTTGATTCCTTCCCTGGTACAGAACTCTTGGAACTCTTTCCCTTTGTACTCGCCTCCATTGTCTGACCGAAGAACCTTTACCTTCCTGCCTGTCGAATTCTCCACAAGAGCTTTAAACTCCTGGAAGTGACTGAAGACCTCATCCTTGGTCTTCAAGAAGTATATCCAGGTCTTCCTGGAGAAATCATCAATAAAAGTAACAAAGTACTCATATCCTCTGAGAGACTTCGTTGACATTGGTCCACATATATCTGAATGTACTAGATCAAGAACCCCCTTGGATCTGGTGTCACTCCTTGGAAAAGCTGCTTTCACAAACTTCCCCAATACACATCCCTTACATACATCATCATGCTCTGTGCTCACGTCTGGAACACCTGTCACTGTCTCACGAAGCAATTTAAGTGCTCCATGATGTATATGGCCCATCCTTCTATGCCATAGCTCTCCTTGATCTCTAGGATTACTGCTGCTCACTAGTGCCTTAGGAGTATCAAACTGCAACCTATAAAGTCGGCCGCTCCTAACTCCAATAGCTATGGGTGATTTCCAATCCTTATGCTTGATTAAAACATGCGCCCCTCTAAAGAGTACATTGTAGCCTTTATCCTGAAGGACAGATATGGAAATTAGATTCATGCCCAAGCCTGGCACATACAACACATCATGAATGGAAATAGGCTTGCCATTCTCCCTCTGAAATAGAACAGTCCCTCTCCCAATAGGATTGCACTTGGACTTGTTCCCCATCTGAATCTGGAATTTGATGTCCTCCTCCTTGTATCTGGAGAAGTACTCCCTAACTCCTGTCATATGAAATGACGCCCCACTGTCTATATACCAAACACCCTGTGAGGTTGAGCTAGTCAGGCAAGCTATGAGTGCAAACTCATCCTCCATTCTATTAGAAAGCTCATCTACACTTGCTGAAGCTGCCGTCTGCTTCTTGCCCTTCTTTTCATTTTTCTTCCTTTGTGGGCAATCGCTGACATAGTGGCCGAACTCGTGACAGCCATAGCATTTGATCTTAGATAAGTCCTTCTTCTTCTCACTTTTTGAATTTGATCCTTTGCCAGACCCCTTCTTCGCTTTCCCTTTTCCTGCTAGGGCAACGTTTTCCTGTTCCACCTCACTTTTCTGACTATTACTGCTGGTTCCATTGACAAGACTTAGTCTAAGCTCCTCCTGAGTGAAGTCACTCCATAGTCGATCCCAACTCGGTAAGGTGTCTCGTCCATTAATAACTTGAACAAAGACATCCCACTGCTTAGTAAACCCATTCAGGGCTATTCGTACTAGCTCATCATCCTTTGGTTTGTCTCCAACAGCTACCAATTCATCCTTGACAAGTCTAAGTCTGGTGAGGTAACTTGTGACGTCTTCTCCCTTATTCATCCGGGTATTCCTTAACTTTTCTCTGAGAATCAGCTTTCGGTTAAGGGTAGCATTCTGGTACAGATTCATAATGGCATCCCACATTGTCTTTGCTGTATCTAACTCTGCAATATGCGGAACAATATGATCCTTAACACCGTCAAGAATCAGCCTCCTTGCCTTGGCATCTTCCTTCTTATATGCTACGAGCTGTGTTGCGTCTGTAGGTACAGGTACAACAGTGGTCACATAATCCTTGATACCATTCTCTTCCAGCAATAAAGAAATTCTGGCTTTCCAGACACCAAAATTTGAGGCTCCATCCAATCTGTCCTGATCTCTTAAACCTGCTGAGGCCATCTCAAAAGAAAATAATAATTTGAAGAGGTCAAACTGGGTTTTATAAACCCTAGATTATTTTTCCTTTCTCCCTGTGCCTGTTCTACACTCAGATCTGCTCTGATACCATGTGAAAAATCTATTGCAGCTACTGATTATTAATTTCCTATCTTATAAGATTATTTGGCTGCCGAAAAATTTAAATAATTTACAGCAAATATTAAATAATAACACAGCTGCAACTTCACGGAAAAATCACGGAAATAGAAAAATAAAATCAACACAATGTTTTGGACAAATTGTCCCTGGAAAAACCCCGAAGGGAAAACCAGTCAGCAGATATGAATTTTATTCAACTACAGAAAATCAAGAGATACAAAAGTGCTTGCCTCTTACTGGCAGAGCTCTGGAAATTTCTTTCCTGTAAATTCCCTTCCCTCAATTGTTCCTGCTGAAATTGCTCCGGCAATATTTTCCTTCTCCGGCAATTCCACTGCTCTCCAACGCTATCACTGCGCCCTTTGCTTTCACTGCAAATCAATTTGCTATCACCGCAAATTTATTTATTTGCTATCACTGCAAATACTTCTCGGATCTGTTATTTTCCAAATGCCTATTGATCCTCTTTTATAATCCCCTCATTGGAAACCAATGGCCATGATTTAATTTTAATCAATGGCTAGGATTAATTAGACTCTAAACCCTAATATCTAGAAGTCTCTCGAGAAATCAATTATCTAGGTATGGAGATAATTATTCCAGCTGTGTTTCCAGCCTCGTAATCTCCACCCGAGACTAGAACACCTGTCCAAGCTACACAAAAATTAACATGGATGCTGGCGAAGGTTGAGAAGTTGGTCTTTTTACCCACCAGTTGGATTTGCTTAAAAGTTTCTTAGGAATTTTCAACGAACCCATTTCGAACACACCCTAGAATCATGGCGTTCCATGAGACTAGGATTCTTTTAGGCATTTTGTGAAACAATTCCACGTGCTTTGTCTATGCTTCCACATTTTGCATGCATGTCTACTAGGGCACTTGCAATTACAACATCTAACAAAAATTCCCCTTCCGTTATACTTTCAGGGATGTCCCTTCATTATTACTCGTAATCTGACATTTTGCACATTATTATAGTGCAAGCTTATTTTTCAGATTTCGTCAATTAGCATCATGAATAACCCCCACAGGAAAATTGCCCCTGTTTAAAATGATGAAAGGGTTCAAATCTCTCACAACAATTTTTCTTGCAACAATCTTGTAGATAAGTTTTGTTGAAGTCTGGCAATCAGCACATACTCGAAGGTACTTAACAACTCTAATCATATCTCTATGGAGCATGTTTTACAAATCAAATGTAATTATAAATTTTTCACTGTAGTGATAGAGAAATAATCCTGTTCCCTTTTTTTCCATAGCAGTAAGGGAGAAGACCCAATAGTTGAGATAGTATTTGTGCAGTTTAGAACTAGTAGTTGCAACTTCAAGGTTGTTAGTGTTGGTAATAGGTACTAATAATTGAATGGAATGTGTCCTTTAGAATAGATAATAAATTATGGAGACATGTACTTTGAATAGGCTTTTCTTGATTGATTACACATGATAACTAAGTTCCTCTCCTATTTGTGTCAATAAGAGCATGAGAAAGTCTTCAAATAAGTAGGGTACAATGTTGTACATAATTTGATGATTTCAACATGCATATTCATATGCTCATGGATTGCTAAAAATATTTAATAAACGAAAATAACATCCTTTACTTTATGATAATGGTGTTCCTCTTTAATATCATGCTATCATAAAACTTGATTTGACCTTCATTGACTCAAATTTTGATTTCTAGAAACCATATTAAGTTGAGATATTCAAATTTCAAGAGGGTTGAATGTTCTTCTTCAATGGGAAAACAAGTTTCTTATAGGCTGATAAGAGGTGAATTCTCAATTTCTATAAGACTTATCTCAACTCTAGTAGAGAACTTGTATGACTTAGGATGAGTTTGATCTCAATGGAATTAGGTTATAACAACTATTTCAGAATTTAAAACTCTCACAAAATATAGAGGTGTGAAACATAGAGGTGGTAAAAAGTTGACTTCAAGCCTTTGCCATGCCTTTGTCAAACTATAACTTGAAATCATCCATGCATTCTTTAGGTAGCCTCTTGATTGTGAAGAGGTTTTGGACAGGTGAGTTGGTATCTTCCTTCTCTTGAAATTGATTGAAGAGGAGCCAACCGAGTGAACCCAACTTTCAATTAACCTGAGGTCCAAACTATTGAACTGTGAAACAAGTGAACAAAAGGCCACATTTTTAGTAGTAATGTTATTGATAGAAGCAGAAATAGCATTGTACAATTCATAGTAATTATGGAAATAGATAGTAGATTTAGATTAAACATTTTGACAATTGAACATGTATGAGTTTATAACTATTGAATTTGTGTTAATATTTGAGTAGGATTAATTGTTAGCAAGTAATGAGAGTAAGCCAACTTTACTTTATACTATTTGTATCCTTCATAAATAAATTTGTATAATGAGTTGTAATTTATACGGCTAAATCTATTAGATAATTGATATGGGTTTTGTTTAAAAGAATGAATTTTGATTTAATAAAATGAATTTATTGAAATATTATTGAATTAGTAGTTTTAGCATGTTGATGTAGGTATCAAGGATTCCTTAATTGGATCTAGACTAAATCTTACATACATTATTGTTTGAATAGTTTAATTATGAATTGATGTATCTTTCTAGTTTTATGCTTTACAAAATTGATTTAATATTTTTCTAGTCCTAGTCATTTTGGATAAGCAAAATGATCAAGTATCTTTTCCATACTTTACATGCATTATGATTCAGAAAAGTATCTGTTATCAATTTCTTTAATTGTTATTATGCAAGTTTTCCTTTCAACTAGATAGGTAAACTTAATATACAAACGTCCAAACATAAATCAAATCGTAGTGTTCAGTTTTTACGGTACCTCTATGTCACATTTACAGGTAATGTTGTCACGTTGAACCAAGTACCTCACGCCTAACATAGCTGTAACAACGACATCTAGGCACTGTCCCTCTAAATCGTCGAGGAGTAATAAGGGACATGTTGAAGTTAAATCCGCAGGAAGGGAAAATCTCCTCGGATATCTCATTAAAAAGATTAACTAAAGGATGAGTCTATTGAAATAGTTGTATGATGATTACCATGTGAATTTTTAAGGATTGAGGATAAAGTGCTCATTTAGAAAACCTTTCAAACTATTAATAGAAAATGGGGATTATTGACAACACGAGTCTAACTTGGAGATGACTTCTAAAATATTAGATAGGGCAACTAGTCTGATCCAAAAACCCTATCTGTCATATGCTCTCACCTTGTCTTCGCGGATCTTAATGATCAGAAAGCACTAGGTAATCAGGAATGGACTTAGTCACGAAATTACCTAATTTGACTTGAGGAAGTAAACTAGATTTTATGAGTAGACACCTAATAGGGATTCCTCCACACTAGGACTAATTGACAAACACCCCTTTAGGTGTTTGTTGTAGTGGACTAATTTCCATCCCTGTTTCATCTAAGTGGGTGGCAGCCGACAAAGAACTGTCTGGGGCAAGGAATAACCCTAGAAAGGGTTGGATACCCGCTCACAGTTGCATCAAACATAGTGCAAAACAGAACTACATATTCGTATTCCTCGTAACAGTCGCATCCGGAGGGGACCTTGATCTCATGGATATAGGGTATGTAGGCAGTCTGGAGGATGAAGGATGCCTCCAGTACTCAGGTCCACCGGATATAGGGTGTTCTTCTATAATTAACATCGTGATCTTAACTTTCTACGTATTGATTTCTGAGTCGTGTTAATATGAGATTGTCCAGTTAGTTTTGTGCAGATGATAAGGATACCAGTCACTGGAGAAAAAACAAGTTGTCAAAAATTAATGTAGGGTGTAGTGTAGAACTTAAGGTATGTGTTGCTCAGTTGATCTTATAAGTTATTTTGTTAAATGTACTATCTCTCTTCACTAGATCAAGATTGGTGATCCTTTCAAGACTTGATGACCTTATAAAAACTAAGCGCTAGTTGTCTAACCACAATAACATTTATTGAGCAATTCTTAGAATTAATAGTAAAATTTCACGAATCTGCATTTCCTGCATATGAAAATTTTTAATTCCTTGATATTCTTGAATTCAAAGTTTAGTATTATTTTATTAAGGATGAGTCGGGTCTTTACATATAACCTTTTAAATGGCCTATGCCAAGGTTATTTTGGCCCTTCTTGTGATGTTTCTTAATCTGCTTGGTCGATATTCATATGGCCTTTATAAACCTCTCAAATTGCACTGCTTAACACTTGTTCTAATGTCATCCTTGTCTTCTAAGAAGCGTCATCCTTTTGATTGTGTAAATAACGTCTTTCTAATATTATTATCGGTCGTATTGCATATCTCTCTGAATATCACACTGTTGTAGATGTTGGTTATGTTCTCTTTATCAGCGATCCTTTATTAGATCGATCTATGTTAGATTATGCTTGGATTGATCACAAGACTTTTCCTATTATAATGCTTCCTTGTTATATTCTTGAACTAATCAAATCGGCCTTCTCCCATCTTAACCGGCCACCTCTCTTGGATCAGTCTTAGATATCAAACGCCATCTTAAGCTTGAAACAATTAAACTAGCTAATATTGCCCTCTCTGTTGTTTAGCCTCTCTCTAGCATTCTCTTCCTTCCAATTCAGTCTTGAGATACCCTGCTCGCCTTGTTAGATCTTACTCAGCCTCCGCATGAATGTAATCGCTCCTTCATCTTACCGAACTCTCATGCCTAGTTATGATGCTTTGTTGTTATAAGAAACCTTGGCACCGTGTCGGTCAGTGGAGGATGGGCACCAGTTTGTTAGTCGTCGCCCTGGCAGACTCATTATATATTTTGATCCTTAATTCATTACATGGATTCGTGTTAATATGTTATCGATTTGTTCTTTTCAATAGTGGTTTATTGTTGTCTAGTTTGAATTATGATCAATTTGGCCTGATTCAAAAGTCATTCTTTTCTGTGTGATCGGCCTTTTTACTGCAGATCTAGAGTTGTCAACAAATGTTCTTATTATAAGCCCTTGCATGTTTATATTTGGCTTTTTAGATTCTCCCTAAATTCGATCATTCCATGGATTCATAACAGTTGGCCTTGTAGTAATGCTTGTCGTCTTGTTAAAGGCATTTTGTTTTTAACTTGGACGTTGTGTGCCAACTCTTAGATCCCTGGTCATTGTGATGCTATTAATTTTGTGCATATCCTGCATCATTACATTCCTGCAAATGACGTCTCATTGAGAAATTTGAACGTAACTTCAAAGTAGTATGTTGTGTGCTCATCCAGAGGTCATTGGATTACATGAGATAACATCTCTCTGAGGCACTCTGTCAAACGAATCACGTTCCTTGCCTTTGCTTGCACATTTTGCATGTTCATTAATTTCGTTATAGTTACTCATATATTCTAAAAGAGATCAATCCTCCTAAATCTTTATAATTAGTAACCTTGATATCTTTTAGGAATATTTCCTATATGGAAATTTGTCTTATGTTATCTTTCTACTTTTTCCTTATATCTTATTACATAGCTTTTTGGAATTACTTCTTTAAATAAGAAGTTATATTAAAAGGATAAATATAAATTTAATTTGTTTAAAAAAAGAGGATAAGATTATAGTTTTACTTGAGTTGATTAGAAAGTAAAGGATATATATTTTTTCTACTTGTTTTACCATTACACACATATATATATAGACACTTCAAATTTATAGTTGAGAATTTAGATATTATTATTACTCTATTTTTATCTGCATTATTATGAAGATATAAGTCTAATGTCTTAAAGTAACCAATATTGTTTCATGGTTGTACTTGTACAGAATTAGTGAGGTCTAAGATAAATAGAAAATAGGCTTTCCACCCATCGAAATGCATTTGCATGCAATCTTTCAATCACTCTTCAATAGGTGTCGATATCAATGCATTGATCATTAAGGTTCTAGACAATCATAGCACTAGCATGCACTATTGTATATATATGATATATGTATAAATTTGCATTTATTTGAAAATCTCATCATAACCATCCCCTGTGTATACTTAACAATAGTTATCTTGTCTCTTGTAGTGTCCTCGTTGAATGTTATAGATTTATTAAGTAACCACAAAGGTTATAGATTTATTAAGTAACCACAAAGGTTAAATTGAACGTTCTTAAAGTCTTTTGTTAAACAGTTTATATGTAGAAATGCTTTTATTTTTTTTATTTTACAATGCTTAGTTTTTAATAATGAATGTTGAACTCCTTACAATAGTGACTTGACTTTATCATCTTGGACTAGCATGCATACTCTTCCCAAATAAGAACTTTTATTAGGAGAATACGATCTTATAGAATCATGATTAATGTATAGTCTTGTTTTTGGTCATGAATTCTAGGAAGTCTCACTTTTTCATAAGAGGAAAGTGGTTCTAAAGATGATATAATTACTTACGCACAAAGGGACAACTAGATCAAATCGTAAACCTTCATTAACTGTAATTGGACATAAACTTCTTTCTTGGAACCTTCAAGGCATTATTAGAAATTTTCATCAAAGGGAATAACATTAGTAAGACTTGATGACTCATAGGGGATTTATCTAATAGTAACGTTATTAATATGAGCATAAAATTGAATTAAATGTAAGTAGATATGGCCACCTTGTATGTCATGCAAACTCATTTTAAAACCAAACATGACATTTGCTTTAGTTGACTCCAGTGAAGGAACTGTGTTGAAAAGAACCCTTGAATCTGTGTGTTCTTGGCTATTGTAACTAGTAATGATCTTAGTTATATGTTTATACTATCTTGCATGTTTTTGCAATGGTAATAGTTATTTCTCTATGCATGGGATTAAGCTTACCTTCTGGGATAGGATGCCGAATGTGAGCTAACAGAGAAGGTAGTCTTCTTTTTCAAGATTTACCAATTTATACTTTATGTTTTGGCCAAAGCTATATTTGTACCATTGAAATAAATGGATAATAAATGCCTAGTGATTAATATTGTTCTCTGCCACATCTTGTTTGCAAGAAATATGTTCATTCTAGATTAGAGTGCATATAGGCATCAAGCATGCATCGAGAGTTTCCCTCCTGCCCATTTGTTCCGAGTTGCTAGGTGCCTCGTGCAGGATCGAGTATTCTTCGAAATAGGAAGAATTCTGGGGAAGTGTAATGCTTCATGGTTTGGTGGAAAAAGCACCTTAACCATGCTCTTGACCTTTGACTAGCGGAAGACCAGTGGGTTAGGGCGGCTGAAGAAGGATTTGTATATTTGATTCAGGTAAATGCAAGGAGATGGGGGACCAAAAAGTCACCACCGTCTCCAAAATTAAAGCAAAATATGAGCGTGTTATAATGTGCTCGCATTTTACTTTGCATAAAAGCAAAAAAAACCATTTTTGCTCACTCACGCTGCAACCATTTCTCCTCACAGCAGCAAAGAAAATAGGAAAAAATGCGATCGCGTTGAAGAAAAGGCTATTGAATCAAGTGTAATAGAGAAAACAACAAATTCACAATCCCACTTCTCCACCAAAGACATCGTCGTGCAAATTTGGAGGCTCCAGCACAGGAAGAAGGTAGGGTTTGACTGATTTTGTTAGTTTGAGAACAATTTTTGAGTTTTACAATGTTTGATTTATTTTTATATTGCATTTATAGTTATTGGAGAAAGAGAAAACCTAAATCCAGCTGAGGAGGGTGAAAACAAACCCCAAAACCCTCCAAAACCTCAAAACCCACCTTCACCTCCTTTTCATGTAAGGGATAATCGAGAACATTACCTAGGGATAATAGAAGAAAACAAGAAACATCTTCAAACTATTATTCAAACCCTAAACAATTCAAGTGGAACCACTGATCGTAGGAGGGCACTTGCAAAATCACTACAGTAGATTATTTCCCACACGGATTTGGTGATAAAACAAATCACCGAATTCCAAGACTATAGGGAGAGGAGTCGGCAATATTATGTCGACAAGTTGTCATATGAACAAGTCAATAATGAAAAAATTACAAAATCTCAATTATGTGCACACTTTATTAATGCCAAAACCGGCCAAAGATTAGAAGAAAGTTGCAAACGGTTTCCTATACATTGGTGTAGGAATGAAGAAATATCCCAAAACTTTTGGGATAGATGGTACATGGTCTTCGATGAGTGCCCATGCAACAATGATGAGGTACCACAATATTTCTTGAGGAAACTCTATTGCGAGTTCGTCTTCAACAAGATTCTAAATTATTTTGACATTCATGTGAGTTCCAAGGTAGAGGCGGTGGCTCTGCCCAAGATAGACATGGGGCTCAGTGAGATGAAGACCATGTGCCTATACCCTGAGCGAGGCCAGAACGTAGGTCACTCCCTTTGGCTTTAAAGGAGAGTGTTGAGCTGTAGACTTTACATTCATTGACTACTCTCACCCAAACTCTATCACAACATGCTGATGATCTTACCCAGGCCGATGAGGGTGAGAGTAGTAGGCGTCATGTGTCCCCACATTTGTGCAATACATGTGGGAACCTACGTGATTATGGGACACAGGAGGCACAACAAGACTCTACGACACAAGGGCAGGACATATTGGATGATCTTGTTTTCAGTGATGATCTCTTACATCATACATTTGGTATTGACTCTCAGGTAATTTGTTACAAGTTTCATCTTGATTTAGTATATTGCTATTTGAAATTTGTAATTAATTTTATATGATTATCTATATTATAAGTCAAAAATAATGTATGTAATTATTTGTGCAATAAAATTCTAAGGTCAGAGTCTTCATCCTGCCTCCATTAGTCGTCTATTGGTAGGTTATGAGAGGAGGTCAAGTCAGCAGGTATGTAATTTATCACATAATCGTAATTATTGTAGATATGTCAATGGTAATATTATTTTGTGACAATTTGATGATTTCAACAGTCACCGGCACCTCCACGGTTTCCTTGGTCCCCTAGACGCCAAACCACCACTTTTACGGAGGTAAATTTAACCATTTCTAATCATTATGCATTTTTTAAATAATGTTATGTATTTATTTTGTTTGAATAATCTTGAACTTGATTTTTAGATGCTGAATCTGAAGACTCCTCATGTTCGTGAGTCAGCGCAGAGAGGCATTGATGCAGCCATAATGTCTACAAATCTTTTGACCGAGGTATGAGCCAATAACATGAAAATGTTATAATTTTGTATTCCTTGTTTTATCTCATCTCATTTGATGTACATAAATGATATTTATGTTTAGTTCATTTTATTTCTTAATGCTTCTTACAGTAGGTCACAACTCCAGTTCATCCAACTACGAACGAAGAGAAAGAGAAGATGATGGAGAGTGATCATCGGTTGGCAGTAAGTGATCAATTACATATGTGATGTTATATATTTCATACATTTTCTATACTAATGTGCATTTTGTTTGTTTGTATTAATAGGTACAGTTGGATGAACTTTATTCGAAGAGGTCGACTCGACGGCAGAGAGAGGATGTGTCACTAACTGGCTCTCCATCTTCACAGTCAAAGAAGGGTCACCGATTATTTCCTAAAAGTACATAGGAAACTAGTTTTTGGGACATTTTTTGTATGCCTAGATGGCTTTGTATACATACTTTTGTATGTTAATCCAATGTATATTTTTGTATATTTGCTGTATGGCTTTGTTTGGACATGCCTATATGACTTTTTATATAAACTAGATGTTATGTTCATGACATCATGTATTTGACAGTTTATATTAAATATTTAATATGATAATCAATTATTGTTACAGGAATTTGGTTTTACAAGTGCCAATTGCATTTTCTTAAAAGTTTATAAATCATTTTCAAATAATCCATTTTGTTCATATCTTTCAATCATTGAATTATGTGGGACTATGCATTTCTTTGAGGAATCATTTCAAATAGTTCACGTGCCTTGTCTATGCTTCCATACTTTCCATACATGTCTACAAGGGCAACTTTGCAAATACAATACATGTGACAAAATTCCTATATCATTTATGCTTTGATGGTTGTCCACACCATGTTCTCTAGATCCCATTATAGCATAGGCAAGGAGGAAGTTGGTTAAGGTTGTGCAATTTGGTTTTAGATATGCCAAAATTTGCGTAAATGGTGGAAATTTATTTTTGTGCATTTGCTTGAGAGTTTTTAAAGCCTTATAAAAAATCCATTCCGTGCATGTCTTGCAATCATTGTATTCCATGAGACAACATTTCTTTGAAGCATCGTGTCAAACTGTTCATGTTCATTGTATATGCTTCCACACAAGTTGCATACATGTCTTGCAGGGTACTTACAACTATGACATTTGACAAAATTCCTATATCCTTTATGCTTTGATGGATGTCTATACTGTGCTCCAAAAATACCATTTCTAAGGTTTTGGAATTTGCTTTACACTTGCCAATTGCATTTTCTTGGAACTTTCTAAAGGCTTATCAGAAAATCCATTTTGTTCATATCTTGCAATCATTGTATTCCATGAGGTGACATTTCTTTGAGGCATCATGCCAAATAGTTCACGTGCCTTGTCTATGCTTCCACACTTTGCATACATGTCTCTGAGGGTAGTTGCAACTACAACATCTAACAAAATTCCCATATGTTTTATCCTTTTGATGGATGTCCATTTTGGCATAAGCAAGGAGGATACTAGCTAAGATTGTGGAATTTTTCTTTACACCTGCCAATCACATTTGCTTGAAAGTTTCTAATGCCTTATCAAAAAATCCATTTTGTTCATATCTTGCAATAATTGCATTCAATGAGGTGATATTTCTTTGGGGCATCATGCCAAACAGTTCACGTGCCTTGTCTATTCTTCCACACTTTGCATACATGTCTCTGAGCGTAGTTGCAACTACAACATCTAACAAAATTCCCATATGTTTTATCCTTTTGATGGATGTCCATTTTGGCATAGGCAAGGAGGATACTGGCTAAGGTTGTGGAATTTTTCTTTACACCCACCAATCACATTTGCTTGAAAATTTCTAATGCCTTATCAAAAAATCCATTTTGTTCATATTTTGCAATCATTGCATTCAATGAGGTGACATTTCTTTGGGGCATCATACCAAACAGTTCACGCACCTTGTCTATGCTTCCACACTTTTCATACATGTCTACAAGGGCAACTGTAATTACAGCATGCGACAAATTTCCTATATCCTTTATGCTTTGATGGATGTCGATATGTCGTTCCAAACATTCTATATTGGTGTACAGATGGGGAGGATGTTGGCAAAGGTTGTAGAATTTGGCTTTACACGTGCCAACTGCATTTACTTGAAAGTTTCTAAAGTCTTTTCAACAAATCCATTTCATGCATATCTTGCAATCATTGCATTCCGTGAGACAACATTTCTTGGAGGCATCATGTCAAACAGTTCATGTTCGTCAAGTATATGCTTCCACACTTTGAATACGTGTCTTGCAGGGTACTTACAACTACAACATTTAACAAAATTCCTATATGCTTTATGCTTTGATGGATGTCTATACTGTGTTCCAAAGTTACCATTTCAAAGGTTTTAGAATTTGGCTTTACACCAGCCAATTTCATTTGCTTGAAAGTTTCCAAAGCCTTATCAAAAAATCCATTTTGTTCATATCTTGCAACCATTGCATTCAATGAGGTGACATTTCTTTGGGGTATCATGCCAAACAGTTCATGTGCCTTGTCTATGCTTCCACACTTTGAATACATGTCTACAAGGGTAGTTGAAATTACAAAAGTCCTTATAAATGATGATGATGAGCCTCATCATGATTATTCTATTGCTTCACATCCAAATGCACAAATATCATGCACCTCCCCTTGTGGTGAACTATACCCATTTTCTCAACCAAATCTGTAACTTGTTCTTCATGTTCATGGCTATTGTAGGTTTGATCAAACTCATTTTTATGATGCCCAGGTTGTCCTAGACATGCATAAGGTTCATAACTTCTAAAAAATCAATCTGTAGTTCATTTTCTTGACCCATGGAAAAAGTTATAACCGCTATCCCAAAGTCTAGAGGAAGACATGTGAAGACAACAATCATGACTTGAATGAAGCCCTTTGCGAGTAGTTTCAAATCGGGCATGGAATAGATCTTCTTGGACCATGGTAGATGTTGTGATGATTGTTTTTAAGCTTCAAAGCCCCATGATCACAATCCCTCATAGAGTTGATCAAGGTAACCACCATCATGTAGTAACAAAGGACAATTAGGAAATTTTGAAATATTGTTGTGTCATGCATACAAATCATCATGAATAGGTGCATAAGGAATGTCCTAGCCCAATACACTAAAGAGGACTATTAAAGTGATGAAATACCATGTTGAGACAAAAATGATGGCAAGGCATGAAGAGTTGAAACAAGGTGGAAACAAGATGAATTTGGAGTCTCTTTGATTGAACTAACTGATATACCTACACATGCATGGAAACAATGGTCAATGATGATAGAAAAATATGTTAAAACTAAAAATAGATGATCACATGGATCTTTTACCTGATTTCTTAGCCTTATATGTTGCTGCTACACCATTTTCAAGGTCTTGGTTGGTTGGATTAGTAAGAGGAAACCATGGAAAGGCCTTGAAAATATTTGAGTGATGCAAGAAATAGAATCTATGATGTAGAATAATGGATGTACAAATCTCTCCCAACTCAAGATCAGCCTTGTTACGACATCATATTATTGTTTTATGCATGAGGAAGGATAAAATGGGTGTAGCCCTTAAGATCCCTAAGACAAAAAAACTACCAAACTTTGACGAAGCGGTTCTTGGAATTTGTGGCAGCTGGGAACATTTTGTTTAGACCTGCAGGTGGATGTGGGGTCCGTCCACAATAACCTCTCTCAGTTTCGTTCAACTCTAGTATAGTTGACCGTGTCGGAATCAAACGCATTCTTACAGAATGCTTCAGTTTCATGCAGTGGAAAGGTGCTAGGAGTGACATTTTGCATTCCATAGCTCGTGGGGCCAAATGGACTTCGTCAACGCGTCAGGGTGGGCGGGTAAATGCTAGGGGAGGTCTTGTTTCGTGTGCCAAGCACCCCAATCATTCGGGGCAGTAGGCTACCGGCAAAGTCCCTTAAGATCCCTGAGATGAAAAACTGCCAAAATTTGATAGAGCTGTTCTTAGAATTCATGGCAGCTGGGAACATTCTATTTGGACCTACAAGTGCATGTGTGGTCTGTCTACAATAACCTCTCTCAGTTTCGTTCAACTCCTGTCTGTTTGACCGTGCTAGAATCAAACGCATTCTTGCAAAATGCTTCAGTTTCATGCAGTGGAAAGGTTGCCAGGTTCCATATTTTTTTATCTTCTTATCATGGGGGTGAATCGACTATGCCAACACATCAGGGTGGGTGGGTAAATGGTGGGGAAGGTCTGGTTTCGTGTGCCAAGCATCCCAATCATTTGGGGTTGTAAGCTACCGATAAAGTAGAAAGTTGCTAACACTGAAATTTTGCATTCCATAGGTCTTGAGGGCAAAACGATTGTGCCAACACGTCCGAGTGTATGGGTAAATTCTAGGGGAGTTCTCATTTCATGCGCCAAGTGTCTCAGTCGTTCCAGGCTGCAAGCTATCAGCAAACTCGAAAGGTGCTAGGAGTGACATTTTGCATTCCATAGCTCGTGGGGCCAAATGGACTTTGCCAACGCATCAAGGTGGGTGGGTAAATGCTAGAGGAGGCCTCTTTTTGTGTGCCAAGCGCCGCAATCGTTCAGAGCAGCAGGCTACCGATAAAATCCCTTAAGATCCCTAAGATGAAAAAACTACCAAACTTTGATGGGGCAGTTCTCAAAATTTGTGGTAGCTAGGAACATTATGTTTGGACCTACAGGTGCATGTGGAGTCTGTCTACAATAACATCTCTCAGTTTTGTTCAACTCATGTCCGTTTGACCGTGCCGGAATCAAACACATTCTTGCAAAATGCTTCAGTTTCATGCAATGGAAAGGTTGCCAGGTGCCATGTTTTTTGTTCTGCTTATTGTGGGGCCAAACGGACTGCACCAACACGTCAGGGTGGGTGGGTAAATGCTAGGGGAGGCCTCGTTTCGTGCACCAAGTGTCTCAGTCATTCCGGGCTACAAGCTACCGGCAAACTCGAAAGGTGCTAGGTGTCGGTAGCTTGCAGGTCAGAATGACTGGGACGCTTGGCACATGAAATAAGACCTTCCCTACCATTTACCCACCCACCCCAATGTGTTGGCGCAGTCCGTTCGGCCCCACGATGAGCAAAACAAAAAATATGGCACCTGGCAACTTTTCCATTGCATGAAATTGAAGCATTTTGCAAGAATGTGTTTGATTCTGGCACAGTCAAATGGACAGGAGTTGAACAAAACTAAGAGAGATTATTCTATATGGACTCCACATGCACCTATAGGTCCAAACAGAACATTCCCAGCTGCCACAAATTTCAAGAACTGTCCTGTCAAAGTTTGGCAGTTTTTTTGTCTTAGGGATCTTAAGGGACATTGCCGGTAGCCTGCTGCCTCGAACGACTACGGTGCTTGGCACATGAAATGAGACCTCCCCTGGCATTTACCCACCCACCCCGACGCATTGGTCTATTCAGCCCCACGAGCTATGGAATGCAAAATGTCACTCCTAGCACCTTTCCACTGCATGAAACTAAAGCATTTTACAAGAATGCATTTGATTTCAGCACAGTCAAACAGACCGGAGTTGACCAAAACTGAGAGAGGTTATTGTGGACAGACCCCACATGCACCTATAGGTCCAAACGAAATGTTCCTAGATGCCGCAAATTTTGAGAACTGCTTTGTCAAAGTTTGGTAGTTTTTTCGTCTTAGGGATCTTAAGGGACTTTGTCGGTAGCCTACTGCCCCAAATGACTGGGGTGCTTGGCACACGAAACGAGACCTCCCTTGGTATTTACCCACCCACCCCGACGCGTTGGCAAAGTCCGTTTGGTCCCATGAGCTATGGAATGCAAAATGTCACTCTTAGCACCTTTCCACTGCATGAAACTGAAGCATTTTGCAAGAATGCGTTTGATTCCGACAAGGTCAAATATACTAGAGTTGAATGAAACTAAGAGAGGTTATTGTGGACGGACCCCACATGCACCTATAGGTCCAAATAGAATGTTCCCAGTTGCCACGAATTCCAAGAACTGCTCTGTCAAAGTTTGGTAGTTTTTTCATCTTAGGGATCTTAAGGGACTTTACCGGTAGCCTGTTGCCCTGAACGACTGTGGTGCTTGGCACACGAAGCAAGACCTATCTTGGCATTTACCCACCCACCCCAATGCATTGGTGAAGTTCATTTGGCCCCACAAGCTATGGAATGCAAAATGTCACTCCTAGCACCTTTCTACTGCATGAAACTAAAGCATTGTGCAAGAATGCATTTGATTTTGGCACGGTCAAATGGACTGGAGTTGACCAAAACTGAGAGAGGTTATTGTGGATGGACCCCACATGCACCTGTAGGTCCAAACGAAACGTTCCCAGCTACCACAAATTCTAAGAAAACCTCTGTCAAAGTTTGGTAGTTTTTCTATCTTATGGATCTAAAGGACTTTGTCGGTAGCCTGCTGCCCCGAACAATTAAGGCACTTAACACCATATTTTGTGATCAACATCAACATCATGAGGACATTGAAGAAATCCTTGACTGAAGACACTGAGAACACTGAAGACATGGAGGACAAAGAAGCATGAAGACGTGAACAAACTCCTGTCATGAGGAAGAACCACAACCCAATCCAACTCTTGAAATCATGACATGTTATGATGAAGAACCACAACCAAATCCAATGATCCAATGACATAAGCAACTATGTCCTACTATTGTAACATGATAAACATGAATGTTATGAACTAACATCCAAACCCTGTGACATCAATCTTGATATGACATGAGTGAAACATGAGTGAACGGGATTAAGACCAATAAGGATCAACTTCATCCATTACTTAGATCTAACCCCATGAAGCATAACATGATAATGATGCAAACATCAAATTTATATCATAGAAAACAAATCAAATGAAACATAAGGCCTTCACTGCTCAAGTCCATACCACTACTTATCAAGTTCATACCACTGCTTGTCAAGTTCATACCACTGCTTGAGTGAGATCTTCACTATTCAAGTTCATGCCTTGTCTTGAAGCACTACAACTCTATGCATCACATCACATACTCTATGAAGAAGCATAATGATATCATCAAACAATAGACAACCAATAGACCTGCACAATTTTGCATCCTTACTTTCAAGCAAATGCAATTGGCACGTGTAAAACCAAATTCATGTAAGGATAATTGATCATCATATTAAATATTTAATATAAACGGTCGTATACATAATGTCATGAACATAACATCTAGTTTACATACAAAGCCATATAGGCATGTCTAAACAAAGCCATATAGGCATGTCCAAACAAAGCCATACAGGCATATATACAAAAATATACATCGGTAACATACAACAGTATGTACATAAATTGGTAACATACAAAAGTATGTCCCAAAACTAGTTTCTTATGGACTTTTATGAAATAATTGGCGGCCCTTGCTTGACCGTGAAGATGGAGAGCAAAATCCATGACTCATCCTCTCTCTGTTGTCGAGCAGACCTCTTCGACAGTTCAAGTTCATGCAACTCCACCTGTTAATACAATCAAACAATATGCACATTACTATAACAAAATGTACATGAAATATATAACATCACATATGTAATCGATCACTTACCGCCATCTGATGATCACTCTCCATCATCTTTTCTCTAGCTTCTTTGTCTGTAGTTAGACGGACTAGAGTTGTGACATCCTGTGAGAAGCATCAAAAAGCAAAATTGACTAAACATAAATATATTGGAGGGAAGCAATTCATACTACTATTTATATACAAAATGAAGTACAAGTAACCATCTATGAAATTTTTATGCATACTTACAAATTAATCCAATGAACCATATGGGTCTTCTCTACTCTTTATTGTGTCAAGAATTGCATCATGATCAGACTCACACACCTTCCACAAGGTCTTGTTCAAAGGTCTACTTTGATATTTTATCAAATGAACATTGGTTGCCACGTAATGAAGAATCTTTCAATGCATGTCAAAGTCCTCAAACAGCCAAACATTAACACTCTTATGTGGGTACCTTCTAAGCCATGTTCCAGTAACAACCACTGAGCCTGTAGGGTATTCAATGTTTTCTCCTTTTGTAACTAGGGCCTCCAATTTATTTTTGGCCTCAACACAACGACACAAGTAATAATTTGTTCCCTCTTTGTTATCTTCATCTGCAACAAAATGTTCTCAAATCTTACTCCCTGCTCCAAAATCCTACTTTAACATCTAAGTATACCCTAATGGTACCCATTCCATCAATTTACAACCTACTCCACCGATGGAATGGGTCAACAATCTATTTTTTATCACTTACAAACCCAAAAACAGGGTTTCCAACCCGCCTACAGACAAATGCTTGTAAAAACCTTAAATCTCAATAGAATTGAATCAAACCAAAACTAATATGTTGTTATTTCACATATCCATCAACTACAATGCATTTGGGAGCAAGAATGAACTGTACGGGGCCGTACAATGGCCTGCAACAGTAAAATACATAAGGAAATGTAGAAAAAATAGAGATGTATTATTGTTTGAACTTCAAAATCCACCATTTAACATTGCCTCTGAGTTTGTGTGGTATATTTAACCTCTTCCCATCACCAAAAACCAAAAACCAATGGTTGTAACCAACTTTTGAACCTCCATGACCGTTGGCCTTCCAAAGTTTGCATTTTAAACATGACAATTTGAAAATATTACAAAATATGACAATATGAACTCAAATGACTCCAACTAAACTAATTACATTATAAAATGGTCTATTATGACCTTATTGAACAAAATAAGACTCATCACCCTAGAAACCTATCAAATGACCTTATTCGCAAAACTTGGACAAACATGGTGCCCCTGCACCAAGTATACACTTGAACATACAAAGTCATGGAGTATACACTCAAATACACAAAGTCATAAATGATGCAGAGGAAGGGTGGAGTTCATGAAAACAAACCCAAAAGACAAATTGTTCTTGCATGTTCTCCATTGTTGCTCCTATCTACACCTTCCCATATGACTTCAATGAACTAAGGCAAATCCACTTGGAATGCTTTCAAAAACCTCAATACATATTTGGGAGCCTATTTCAAACATTCTAAAGGTGATTTCAATAGGTATTAAACATCTAGACTCAAAAGCAAACCCTAACTTGCTTGGGTGCCAACACCTACTCAATGATTGTAAAACTAGTCCTCTTGGGACAATCATAATAAAGCTTGTCTAACCCTTGAAGAATGCTCTAAAATCCTTTGTTCAAGTCTATAGGACCTTCGAAGACCCCTTCCCAACAAGGAATATGCACAACCAACACTTTTAGACTTAGATTTGATGAACTTCCAATTGCTACCCCAACACTGTCATGCACAATCATTTAGGACAGTCATCACACTTTGTCAAATAATGGCCAAGAAAGCTTCAAAACTCCTTGAGCATGTCTGAAAGACCTTCATATAGATTCTTCACACCTTTTTCCCAATCACAAAATGCACCAAGTATACAATGGAATACACAAAGTCATGGAGTATACACTCGAATACATAGTCATGATATACACTTGAATACATGTCATAGAGTATACACTCGAATAAAAATACAAAGTCATAGAGTATACACTTGAATACCTAATCATGAAGTATACACCTAAATCTTATGAAGGAGAAAGTTGGAAACGTTTCCAAAAGACTCTAATACTATGATAGTCATAGTGGACAGATGTACATAAATAGTTTTGTTCCTTCAAGACTGTCGTGAGTATTTCCATAAAGGAAAATAGGGCTGCCAAGAGACTTCAAAACTATTTGAAACCATAAGGTGTTGAGAGATCACTATTTAAAGGTATATCTCTAATACTAAGCCTCTCTTTGACCCTATCAACTCATAAGAACATCACCTTGACTGCTCTTGACTATCTTGCCCCTTGAAGGCCATTGTTTGGACTCTTATATGAGTATTAAATCATTATTTTAGGTTTGGAAATCATGAATTATATGGTTAATTTTTTACATATATGAGCTGTATGGAGGTGATTTTGAAGAATGACAAAATGAATGCCATCAAAGGGGACTGTTAATCAAAAAAAATTAACTATCCTAATAGTCTTAAACCAATCCAAAAACTTTGTGATGGTCAAAAGAACATTAACCCTTGAAGATAACCTTCCAGATACTCATGACAAAAGATCAAAGACATCTTAAGTAATGCATAAATTAAAAACAACTTCATGATGGTCATGACTATGATATTGGACTATTATATAGACTTGTGACTGTCCTACACTCATGAAAACCTCCTTTTTAGTGTTTTATCTCCTTATAACTCCCTTTGTATCATCTTGTGTATACCCTAAGACAACCCCTAAACCTCTTTTTCATGGATATTTCTTAGATAATGGGCATGATACAAATCGTATATGACTATGACAATGTCAAATCTAGCCTTGAAACCCTTTATGTAAATTGTCTTCTTCTCCTTTACATGGACTCTCCTCTCTATCTCTAGTTAATGGTATCTTCAAATTTTATCTAAAATGAATTATACAACCTAAATTTATACCCTACTAAGATCACAACCTAAATTTATAACATAAAAAAATGATCCTAAATGAATTATATGGTAGCCTCTTAATATGACAACATAGTCATGAAGGGTCGGGACAGTCATGGTAGCCTCTTAATATCCCAAAATAGGAAGGTAGGGCAAATTTCACAATGGTCATGAAGGGTCGAGACAGTCATTGATCCTAGAGTATGATTATGATAGTAGGGTTAAAGAAGAGGATAGTCACAATCTAAAATGGTTAAGAAAACTATAAAAACACTCATAAAGTAAGCATTACATTAAGATGATCTAAAATCTAGGTTTGCATGGATTGTTGTAGCATCTAACATGAGCAACATCTAGAATGAGTAGTTTATGGATAGTTGAAACAAGATGAAAATCCTAAAGTTGAAACAAGATGAAAGACATATATATAAGTGAATTAAAATGGATATAATTTAGAACATACCTTAAAGACTTTGCTATTGGAGTTGACCAATTCTCCAAATTTTGGCTTCAAAATCCTTGAATTCTTCTTTTTTGCAAGTTTGATTATGAATTCTATATAACTCTAGAATAGGATTAGTGAATTTATGGAAAAAACAAACATATATATCATAAAATTCAATCTATATATTAATGGTAATTAGCTTTAAAACAAAATCACACATGAAACATGAAAGTTTAGGTTTAAATAATCAAATTTTCTCCAAAAACATGCAAAATCAGCTCCTCTACATTGAAAAAACAACAAAGGTGGTGGATTGATCTAAAAATGATTGTTAATATGTCAACTAGCATTAAAAGCATTTTCTTGTCTGATATACTGCATGAAAAGCAGGACTAACAGCATGTGGGGTCTGAATCATGGATCCCACATGTTTTTTTCCTATTTTTTTTACTTCCCATAATGTGAGCGCATTATGGGAAGCATAAAAATATTTGCCTCTCTTTCTCTATATCTTTGGATACAAAGGGATAGGTGGAGATAGAGACGGGGAGAGGGAGAGAGGGGAATTGAGATAAACAAAGGGTTCTAGATATAAGGAGAAAGATAGATAAAGAGGGAGAGATGGATAGGGAAACAGATGGAGAGATGTCCAGAGACATACCTGGAGAGACATTTCAAGAGGTAGATGGATGGGGAGAGAGATAGAGAGGAGGAGAGACATAGAGAGGGAGGGAGAGAGGTAAAGAGGGATAGATTAAGAGATAGGGATCTATGTGGAGATATAGAGATAGGGAAAGAGATCTTGAGAGATGTGGACAGAGACATACAGGGATATATTTGAGGTAGAGGGATTGAGAAAGTGATAGAGAGGGGGAGTGAGATAGTGAGGGACAGAGAGATAGAAACATACAGTTAGAGAGAGGGGATCGATATAGAGAGCAACCCTAAACCCTAACCCCTAAAACCTAAACACGAGAAACCCTAAAACCCTAAACCATAACCCCTAAACCCTAAACTCGAGCATCCCTAAACCCCTAAACCCTGAATAATTCCCCTAAACCCTAAACGCAGGAGAGATAGAGAGAGAGAGAGAGTTTCTAGGGGTTAGGGTTTAGGGTTTAGAAAGAGATATAGAGAGAGGGGACCAATAGATATTGGGAGAGATAGAGGAGACAGAGCGAAGGGATAGGGAGATAGAGAGTGAGAGTGAGAGATAGATAGTGTTTAGGGTTTAGAGGTTTGGGGTTTACAGTTTAGGGACATTATTTAGGGTTTAGGGAGAGAGAGAGAGGAGACAGATAGGGAGAGATAGTGGATAAAGAGGGGAGAGATAGGGTGATAGAGAGTGAGTGAGATGTCTAGAGAGATAGGGAGATAAGGGAGAGATAGGGAGATTGAGGTTTGGGGTTGCTCGAGTTTAGGGTTTAGGGGTTAGGGGTTATGATTTAGGGGCATTATTTAGGATTTATGGGTTTAGAGAGAGAGGGAGAGAGAGAGAGAGACTACTTTTGACATGCAACCCTAAATAATGCCCCTAAACCCTAAACCCGAGCAACCCTAAGCCTCTAAACCCTAAATAATTCCCCTAAACCCTAACCCCTAAACCCAAGAAACCCTAAATCTCTATCTTTCTATCTTTATCATCCCTCTACCTCTCAATCTCTCTCCGTAAACTTGAGCAACCCTAAATAATGCCCCTAAACCCTAAACCTCTCTCTCTCCCTCACTCCCTCACTCCCTCCCTCCCGCCCTCTCTCTCCCTTTCTCTCGTTGTAGCTCTCCCTCTCTCTCTCTGAGAGGAAGAGAGAGATAGGGAGATAGGGAGAAAGTGATATATATGGGGAGAGAGATAGAAAGAGAGTCATAGTTTTCTTTTTTCCATTTCCTTCATCGATAAGGGAGAGGGAGAGATAGGGAAATAGAGGAATGATAGGGGAGGAGGTAAGAGATAGCGAGAGATAGATAGACCTAGAAAGATAGGAGACAAATAGGGACAAAAAGAGAAGAAAGAGGGGAGAGATAGGGTGATAGAGAGCATGAGTGAGATGTCTAGAGAGATAGGGAGATAAGGGAGAGATAGCGAAATTGAGGTTTGGGGTTGCTCGAGTTTAGGGTTTAGGGGTTAGGGTTTATGATTTAGGGGCATTATTTAGGGTTTAGGGGTTTAGAGAGAGAGGGAGAGAGAGAGACTGCTTTTGACATGCAACCCTAAACCCCTAAACCTGAGCAACCCTAAGCCTATAAACCCTAAATAATTCCCCTAAACCCTAGACCAAAGAAACCCTAAATCTCTATCTTTCTATCTTTATCATCTCTCTCTCTCTCTCAAGCAACCCTAAACCTTTATCTCTCTATCTCTCCTTGATCTCCCTATCTTTATCGTCCCCCTACCTCTCAATCTCTCTACCTATGTCTTTGGCCATGTCCATCACTCTCTATCTCCCTATCAGTCCTCTCTCCCTAAACCTCCAAACCTTAACATCCAAATAATGCCCCTAATCTCTAGATTGAGAGGTAGAGGGATGATAGAGATAGTGGGATAGGGGAGAGATAGGGATATAGAGTTTTAGGGTTTCTTGGGTTTAGGGTTTAGGTGTTTGGGGTTTGGTGCTTGGGGGTTTAGGGTTGCTCAAGTTTAGGGTTTAGAGTTTAGAGATTAGGGGCATTATTTGGATGTTAACATTTGGAGGTTTAGGGTTTAGGGAGAGAGGACCGATAGGGAGATATAGAGGAGACCGAGGGGAGAGATAGGGAGATAGAGAGTAGTGGACATGGCCAAAGACATAGGCAGAGAGATTGAGATGTTTTAGGGTTTAGGGTTGTATGTTAAAAGTAGTCTCTCTCTCTCTAAACCGCTAAACCCTAAATAATGCCACTAAATTGTAATCCCTAAGCCCTATACTCTAAACCCGAGCAACCCCAAACCTCTATCTCCCTATCTCTCTAGACATCTCACTCACTCTCTATCACCCTAGATCTCTCCCCTCTTTCTCCTCTATCTCTCCCTATCTGTTTGCTCTCTCACTACCTATCTATCTCTCACTATCTTCATATCTCTTACCTCCTCCCCTATCATTCCTCTATTTCCCTATCTCTCCCTATCCCTTATCAATGAAGGAAATGGAAAAAATAAAACTATGACTCTCTTTCTATCTCTCTCTCTCTTTCTCTCTCCCTATATATCACTTTCTGTCTATCTCTCTATCTCTCTCCCTCAGAGAGAGAGAGGGAGAGGGAGAGGGAGAGGGAGGGAGGGAAGGAGAGAGAGAGTTGTTTTAGCTCACCATAATGCGAGCGTGTTTATGGTGAGCTTGCTTTGACGTGTTTTTACTAGTTTTTAGCAAAATATGGAGATAATCTAGAGCGTGCTCCCCATCAGGACGGCATTTTTTTCAATGAAAACTAAAAAAACTACCACCATAATCTTAAGCTCTATGTTAGCTATCTAACCGTATATTTTTTTCACATTTCAAGTAGGTTAAGGATTTCATCTTGAATTTCTTTTGTTAGTGTGTCCATTTTTTGTCAAAAACCACTGTCTAGTATTTTTGACTTGTTTTTTTAACTGTTCATCGAAATTTGAAATAAGTTGCATTTTTAGAAACTAGACTTCATTCTACACATATTAAAAAAAAATTGATTTTTGATTAATTTTCAAAAATTTTAGGGGGGAGCACGCTCAAATTTTTGTTTTTCAGGATGTGTCCACTTTGAAAATTACTAAAAAATCAATTATTCACAAAAAAATTATTAGAAAAATCAGGGATAAACTACATGGTGTTATCTAATTTCTCATTGGAGCGATTATTGAAATACTAAAAAAAGTTAACATTTTAGGGAGAGCACACCAGACGCTATGTTATGTTTTTTTGAAAAAAATAGGACCAATTTGTCTGCTCCCCCTTTTTGAACCCCTTAATCTCAACCATTTTTGGAGAAAATTAGTAGTTTAGAAACTAGATTTGGAGCACTACAACTCTTGTTTTTGTTCCATCTTCAAATTTTGAGTGTAGCTATCTTCAATTTCTCATCGAACATCAATGTTTCCTGATTTAAAAAAAAATGGCATCTTAAGACCCCATTTTGGTCCCTCATCTTTGTGCCCTTACCCATTCTCATTATGTAATTTAGAAAATGGATATATCATTGTATTGAACTTTTGAATGGCTTGCTTAGCCAAAGGATGTATTTGTACTTCTCTTCGATGTGTTATTGATTGCATTTGAAAATTTGTAAAAGATTATACATTATGGTTATCTTTGATTATAGAAAGATTCATTTTCCATTTATAGATTGAGATCTGCATTACTTTGATATTATTAGTAATTTGAATATTAGTACTTTACATTGCCTTTTGTCGCCTAGTCGGTGAACTGGGAAAAAAGATAACTTGAGAATGTTGGAGTACAGGACCACTGAGAGGGGGGTGAATTAGTGGTCTAAAAACTTTAAAACTTTTTGAACCTTTCAATCTATTGGATAGACAAAGAGAGATACTTTAAAGATTTATCAAACACATATGTATAAGTATGATAATAAACAACATGATTAAGACCTCAAAGACAAAGCATTAGGGCACACACATAAAGACAAATAATATGAACCATAACACATGTTTTTGATGAGTGGAAAACCCCATAGGGATGAAAAACCACTTGGGAAAATTGCCTCACTGGCTTAACCAAATCCCACTAATTACAAAGCCTCACTAGCTACAAAATGCCTCACTAGCAAGGGAACCTCACTGGTTACACTTTTTGTTCCTCATTGGCAATCAGGTGCCTCACTAGCAAGAAATGAACATTAGAAAGAAAAGGTAATTTAGGGGGTTTCCCTGATTCACTGCATTACATCAAATGATTTGACCCTCTTCATAATACAAATAATGTATTATTTATCAAACACTTCAATCCCTCTGCAAAACTTGTCAGTACTCTCTGCAAATCACTTCAACACCTTATGTCTCCTTCCAATCAACACATTCTTCAAACATAATCTTTACAAACACAGTGATAGTGTAAACATCAAATCAGAACCCTATATAACAATAAACTTAATATCTCTGCAGACATGAAAATGTGTATACTATATCACATACTACTTATCATATAAGATGGTGCCCCTTTCATACACAAAGATAATCAAAGACCTCTCTTCATACATTGAAAACCTACTTCACCTTCATAGTCTCTAAAACCATCATATTCAACCACCAGGATTTCAAAGTAAAGACAAACCTATGATCGTGACATTTCTCTGCATCATATGTCCTCTGTCCACCAATCTTTTCATCTTTGTATCTTCTTTATGTATTCTGCAACTTTCACATAGGTAACAAGAACTCCTTCAAACCATTATTCTAAGCTTAAACCCCTCTGTAGTATGGATTTGCATTAGAAGTTTAATATAGTGAACATTACCATGTAGGTAACTCTCTTACACACCCAAATCACTAACTCACAATCGAAGATACATCACTATGTGCCTTTTATCAATTTTGTTGGCCTTTGAAGTCGGTTAGAATTATGTTATAGGGCAGTTGGAGCACCATCAAAGAAATCACCTGTCAATTTTAAGCAAGAAACAAGCCCATTGGCATTTGAATGTCTTTTAAATCTCTGCCTTGCGATGTCTTTTTCGTGCCTGAGCTTCTTTAATTATCATCCATTGATTTTCTTTTTACCACTTGAATAACCTGGTGGGCCGGTTACTTCACAAGGGGTCGGTCACATCTTATGACTTAAGAACCCTTCACTAGGTCACCTTTTAGTGACTCTACCGATAGTCATAAGTCAATTGAAAAACATAACAAAAGTGCCACATTAAGTGATGGATAAGAGACACTAAGGTAAGCATTAGGGTTTTTGCTAAGGACTCACTAGGGTTTAGGTTAATAAAACCTTACAAGAAAAAGCAACTGTCCTGTAGTGATACTTGAAGCAAATCTTGTAACCACATCAACTCTGCAAGTCTTGCTATTGCATCAACACTCATGCAATCATTAAGCACACAATATCATGTAACATTCATCCCAACCATGATAAACACATTGGAACATAGTTCCAATCAAACATCATGGACTTTTCAAACACCAACATCATCCCTGTCATCAACCATTGTAACTGTGGATTGTATCATCACATTGTATCATCACCATGCACCTGTGTCCAACTCTTATGATGAACATGAAGGCAAATGATCAAACCAACTTAGAGTTCACTAAAACCAAACACCAACAATTTGATCATGTGATGAAGCATGACAACACTAACAAACAAGGATCAACCTGTATGCTTTTAATATCAGCACCATCATGACACTCACCACTATACTACATGAAGGCATAACAACTACACACCTTTTGACATCAATGACAAACAACTTCCATCAGAGAACAAGTTAGTCATTCACAAACTTTCCCGACAACAAGTAAACACATGTTTCTCTTTAAACACTTTCTTTTGTCGGCAATTCTTTGAGATCCCGAACTAGCATTTGTCTTCACTACTTTCTCTTTATCACTTCACACTGTGCTTTTCTTTGCCACATGTCGCCCAGTCGGTGAATCAGCAAAATGTCGAACTTACGAACTAGTTCTAAAAATAAGAACTTCGCTGATAACTAAGCCTTTATACAATCCTTTATCCAAGCTTTCTTTTTCCATGCCTTGTCGGCGAATCACCGAATTGGCTAACCGGCGAACTACCGAACTTTCGAACTAAACATTTGTGGCCGAGACTTAGTCTTTTTTTCTTCAAAGTTATCAACATTGGTGCTTCCTCTCTCTTCTTTGGCGAATCATCGAATTTTAGAATTGGCAAACTTGCCAGTTTTCAAACTAAACCTTTTTGTTGACTAAGGATAAAACTAATGCCTTAGAGTCTTTTTCTTTCCTTCTGCCTTAGAACATTTTGCTTCTGTGCACATCTCCTCTGTCTTAGACACAAAACTAATGCCTTAGACATCAACTTTGACATCAATGACAATATATACCAACACTAATGCCACTTAATGTAGTCATGGATGAAGGATCCAATGAAGGATAGTTTGACTGTGAAAAAAAACCCAAAACACACAATACTCAATAAATCTCAATGTAATAGTAACATGATATTTATTGAATTCAAACTATAGATGATTACAATCTACCACAATGACCTTCCTGCAAGCTATACCACAGTTGTTTGATTTTTAATATAGAAATTATTACATTTAGATGAAATTCAATACATTCAATGACATGCATTCTCATCATCAAACTCCCTGAACCTTCATCCTTATGTTTGCACTCGGACCTCCAACTCTTTACTGAATTATTTCTAGATCTCTACTCTTGATAATCTCAAAATGATTGTGAAAGATATATTTATAGAAATCTCAAAACCTCTAAATGGTCTGTGTCGACTCCATGGTGGCACAAAGTTCAACGATTCATGAAACATGTAGTTGACTAGTGTAAACAAGTTCTTGAATCAAAATGGTAATAACGGAAAGGGGAATCCATGTAGTTTTCAACATTCATCCCTCATGGTCCAATCAATCTTCTCATATATTCCCTTGGTAGTGCAAACTATAAATAATCTGATGCAAGTGGGAAAACTACAATTGTGCAAGTTTGCCAGCCTGGTAAACATTCAAAAACCAAATTACGCTATTATGTTGATCTAATCTTCCTCAAATGTGGACATAACATCCAATAATCACTATAAAGAATACTCTCAAAATCGCGAGACCAAATATCAAATTGCGATAAAAAGTGATAATTTCTTCTACAACTAACCAGTAAATGAAAACTTGCAAATAGACAAACAAAGTGAGAAAATATTTTGGTTGGTGCAAGATTGCTCTTATCCCCCAAGGATACTCCTGCATCAGCCTCCATCACCACCTCCACAAGATGAGATCCTTCAAGGAATTGTTAATACCCTAAATGTGATCTAGGATCAAATGGATTTGCAGGAAGCAAGGCTTTTTGAGTTAAGAGAGCAACATTTTAACCGACCCCTACCAAAGCAAGCCAATGAAGAAACTATTGAGGAACCATAGAGGCAACAAGCCTTGACTCTTTTCAAATATTTAAAGAAACAACTACCTCTAAGGTTTAATGGTCTAGAAGTAGGAAATATAGGAGAGCCTTAGCTATTTAACTTTAAAAAGTACTTTGGTTTACAACCTCTTTCAAAAAATAAGAAAGCTAGACTTAGGGTGTTCCAACTTGATGGAGAGGCAACCCTTTGTTGGGAACACCTCAATGTTATAAAAACATTATATCCTAGAGACTCTCAATTAAAATGAATTTGAGTCTCAATTAAGGGAGAAATATATATTTGTAGTATTCAAGGAAAAGAAGAGATAAATTTTAGATTCTCTAATAGGGTACCTCTACAGTAGCCCAATATGAAGAAAAACTTATGAATCTATTAAGATATGTTAATTATATAAAAGATGAGGAACGAAGGTTACAAAATTTAAATTGGGCCTAAGGGAAATAATTATGCATGATGTATGTTAAGTAGTGAAAAAGAGATGAATACATGCATGTAAGTACACTAGATCAACCCCTCTTTCTCTACAACATTCAAGGAAAAAACTGAGCTAAGTCACTACAAGATGAAAGAGGGCTCAACTATTGATTTTGTTCTCTTGTTTGCTATGGAAAGATGTGCTTCAACCAAGCTTTTTACCAAACCCTAGGCCAATCAATGCACTAAACCCTAGAATTGAGATAATCAGCTTATAATAGACAAACAACAGAAAGTTAAGATCTAAAAGTACCAGGATGATCTGTGAGATGTCACAACTTGCTTCACAGAAGCTAAAATGTCAGAAGACTCTAGGGCTAGCGCCTGAGTCCAAAATGTCCCGATCTCTGGAAACTCAGAACTGGAAAAATGTTGTAAATGATGCTCTGATGCTGTATCCAATGTCTGATTTAGCTAGTGGATGCCAAGGTGGGCGCCCAAGTCTTCCACAGAGGAATTTTTGCACTCTATTTTTGGATCTTGAAACTCTATCCCTTGGTCAACCTCCATGTACCTTCACTTCAATCCTTGCACCTGTAACCTGTACACAAGAAGAAAAGGGGTTTGGGGGTTGTGGTGTTTAGGGATTTGCCTCAGTGAAATCCTAGGTTAGCATTCAAGCTTTCCCCAACATCATTGTTAGAGAGAGCGTGTCCTTGCAGGACAAAAGCTAAAGATAATCCAAATGATGATGAAATGATTCAAACACAATGATGAATTCACCTTGGAGGTGAAGCCCTTAGGAGGATGAAGATTCTTCAACTCATAAGGATGTTGATGATGATTCCAAATCTGCAACAAACACAATAATAACACAAATCTACAACAATAACACAATCAATTCCTTGAATGCTCTTTTTCTCAATATCATAACCTTGCTATCATCAACTTGTTTCAAAATGAATTCAAACACTTGCTTATATATGCTTTCAAATTAAACATTCACAAATTAATTGAAAGAGCCGACAAGGGAGGACCCATTTAAAAGTCCTATGCTGACATGCATTAAATTTTACCCCGACCAATTAGGGTGGACTTAGGCGCAGGCACCCAAGTCCCTAGGTGCCTTTATGGTCAGGACTTAAGCATTAAATGGGCCCCTATTTCCTATTTGACATGGGTTTCAAGGAATTTCTCATCAGGATGAATATTTTCCATGTAGAGTGTTAACACGGGGACCTAGGAGCTAAACTAGGAGGTAAACAGGCATGTATCCACTTTTTACTCCATAACATTTAGCACCCACTTTAATGTGTGTGATCTTATGATTCAGCACATGCATTAAAGTATGGTCAAAGCATATCAAACACTAGAAGGAAGACACACCCTAAGTTTGAAGGACCATTTTTAGCCCCCAAACTAAGGCAAACATAAGAAAACACTTAACAGTCACATAAGACACAGTGAATTTAGTAAGGAAGCATGCAACACACGAAGAAGATAGTGGAAGCACACAATACGAGGAGAAGACATAGTATAGTCATGCAAAACATGAAGAATACATGATTAAGCTATTGCATATCTATATATAATGCTAACAAAACACAGTCTGGGGGGCTCATCGCCACACGTCTTTAGACCATGCCACAGGCATGCAAGACATGCAAGGAAGACACATAAAACACATGGAAGACACATGAAATACACAAGCGTCGTATAGTATGTCGTCGACACACTATACGTCTTATACACGGAAAACATGGGCGATAGGAAGGAGCTCATCGTTGCACTCTGTTATCTAAAACACACCAAACACACCTAACAGTTGAGCTACGCTACCACAACCGCCAAGGACACGCTTAAGGGTGAATGACTCAAGATCCAACCCCACCTTGCAATAAGGAATTTGTTTAAAAGGATGTGCACTAGCTCAAGAGATACACCATCCTGCCTTCTGCATAAGGGCTTTCAAAATGCAACCCCACCCACATCACGGAGACACCTTACAGTGAAAAGGAAGCATGTGTTCAAAGTATACAACCCCACCCACATCACGGAGATGCCTTATAGTGAAAAGGAGGTATACATAATATCAATATGTTTGCTTTGTCAATGTAAAAAGTAATCAAGCAGTTACCATGATATATGCCCCCACTTTAAAGTGGTTGATCCTGCTTACCGGTATCAAGCACATTAAAGTAAAGTGAAAACACGCAAGGGAATGAGAGCTTTTGTAAAGCCCATGCTCCAAGTGACATGTGCCACGATCACCGAATGTTCCCACAAACACATCGTTATCATTTGCTAACATAATCAACCACATATAAGCTTTGGTTAGAAACTCTATTCTAAGATAACAACCAAATCAATTCATGAAAGCTATGCAGAAATCAAATGATAGACAAAGGCTACACTTGCAGGTTCGGAACTGAGTATAGCCACGAAGTTATACTTCAGGTATTTCATAATCGAGTGTAGCAACAAGGTGAGATACAAAACAATCTAAAGTGCATCGGAGCAGATTTAGAGTATTGCAAAGGTTTGTTACAACAAATTTCAAAACACAGAGTGATTCTATTAGTCAAGCATCTGTAGTATATATCAACCCCATTTTCATAGATGGACTAGGTCCATTTTTGTTTTTCTTGCTGAAGGGACACAAGGTCCTTATCAGTATTTATTTGTTTTCGTTATTCACTGACTAGTAGAGTCACTGAAGAATGGAAACAATAAATTGAGAGAAGAGACAAGAGTGACTTGGGTTTACAACATAGGAAAATGCCCCCAAGACATCCTCCACAATGTTATGCCCCCAAGGCACAACACACAACAACAAAATAGAGTATAGGAATAGAAGAATAAAGAAAAAATAGAATAATGGTCACAACAGAGGCGGTCTCCTTGTATCCTTGACCTTACAAGAGTATCAAGGATCATCCAAAGGGACCTAAACAACATTTAACACAACATGGGAGAACACGACACAACACTATCAACATATATTCTAGGAGGAGGCCACCCTGGAGAGCAACTGAGATAGGTGCTACAAAAACTTGAGATTCTTTAAGTGTTTCCACATATTGTTTAGATGATATCAATGCAACATTTGATGTTTCGATGTTATTAAGTTTGTACTCCCCTATGGAAGTAGGAGTAAAATCTAATGAACCCCAATCGTCACCAAGAAATGCATTCAATGATGGTTGAGAATCTTGCACAACATTATCTGTGGCAAGAGGTATTAATGAATCAGCTTTTAAATTATTTAGAATCTTATGATTGATAACTTGTTTTTTGTGTTTCAATATGTAAACAACTATATGGTTTCGGATCGGCTTCGATAGTTTAAAGTTTATTTGCATAAATAAACTTTATTGATCGATGAAGGGTAGATGGAACTGCCCCCATAGTATGAATCCATGGTCTTCCAAGAGTCATATTATATGAAAGAGCACCGGGCATGACATGAAAAAGGGTAGATAATGTCACGAGTCCCACCTTTATGGGTAAAGTTATAGTACCCAGGGATTGTCTACCAACATTACCAAAGCCACGAATGCTATGCTTATCCGGTTTAATTAACTTTGCATCAATGTTGATTTTATGCAGCAAATTAACACCACAAACATTAAGAGCCGATCCATTGTCAACCATAACTCTCTTTATCAACTTTTTGTTTATAGTGACAAAGATTATAAGAGGATCATATTGTTTCTAAACTTCCATAGAGGGTAACTCATGTTGAAAGAGAATGTTTTTGTCGCATGCATACAATCTAATAGGGCTGCTACATCATTAGGCTTAATAGCCAATGGCACAATCACTTTTTGTAAAGCTTCCTAGATCATTATGTGGCATGTAGGTGATGTTTGTATGAGTTCCCAAAGAAAGATCTTAGTCGAAGTGGTGCAAAGCTGCTCAACAAGATCATAATCTTGACCACCTTTATGAGTAAGACAAGGTGGTTGAGGAAGCATAGGTTGAGATCGGAATGTTCAATTGTTGTTTACTTTGTTTATTATTTTGCATATTGTATATGTGAGCAACCACATTGTGATAGGGTTGTTGCGACACATTTCCATACACTTGATTTCCTTGAGTATTTTGTTTTGCAATATTAAGAATGTAACCCGGGGGTCTAGGTGGTGTTGGAGCACCTTGAATCGTAATCACCGGTTTGAAGCGAGGAGGCACATTGGGTGCCCCATACACAATGAGTTTAGGAACGTTAGTACACTTATCCATTATCCCCTTAGTAAGTTGAATAAGTCCATTAGTGATGATTGAATTAACATTGTGTTTATTTTGATTAAGCTCAGCATCCATACCCAAAGGATTTAATGTGAGAGACCTTTCTTCATCCACTAATGCTTCGTCTTTTAAAGGGAGAGCATTGGAATGAAGAGAGAGTAGGGTGATATTAAGGAATGTATCAATGATTTCATCCTCTTGCACCAAAATGTCCTCACAAGTGGGAAAAACTTTGGGAGAGATATCCAAATCATAGGGTGAAATAGGAGAAGCTAGGTTACCATTATTACTTGTAGAAGTAAAAGGAGAATCATTGTTCTCATGACAATTCATGGAGATGAAATTATTAAAGTCCTTTAATATTGAAGGATATTCATTTGTAAGAGTTATGAAGTTATTAAAATCAAATACATAATCAAGGATTTTAAATGAAGAGCATTTAAAGATATCCTTATCATACATTGATTGTATATGAGTCAAAACATAAGGATGCATATTAACAAATTTGTAACAACTTTCAAAATCTTTGATATATGCATGCAAAGATACCAAAGAGGAACAATTAGAAGATATCATAATGAAATGTCTTGGAACAACAATGTGTAATAAGATCTATTCATTTATCAAAACAACCAATTTGAGAGGCTTTTGTACACCACAACACTAGTTTGAGGAAACCAGGGTTTTGAAGCTTTTGTAAAAATAAAAAAATGCACTAGTGTCACTACAAACCAAGTAAATTTAATATTAAAAGTGCTGCACAAAAGGTGATAGTGATAATTTTTTTATTTATTGCAAAATATGTGAAAAAGATGCCTATTCGCTTCTATTGAAATACACATTGT
This sequence comes from Cunninghamia lanceolata, assembly GCA_027924645.1. NCBI lineage: Eukaryota > Viridiplantae > Streptophyta > Pinopsida > Cupressales > Cupressaceae > Cunninghamia > Cunninghamia lanceolata. The sequence continues at coordinate 349,441 of BSBN01000529.1, forward strand.
GTAATTGCAAAAGTATGGTAATTATGCACTTTTTCCAAAATTATGCAAAAATTTTGAATGAATATGCAAAGAAATCAGTGGAAGATCTAATTTGAAATGTTTATGACAGTAGTAAAATCTGAAATATGATTTTAACTACAAACCCTAGCTTTGCAAATGACTAGGTTATAGGAAAAAAATAAGTTTTCAACAAAATCCTAGCAAATGTGATCTTCAAATCCAAGATGTGATATCATGAAATGATTAATTTTTGTACTATGACTCAGATTTGATGTAAAAATCAGAAAATAAGATGTTTCCAATGATATGCAATGAAAATAATGCAAAACTATGCCTTTATGCAAGCTTAGAATGCTTATTTTTTTCATTTTTTTCAAAAGTATGCAAGATTTTTCAAAGTAGAATGATAAGTACGATATGAATTAATGCAAGATCTGATTTCAACACACAGCAAGATGCAAATTCTTTAAACACGGGTTCACCAAAATGTTAAGTGGGGAAAAGAAGGGGTTGAATGCAAGCATGTAAGTACACTAGATCAAACCCTCTTTCTCTACAACATTTAAGGACAAAATTGAACTAAGTCACTACAAGATGGAAGAGGACTTAGCTACTAATTTTGTTCTTTTGTTTGCTATGGAAAGATGTGCTTCAACCAATATTTTTACCAATATAATCAACTTATAACAAACAAATAGTAATGGAAAGCTAGGATTTGAAAGTACCAGGATGATCAGTGAGATGTTGTAACCTGCTTCATGGAAGCTAAAATGTCGAAAGACTCCATGGCTAGCGCCCAAGTCCAGAAAGTCCCAATCTCTGGAAACTCAGAATTAGAAAAATGTTGTAAATGATGCCTTGATGCTGTATCCAGTGTCTGATTTAGCTGGTGAACACCGGGGCGAGCACTCAAGTCTTCCACAGAGGAATTTCCACACTCTATTTTCGGATCTTGAAACTCTATCCCTTGCTCAACCTCCTTGTACCTTCACTTCTTCAATCCTCGCACATGTAACCTATACACAAGAAGAAAAGGGGTTTGGGGGTTGTGGTGGTTAGGTATTTGCCTTAGTCAAATCCCGGGTTAGCATTCACGTTTTCCCAACACCGTTGTTAGAGAGAGAGTGTGTCCTTGCAGGACATAGGCTAAAGATAATCCAAATGATGATAAAATTATTCAAACACAATGATGAAGTCGCCTTGGAGGTGAAGCCCTTAGGAGGATGAAGATTCTTCAACTCATAAGGATGTTGATGATGATTCCAAATCTGCAACAAACACAATACTAACACAAATCTACAACAATAACACAATGAATTCCTTGAATGCTCTTTTTCTCAATATCATAACCTTGCTATCATCAACTTGTTTCAAAATGAATTCAAACACTTGCTTATATATGCTTTCTCGTTAAACATTTGCAAATTAATTGAAAGAGCCAACAAGGAAGGACCCATTTAAAAGTCTTATGCCGACATGCATTAAATTTTACCCTGACCAATCAGGGTGGACTTGGGCGTGGACGCCCAAGCCCCTAGGTGCCTTTTTGGTCAGGCTTAAGCATTAAACGAGCCCCTAGTTTCCATTTAACATGGGTTTCAGGGGATTTCTCATCGGGATGAATATTTTGCATGTAGAGTGTTAAGACGGGGACCTAGGAGCTAAACTAGGAGGTAAAAAGGCATGTGTCCACTTTTTACTCCATAACAATGTCAATATGACTAAACCTGCTACTCTAGTAGCAATAGATTCAGCCTATAGAGCTGAAGAAAAGGATAATGCCTGACTTAAGGCAAGATAGGAATATAGGAATAAGAATAATCATTGAAAGGTTAGTGGCTCTAGGGATAAGTCATCCTCAAGTAAACCTAAAAATAAGAAAGGTCAGCAAGGAGGAAACAAAACCAGTAGGAATACACCGTATCAAAGGCCTTCAAACTTAATAAAAACACTAGCCATTGGGGCTAATTCTATTCCTATCCAACAATGGAAGCCTAGCGATGGATGCTAAAATTGTGGTAATAAGAACCTTTTCTCTCAATATTGTTTAGAGTACCAAAGGAATCATTTCTCAAATCACCAAATTTCTGTGGAAATCAATAATCCACTATGGTATGTTCAAATGTCACTCCTCGAATTGCAAGGTAAAATTAATGATGTTGCCTATTTTAATAGTGATCAATTCAAGAGCTACTGATTGTTTTATTGCACCTAAGGTAGTTTAAAAATGCAACTTGAAAATGGAAGCCTCGATAAAGGGGGGTAGTGTTGAGTTGGGTATAGGTCGAAGGCAACATATCAAAGAAGATATTCCCAAGCAAAAACTTGTGGTTGATACCATGGAAACTTGGGTAAACGTATTAATATTGCCTCTTGGGTCTTATGATCTAATCCTAGGAATGGATTGGATGCTTAGGCATGCAGTGTAATTGTAGGGATAAACAAGCACATTGCCTGGATGAATCCTGACAATCAAGTAGTCTTGACAGGATTACAAGGAACATGAGAGTTAAAGACCTTTTTTGTGCTACAATTAAAGAGTGTAGCAAGAAAGGTTGTCCTCATATTTTTATGACAAATGGAAATGAAAAATTTGTAGATGAGAATCATCCTTTATTGTAGGAATTTTAGGATATATTCCTTGATGAATTTCTTGTATTTCCTCCTAAGAGGGAGTTTGATTTCTTAATTGAAATTATGTCTAGTTTGGCACTTGTTACTAGAGCTCCATATCAGATGAATACTTCTAATCTACACAAATTGAAGGTGCAACTAAATGAACTCCTTGAAAAAGGCTTGATTAGGCCTAGTGTCTCACCCTGAGGTGCTCTAGCACTCTTCATGAAAAAGGATGGGACACTATGTCTTTGTATTGACTATCATATGCTAAATAAATCAATGATAAAGAATGGCTATCTATTACGTTGGATAGATGACTTGTTTGATCAAATCAGAGGGGTAGCTATATTTTCTAATATTGATCTAAGATTAGGTTATCATTAATTAAGAATTAAAGAAGAGGATATACATAAAACTACATTCAAGACACAATATAGTCATTATGAGATCATTGTATTTCCTTTCGAGTTGACCAATGTGCTTGCATCATGTATGACTTTAATGAACATCTTTCATGATTACTTAGATCATTTTGTTTTGGTCTTTCTTGATGATAGCTTAATCTATTCCAACGATCAAAAGAAACATGAACAGCACCTCAATCTAGTGTTGCAAAGGTTGAGAAAACATAAATTATATAGGAAATTGTCAAAGTACATGTTCTTTCAAACTAAAATGCATTATTTGGGTCATGTGATCTCTAAAAAGGGGGTTACAGTGGACCCAAAGAAAATATAGGCCATCGTGGAATGGTGATATTCTCAAAATGTAAATGAAGCAAGAAGCTTCATGGGCCTAGCGAGGTATTACTATAGGTTTACGAACAATTTTGCAAAGGTTGCTCTTCTTATAACTTTCTTGCAAATGAAGGGAAAAAAGTTTGTATGGTCTCAAGAATGTGTGGTAGCCTTTTGTCAGCTCCAAAAAAAATTCTTATAGCTACCCCTATTCTCGTAATCCCTAACTGGAATGGGTAGTTCATAGCTTGGACCGATTCATCATTAGAAGGATAGGGAGGAATTTTGACTCAAGATGGTTGAGTCATGGCTTACGAGTCACAAAAACTCAAAGATCATAAAAGAAAATATGCCACCCATGACTTAGAGTTGGTTGTTGTCATGCATGCGCTAAAGTTGTGGCAGCATTACCTTATGGGTAAAAAGTTTGAATTAAAAATAGACCACCGTAGTCTGATTTATATATTTAACAAATAAAAGTTGAATGCACACCAATGAAGATGGATGGAACTATTATGTGACTTTGATCTTGAAATTTCTTATGTTAAGAGCAAGGTAGATCATGTGGCAAATACTTTGAGTAGACGCAAACACTTGGTTATATTATCTAGATTGCAGTCAGATTTGAGAAAAAATAATTTTGGAATAGCAGAAACAAGATCCAATTTATCCTAAATTTTGTAAATATCTAATGACGAACATAAAATATTTGGTTATTATGAAATAATGAGATTTTGGGGACATGTTTACATCCCTAAAATGGAAAATGTGAGGCAAATGATTATGTTTGAGGCACATAAAGCACAATATTCTACTCATCTTGATGTGGCTAAGATGCTACACTAACTAAAATGTCATTTTTATTAGCCTAAAATGAAGGTTGGTGTGATACAATTTGTGGCTAGGTGCTTGGAATGTCAAAAATTAAGGCAAAACACAAACACCCTAGTGGTCTATTGTATCCACATGACATTCCCAGCCACAAATGGTCCATGATTAGCATGGACTTTATTTTTAGTTTTCCCACAAATTGTTATAAGCATGATACTATCCTAGTTGTTGTGGATAAATTAACAAAGGTTGCATATTTATTGCTAGTAATTTACATGATGCAGCTATTTTAACAACAAAAATTGTGAAAGAGGTAGTAGGATCGCATGGAATTCTTGATATGATTATTTCAAGTCAAGATAAATTGTTTACTTTTCGGTTTTGGACCACATTAATGGCAACTTTTGGAACAAAACTAACTTTAGTTCTGCATACCATCCAAAAACTGTTGGTCAAATCAAAAATGTTAATCAAAATTTTGAAGACATATTTTGAACGCATGCAATGGACCAACCTTCTAAGTGGGAGGAATTTCTCCATTTGATCAAATTTGCACACAATAATTCTTATCACTCATCCATTAAGATGACACCTTTTCAAGTTCTGTATGATAGAAAATGCAAAACACCTCTTGAATGGGATGGTCTTGAGAATTGAGTGACTATTGGGCAATAATTGCTTTAGGAATATAATGAATAGATCTAAATAATAAGGCAAAGACTAAAATAAGCTTTCAAACAAGTAAAAAGTTATGCAAATTCAAAAATGTCACTTCACAAATTTTCTATGGGGGATAAAGCATTTATGTGTGTTAGACTGCAAAAAAGTTCTATCAAAATCAAAAAAATCTACAAAGTTGGCTCCATGATTTGTTGGTCCATTTGAAATTCTAAAATTAATCAACCCAATAGCATACTGCTTGACATTGCCACCTTCTTTGGTAAGGATTCATGACATTTTCCATGTTGCATTATTGCGTAAATATATTATTGAAATTTCTCATGTGCTAAATTAGTAGAATCTTCAGGTAGAGGCCAAGCAAATAACACTCAAACATGTCTAATTTCTAAACCAGTGCAACAGTTACTTGTGTAATTATAACATACAACACGTATTGGTTTAGTGGGACCAAATGAGCCCTTGTAGTGCCACTTGGGAAGATCAAGAACTTGTAATGCTGCAATGAAACGACTTGCACAATAAGGAATATAATAGTAAATATGCTGAAAATACTTGATAATAATATGCCACTTCGAGGGGGGTACCTCCAATAGTCTTCAGTAAGAACACAATACTCAATATCATATGAAATGAGACTCACTACCTCCTATATATACCTATTTGTGCCTAGGATATCACCCAAGCCGACTTAGATAGCCCTATAGAAGCGTTAGGCTGACCTAAACAACTAAATAACAATATAATAATGATAATATGACTTAATTAAGAGTTAAGATACCCACAAGTCGACTATTCATAACCATATACACTATAGAAGTAAGGGCATAACATGCCCTCCACCTTTACAAAAGCGTTGTCCTCAACGCTGATCAATTGTGGTAATTTCTTCATATAATCTTCATCATCCCATGTGGTAACTTCAACTAGATGAGGTAATATGTAACTGTTGATGTCCTCAACTTATTCATGTGTGTCTGGAAAATTAACTTTAGCTCCAAGATGTGTCTTCTCTTTGCATCTAGCTCTTGATGGTGATGAATGTATTCTTCCTTTACCTGAACCTTTTGATGTGCCATAGAGGAAAAGGTGAGGAATAGTGTCGTCGTCATCTTCTTTTTCTTCTTCTTCTTCTTCTTCTTCTTAAAGGTACTTAACATGCTTCGTATGTCTAATATATCTCCTCTTAGGCCACACATCTCCAACTTGATTGAGGAAATCTCTTCCTTGACCTTACTTACTTCCTCATTGGGATTAATATCCTTTATTGTTTCCCCATCCCTATTACGGGATTTCCCTAGTGTGACAACATTCGTTTTGCCTCTTGTTGCAAGCCTCGTCATGATGGAAACCAATAGTTTTGAAATAAATCACACAAATGAAATTTAAATTCTCTAAAATTTTTATTGTAACTTACTACAGCCAAGATACCACTTACCCAGAAACAACTCCAAAAAATAAGCAAATTTGCAGCCTTGAGAATGAATTTGTTGGAAACCCTAATTTTGCAATAACTAGATTATTTTTGCTTCAATTTCTCCAAGTTTTGGACTGTAGGCTCCTCTATTATGTCTTCAAAAACCCAATACAAATTATGCTCCAATTCAGTAGGATGTGAGAGATATGTAGATCTCAAATAAATTGTATAGAAATCATAATTCTACAATAATTCACTCAAATCTGCTCCAATTCCTCTAAAATCTGGACTATAGCTTCTCTAATATGGTCTTCAAAAACCCTTTCAAAATATTTAAAAAATTCTCTAAAATCTGAAAGTTATGCTCTTCCCAAAATCGCCTCCAATGTTGAGAAAAAATCTTGCCTCTACGGTGCCAAGATCATGCTCTGATACCATGTTGAGACATGGACCAGCTACGATTGAACCTAGGACCTTCCATCGCTGCTGGAGTGCTCTACCACTAAGCTACTGGCACCTCTTGGACCAGTCCATCATCGGTTCGGGTGTGGCTTATTTCCAACACCAACACCCCCCCTTAAGCCACACCTCTCGTGTGCTTGGGGCTCCTACCCTAGGCCTGGCTCTGATACCACTTGTAATGAAACAACTTGCACAATAAGGAATATAATAGTAAATATGCTACAAATACTTGATAATAATATGCCACTTCAAGGGGGATACCTCCAATAGTCTTCAGTAAGAACACAATACTCAATATCATATGAAATGAGACTAACTACCTCCTATATATACCTATTTATGCCTAGGATATCACCCAGGCTGACTTAGATAGCCCTATAGAAGCCTTAGGCCAACCTAAACAACTAAATAACAATATAATAATGATAATATGACTTAATTAAGAGTTAAGATAGCCACAAGTTGACTATTCATAACCATATACACTATAGAAGTAAGGGCATAACAAATGCCCTTCAATTTTGGTTTGAGATAAATATTGGTTTTCTATTGTTTTAGATAGTTGATATAGTTAGTAGTTTTATATTGCACTTTGACAGTCAGGATATTTGAGATGTTAGACTTATGTTTGATGCTTATTATGATCACGATGACATTATTGATATTTCAGCTCATGATGTGTTTCGACATATTTAGTTGATGGCTAGATGGATTATGCAGATTGATATAATCTTGGTTACGTAGTTTAATATTATCTAACTTCTAGTTAGGGATGCATATGTTATTGTCATGATCTCAGAGAAGGGACAGTGTAGTATTGCTCACTCCGAGCACCCTACTACGCTACGAATCCCTAACTCTATGTATGTGTTATGAAGGTATATATATATATTTGTATGCAACATATTGTTTTGATACAGGTTGTAGGTACCGAGCCTCGACTCCACCTGACTTAGCAGGTCTGAGCGGGCCCTTGCACCAATGGATAACGTTGATGGAGATAACATGAGGTTTATTCCATAGGTCAGTTCAATCTTCAGTTTGTTGGTCGTCATGTGGTTTGTAGGGTTATTGTCGAGTCCTTGTTTAGTCAGCCTATGTGTATTCTAGTATGCATAAATGGATCAATATTATTATAATGTTATTAATTGTCAAACATTATAGTATTTTTGCTTAGTGGTAAAATTTGAATACTTTTTAGTGGAATACTATTTAAGTAAATTTTAATGCAGAATTAATTGACTATTCTAATGTTTGTAAAAACATATATGTGGGTCAAAAGCTTTATTTTAATGCATTAATATATATAGTTATGTATAGAATCATTCTAGTGAATAATTAAATGTGGTTAGTTGTCATTTATGATTCCAGAGTGGGGAATCTCTGAAATAAGTAAAAATTTAAAATTCTTCTGGTGGAGAGGATTCTTGGGAACGGATTTGGTGTTAGTGGGCATTTATGACTCTTGGCTATTTTGTTTCTGGGGGGATTTTTGGGAAGGGGGTCATTCTGAGAAAGGGAGAAGGAAGAAGAGTTCAGGAGGAGGATTCAAATTTTGGAGCTTGAAAAGCACGGGTATGTCAATATTGTTGTATCGTTAAATTCTATGAATTTCTTTATTCTTGCCTATGTTGTGCCTAAGAAATTAGAATTTTTTGTTGCCTAGTTGCTCTCAAAGTTTTGGAAACTCTGAGTCTGAGTCATCTGCCTAAACGTCCTAGCTCCTCAAAGGAAACTGGTCCGTAATTCATCCGTCTTCAACTCTGTAATCAACTCATTATCAGTAGACTCTGTAACAAACTTGCCTCTTGATGCTCTTGCAGGACGATTCGATAATATAGTTATCCTGCAAAACCATCTCACTATAATACTTACCTTTTTCTTTGAAGGGATTGAATATATTCTTCACTTTGTAGTCAAATCGAGCAAAGGAAATTCTTAGTCAAATTGGGCTACCTTAATCTCGAGATCCCATCTTCCACTTCCTCCATCGATTCCTCTTTTCACTTGTGCGTCGGTCATTAGTTATAATGCTTGTGGTTCTGGGGGGGGGAATTTGAGTTCAAACCTTGTGTCCCTCATATGTTCTTAGTGCTTTCTATCTATCATTTTTTCTTGGAAATTTTAATCGAACCTTTTTAATTATTAGCGATCTCCTTGAAGCTCTTTATCTCTTAACCTAGCCCACGTTGTGAGGGCAATCCTTCAAGCTCCGATGCTGGGTCGATGCTCCTCACCAGCGCCCGCAGGGTCTGTCGACCTAAAGTAATCATTTTGCTTGATGCTTCTGCCAAAAACATAGTCTTTCTCTGTTTTGTGTGATCCGGTCCATCCCTGGCGATACCCTATTTCTTTGCCAAGTCTCGTTTTGTCTATTTCTGTAGTTGCTAAGCACCCAAACCAGTTCTTCAGCTGAAGATTAATGATGATGCATGTCTCCTCTAGATTAGCTTACGACAGTGGTGTTGCTAGAATTTTGGAACCCTCGCCCTGATTGCACCCTCAGAACTCCTCTTTACCAATTTTTGCTTGCTTTAAAACTCTCAGCGAATCCCTCCTTGGTCGCCGTTAGTGATGAGAAATGTAATTTCATGGAGGCTCAATGGATGTAAGTCCGTAGTTTTAGTAACCTTCTTTTCTTGCTCTGTTTATCAACGAAAGTCTAGGCATTCACCGTGTTCTGTCGACACATCGGATGGTGAAGTTAGATGTTTGGTTTGTTTCTTTTTTTATTTTTTTTATTTACTGTGTAATGTTCCTCGACCACCATAGTTGGATGGGTCGTCGAAATCCCTGGATAGTTCTTTTTATATATAAACTTTTCCACTTGTAGAGGCTTAAGGAATTAGTCGAATAATACAAGTTGTCTCAATGATATTTTTTTTATCCTATCTAATTCGGAACTGTAGGAAACCCGTGTCTCTTTGCATGTTAGACTTAGTTGTATAGTGGTTTGTTTTCTAGTATGCTATCTAACTAGTTTAAATAAAGCATCGAATAACATTGATAATTGGTGTTACTTAAGTGATTAAACTTAGGATGTTTCATTTTAAAATTTTATTATTTTGGATGCGGTGAGAATAAGTTTAATGTTTTGGTTTTAAGCTTTTGTAATAAATTTAATTATGGGGTTAAAGGAAGACAGTATTAGAGTAGAATATAATTTAATCTAATCAAAATTTTACCCTTGCCAATTGATGACTTTAACCGTTATTTTCTTTATATAATGGTCAAAATTAATATTATTTTAGAGTCAAATGTGGAGTTCGAAATAGTCCTTAGAATTATAAGTTGTATTATGATGTCTGTCATTGTATTAATCTAATGATGTTAAACTATTATTCTTTATTGAGCAAGTTTAGTGTCTTGTAAAGTTTGGAGCTCTTTATTGTCGATAATGCGTGACTATAGAAGGAAGTAAGAATGTTTTGGATATGGGTTGTAAAGTTGTATTAAACTTTTTGTTGAAGTGTTTCATTTTCGTAAACCTTGTCTGAAATTGGTATGTTGAGTCATTAATATCATAGTGTAAGGTCGCCCTTGGAACACAATTGTATATTATTATCAACTTGTAATAATGATGGTATTGAGTTTTTTTTTTCTTTTTCTTATTTATTCTCGTTGGCCCTAAATCATATTGGTCTAAGGGAAAGTCATAGTCGTTTAACCTAGTTTCCATATCGGGAGATGTACTTTTGTAACATGGAAAAGAGTTCAAATTACCGACTCCAGAGGCTTAACTGCTTGGGTTTCAACTTGTTATTTGTGTCATTCTGTTCCAGTGATGTATTGTTTTAAGTTTTGAAGTGGATAAGAGAACTTTTATTGTTGTGGTCAAAGTTTGAATGGCCTATGTGATGGATCGGATTGTAAGAAATGGATGTCTTGTAGACCCTTGTCCATGCATGTTTTGGTTTTTGGATGCTAGTTGTACAAAGGAGAGTGGCTTCCATGGTGGGGCCAGTGCCCAAAGTGGCTGCCTCGATAACCCCATGGAAGTTGTAATCCAGTGATAACTTAATTAATTTATCTAGGAGGGTTGGGTAGTAATTCATATAATAAGATAAGTATGATGCCTCACCCATGCCTTGAGTGCTCTCACAAGCTAACGATGGGATGAGAAGGCATGGTTGGCAAGGTCGACCTCCTTGTCTCCATGAAAGGATGTGTCGGCTCTGCATGTGTCACCCTATGGGGCCGGTGCCTATAGAGAGGTTGCCTGGATAACCATAGATGGGGGCTGGTTTCTAGTGAGAGATAGCTTGGACAACCCATGCTAGGACCATGCGATGACACTCTCCTTACTACAGCTTAAGTACTTGTTTTTTATCTTCGTTGATGCCTCTAGAGAACTATACTGTCATATCTTGATGTGACTTGTCCTCATGATTGTCTAGTCTTATTGATTGTCTTGATGTGTTGACTGGTCTTGTTGATTGGTGTAGTCTCAATTATCTGTTTAATCTGTGTTGAGTTGTCTTCTGGTACACCTAGTCTTCGGGAGAACCTCATTGTTATCTCCTAGCTCGAAGGGGTGGACCTCAGGGATCCACGTGGTTGGGTGGAAGAGCTATCCATTGGTCTTCTTGGATGTTATGGTTCAAGATCAATGCAGAAGTGTTCTAGTTCCAGATTTGTTCTACATCTTCAGAGTTGTAGTATACATTCAAAATTGTATTATTTTGTAAACCGATGTGATCGGATTTGAAATCTTGAATTGAACCTTTGTAATTATGTATCTCTGCAAATGTATAATGTAATACTCTTTTGTTGTATTATGATGTATATCACTTGTATTGTTATAATTTTATCTGATGCAGTTATGTTCCCTAGAGGTGTTAGTTGTTCATTTCATTTAATGTTGTTAATAGTGTAATTATATTTAATGATTAATGCTTTTACCTGCTTCAAAAAAAATTGTTATTTTTTCTCTTGGTAGTCTAACACTCTAGGGTTGCATGACGGGGCATCACAGAACTCAAGGAAGCAAATTTTCTAGTTTCATTTCACAGCAATTGATATTTAAATTTGCTATAGTAAACTTAAGAACTTATTTATTGATTATATCGTACCAAGGACAGTACTATTTTAAGGAGGGTAGGATGTCATGGGCCTCCCTCATCCTATTAAACTTGTTCGAATGTCAATTATGTTATTGATTATTCAAATGGATGATTATGGTTATTTGATGGTATTAATTATTGTTGACAATTTCCTATGTGCAGGGATTTGTTTAAGATGGCAGGACATTTGATTGTCTAATTTTCAAAATTTGTTTATCTAATTTTGTTCAATGTTAAGAATAAATAAACTAGTTGTAACAGTTGATTTTGACATGGTAGGAAAATTGTACAAAGCATAAACATTTTACATTAAAGAAGGGGCACCCAGTAAGGTACATTTGGTTGGGGGCAATTGGGTTAAATTTTGTTCTTGATGTCCTAAGTGAATGTTGTTCCAATCTTTGTCTAAGTCATTCTCTTCGATCGTTTGATTTCTTGTACCAGTTGTGAGTTTCTATTATGTCCTTTATTGTTAGTATTTTCATACAACCATATTGTGTTGTACAATTATGTGTATATACATATTGTATTGATATCATTAGTTTAAAAGACATTAATGGTCTGAACTATGGCATGTTTTGTTATTAGCTTAAAAAAGAACTTAGTAATAGTATATCATCATAACACACATATATATAGCACTTAAGGTGATAAATGTATTAAGATGACTTTGAAGTATGGCCTAAGACCATGGGCATAACAAAGTTTAAATCTTTTTATAGATTTTTGTGGCAGTTGTGGTAGTTGTTAATGCAATCCTTGAGGACTTAGCTGGTAGTTTAACCACAAGAATTTATGTTGGACTGGTAGTCCATATGCACATGCATTAATCAACATTTATTTTTTGCAAGGCTCAAAGAATGAAGAACCATCTTCTCATTTATTTGGCATTTTTCATTTGGTGTCTCCATGAACAAACAAATTAGTTGTTCCTCCATGCATTATTTTTGTTATTTTGAAAGAGTCTGCTAATATAATTTCTACTATATAAACTAATGGCTACAATTGGAAGAGTGTGGAATGGGATGTGCATGAAAATATTAATCATTTTGGTGGAATTTTCTAGTAAAAGGTTATGGGCTTGCTCTTCCACTACAGTCGAAGGTGCCTGGTAACTTTTTTTTTTTTTATTGTGTTCTTGTTCGAATACTTGCATAATTAGCCTTAACTAGCCTATGTTATCTGAAAACAATTGGTTGATAAAACTCTTTTAGAAAATATGGATTTAGGTATCCTCTGTTAAAACGATTTCAATTGAAATTGTGTATTGTGGTTTTATTATAGTAGAAGGGTTTTAATATTGGTTGGGTTTAAAGGTATTCTTGTAGATTTGGGGAAAATGTGAAAACTGGTATTAGCTATAATTTTTACTCACAAAGGTAGTATGAGTTGGCTATGTTATGAAATTTAGATTGTTTAACCATGGATAGGGTTGCTTGACCTTGTATATTGTGGTTGTGATAGTTGTAACCATCTCGACAATCAATGGTCATACTTACTTCTATGGCTTATCAAGTTGACAGTTACTATGTTGGAAGTGGGTTATTGTTATTTGATTGTGTCGACTACCATACTTCTATGGCTTATCAAGTTGATAGTGGGTTATTGTTATTTTGTTGATAGTGTCATACTATTATGGCTTGCTATGATGATAGTCATTATTAACAATGTTTTGGTTTAAACTATTGATGGCTTACAATTCATCATTGATAGTATTTATTTGACTATTGATGGTTTATTATTATTAACATAACGATAATTTATTATTGTTATTTATTTGTGTTGGTTTGACTATTGGGGACTTACTATGATGGTAGTCGATTATGGTTATTTGACTGTAAGTTGGCTTTGAACCTTGGGTACTTGTGTATATTTGAATGTAATGTGTTGATGTGTTAGTTTGGGTCAATGACTATAGTGAAGTAACAATGGCATGAATTATTGATGGTATATCTAGTTCTTATCATAGTCATGGTCCTTGAAAGGGAAACAACTATAATTTGGGGCCATGGGTCTGCTAAATGTATTTTATTGTGGAAGTTTGTGAAGTCTTTAAGGTTGTATGATTGGGAGTTAAATTAATCTATTGGGAATTTCCTACAATTACTAAATACCTTATCCTATGCCTAGGAGAGGGGTTTGGGCTAGGTGAAGGACCAGTGATAGGGATTGTTTGATGAAAAATGTTTATGCAATTCAACTACTTTTCTATTGGTGAATGTTGTCAAGACATAGCCAACTTTGCAGCAAGATCCATCCACCGCAAAAGGAATGTGGTACCAACACATCCAAGAACACAATGTATACAAAAAAACACTCTTTGAAATACTTATACTTAGATATAAGTATTGGCTCCATAGATCTAATATAATATATAGATGTGTCTATATGAAAAAGGATGTAATAGAGAGAATAGAAAAAGGGAAAATAGAATAAGATACCAAAGGAACAAAAGGAAGATGATGTAATAAGATAAGATAACAATGTAATATAGGAGATGATAGATATAGAATAGGAGAAATTGTAATAGAATGTGTTTGCGATACAATCTAATGTTGTAATAGAGTTATATATGGTGAATACAATATACAGCAAGTTGATTTGGGTTATATGTAATGTGTTATGATGCATGTGTATGTTGGTAGATGGCTTTTATTAATTTTACATATTCTTTCCTATCGCAACCTTCTATAATCCACTGCATGTGCTCTAATCCTCTTCTTATCCTTAACACTGAGGTATAAATACAACATTTCAAATAACTTAGGCCCAAATCTTTGAGTTGCGCTCATTCTTTCAAGCAATGAATTCTATAACTCTCTTCAACGATAGATGTTGAACAAATTAATTATATTGTACTTTCTTGAATTAGTTTAAATTGTCTGCATTGTTGTAATTTAGAAATGACTCTAGAAGGTTCATTACATTGAATATTTTTTGTTTATTATAAACAATAATATTATGTTTTTGATTAAGATAAGCAACTTACAAGGAGCTAAACCCTTTACAAACAAGGCCCCCAGGGAAGAACAAAACACGCCTCAAACAAGTCAAACACAACACTGAAGTAGTACAGAAACTACAAACAAATAGCAGCCTAGCTGCAAAACAAACTAAACAACACCAAATCCCGACGGAAAAAATCTAACTCCCTTAACCCTCTATCGCGAAGCAGCGACAAATTTGGGGAGCCTTTCTTCTTTCTTTGCACAACAGTCCAAGCAAACATTGAGTCTAAATCCTCAAAACAAGGCGAGAGGAGGGGATCCTCAGCAGAAACCGCATCCAAAGAAACGTCACGCGTTGAGCGAGAAGCTGACAACCCAGAAGAAGAATCAAGGATCGACAAAGAAGCATCCCGGCCCATGGCAGATGGGACCAAAAAGGGAGTCGAAGGTCCAACAAAGACAGCCAACAGGGATCGGATAGACCCTGCATGATCAACAATAGCAAACCTAATCACCAAAGGCTCCACACGAGGGGCTGCCAACAAAGAATCTTGGGAAAGGTTGTTCTCCTGGAAAGAATCACCCTCTAGGGAAGACTCGCCCACCTGGGAAGAACCATCCGTCGGGGAAGCGCAAACAGTCAAATGATCAGTGAGTGCATTCTTCCACCAAGTTGCCGCACCCTTGCGACGAGAACAATAATATTATGTTATTCATGAGATATAGACTACAAAAAAATGTTGATAGTTTATTTTGATCATTTTAGAAGTTGATTAGTTCCTATGAATATTTGAAATTAATTATACACCAAGATTCTTCATAATGTTATTTTATTGACAAATAAACGAGATCTTTTTTATTGTTGATATATGTTTATCATATTGATGTTATTTGAAAGATTGAATTAGATTACATTGGATAAATGGAAAAGAAGTTCTCTATTAAAAATAAAAACAAATTAGATCTAAAGTATTATTGTCTATTTCATTTAAGTCATATTATGTTCATTTACTTCAATTGTTTTAGCGAAAGGATTAACTTAATTGAAAGTACCATTTAAATTTGGATATGACGATCATTTTCCAAAATATCTCGTAATCCCTTGAAAGTTGGTATGCATGTTGTGCATGTTAGGAAGTAAAGGCTATAATTAGATTTCTGAAATTTTGTGGAATTTTCTATTTTTGAATTTTGAAGTTCTTGGGTGATGTTATCAATGGTGGATTCAGGGGTTTTCTAGTTTTAAA
Source organism: Cunninghamia lanceolata (assembly GCA_027924645.1). NCBI lineage: Eukaryota > Viridiplantae > Streptophyta > Pinopsida > Cupressales > Cupressaceae > Cunninghamia > Cunninghamia lanceolata. The sequence continues at coordinate 365,443 of BSBN01000529.1, forward strand.
CCTTTTTGATGAAAACCAAAACTTGAATTCAAACCTTGTTTCTATGTTTTATTTTGTGAGACGAAGAGTCGCATGAATCTTCTGAGATTCTCAACCTTTTGGATATGAGGACCACAAACTTTGACCTCATTTTCTATTCTTCACTTTTTGGCTATGGTTGACTTTTTTTATATTTTTCATCCTTCGATGCAGGGATCCCGAACTTGGACCTCATTCTCTAGACCTTAATTTGGTGGGTCAATGATACAAGGATCATAATATTTAACCTTGTTTTTGTGCCTTGACCATAGGGGCAAGGGTTGACTTTGAACCTAAAATTGGACGCTAAGGGAAGGAATAGAGTGGACCATGTTGCACCTTCGAGATCGGGGATGTCCCATTAGGAAGTGCCATATGGGTAACTTAATGAGAAAAATTGAATTGGGGGTTTAAACATTTAATTAAAATTTAAATCAAGATGATACTATGCCATTACTTACATTGAAGACATGTTTAGGGGATCGAGCAAGTTATGTCATTACTTGTTGAATTCATGTTAAGGGAGTCATGCAAGATAACAATGACACTCTACACCCGATGTTTAGTAGTCTTTATCCTAATTTCATTTGCTCGTTGGTACCTGATGTTCCCTTGAGATTTCTTGCTTGAGTGTAATGTGTCGACTCATTGCTTGATTTTGGTGGTTATTGCCACATTTCTTATGTCCTATTGGATAGTTTGTTTTATATTATTTACTTGATTTTATGATGTATGTTCTTGGAATGTGTGATGCCATGATTGTCATACCCCATATGGTATTGTTTGTGTATGATTGCCCAATCGACCGTCTCTCAATTCAAAGGGGTGGGAATAAAGGTTCCACATGGTTGGGTGGCGTTGTATCACCGTTGGGGCAAGCTAGATTCCTAGATTGCTCTTATCTACCATGTCCAAGATGGACTACTGGTAGATTGTATAAGGGAGTGAATCGCGGAGAATGTCCTGAGTCTTGGTTGTTGTGTCTACTAGATCTTTGGTAGAGTAAATTCCTTGAATCATTGTTGGAGTAAGAGTCAATGTTATATGAAGTGTTTGAGAAAAGTTAATAATCGTAATTGTATTCATATGAATCTCTTGATGTGTGTGAACATGCAAGTTGTATGAATATCATGTATGTATGACAATGAATGATGTTTATTTAAGTTCCTAAATGAACTTAGTTGTTATTCTTGTCCAAATGCATCATGTAAATGAGTTATGCTTGAAATGCTTGCTTAGAATGCAAAATTTTCAAAAATGTCTCGTAATCCCTTGAAAGTTGGTATGCGCATTATTGTGCATGTTAGGAACCAAAGGCTACAACTAGATTTCTGAAATTTTGTGTAAGCAAAATTTTCAAAAATGTCTCGTAATCCCTTGAAAGTTGGTATGCGCATTATTGTGCATGTTAGGAACCAAAGGCTACAACTAGATTTCTGAAATTTTGTGTAATTTGGTGTTTTTGAATTTTGATGTTCTTGGGTGATATCATCAATGGTGCATTTGGGGATTTTATGGTTTTAAACTTTTTTGATGAAAACCAAAACTTGAATTCAAACCTTGTTTTTATGTTTTATTTTGTGAGACGAAGAGTCTCATGAATCTTTTGAGATTCTCAACCCTTTGGATACGAGAATCACAAACTTTGACCTTGTTTTTTGTGCCTTCACCATAGGGGCTATTAAAATAATATTTAAGTTAATTTATTAATGGTCAATAATGTATTATATTAGATTGTTTCTAAGTTTGTTAGCTTTAGTCTTTTTAGCTACTTCTGTATTTTAGAAACATTTGTATTTCATATTTTAGAAACATCATTTGTAATTCTTTATAAGAGCTTTGCTCTTTTGTAAATAAATTAATTCAATTTTTTACCAAAACATGGTATCAGATCGGGCGAGCGAGAAAAACGAGTTTTTGAAATTTTTTTCCTCTGCTCTCTAAATCCGTACAGCTCATACGACTCCTTGCTCTTTGTTTTTCAATTTCCTCTAGTTGTGTTCTTTCTCAGTGTCTGGTCGTGACTTCTTCTTGGCATATCCTACTTTGGTCGTGATTTTTTTGGGTCGCTGTCTGGTTTTTCTAATGTCGCGATTCTATGAGGTCACGATTTTGTGCCTTCTAAGAGGTCACGATTTTGGAGATTGTGTTTTTGTTGTGACCTTCTGTCGGCGTTAAATCCCTTGGTTGACGTTTGTTTGATCACTGTTTCCGGTAAAAAAAACTTCGGCACTTTCTTTTTTTGGCATTTTTCAGCAGTCGATTGCCAGTATTGGCATCTGCTTTGATCTCTGTCTGCAGTTTGTTCAAGCTTTGGTGGACGCCGCTTCATCTTTGTTCGGCGGATTGATTCTATTAAGTTGCGCCCACGATCATCACCCATACCAACGCTCAAATCCAGCACTCGCGATTTGAAAAGTCGTGGTCACCATTTGATTTCTGGGTGGTGTCTTTTATTGTGGTTGGCGAAAGTCTTTTAATAACCTTGGTCGTGGTCTCTTGCCTTCCCAGCCAGCGATCACATTGAGAACCAAGCACCCAGCCCCTATTTGGTTTTTCTTCTATTTTGAAGCTACAGACTTCTGGGTATTTTCATCTGCAATCAACATCGGGATTTGTGCCTTGAAATCCATGCTCAGATTTCAAGCCTATTTTTTCAGTCTCAGAGTTTGTGTCGTCAAACCATCAATTTGTACCTCATTTTTTGTGCCTCAGAAAGCGTGAAGGATGGCGTCTTTGTCCAACATCATGTTGGTAGTCAGAAGTTCAACGGCCGCAACTACAACACCTGGAAAGTAGCATATCATGACCATATTTGAGTATCAGTGCCTTGACCAGATTATTCTAGGCAAAACTACACGTCCTCCAATCGCGGGTAAAGATCGGGACAAATTTGATGAGCAAAATTGAGAAGCCCTGATTCTCATTAAATTGTTGGTCACCGATGACCAACTGCCTCAGGTGCCGTCTGGCAAAATTGCAAAAGAAATCTGGGATCATCTGAAGGACCTTCATGAGACATCTGACAAGAGTCGAGCGTTCTTTCTGAAGAACATGTTTTCCATCATGATGGATGAGAAAACAACTCTACAGGAGCACTCGACAAAAATCAAGGACATCCGTGATCAGTTGGAGGCGATTGGTTGGAAGATGGAGGAGGAAGATATGGTGGTCATAACTCTGAAGAGTCTGCCCAAATCATATGAGCACTTTATTGAGATGCTCAACATTACCTCAACTAATGTGGACTTGAAGTTACCAGAGCTCTGCAACAAACTTCTGCAACAGGATCATTGGAAACAACAATTCGATAGCAGTGCTAGTTCATCCTCCACGGAGCAGGCATTTACTGCCAAGTCCTTTCAGAAGAATAAGGGCAAAAATCAGCCATCTCAGTAGACCAGCCAAGGTCAATCCTAGGGTGTAGTTGATAGATTGACCATTAAGGGAGGGTATTAAAATAATATTTAAGTTAGTTTATTAATGGTCAATAATGTATTATATTAGATTGTTTCTAAGTTTGTTAGCTTTAGTCTTTTTAGCTACTTCTGTATTTTAGAAACATCTGTATTTCATATTTTAGAAACATCATTTGTAATTCTTTATAAGAGCTTTGCTCTTTTGTAAATAAATTAATTCAGTTTTTTACCAAAACAAGGGCAAGGGTTGATTTGAACCTAGAATTGGATGCTAAGGGAGGAGTAGAGTGGACCATGTCACACCTTCAACATTGGGGGATGTCCCATCAGGGTGTGCCATATGGGTAACATAATGAGGAAAAATGAATTGGGGGTTAAACATTAAATTATAATTTGAATCAAGATAATGTGATGCCATTACTTATGTTGAAGGCATGTTTAGGGGATCGCGCAAGTTATGTCGTTACTTGTTGAATACCTATTTAGGGGGTCGTGCAAGATAACGATGACACTCTATGTCTGATGCTTAGTAGTCTTTATCCTAATTTCGTTGGGTCATTGGTACGCAATGTATCCTTGAGATTTCTTGCTTGAGTGTGATGCTATGCCAACTCATTGCTTGATTTTGGTGGTTGTTGTCATGTTTCTTATGTCCTATTGGATACATTGTTTTGTATTGTGTACTTAATTTTATGGTGTATGTTCTTAGTACATGTGATGCCATTATTGTGTCATATCTTGTATTGTATTGTGTGTGTATGATTGCCCATTTGACCGTCTCTCAATTTAGAGGGGTGGGCTTGAAGGTTCCACATTGTTGGGTGACATTGTACCACCGTTGGGGCTAGCTGGATTCCTCAATGTGCTTGGAGAGCATGTCGTGTTCCTTTCTACTTGCGACATGGTGAGTTTTCTAGTATTGGTTGTATTTCCTTCTATTTATATTATGTTCTTTGGATTGAGTTGTTTAGATGTAAATTATCTTTTTGCTTGAAGATGCATTATCATGTTGTTATTGCTATGTTTATGCTTTTGTTATCAGGCTTAAGTTATGTTAGCCTCATTCTTTGTAATTGTGCCCATTTTGAACGTTCTCATTTAGTCAACTTAAAGCCCATAGGTGCTCGAACGTTTGGTCCAAGCCATTTTCTCCCAACACAAAAACCGAGGAAGTTATGCCTTGTCAAATGAGAAAACGAGTCTTGTTCATTTTTTCGTTGTCTCTTTTTCTATTGGTTGTTGTTGCAAATCGGACTTCACAATCCAAATTTCATGCAATTCAGAGTTATCAGTGCAAACTACAGGAGGGTCAGAGTTCGAATCCCATCAACACTTTGCATGATGCAAAATGCATGTCGAACCTCGAAATCTAAACCGCTAGAGGTGCTTTATCTCGGACTTGTGTCAGGGCCTTGTTTAGTGTGAGTTGCATTTCGGACTTCGAACCTCGAAATCCAAACCTTTAGAGGTGCTTTGTCTTGGACTTGTGTCAGGACCTTGTTTAGTGCGAGTTGCATTTCAAACTTGGAAGTCCGAAATGCATATCGTTGTTCAGACCCCGAAGTTCGAAGTGCTTGGTGCACATTAAACCCCAAAGTTCGAGAAGCGTAGTTGTGTTCGGTGTTAGTCAAACTCCGAAGTCTGAAGCCCTATGATTTTGACTTAGAAGTCCGAGTGGGTGTAGGATGCAAGTTGTAACCCAGAGCCCTAACCTCAAGCGAGTGTTGCAAGATGCAAACTGCAAACCCAATACCAAAGTCTGAGGTTAGTGCATTGTGGTAAATACAACTTGGGGGCCTAAGGTTGAGCTACAAGGCTGAGTGGAAATTTGCAATTTTGTCTCTAAAGCCCGAACTTTTGGCAGCTTTGAATCTGTGCTTTCCATAACTTGAGATATTAGAGGAGTGGCCTAATAGAAAGCTTGTAAGGGTTCTATAGTGATCTTGGAAACCCTAACTCTCATTCATATCTCATTTTTAGTGTTAATCATGTGTTTTGTCCCATGGTGCTTTTAAGTCTTCTACTTGTGTCACCTTGCATTGTGCATTTGTGTGCACATCAAGTGTGTAATATCCCTTTCTAGGATGATTGAAATTTTTGCAACTTTTAGATAAGATTTCTTGCACAAAACCACATAAACATTCAAATACAATCATACATATATGTAACCATGAAACGCCATTGCATATATCATTGATTCAATATAAAAAGATATCAAAAGCTTGCTGCTGATTGTATATATCAGTCACTGTCATAATCAGATCAGACTTGAACAACTTATAAAAATGTCAACTAGTTGCCACCAAATGTCCTTGTAACCCTAAAACATGAAAGAGCTATCAATGTCCAATGGAAATAGACTTCAAATATCACTGTTGCAGCCTCATAAAATGAACTGATTACATCATATTGACTGTTGTTATGTCTGATACAAAATGTATATATGCCTAGAAATCTTCTAGAAATCAAAACAATAACAAAAACTCCTCTTGAAGCCAAACGATGGAACCCTAGATGCAATATCTTGTGTCAACAATGCTCCCAAACCAATATCTTCAATCAAAACTTGCATAAGAACCCTGAAATACTATTATCAGCTGGCTGTTATAAGAAATCAGAACTGAAAATATATGTTAAATCTTCATATAATGATGATCTCTCCAAATCGACTACTTTGGTATGACATCCACAATGACCAAGGGTTATAATAATGTCAAATTCACTTCAAATGCTCCTTAAACCTGCAATATTAAGCTCAAACAGTGAATTCTGTATGAATCATTTCACAACTAGTATGGGGTCATCTCCATACATAAACAAGGGGTCATCACCTTGCCAATAAAATGAAAATCAGAAATTCTCATTCATAAACAATAAAAAAGAAAACATACCATAGCACCATATATTGCAAATTGATGTTCAAGTCCTCTATTTAACTCCTCAAGCATGGACGTCCTTCTTCATTGGCATTTTGAATTGTAGCTGGAATTCCACCAATGATGAGCAATGAACTTGAACAATATTGAATGAGTTACATCTAAAACACACTCATTTAAAACAATGTTTTATTGCTTAAATGAGATACATATATACATTTACAATTCTCACAACTTGCCTTGGCGTCTCCCAACAACTTGCATACAATCATTTAATATACTTCAAAGCATTTAAAATCTTGATCCTTCACATAACCGACTAGATATTTGGCATTCAATTTATGAACTTGCATTTAAAATGCTCCTCTATACTTGCATCAATCCACAACTACCTCATGTGCATGCATTAAATGATGATATTTGCATTTAATAAAACCCTTGCCTTAGCCGATCACTAACCACTTCATGAAATGCATTGAATAAACCAATCTATCCAAATGCAAGCATTTAATAAAATAAATTTGCATTTAAAATAATTGTTTTTGACTTTGCGAATGCTCCAACCGTTGGCTCTCCTTTGAATGCACAAATATTATTTAAATTGCCTTTATTCTTTTCTAGCATCGATTCTCCTCGTGACACAAGAACCAATGGAAACGCCACCTCATAATACCAATCGATCCTCTTGAAATTTCATCTAAAATGCCAATCGATCAAATATGATAATCATTGGAATTTGCTTGGACCTATTTGTCATGTCCCTATAATGATTTATAATTGAATCATTTATTTAAATAATAAGTTATCTTTATATAAATTAAATATATAATATATTTATTTAAAATATATTATTAATATGTATTATTTAATAAATAATATTATTAATTTAATATAATATAAATATTATAAAATATATGAAATATATATATTTAATTAACTAGACATATTATAAATATAAATATTTTTAGTATAATATTTATGTGAATAATTAATAAGATTTATTATTATATATAAAAATAAATATTATGAAGAGTCTTACCCATTAAAGCTATTACCCATTAAAGTTAGAAAGTAAAGTAATTTGGAATAAGGCAATTAAGTTGGTTGATACCAGCGATCACATAAATAAATAATATATTATAAATATATCTAATAATATAAATACAAATATTATTATTATTATCTTATATTGTAATATAAATATAAATAATACAATATAAACCATATATCATTTATTATGATATAAAATAAATAATATATCATTTATTATAATGATATAATATAAATAAACATCTTTTAACCTATACTCTTATGATAAGGGAGTTACGTATGGTTAGAACTAGTTTTACCACAAAAGGGAATTAATATAAAATAATAATAATTATAAGAGGGTACGTCTTTTACCACCAAGCATAATAAAAGATGTGCCTCTTCGAACATATCCCTTGAAAGGGAAATAAATAAAGGTTGTGAGATAGAAGGAAAACATCATCAGAAGAAAATATAAAAAGGGTATCGGATAAATACATATATTTAGATCTGCATTAATTATATATTTCTGAGTCATAAGTTGGAAAAATGTCATAAATTAATATATAGAGATATGTACATCAGCAGTAAAAGGGGAGTGAAATATATATTATAAAATATATAAACGGCAACAACAAAACAATAAAAATTATATTACGGCAGCATAGGTAGAATTTCAGGTAAAGCTACAACAGGCAAGTAAGTATTTATATTTAATTTGTTCAATCTATAATTGGTAAAAATAAATAGTAAGATTATTATATATTAAAGAATAAATATATATATATATATATATATATATATATATATATATATATATATATATATATATATATATATATATATATATGTATGTGATCCCTATATCAAAATAGAACTATACTATGTGAACAAATAGTTGATTGAAAGTACATTCTTAAATAAAGAAACATGATTGAGACATATATGAACATATATATACATTATGAAAAGAAAAACATAACCATCCCATCACTTCCATTTCCTATAAATATAGGAGCGGCGGTCTTGTTAGGGAAAGGTGGGGTAATTCCATCACGATGGATTGGAGAGGGTTTAACACGCCTTAGACAAGGATGCTAGGGAGAGGCAGAGTAATTCCATTCCCAATCGCATTGGAGAGGGTTCAACGCGCCCTAGACATATAATTTCCCCATCCATGGTTAAGGAATAGAAGGAAGATGATATGAGAAGATGAACTTAGATTATTACTTCTATATTTCTCTATTACTTCATCCTTAAAGGAATGTTAGGTATTGTGGGGAGAGGCGGAGTAATTCCATCCGTATTAAGGCCCGTAGGCTGGGACATAGTTTCCCGTAGGCTGGGTCAAGAGATGGTTTCAGCGCGCCCTATACATGTGAAGCCTAGTTCTATGAGGAAGAGTAATTAGGAAAATATGCATGATTGAATTATGGAACATATTATAGAATAGTTATCAATAGCAAGTAACAATTAGGAAATAAATAATCCTTTAACAAGGAATGATGTGAATACATTATCATTGATCTTATTTGATCTTATCATTGAAGTTTATTGATCTCTAACGTTTCTAATGTCTCTTAAGAATCACTTTGAATGCAGATTTAGGTTTAAGTGTTTCCACTAGAAAGGGGACATTACACTATTCTTCATGGGCGAATCCTCTCCTTCAATGTTGGCTACAATAGATGACATTATAAAATAGGTCCCACCTAGAGTAACTCCTTATTCCCTTAAAACTCCATAAAAATAGATTAGAGAAAATGTAATTAAAGATTCCATTTTCCCTCTTATTCCATCATTTGAAAATTCAAATCAAATAATTGAAATACAATTTTAATATTGCATTTCCCATATAGCTCAATAACACACTAGTTGATCCAACTTTCCGGTTCTCCATGCATAGACATTTACTAACTTTCCGGTTCTCCATGTATAGAAGCAAACTCAACTAGCAAATATAACTTAGCTCAAAATGGGGACATTACAAAGTGTGTCATTACATATTGTTATGACACCTTGGGCACACAGTAGTGTAGTATGGCTTGCTTGATGCCACTTTTGTATCGTGAAAAATTTGTTTGTTCAATTTTTACCCTCTAATGTCTTAAGCATAAGCTTGGGGCATATATATATAAATGGATACTCAAATTTCTACAAATCTAAGTATACATATCACATCAAAACTTAAGTTTAGACATTCATTAGTGATAGTAGTGTTGTAGAGATGAGAAAGTAGATTATATTTATCTAGGGAATGATTAGAGTGTTAATTAACCTTTTACTCTATAGACTCTGGAGTCATATAGGGATGTATTTTATTTCCCTTCAACCTTATATTTTAACAAAATAATTTTGTAATTTACTTGTTTAGGTTGTGAGAAATGTTAGATGCTTACTAAACATATAATGTTACCTCTATGCTATATGAAAAGCAAATTGTGATGAGGGAATGATGTCTTTGTAAGCTTTATGATATATTAATATTATATATAGGGTAAACTTATTTCATCTTTCAATGTGGCCAACAAATTGATTTTTATGAGATGGTCCTAAATTGTTTTTTGGAAGCCAAATTTGTAATATTTAGTGATAACTTCGAATTGCGAAGAAGAAAACACTAGTATTAGACATGGATGAAATGAAAGTTTTTAATAACGTCTATGAAACTCTATGGGACCCGAGAGTAAAACCAACCGGCCAAACACCAAAACCGGCCTCAAATGTTACTTCTAACTATCCTCTATTTCTTTGTTGATCTTGGATCTTCTGTTATAGATTTTAATCAAGTAGTTTGTTGTATTTGCTATCTTTTCCTCTTCAAACAAGATTGTTAAAGCTTCAACTTTTATAATATCAACGTATTTGCTCTGTATGTCCTCATATGTCATTAATTCCATGATGAAATGCCATTCCATTTCCACCGATCTTGACATGCAAAGGAAACAAACCCTTTCTGATCATTCCTCTTTGGGTGTTTTCCATCTCCATGTTTTGCATCTAAGATGGTGTGAACTAATTTTCAGCTGGGCAATTAGCATTTTAGCCTTCCATTTTATTTCCGCTCCTATATAGTGTTTTTTCTCGTGGTCACATGTGGGATTGAAATTCTTGACATAATATTCTCATTTTTGTCCGTGTTGTTTTATCCACATGGCATCTTTGACTTTCTCCCTCACATACCCCTTGATTCTACATTGGTGTTTGGGCACTCTTGCATGCTAATGGCCCATTTACTTAGCCACTTGGCATTTTGCTTCATCTATGTATTCTTCCTTCTATTTAGCTTTTCCTCCGCTGCTATTTTGGGCCACTAGTGTCCCTCCATGTTCTATTTTCTTCAAGCATCCTATTTGCTGAATCAACACTGTCGCCTCAACCCGGAAGGCAGCAGCCTTGGCTAATATGATCTCCTATGGGACCATGGTTTTTATTTTGAAACTGCTTGTAATTAAATGTTTTTGTAACCTTTCTATTTGTCTCCATTTCGTTGCTGACGTGTTACTTCCCCAAACTTCGCAACCATACAACACCACCGAAGTAACAAGCAGCCCAAAAAGAGCCATCTTGGATGAAACACTGATATTGTAAAACACGTTGCCATACAAAGCTTTGAGACTTCACCATTGAATTTCTAAACTCAATAAAAACATGCAAAAATCCCCTTTTCCATCTAAGATGCTTGAATATCCTTAGGATGGTCGAGGGACATCTCAAGCGTCCCAGGGCATCCCTAGGACATCCAAACATTCCCTCCCATATCATCGACATTTCTGCCATTTTTGGGACATTTCAAATTTTTGGGAAATTTTGGGAAAAGCTAGGGGACGTCCCTACCATCTCATCGTCTCGAAAACGTGATGTGGGATGGGGACTCTAGTTTCAAGGTTGGGAATGTGTCCCCGTGGAACATAGCTAATAAACATTCAATAAAATAACATGGCCACTAGCCAGGCTTCACCCCCTCGCCTATGCCTAGTGCCTATCAGTTTGTATTGAGAATAAAGTCAGGATCACCTAATCCTTTGTTGGGTCATCTACCCAATAAGCCCAGTAATCCAACTCAACTGAAGCCTCAAAGCATTTTAATTTATGTAGAACCCCATGCCACATAGGGCCTTGAGATATGAAAAATCCCCTATTTGTTTATCAGAATATAAAATTCCCTTTCAATTTATCAAAACACAATCATTCAAATCTTTAAATAATAATCATTCCACATGCCACAAGTGCCTTGGGGTGGGTTTTCCCTTTCTACTTTTAGTCAAGACAAAAGCATACATATACACTCATAGAATGAAACATGCAAACAAGAGAGGAAAAACAGACAGTCTACAATGTCAAAAAGACTGTAGCACATATCAACAATGGTTTTGAAACAAACAGTTCACCAACACAAACAACACAAAGGTTAGAATCTGGTCTTTTAGACAGTCCAGCTCTTTTTTCCTCTTTCTTCTTTCAGCATTCACCTAGTTCACCTGCTAATAATTGAAACGCTAGCAAGACATTAAACTGGTTCTCTAACATTTGCTGACGCCTTTACTCTGAGTCTGATTTCCTTATATCCTTTCAGGCTTTCTCCTTTCCTTGGAAAGTCTGATGCTCATTCACTACGCATGGGGCACCTGTCATTTCCCTTTCCTTGTCAGATTTAATTCTCTCATTAATTGTTCTAACCACTCCCTGCACCTAACATATTTACTGCTGCTCATCAAATCCAAGGTGGGATATATTTTTGGATTCACATGTGTTGTATTTATTGGTCTGCAAATTTGTTTTAATAAAAAAACGATCCTCTTTTTCTCATTCATTGACTCTTCCAACAGACATCAATCTCCAATTTTCTCCCATTTAATTCCTCTAAGGCTTCTCAATGAGTTCCACGTCCTCATTTTTTCTGAGGATGCTTCAAACATTCCTCGAGGCTCATGTTATGTGCATTCATTTACTTCGCTGTTGTTTTCTTATTAGAGCTATCCCTTCTGCGATTCTCTTTACTCAAGGACTGATTTCAAGATCCAAGTCTTGAATATCAACAATCACAATGTCAAGTCATCATTAAATGAGTCTTGCTTCTGCTACACTATTCTGATGTGTGTGAACTGTCTAACTTCCTCATTTTCTTTCTGCCACATGAGCCACCTCTGCTAACTCAATTACCATCCCATGGAACTGAACACCTACCTTCTACTCTGTTTGGAAATTCTTCATACCTGTGATATTCACATTAACCCAAACAGCATCACGGCATCTTGCCTAAAATAATTATTAACATTGGAATCCCTATCAGAGATAAGTATCATCATCAAGTGGATCCATCATTTCAATATCTCCATAAAACATTAAATTAGCTTGCGATTGCATCTTAACCCACAGTTTATAATTTAGTTGAATAGGTTTCCACGTACCACATTAATCATCAGAACCAGTGTTTACAAAATCATACTTACGTCTAGTAAATCTCCCAATTATAGATCGATTATTAATTTCAGCATTTAAAAAATGACCTACAGCCAGTCAAAATAGAGTCCAATGGCCTAGGCATCATCCACAGATGCTCTAACCATATATACAGAAGGGGTGTCTTCCTGGTGGAGCATTACAAAGAACACCTTTGGTAATTGTTCTACATTTCATTCCAACTATAAAATATTTTCATAGATATAATGTTAAGTGATTTTGATCTTCCTAATCATTTCAAGAAAATTACTCAACCTCAAATATAGATCACAAAATGTCAAAAATGTCATTGAAATGAACTCATATGTTGCCTATATAATTTAAACAATTCTTTATTTCTTCTTGACATTAAGTAAAACTATCATACATAGATCACCATACATACTTTATTTGAACACAGTTATTAGTTCCACATCCTTACTCGTCTTTTATTGAAAGCCTTGGACAAAGGTGCTCGTTCTATAAGACACCCCATTCATATCCTCTATAATCCATTTCAACTCTGTCATGTCAGTTACCTTAAAATGAACATCTTTTGAATTATGACCATCACTCTCTCTAACATTATCCTCATGCAATGTACCTTCAGAAAGTCTTTTAAACCAATTAAACAGTCCTATATTGTAATTTGATTTCTTGGAATGCCCAACATCGGATAGTTCCTTTTGAGTAGAATTCACATCTTCAGGGTATGATAGGTTTCTGACCTTGCAAACAAAGAACTGTGAATCTGCAATCATCTTCCGTAAAGATTCATCTTGTGCATCATCACCAATGACCTGCAGGAAAAATAAGACATGTATTCTTAAACATGAGATTGTATCATAAAGAAAAATCTCTAATTGTATTAAAAAAGTTAGGAAAACCCATTTGTGTGCTGCATTTATGCACAAATTGCATCAACCACCAGCATGAGAAATAAAACTTATTGTAAGTAAATACATTCAAGCTTTTGACTGCAATGTATTCTTTGCAATTGTAAAGACTTACATTTAGCATTATATCTGCTCCCCACAATATCAAATCTACCTAGAAATTCAAGAATATGATAATCCAAAAAATATATGGCAGCAAGTGAGGCACTGTACAGCTGGAAACAATAAAAAGAAGCAATTTTCTGGCAAATGAAGAAAACATTGATGCATGTCCAGAAAGCATTACATGCATAAAATAAATCTAATAACTTTTATTTCAAGGTGTTGATATAAATATAATTTACTTAAAAGGCATCAAATCTTTAAGGAATTACTTCTGCATAACCATAGGTGTTTTCTCCCAACTGCCTATCCACCACCCTCGGATCATTTTGAATTATTTTACATCATGCTTGAGTAATATCTAATTGAGCAATATCTAATGTTTACAAGGTTGCATTTCTTTGAGTTTCAAAACACATAAGCACCTTAAACTGGCAAATTCAAATACAGTCCACATTATTATTATTAAAAGTATTTTTAGTCAACGAAAAAGCTAAATAGAAAATGATAAGAAATAAAAACTTGCTCCAATAAAATTCTTGCCAACAATTTTGGAGAGAGAGAGAGCAAGAGTACAAGACGCTGATTTGGCTTGATGTAATGTTCTGCCCTGATTTTTTTTTTGAAACAAGATGACAACAATAAATGTTACGAGCAATGTTCTTCCACACTCTTCTGATCACCCAGATCCCATGTGGGCAAGGTAAGAGCATACAAGTGCTTCAGAGTTAGCATTCAAAATCATGAACCAACAGTAGAAACAATCTTCCACTTATTCAGTGGGCATCCACTCAATCATGGGAATGAAACATGAAAGTAAACATCCACTTGTGCAGTGGGCAACCACTTATTTAGTGGGATACAAGAAAGTAAACCAGGGGCATCCACTTATTCAGCGGGAACCTGAGCCATGAAGTACAGGAAAGGAAACAGACACATCCACTTATTCAGTGGGAAGCCACTACAAAGAAATAAGCATTCTATTCTCACTGGCACATCCACTTATTCAGTGGGAAGCCATTACAATGAGTTTGCAACAGTAAGTATTACAATGAAGAACACCTGCAAGTATTAAGAGCACTATCCCTGATATTATTATGTCACAGCATTAGCAAAGGTAGCACTATAGTAACTCTATGAGGTGGAGATTAAAACATACAATGAGATCATAAAATTGCAATGAGTATACCAATAAAGGAAGGCATGGAAGGAAATGCAGTTGCTGGCCTGCTGTTGCTTCATGAAACTGAAACGCATGTCTGAAATACCCTATATCAGCCGTGGCATAACTCTCACAGCAGCTCCATCACCTCTTATTCCTCCATCGAACCTTCAGGCATAATCACTCCCATACTAGGTGCCTCAAATGGGAAGAATTGCAATGAATAAACTAGAGCGATTCCTCAAGTAAGTCTACTCGCCTAGCATGAACTGGTACAGCCCAAGTATGATGTACGGCCAGTCAAAAACTCTTATATCTGCAGCAAAATCCTCCAATGGTCTGAAAACTAAGGCACCAAAGCAAGCTACAGAGGTTTCAATGACTATTTTCTGCATGAAAGACACCCTTTCAAAACCAGGGCGATGCACATCAGCACTGGTATGGATCAGCAGAATTAGTACGGCCAGTACAAAGTTCTCAAAACTGCAGCACAAGACCTCCAATCATCTATAAATCTGCCCGCCCAAACAAGGTTAGGAACTCCATACTGGTTGATCTGCAAGATATCAGTCAAAGACTCCACAGGAACGATACCTTCACCAATGGTACGGCCCAGATTGGTACAGACCAGCATGAACAACTACAGCAACTTTCAAGTAAAATCATAACATCACTCCAAAACCACATTCAATCCCACTTTGCATAACACAAAACTCCTACAATCCAAAAAACCATCAAAAGACATCAAACTCCATTCAGTTGTGTGATTCCTGGATGGAATCACCTCAAATCAGCTAGGGTGGATCTTTCACCACCGAAACTGATCTTCTTCAAGAGGGTTTTTGTCCTCGAGAAGGAATGGAAAAACCAAAGGTTCAATCCAGCAGCATAACAATAACAAATCAATAGCATAAAACTCAAAATGAGCTCTCAACCCCTTTAAATAGGCACTTTTTAGGAGTTTGCACAATGAAATGAATTATTAAATAGAAAAATAGACTTTTCCCCTCAGACTCCATTATTTCACCACATTAGCTCTAACTTTTATGTGTCTAAGTAAAAGAGTGACTATACCCCTTTCCAATGAGCTATCATACCCTTGCACTTTATAATTATTTTCCAACTTATAAGTCTAAGTACAAATAATTAATTGTTAGCTCATTAAAATACTTGTTTTTTGCGGAAAATCCCAAACTTCACTAAAATGCCAGATAAACTATACCAACATACTCCATATGGTATGGGATGAATAATGACACCTTCCGAGTGACTTTCTAAAAATAGACGGCTCCTCCAAGAATCTTGGAGAGCTATCCGGGAAGCCGAACAAACTTCCAAAAGTTGCATAGCCATCCTGAGATATCACCGAGCTCAGAGCCAAAGCAAAACATCACAAATAACTAAACATGTGCTCTCCAAGACTTAAGGAGCTCCCTAACCAAGCCAGATAGCCTACTGGAGCTCAAGGAACTAGGCTATTGGTCACAAACGTGGCTAAACGCCAATTGGGGACATTACACTTGATGATTGTTTCCCTTGCTACATTTTCTCCAGTCAGACTACTTTCCAATATTGCAAGGGGATATTTATATCTCACCTACATTTATTGCAGAAGTTTTTAGGGCTTCTCACCCTTTGAGTGTTTAGCTTTCTTTTAAATAGCGCCCAAGCCTTTATCTTTGGCTATTAAAGTTGAAGTGGTTGAGATTGGAGCGAAGAATGATGCCACCTGCAAAGAAGTGTAATAACTTTTTTTTTTTTAATTTTAAGGAAGCAAATGCAAGTCCTCACACTTTCTGATCACCTATATCCCGAGGTGGACAAGGTGAGAGCATATAGTGTTTAGGAACACTAACCAGATGAATGTAATGCTGGAAAAGTAAATAGGTGCCATAGCCGACTAGAGCATACACGTGGCATAGATGACTAGATCAACACCTATTCAACGGACAAGTATGTAGATATGCTCAAAGCCACTAGCAGATAACAAGCAGATACGATCAAAGCCAAATTGCCCGATAACAAGCAGACCTAATCCATTCCATAACGGGCTAAAAATGAAATGCAATGCAAAGGGATCTAGCGATAAACCTTCTAGGATCCTTACAACTCAAGTGCAATGCTATATGGCAGTAACACCATCCAGATTACAATTAAACATAAATTGCAACTATTGAATGAGTAATTTTGAAAACACTAACAATAACATGCTGAAATATAATTCTAATCAGCGAATAACAACTGCTGCAGCAAGGATTAGTCCAGTAATAATCATCAAAATTAAGTAACATTCATTCCCCATGGTATGGTCAGGTCTTGATTGATTAATCCCATTAAAAAATTCTGATTAACAAGCTGAAATTGAAGAATGGATGCTACTCCAACACTGTACTGACACTAAACTCTACACAAACTGCCACCACTAAACTGTGCGGCCCTTTGGAAGACTGTACAACACCCCAAACAACTTCTAAACTACTACAACACACCCCAAACTGGTACGGCTGATGTATGCAAATGGTACAGCCAGGTTTTTAACATCAAAACAGTCCTCAAACTGTTGCGGCCCAAAACAGCAATCTTAAATGCCTCCTTCACACTTGTACAACCTAAAAAAGTGGTCAAAGTAGTACGCCCTACTACAAACTGGAATAGTACGGCTTCAGGGCAAATTTGGTATGGCTCACAGGGCGGAAAATGGTACAACTCAGCCAACAGGAATGTTACAGCCAGCACTTCCTAGAGGTACGGCCTGTAGTTTCTTCATCAAAAAGCTACGACTGGAATTTGCAAAAAAACAATTGTATAGATAAACTTGATCAGAAAACTAAATCACCACTAACATCACCATAAAATACTAAAACTCAAGACAAACTATAAAATCTTCACAATCTTCCAGCACCCAAGTAATCCCAGAGTGGAATTACTCAGACGGTTAGGAGGGTTTTTGCCCTCGAAACCATCTCACCAAAGTGTCTTCGTCTTCAGGAAAATTAAAAACTCGCATTCATTCCCCAAAGCATAGAAATAAATAATAAGCAAAAAGAAAATCTTCTATGCACAAACCCTCCTTATATAGACCCTTTTGAGGGAATATAATTTTACTTTTAATTCTTTCCATTTTTTTCCCTCCAACTTAAGTGTCTAAAAAGTCCCACCACCTTTTGGATCCCATTCCTAACGATACTTTTTAATCTCACTTTTTAAAAACAGTCTTTTTAATAATAAAACAAAAGTAGCCTTTTTGAAATATAACATAAGGTTACTTTTTGGACAACTTACATTAAATTATTAAAATATTTCCCTTCTTTCCACCACATTAGCCTAAGAAAAATTAAAAGAATAGGCTAAGGGTCTTCGCTAGACTTACGTCTAAGAAGGGATCATGACAAGAAGCCTCGCAAGTTTGTCTCGAAAGATTTTCAAGAGGTATGGGCTCTAAAAATTGTCCGAATGTTCTGCCAATTCTGGATTTTGTTAATGCATGCAAGTAGTTAGAGCAGTTTATTCTTATAGGTTGTCTTGTAGGATGTATTCCATCTAAAAGCATGCTATGAAGTTGGTTGAATATAGTTTGGATTCCCTGTGGGATTACACTAGATGCTATTCAAAATTTACCAAAGGATTTTTTCTCTTCTACTTTGCAGAAGCTAACCATGTGGATGTAGTCCTTTGGCATGGCCCTTGTCATAGTTTAAAAACTTGGACTCAACAATTACTCAGCTAATCCAAAAAAATTTAAAATTCGAGACTCGGCAAAAGATCAAGGAAAAACTTGCAAATAACATGGCAAATTTATCGAGCATTAAAAAATATATTAATTTTTAAAAAAATGCTCTAAAAACATGCATATTACTAAATTTATGGACCATATCATAGTTGCAAAACTCACAAAAAACATGCGAGTACTCATGAGTTAGAACATGGGCTAAGTAACTTGCCCAATATATAGCCGCTGAGTTTTTGCAAAAACTCGTAATGATTTTTTCCTAATAACCCGCCAAAAACATTGTGATTTTACCATAAAAACTCGCCCAGATGAATACAATGCTTGTTTTAACCTAAAGTTAAAATCTTTAGTTGATTTGCAAGGGAGTGGAAGGCGCGTGGCAAGCACGGGATTAGCGACTGGTAAAACCATAAATCAATTAATTTTCCTTTCATTTGTGTTCTTCCCTTGCTCGCAAAGCGATTGAGGGAGTGTAACAACTACAAGTCACTATAAATGTAAACGACCTTGCAAGCTTGAAATTTCATAGTTTAAACTTCAAAACTTTGATAAAATTTAAAGTTAAATGACCAGCCAAGACAAGAGACCATAATAGATAAATTGGATGTGGAAATTATATGAATTTTTGAAATTTTGTTCATAATACACATTGCAAGTTTAAACAACATGCAAGCTTGAATTTTCAAAATTATAACTGTGAAAATTCAAGCCCATGGGTCGTTTAAACTTGCAATATGAACAAAATATCAATTAAACGCTATTCTAATTTCTGATCATAATATTTGGATATTCTAAAGCTAAGAAGACCTCGAAAAATTTCAATTTAGGAAAAAAATATTCACTAATTACGTTGCAGCCCAGAGAACAATTTGTTGCTGTGAAAATTTATAATTATATTACTGTTTTTTTAACTATGGTATTACTAATTTTTTTTGTTGTCTCCGTTTTGCTAGGTTTCACTTTTATTTTTCTAAAAAGAATATAGCTTCCACAAGTAGAAGAACTAGTGGAAAACCTAGGGACCCATGCCAGAAACATGGGACACCAGGTCCAAATTGAGGAGAGGTTATTTGTATCCACTGCACTAAGATTCTGTCCGAAGGCATAAATCAACTCAAATACCACCTTGCACGGATCCCTTGCCAAGATGTTACGGGATGTACAGAAGCTACTCTGGAGGTTGAGAGGGAGGCAAGAGCCCTACTTGTAGCATATGAGCAGAAGAAAGCAGCTAAAAAAGGAACAGCAGAGAAAATGGCAACACCAAACCTAGTTATTAGTTCTACAAGGTCAAAGGGAAATATGGGGGGTTTTCTTCCATTGGGCCACGGATACGAGGATCAGGGAGTGGTGCGGGCAGCAGTATTTCTAGATTTTTTGTTCCTCATAACACTCCTAGTGCGCAACCTTCATTGAAAAGTACTGCATGGAATAGAGAAGTGCAACGTGAGGCAAAGTTGGCATGTACACGATTTTGGTACAACAATATTTCGTTTAATGTCGCTTCAAGTCCTTATTGGGAGTAGTTGAAGCATTCAAGGACGAAAACCCTTGATGTAGGAGATCTCAAGAACAAAAAACCTCTTGGTTTCCATATTTGGATTTGAGGACGAAAACCCTCTTATCCATTGGAGGTGATTCCATCCGAGAATCACAATTGTGTTGAATTGTTGAAGATTGGAAATTTGTAAGCAAATCTTTTGGTGCTCATATTCGATCACTAATTTTACATCGAATATTGCTGATTTTTATCATTCTAGGGCCACATCCCTATTGGATTGTTGTTGGTTGATGTTTCCATCCATTTTATCATAATTTTCAGCCCTCCTAATGGTTGCGCTCTAACATGTGATCATTGTTTCCAGCCACATGATGTTGCGTCTAAGGTTTAGACTATTTTACTACTATTGTTAAGTCATATCAAATACTAGATCTGTTGCTTTTGTGGTATTTTCCAGCCATCATCATGTAGGCACCTAGGGTTTTGGAGTGTTGCTGTTTGTGGGATATTCCAACCATTGGATCAGTTTTAATTCATGTTTCCAGCCATCATTTTGAAGAGGATTAATGTTGTTGTTGTTCATGAGGGAGTAGATCTGCCAAATATCATGTTTTCCACCGTTGTACTATCACAAAGTTGCTGATCTTCAGAGTTTTCCGAACATTTTCTCCTATTTCCTTGCTGCGCCTAGGGTTTCATGGCATTGGATTGCTGTTATCAGATATTCATAGCTGATTGAAAAAGGTTTTAGCCCTATTCATACACCTCCCAGCCACCGCCGTACAGTTTCAGCTCCATTATTGCATGTTTGGCACCTATTTCAATGTTTTATACCCCTCCGTACAGTTGTACTATCATGTCCCCATTTCCGGAGTGATCACCTATGGAGGAGATGGTTAGCCTATTCCCCATTCCCGTAGGCTAATTCCTGTAAGAACCCTGTCTTATCTAATTGAAATTTTTCTTTCGCTGCCCTGAATTTCTGATTAGGGTTTCTTGTTTGTTTTGAGTAGTTTTATCACTTTTCAATGTAATGATGCATTAACCATGTAACAATAACAGTATAGAACCAATTGGAAATGAAATGACAACAAACTAATGACTGAAAATTATAAATCAGAAGTCTGATTTCGCTCAGAACAGCAAGATAAATGATTTCAAATTAAAGATTTGAAATGTTTACATCATCCAAAATGTTGTACAAACATACCCGATTGATTCCTCTTCACTTAGAACAATATAGATGATAAAATCATGAAGTGTAGAGGTCTGATTTTTGCCCAGATTTGATTGTACCTTGCTGATATGAATTTCTGAGTGCTGATATACAATTTCCGACTGAAAACAATGAAGAAATGTGCCAACAACACCTCCAAATGTGTAAATATGCAAATCGCCTATGTTGGGATGAATTCCAATGCCAATACTTGATGCCAAATGAACATATATCAATCTGAAAGTGATTGTATGCTGCTGTCATAAACCCTAATGACTGATTTTCACTTATTCATGCCTCAAAACACCTCCGATCCATGTCTAAACCCTTTCAAGCACTTTATTGATGAAAATGTATCAAAATCAAAGCCAAATCTGAATATCAAACTCCCATGCTAGCTGAAACAAATATCACTGTCAAACCCTAGCTTGATTGAAGGAAAAACACCTTCCAAATTCACTGGTTAAGCACAATGATGAACTCCATATGAATTCACCTCTATTGGGATCATCTCCAAACCACAATAAATCAAGGGAACACCACCTTGAATCAACTGAAAATCACTTTCAGCCAAGAGCAAAACACAAAATGCAAAGATTACCATATGTCAAAGATGTCAAAAATGATGCCAATGACCTCTTTTTATACTTTTCTCCAAGGGCGACACAATTAGACAAGATATAAGCAATTTTCAAGTCCACCAATAATATCAAATCTTTAATTTGATATTTTTTAAATGTTTGCTCCTCATCCACCTTGGACACCAACCATAAAGCAATAAAATATTAATATTTTATTATTTTTTCCTTTTTCCTCCCTAGGCACCGATTTTTCCTTGGAAAAATAATATTTTTTATTATTTTTTTAGTCTTTCCCTTGGGCGCCGATTTTAGGCAATAAAATAATATTTTGTTATTATTTTATTTTCTTTTCTTTTTCTCCTTGGCATCGCTTTTCATTGCGAAAATTAAATAAATAAAATATAAATAAAAATTGCCTTTTATTTATTTTTCCACTTTCAATTCTCCAAGCCCTTGATTTTTGCCTTGGCTAAAATATCATTATTTTTGGCTTTATAAAATATTGCTAGCCAAAAATACAAATAAAATGAAGTGTTGAGCCCACTTTCTAGTTTCCAAGCCTCCATTGTCCAAGCTCAACCACAAATCATCCCCTTACCATTAGAATTAGCCTATGGGAATGGTGAATAGGCTAACCATCTCCTCCATAGGTGATCACTCTGGAAATAGGGACATGACAGTCCTCCCTTCCTGGGATTGCTTGTCCTCAAGCAATCGCAAATTAGGATGATGTAGAATTTGCTCTCCTTCCCAAGTAGCATCCTCCAATGGCAAGTCTCTCCATCTCACCAAATACTCTCTAATCACCCTGTTACGCAACTTGCGCTCCCTCATATCTAAGATACTATCAGGCACCAATATCAACATACCCTCTTCATCAAGAGGTGGAAGATCTGGAGATGAAGCAACATGTTGTCCCAATGCCCTTTTGAGGGATGACACATGGAATACATTGTGAATCCGGCTACCTGCTGTCAAATCAAGCTCATATGCCACCTCTCCAACTCTCCTCACAATCCTGTAGGAACCATAAAACCGTGACTTGAGTTTTTCTGCACCACTCTTCTTCAAAGTACTCTGTCTATAAGGCTATAGGCGCAAAAATACCAAGTCACCAACATCAAATGTACTCTCAATACGGTGTCTATCAGCATACATCTTCTGCTGATTTTGTGCCTGCTGAATATTATCCTTAAGTGTCTTAAAGATGTCCTGTGTATCCTGCATCAACTCCCTGGCTCTAGGAGCTCTATTGTCATCAAAGGCTAAATCCATGAGAGATAATGCATCATATCCATACAAAGCCCTGAATGGAGACATGCCAATCGCCATATGATAGGTGGTATTGTAACAATTCTTGCCAAGATGCAACCACCTAATCCAAGCACATTGCTGCCCCGCAACATAATCGCGAAGATAACCCTCAACCCACTTATTAACTATCTCAGTCTGTCCATCTGTCTGAGGGTGGTAACTAGTGCTTGGTGTCAACTCAGTACCAACTAATCAGAATAGCTCCTGCCAAAATACACTAATGAACTTGTTGTCCTGATCACTGACTATGGTCTTTGGAAGGCCATGCAAACAAAACGCCTCTCTAAAGAACAACTGTGCAACCTACAGTGCTGAATAATCTGATGAAATAGCATAGAAGTGTGCATATTTGGTTAACTTGTCAACAACCACATATATGCAATCTCTGTCCTGTACCTTCGGAAGACCTATAATGAAATCCATAGAGATACCCTCCCACTTCTGCTTAGGAATAGGCAATGGCTGAAGTAGACCTGTGGGAAAAGTATGCTCAGACTTGTTTTGTTGACAAGTCAAACACTCTCTAACATGCTGCAATACATCATCCTTGAGACCCCGCCATGCAAATCTCTCTCTAATTTGTCTATAGGTTTTAAAAAACCCTGGATGCCCTGCTAGAGGTGTGTCATGAATGGCTTTCAATATTTGCTACTTAAGTTTTGATTTAGGTACCAAAAATATCATGTCCTTATAATATATCACATCATCAACAACCTAATATCTATCATCCTAAATCAATCCATCCATGATCTCGCATGCAAAAGTACACTTGGAATACTCAACTAATAGTTGAGATTTCCAATTAGCTGAAATCTCACTCAGAGCAAATAGCAGGCCTCCTGGAAAGTGCATCCGCTACAATGTTCTTCTTACCCTTTACAAACTAGATGTCAAAATCGTATGTCTGTATCTTAGAGACCCATTTTTGTTGTCTCTCAATCAAATCCTTTTGCTCTAAGAAGTATTTCAAGCTATTGTGGTTGGTCCTCACCACAAACTTCACACCTACCAAGTACTGACAAAACTTTGTCAAAGCATGCATAATGGCAAGCATCTCCTTGTCATAGGTGGAATATAGATGCTCAACATCCCTCAATTTCCTGGCCTCAAATGCAATGGGATGCCTATTCTGCATCAAAACAGCCCCAATACCATCACCTGATGCATCACACTCAAGTACAAAGGACTGTAAAATCTGGTAGTGCCAAAACTAGAGTGGTACTCATCACCTCCTTAAGCCAATCAAAAACCATTTGTGCCTCGTCGGACCAAAGGAATGCCCCCTGCTTAGTGAGATTGGTAAGTGGTGCTGCCAAATGTGAAAAGCCTCTAACAAACCACCTGTAATAGCTGCATAAACCCAAGAAACCTCTCAACTTTGAAATGTTCCTTGGAGTAGGCCAATCTTAGATAGCTTTGATCTTCTCCTCATGAACTCTAACCCCATTGGCAATAATCACATGCCCCAAATAAAGAATCTCCTCCATCCCGAACTCACACTTGGAAGCCTTAGCATACAATGATTGGGCCTCCATAACACCAAGTACCTCATCAAGATGTCGAAGATACTCCTCCCATGTCTTACTATATATCAAGATGTCATCAAAGAAAACCAATAGAAACTTATGCAACTCCTTATTAAACACATGGTTCATACAAGACTGAAATGTAGCAAGTGCATTAGTAAGACCAAAGGGCATGACTAGAAACTCATAGTGTCCATAGTGGCATCTGAATGTTGTCTTATGTATATCCTCCTCACAGACACGAATCTGATGATAGCCTGAACGAAGATCAATCTTAGAGAAATACACGGCCCCGTGTAGCTCATCAAGTAACTCATTGATCTTGGGTATAGGGTACATGTTTTTGATTGTCCTCTTGTTCAGTGCTCTATAATCAATACACATTCGCATAGTCCCATCCTTCTTCTTCACCAATGCAACCGAAGAAGCAAATGGACTAGATGAAGGCCGAATGTGTCCTATATCAATCAACTCCTTAATAGTGTTCTCTATCTTGAAGTGTCGAGGATGTCGATATGGTGCAATATTGATGGGCTTGGTGCCCTCCTCTAACTCAATCACATGCTCAAATCCACAATCTGGTGGTCTACCTGAAGGAATATCACCAAACACCATGTTGTACTTATCCAATACTGATTGGATATCTACATGATACTGTGGACCCTCGGAAGAAGTTTTGGAAGATACAAAAACCTGGGCTGCCCATGCAACATCATCATGACGAAACAAAGTCTCCATACGCCTAGCTGATACAACCCTAGGTCCTCCATCTGGAGTGCTCTCAATACAATCTTCTTCCCATCGTGTATAAACTTTAGCTCCATCTTTTTAAAGTCCTGAATGTAACGACCAAGAGACTGAAGCCACTGGACTCCCAAAACAATATCTATCTCACCAAGTCCAACCATGTAGAAATCATCTGTCAATGTATAATCACCCATCTGAATGCTAAGTTGAAATACCTTCTTCTAACAACTCATGGTAAAACCATCTGCAATTGTTACTGTGAAACCTGCAATGTCCTCAGCCTGTAAACCATGCCTCATAACCAATCCCTCATCAATGAAATTATGTGTGGCTCCACTATCAATCAAACAAGTGACCCGATGTCCCTTAAGTACCCCTCTCACACGAAAAGGATGATACCTAGTTATTCCTGAAAGTGTAGCAATAGTGACTGAACCTGTACCACTGGTATTATTAGCCTCAAGCTCCAATGTAGGTTGCTGCTCCGTATGATTAGCATCGTGATCTAAACCTATATCCTCATGAGACTCACTATCATCATCCGACATAACCTCAATAAGATGTACCTTGCCTTTCCTGACGCATCTATATCCTGGTTCCCATGGTTGTTTGCAAGAAAAGCATAGTTTCTTTCTTCTTAATTCATTCCTCTCGCTGTCCAAAGTAGGAGTAAACTTAGGCTGATTAGGTTTTTTTTTATTAGAACTTGAGCCTTTAAAACTTTTTTTGTGGAGTGAATGTAGGAGTAGTGTCTAAATCAAGTGCAAGCTCAATGGCCTCATCAAGTGTCCTTGGCCTATGAACTTTGACCAATCCTCTCAATCTATCATTCAGTACCTCAACAAACAACATAGTCACTCTCCTATCTGACATGTCTGGAACCATAACAGCAATCTTCTGAAACTCATTAACATATGAGTCTACTCTACCAACCTATCTTAATTGGGCCAAATCCCTATAGTAGACTTCATCTTTCCTGTCAAACATGGTAATGAGTTTGTTAGTGAACTCATCATATGAAGTGATCATGTTGTGATGCTGTGAAACAAGTCCATTGTGCCACCAATCATAAGCCAAACCCTCCAAATGCATAGTAGCAAAGTGTATGGCCTTTTCCTCACTCATTGGCTTGAGTGTAAGAAAAGTGTCTAGCTTGTGTACCCATACTCGAACACTGATTTGCCGCTGCCATCAAAGTTAGGTAGAGGAATTTTGTCCAATGCATCCTTATACTCCTTAGGTTGCTTAGGTTGTTGTCTTCTTTGTTTATCAACCCTAGCTCTTTGTCGATCCCGCTTTTGATTCATGTAGTTGTTGAAGTTTATGAATTATTTGACATGCTCTGGAAGTGCATCATACTCATCAACCATGGATATCAAATCCTCATCAAAAGGCAGTTCCTCTTCCTCAACCTGTATCTCCTCATCAACCTCTTCTTCTCTAGGAAGAAAAGTGCGCTGCATAGGCCTATCCGTAGTAGTTGTGTGTGTCCTTGCACGAGGTGATCCCACAACACTACCTGCACATGTATTATCTGGATTAGTTGGATTGACTCTCACATTAGCCATCAAAACCTATAAAATCTATGTGATATTCTCATTTGTGGTATGTTGTTCCGTTGCCATCATACGCTGTCCTGCAAGCATTTCTCTCATCATGTCACCAATGTCATCTCGTGGCGGATTACCTGCTCTTCTATCTCCCATTGTACCTGTTCTTCTATGATAATTGAATGGAAGTGGTTCGATGTAGCTCATAACCCCATAGGTTGGCAGGCTCCAGGCTCTGATACCACTGTAAGAACCCTGTCTTATCTAACTGAAATTTTTCCTTCGCTGCCCTGAATTTCTGATTAGGGTTTTCTTGTTTGTTTTGAGTAGTTTTATCACTTTTCAATGTAATGATGCATTAACCATGTAACAATAACAATATAGAACCAATTGGAAATGAAATGACAACAAACTAATGACTAGAAATTATAAATCAGACTTTCCAGTCATTAGTTTGTTGTCATTTCATTTCCAATTGGTTCTATATTGTTATTGTTACATGGTTAATGCATCATTACATTGAAAAGTGATAAAACTACTCAAAACAAACAAGAAACCCTAATCAGAAATTCAAGGCAGCGAAGGAAAATTTTCAATTAGATAAGATAGGGTTCTTACATGTACGGATTGTTGTAAGTGAAATTGTTGGTTAAATAAATATTGTTGCTTACCTAAATTGTTGTTCAAAGATTATTGCTGTTGAATATTTGTCATGGTATCATTCTATCATTTTAGCACTGATTCCTGTTGAAATTAGGGCAGACAACTGAGAGGGGGGGTGAATCAGTTGTCACAAAACTTTTATCTTTTGTTGTATTTAATCTTCTTTACCACTTATTCACAGATTAATGATATAACCATGAAAGCATAATCAACACACATAACACCAAGATTTTTACGTGGAAACCCGGTTAAGGGAAAAACCACGGTGGGGGTTAACCCACAAGATTTATTCTCTGTTAAAAGAATAGATAAATGGGAAGGCACTTGCCTTCGGGCGCACTGCCCAGAGCTTACTGCTCAAAGAAGGCTCACTGCCTACAAGAACATTCACAATGTTAACATTGAAAGGTTGAATTCAGAAACAGCATCTTCTTCATGCAAGGTTCAATTCCATTGGCACAACACCTCTGCTCTGCCCCCACTCACTTCCTCACTACATCCGCATCTTCGCTCACCTCAGACAATTTCCACGACTTCACAACACTTATTTATACATGTCATCGGCTTTGGAATGAACATCAAAGTCGGCCAAACAATCATCTATCTGGAACATTCTCCAAGATAGGCATTACAAGCAATTACAATCACAAGACTTAAAATGCTTCATGCGAACCATCACACTGTGGGCCAAACATACCTGGGACTTGAATCTTCCTTGAACAACATGCCACGCTCCATATAACTCTTCTTAGATTATCCGCAACACGCACCAAGCATCCGGTCGGCCAAGACTGGAAAGAACATTAGCACCCAAGGAGAAATCTTCAACCACGAGCTCAATCCTTAATGCGGACGACCAACACAATAGGTACACAATCCAGAGACCACCACAAGCACAATGAAATCAACAAGAACAACCACACCACCTCAAATCACCAAAAACATTTGCATCTTCATCCAGGAACTCAAGAACACCAACTGTCATGACTGTCACACTAGAAAGATTGCTTGCAGACCTCCAAACTACGAACCACTTGAGTTGAAGATACACACCAACATCCCAAATATACCTCTAGAACCGCATACCATAATATTCCAATGCGGAGCAATTCGGACCAAACTTCTGTTACCTCTAAACAACTACAAAACCCGGTTCTACTCAGATGGCCATAACTTCATTAATCCTTCATGCGGACCTCTCAAATCTTGACTGGAGCAACTTCAAACTATCCTCTACACAACCTTTTGTTCCGCAGACTCTGATCTTCGTCTTACTGGAAATGCTGAGCAATCTACTTTGCTGAACTGCACTGTCTTCACTGTTTCTGACAAAGAGATATGTAACTCACTTGTTTCTTCTGGAGAGGCTAATTTTCTCAATATCCTCAACATACATGTCTTCTAAACAAGTAATAGAATAAGATACAGTTGACACCAATGACAACAAAGAGATGTTGACATCAATGACAACACCGATTAGGCACATATTTGCAACAATCTCCCCCTTTGTCATTGATGGCAACATATGATGTGAAAAACTGATTCAACTATCAAGACAAGAACTTCTCCCCCTTTCTCTTATCACACCTGCAACCACTTTCTTCACTACTCCCCCTTTCACCAGCAACTACTCACTTCCATCCAAGTTTTTCACATGACTTCTCTCCCCCTTTGACATCAATGGCAAAGGGCACATATTTGCAATCATCTCTCACCCTTTTTGTTTCTCAAACAAGACCAAACTGAACTCAGAACATACCGACTACTCCTCCTGAGTAGCATCCCCTTAACACCAATCCGGATCACAAGATATAACTGTGAGTTCCACCAGACTAATGCACACTAGTGCACCTTAGTTCTGAACAAGAGGGGTAATTACCCCTAGTTTCCCTCTAAAATACTCAAAAGTGTCCTTAGGTAGAGGCTTAGTGAAGATATCCGCAATCTGATCCTTTGAAGGAACAAACTCCAATCTGACTTCATTCTCATTTACCTTCTCTCTCAAAAAGTGAAACTCGATGGATATGTGCTTTGTTATTTAATGCAACACCGGATTCTTTGAGATGTTTATTGCACTTGAATTATCATAGAAGATTGTAATAGGCTCTTCAAACATAATTCTGATATCTTTCAACATTTGCTTCATCCACAAAACTTGAGTACAATTGCTTGCTGCTGCTATATACTCTGCCTCTGCAATAGACAGAGATATTGCCTCCTGCTTTTTGCTCAACCAAGAAAGCAATCTCTTTCCCAAGAAAAAAGCACCACCACTAGTACTCTTCCTGTCATCCACATCTCCTGCCCAATCAGCATCTGTATATGCATGAAGAGTGAAATCATCATCCTTAGGATACCATAAGCCATAATCAGATGTTCCCTTCAGATATTTGAAAATTCTTTTGACTACCACAACATGAGATTCTCTAGGATCAGCTTGAAATCTAGCAACAAAGCCAACTGCATTCATAATATCAGGGCTGGTATGAGTTAGATAAAGCAGTCCTCCAATCATTGATCTATACCTTTTCTGGTCTGCCTTAGGGGAATCATCATTTTTACTCAACTTACATCCGGTTATCATAGGAGTACTTACTGGTTTTGAATCCTCCATTCCAAACTTTTTCAACAACTCTTTTACATACTTAGATTGTCATGTCCCGATATTAAGGCATTGTTTAAATTAAAAATTTAAACATCATGATAAGACGGTGAAGTCGCCGTCATAAAATATGGTGTTTAATCATATTTAAATAAACATATATAATATAATATTAAATTATATTATTATATAAATGTTTTAATATAATTAAAATATAATATATTTACATTGTTATATTTGTAAATAACCGATATAATTATAAATATAAATTTACATATTATTATATTATATAATAATAAATATAAATATAAATATTAATATTAATTTAATTATTATTATGATATATTAATAGTCATCATAGTAGGATTGCCTTTAAGACAATTGACCAAATCCACATAAGGCAAAGTGGATGTATATAAGTGGCAAACGATTCCCAACAGCAGCGATCCTTGTTAGGATTCAAATATAAGTAAAGTTGTTTTATAATAAAAGAGATATTTTTAAAAAGAGGAAAAGACTTATTTAGAAAAGGAAAAGACATACAATTTTAAGACGATATTATTTAGACAACATCGATTATTAGTATAAAAGAAAACAAGGCAGAAAGTTAATTAAATCAGAAGTTATTAAAAGGCAGCAAGCATGAAAGGATATGTCTCTTAGAAGATATAATATATATAAAGGAGATTGTCCATGAGAGAAAGGGAAAAAAATAGATTTCTGATTTAAGGAAAACACATATAAATTGAGGACAGCAGATCGATTAATCAACCAAGGTAAGTGTTTATGGTTAGAAAAAGTAAGTGATAAGAGTATTATTTATTAGAGAACAATTATATGGGCATATGTATGTAAATTAATATTAATCCCAACAGGAAACAATATATATATATATGTTTCAAGGTATTAATTAAATAATAAGAATAAATTAATATGTAAAGTAGTGAACATCTACTATACATATATATGGTACAATGAAATTATGATATGTATGTAGTATGGATGGAAATTGTAGTAGAAACACATTCTATATAGATATTATGATATAAATGAAATGTGATCTCACCAAAATGAATCATGAACAAGAACAATAAGCACATTGAGTTCACAATGGACATCACATGCTAATCATAAGAATATCCTTGCCATCATCTATACTTATGAGTCATCATATCTCCTTAGTTACTATTTCTTACAGAATAATGGATGCGGCGGGGAATGGCAGAGTAATTCCTGCATAGAATTGGTAACTTGGCGCCTTACATATCTATGGACTTGGTATGGTAAGGAGGGCGGGTGTAATTCCTTCCATGTATTGGTATCTTAGCGCCACACCATGTAAATCCTACTTTCCGGAGAAGTGACGAAAAAAGATATAGATCTCAACTTATACTCAATCGTATACTTATTCTCTTTCACTCCAACTATACGAGAATAGCATAAGGAGGGGCAGTGTAATTCCGGCACGTGAATTGGTATCCATGCGCCCTATGAGGTATCATAGGGAGGGGCAGTGTAATTCCTTCCGTGCAAGGTATCCAAGCGCCTTATAGCTAATTTCTCGATGGAGGTTAAGAGAATATGGGTATGAACCTTAGAATATGCATGATGATCACTTTACATCTCTTATAGAGTATGATATCAAAGATGATAATTAAAATGATAAAGCATGGAATAAACAATCATTAACAAGTAAATGATGTTTTTACATTATCATTGACCTTATCTAATCTTATCATTAACATTTAATGATCCTTAATATTTCTTCGAGAATTCATTTTTTAATGCAGCCAAAGGTTGAAGTGTTCTCACTAAAAGGGGACATTACAAGTGGTATCAGAGCAATCATCCTGCCATCCTGTGTATACTATGTGTGCCTTACATGTATTCAAGTGTATTCAAAGGTTTACTTTGTGACTTGTGTGTATGCTTTGTAACATATGCTCATGTAAATACTTTTGTGTATTATGTATGCTTCATACTCGTGTATACTTGATGACCTTGGGATGGTGGACGGGTCCACAATGTAGTATGGTATGCACCGAATCCCTTTCCCAATTGTCCTACTGTATACTTCATTCGAGGGTACTTGTATTCAAGTGTGTACTCTGACTTGACTATGTACTTGAGTGTATGCTCTATGACTTTGTATTGAAGTGTATACTCTATGATTGTGTTTGTATACACAATGACTTTGTACTTGAGTGTATGTTCTATGGCTTTGTATTGAAGTGTATACTCTATGATTGTATTTGTATACTCAACGACTTTGTACTTGAGTGTATACTCTATGATTGTATTTGTACTTGAGTGTATGCTCTATGACTTTGTATTGAAGTGTATACTCTATGATTGTATTTGTATACTCAATGACTTTGTACTTGAGTGTATACTCTATGATTGTATTTGTACTTGAGTGTATGCTCTATGACTTTATACTCTATGATTGTATTTGTATACTCAATGACTTTGTACTTGAATGTATACTCTATGATTGTATTTGTACTTGAGTGTATCCTCCATGACTTGTATTGAAGTGTATACTCTATGATTGTATTTGTACTTGAGTGTATCCTCCATGACTTGTATTGAAGTGTATACTCTATGATTGTATTTGTATACTCTATGACTTTGTACTTGAGTGTATACTCTATGATTGTATTTGTACTTGAGTGTATGCTCTATGACTTGTATTGAAGTGTATACTATATGATTGTATTTGTATACTCTATGACTTTATACTTGAGTGTATATTTTGTGATTGCATTTGTACTTGAGTGTATGCTCTATAACTTTGTATTGAAGTGTATACTCTATGATTGTATTTGTATACTCTATGACTTTGTATTTGGGTGTATACTCTATGACTCGTGTATTCGAATGTATACTCCATGACTTTGTGTGTTCAAATGTATACTACATGATTTATGTGTGTACTCAATGACTTATGTATGTTCAAATGCACACTCCATGACTTACTTGTATTCATGTGTATACTTCATATTCGTGTATTATGTGCATATATGTCATGCCTTATGTATTACGTGCGTATACCTTGTGGCTTATGTGTATACATTTAAGTGTATACTTTACGACTTACATGTATGTTTTTTGCTTGAGCTGGTTGCCTACTTGCTTGAGCTACTTGCTTACTTGCTTGAGCTGGATGCCTACTTGCTTGAGCTACTTGCCTACTTGCTTGGGCTACTTACTTGTCTACTTGAGCTACTTGCCTATTTGCTTGAGCTGGTTGCTTGTGTGCTTGAGCTACTTACTTGTCTACTTGAGCTACTTGCCTATTTGCTTGAGCTGGTTGCTTGTGTGCTTGAGCTACTTGCCTATTTGCTTGAGTTGGTTGCTTGCGTTCTTGAACTACTTAGTTGTCCACTTCAATTTATCATGTAATTAAATGGCAATGCATGTAACCTACAAAATGGTGTAATCACTTCTATATTTAGGTTCCTAAGGGTTCTAGAAGTATTCTAATTAAGATTGCTTGAGGACAAGCAATATGGGGCGGGGTGGACTGTCATGTCCCGATATTAAGGCATTGTTTAAATTAAAAATTTAAACATCATGATAAGACGGTGAAGTCACCCTCATAAAATATGGTGTTTAATCATATTTAAATAAACATATATAATATAATATTTAATAAATAATATTAAATTATATTATTATATAAATATTTTAATATAATTAAAATATAATATATTTACATTATTATATTTATAAATAACCGATATAATTATAAATATAAATTTACATATTATTATATTATATAATAATAAATATAAATATAAAATAATATTAATGATGATATTATATAATATATGAAATATAATATATGATATATCTATTATTTAATATATATAACAAATATAATTATAATTATTATAAATATAAATATAAATATTAATATTAATTTTATTATTATTATGATATATTAATAGTCATGTCATAGTAGGATTGCCTTTAAGACAATCGACCAAATCCACATAAGGCAAAGTGGATGTATATAAGTGGCAAACGATTCCCAACAGCAGCGATCCTTGTTAGGATTAGGATTCAAATATAAGTAAAGTTGTTTTATAATAAAAGAGATATTTTTAAAAAGAGGAAAAGACTTATTTAGAAAAGGAAAAGACATACAATTTTAAGACGATATTATTTAGACAACATCGATTATTAGTATAAAAGAAAACAAGGCAGAAAGTTAATTAAATCAGAAGTTACTAAAAGGCAGCAAGCATGAAAGGATATGTCTCTTAGAAGATATAATGTATATAAAGGAGATTGTCCATGAGAGAGGGAAAAAAATAGATTTCTGATTTAAGGAGAACACATATAAATTGAGAACAGCAGATCGATTAATCAACCAAGGTAAGTGTTTATGGTTAGTAAAAGTAAGTGATAAGAGTATTATGTATTAGAGAACAAATATATGGGCATATGTATGTAAATTAATATTAATCCCAATAGGAAACAATATATATATGTTTCAAGGTATTAATTAAATAATAAGAATAAATTAATATGTAAAGTAGTGAACATCTACTATACATATATATGGTACAATGAATTTATGATATGTATGTAGTATGGATGGAAATTGTAGTAGAAACACATTCTATATAGATATTATGATATAAATGAAATGTGATCTCACCAAAATGAATCATGAACAAGAACAATAAGTACATTGAGTTCACAATGGACATCACATGCTAATCATAAGAATATCGCTGCCATCGTCTATACTTATGAGTCATCATATCTCCTTAGTTACTATTTCTTACAGAATAATGGATGCGGCGGGGAATGGCAGAGTAATTCCTACATGGAATTGGTAACTTGGCGCCTTACATATCCATGGACGTGGTATGGTAAAGAGGGGCGGGTGTAATTCCTTCCATGTATTGGTATCTTAGCGCCACACCATGTAAATCCTACTTTCCAAAGAAGTGACAAAGGAAGATATAGATCTCAACTTATACTCAATCGTATACCTATTCTCTTTCACTCCAACTATACGGGAATAGCATAAGGAGGGGCAGTGTAATTCCGGCACGTGAATTGGTATCCATGCGCCCTATGAGGTATCATAGGGAGGGGCAGTGTAATTCCTTCCGTGCAAGGTATCCAAGCGCCTTATAGCTAATTTCTCGATGGAGATTAAGAGAATATGGGTATGAACCTTAGAATATGCATGATGATCACTTTACGTCTCTTATAGAGTATGATGTAATATACAACCCCAAAATTTTTTCCAAAATATAGAACAATGATAAACAGTGTTAGCACAACTAAACTCCTCCGCACTTCTGATCACCAAGATCCCAATTCGGGCAAGGTGAGAGCATAATGTGCTTTAGATTACAAATTAATACATTGTGCAAAAAAGTAAACATTCATCTGCATATGCAGGCATCCACAAGTTGTGGGGATTCACCACTTTTAGTGGGTATGAAAGCAAGAAAGGAAAATTACAATGCCATCCACTTATTCAGTGGGAATACTCCACTTATGCAGTGGGTAGAAACAATAAAGAAAAGTTCATTTATCCACACTGGCGGTAAAACCATTCAGGGGTTACAATATGTTTAATTGTTCTTTCCTCCACACTGGCGGTAAACCATCCAGGGGCCTTAATGTGATTCACAAGAAAGATTACAATGATATCAAATACAATGTAAATCAAGTCTTGTTTGGACTTATTAAGAATCTTGTGAAGATAGCATGACCATACCCTGCAGATTTCTTGAATAGCTGAATGATAATGTAGTTATTTATTTGCTGTCCGTCACTGCTGCAACCTGAAATGATATATCAACTGCTCTCTACACAGACCATTGGCATCCAGGGAAGTATAATATTACAAGACTAAACCCAATGTTTGACAAAACAAGTGGTCCCTAAATGATCTATCAATTATATGTACTGAACACAACAGAGAGAGTGATAGACTATAAAATGACTTCTTCCAGACTAGTACGGCACCTTCCCAGCATAGTACGGACTGCTGAAAACTCCCAAGAAACTGCCCACACTTAACAATATTGTTTCCCACTCTAAAAACTATGCTAATACAAGACAAATCCAATGTTTCCCATGCACTAAAGATCAGTTAACAAAAACACTTCACAAACTATGCATTTCCCAGGCCGTACGGCCAGCAGAAGTACGGCTGCTCATAAAAAAATAAACAAAGCTTCCCAACCACTCACTATGATTAGATTGGGGTCGCCTAAGGAAAATATTAATAGTGCAAAAAGATTTAGACACAAAGAACTTCTCAATAATTTTATTTTTGCAAAACTCTTTTTCTGCCTGTACGGCAATATAATGGTACGGACCAGCAATATGACATTAAAACTATACAAGGCATAAAAAATCTGCTTCTAACTTCATTCTCATCTGATTGCCATGATATTTAATGAACTCTAATCCAAAAACTCTTAGCAACTTCAAACATATTCAGCTCCATGAAAGCTCACTGGCAAACTTTGGATAAGTTTGCTCAAATCTCTTCTTCAGCACAATGGTGATTCCTGTAGTGAAACCACACCCAACCTCGAGGGTTTTCATCCTCAAGAGCATTCCACAAGAGGGTTTTCGTCCTCAAGAGAATATGGAAGAACATGCAGGTTCAATCCAGCAGAGTAACAATACAAATCCAAGCATACCCAAACAATGAGCCCAACTCCTCTTTTTATAACTTTTTGAGGGAAATAAAATATTATTTCCTTTATCCCTTCATATTTCTCCTCAAACAATATAAAATAATTCATTGTGTGCACAACTTAAAGTCACCACTTTTAATTAAAAGCTCTTTTTAGCTCCAAAGACCTCCTTGTCAAAATAAAGGAAATATTTGCTTCTCAAGGCCCCAAAATGATGCATCTATGATTTAAAACTTTTCTTCTTTGTTCCAACGAGCTATAACACTTAGATTTTTATTAATTATTTTCACCCCTAGGAGCTTAAGTGAAAATAATAATTAAAATAGCTCATTAAATATTAAATTTTGCGGAAAATCCCAAATGACCTCCGAAAGCAAAATAAACTGAACCAATATGCTCTGTAAGGTTTGGGATGTGCAACGATGTCTTCCGGGTGACTTTCCAAAAATAGAAAACTCTTCCAAGGATCTTGGAGAGCAAACCAGAAGCCCGATCAAACTTTAAAAACCATCAATGTTACCCGGAACATCAACTGAGCTCAAAACCAAGACAAAATTATCTATTTACAAAAGGAAAACCCAATTAACTGTTCTGCAGACTGAACTAAGACCACTCCAATAACATTGGAGTTCTTCTCAAACATGTTGGATAGCCTCCAAAAGACTAGGAACAAGCACAAATGCCCATAATAATCAATGTGCCAAAAATGGAACATTACATATGATATCAAAGATGATAATTAAAATGATAAAGCATGGAATAAACAATCATTAACAAGTAAATGATGTTTTTACATTATCATTGACCTTATCTAATCTTATCATTAACGTTTAATGATCCTTAATATTTCTTCGAGAATTCATTTTTGAATGCAGCCAAAGGTTGAAGTGTTCTCACTAAAAGGGGACATTACAACCCTTATCTAACTGAATGATTTGCAGACCCAAGAAAAAATTCATTTCTTCACTTTGCATCTGATCAGCAAATTTTTTACACATGCTCTCATTTCCACCAAAGATGATATCATCAACAAATACCTCAACAATCAAGATGTGTTCATGATCAATTTTGAAATAAAGATTACTGTCAGTTGTGCCTTTGCTAAAACCTAACTTTAGAAGATACTTATCTAATCTTACATACCAGGCTCTTGGGGCTTGTTTAAGTCCATACAATGCTTTCCTCAACCTGCAAATCATATCTCCTTGATCAGACAACTGGAATCCTTTCGGTTGCTCAATGTAGACTTCTTCCAAATCTCCATTTAGGAATGTTGACTTGACATCCACTGGTAAACTTTGAAATCTTTGTAAGCAGCGAAGGTAAGAAATAATCGGACTGCTTCGATTCTTGCCACTGGAGCAAAAGTTTCTTCAAATCAATTCCCTCTACCTGAGAATATCCTTTGCACACCAATCTTGCTTTGTTTCTCACAACTTCACCATTTTCATTCAATTTATTCCAGAAGACCCATTTAATTCCAATTACATTTTTGTTTTCAGGTCTAGGAACAAGATCCCAAGTATGATTCTTTTTAATTTGCATTAATTTTTCTTTCATTGTTTTTACCCAACTTTCATCATTACAAGCTTCATTCACTGATTTTAGTTCAATCTTTAAAATCAAACAATACTCTTCTTGTTCTTCAGCAATTTTTCTTCTAGTTTGAACACCTTTATTTCTCTCCTATAATTTGATCTTCAGAATGATTCAACCTCACATACCTGGAAGTTTTGGGATTTTCTTGAACTTCTAATTCTTGAACTTGTTCCTCAACATTTGCACTAGCTTCTTGAGTCACTGGATTCTCCGGAGCAATCTGAATTTGAATTTGAGGACTTTCATTTTGATCATCTGATTCATATCCACAAGACTTGGAAGGTCTCTCCTTGCTTTCATCAACCTTGACATTAGCACTTTCAACAATCCTTTTCAATCTCTTGTTAAAGCACCGGTATGCCTTGCTTTGGTTTGAATAACCCAGAAATATTCCTTCATCACATCTTGCATCAAACTTGCCTAGATCTTCATCTTTTTTGATATAGCATTTACTACCAAAAACTCTGAAGTATTTCATAGTAGGAGCATTACCAAACCACAGTTCATAAGGAGTTTTACCAGTATTACCTTTGATCTGCCCCTGGTTAAGAGTGTAGACAGCAGTACTCACAGCCTCACTCCAATAGACATGTGGAACATTTTCTTCCATCATCATGGTTCTAGCAGCTTCTTGAATAGTCCGGTTCTTTCTTTCCACAACTCCATGCTACTGAGGAGTCCTAGGAGCAGATAACTATCTTCTTATTCCATGCTTTTCACAGAATGCATTAAACTCACCGGAGGTAAACTCTCCACCTCTGTCAGATCTCAGACACTTTATCTTCACACCAATCTCATTCTCCACCCTAGCCTTGAACACCTTGAATCTGTCAAGAGCCTCTGATTTTTCTCTCAAGAAAGTGACCCACATCATCCAGGAGTAATCATCAATTAGCAACATAAGGTATCTATCTCCTTGCAAACTCCTAACTCTGGCAGGACCACACAAATCAGTGTGCACAAGTTCCAACAATCCACTTGAAAATTGTTCTTAAACTTTTGAATGTAGTTCTGCTCTGTTTGCCCAACTGACATTGCTTACACATGCTATTAGCAGGCTTTACAAGCTTTGGAAGATCTCTCACAACCTGAGTAGTACTTATCTTGACAATATTATAAAAGTTTACATGACACATTCTCCTATGCCATAACCAACTCTGATCAATCTGAGCAATCAAACAACTTTTACCAGTACCACTTAAATGAAAGATATTACCTCTAGTCTGTGTACTAGATGCAATCTTAGTTCCAGAGCTTTCCAAGATTCTGCATTTTCCATCCTTGAATCGGAGATCATACCCTTTGTCAACCAACTGTCCAACACTAAGAAGATTATGCTTCAACCCTTCTACATACAAAACATCATTAGTGTTATTCTTACCATCAAGAGAGATGGAGACTCTGCCACAGATTCTACCAGCTGAATTGTCTCCAAACTTCACAATTCCACCTTCATACCTTTCCATACTTACAAACTTACTCTTATCACCTATCATATGATGAGAACATCCACTATCAATCACCCATTCATCCTTTTCTTCAACTTGGGCAGCCAAGGCACTTTCAACGTTCACACAGCTAGCAGATTCAGTAGGCACCGGATCTTCTTCTTTGATAGCGATGAACACCCATTCATTTCCAGAGGTACTTCCCTTTTCAGATTCATCATTTGTAACTCCATCAACAGCTTCTTGGACATAGTAGCATTTCTTCTGAAACCTAGGTCTGTTAGGGTTTGGCTTTGAAACCCTCTCCGGACATCTTGAAGCAAAATGACCAATCTTATTGCAAGCAAAACATTTGAAAGGCAACTTTCCTTCATACTTATCAGATCCTCTTGGTAATCTTTTGGCAAAAGGGGCTTCAAGTTCTTCAAGTTCCTTCCTTGCCTTCTCATATCTGGTTAATCTTCTTGAAGAGCTTTCACCTGGATCAAATCTTTGCTTTCCGGAAACACTGGCCTTAAAAGCAAATTCTGATTTAGGAAGAGAATCACCAAACTCACTCATTTCAAATGCTGAAAGCTTGCCAACCAACTAATCCCTTGTAACAGTTGTCACAGTCCTGATCTCCTCAATAGCAGCAACTTTATGTTTGTATGAAGCAAGTAAGGATCTGATTACTTTCGCAACAATCTCTGATTCTTCCAGTATTCCACCAACACTTCTGATACTGCTCACAAGTTCATTCACTTTTTGTATATAGGAAGTGATGTTTTCATCTTCACTCATCCTCAAACATTCGTATCTACCCTTCAGGCTCTGTAACTTGGCACATTTGACATATTCATCACCTTCATACAGAGTTTCCAACTTCTTCCACATTTCATGAGCAGTTTTCAATTCCAAGACATTTGTCATTTCTGTATCAGTCAAGGCACTCAACAATGCTTCTTTAGTTCGAATGTTGTATTCAGCTTCCTTGAGTTCATCTGGAGTTGAAGGGACTTTCTCCAAAGGCTTATACACATTCTTAGTTATCAACCAATTAGGATCACCCATGCATTGCAAATGACACTCCATCCGATTCTTCCAAAGAGAGTAATTTGTTCCATCAAATCTCAGACTGTCCTTGTATGTCGACATTCTGGATCTCCTCAAGCGGTCAAGCTTCTTTTAAAGGAACCGGCTCTGATACCAATTGTTGAAATTAGGGCAGACAATTGAGAGGGGGGGTGAATCAGTTGTCACAAAACTTTTATCTTTTGTTGTATTTAATCTTCTTTACCACTTATTAACAGATTAATGATATAACCATGAAAGCATGAATCAACAACAAATGAGCAGAAACATAATCAACACACATAACACCAGGATTTTTACGTGGAAACCCAGTTAAGGGAAAAACCACGGTGGGGGTTAACCCACAAGATTTATTCTCTGTTAAAAGAATAGATAAATGGGAAGGCACTTGCCTTCGGGCGCACTGCCCAGAGCTCACTGCTCAAAGGAGGCTCACTGCCTACAAGAACATTCACAATGTTAACACTGAAAGGTTGATCTGAGAAACAACATCTTCTTCATGCAAGGTTTAGTTCCATTGAAGTGCACAACACCTCTGCTCTGCCCCCACTCACTTCCTCGCTACATCCGCATCTTCGCTCACCTCACACAATTTCCATGACTTCATAGCACTTATTTATACATGTCATCGACTTTGGAATGAACATCAAAGTCAGCCAAACAATCATCTATCTGGAACATTCTCCAAGATAGGCATTACAAGCAATTACAATCACAAGACTTAAAATGCTTCATGCGAACCATCACACTGTCGGCCAAACATACCTGGGACTTGAATCTTCCTCGAACAACACACCACGCTCCATATAACTCTTCTTAGATTATCCGCAACACGCACCAAGCATCCGGTCGGCCAAGACTGGGAAGAATATCAGCACCCAAGGAGAAATCTTCAACTATGAGCTCAATCCTTAATGCGGACCACCAACACAATAGGTACACGATCCAGAGACCACCACAAGCACAATGAAATCAACAAGAACAACCGCACCACCTCAAATCACCAAAAACACTTGCATCTTCATCCAGGAACTTAAGAACACCAACTGTCATGACTATCACACTAGAAAGATTGCTTGCGGACCTCCAAACCACGAACCACTTGAGTTGAGGATACACACCAACATCCCAAATATACCTCTAGAACCGCAGACCATAATATTCCAATGCTGAGCAATCCGGACCAAACTTCTGTCACTCTGTTACCTCTGAACAACTGCAAAACCCGGTTCTACTCAGATGGCCATAACTTCATTAATCCTTCATGCAGACCACTCAAATCTTGACTGGAGCAACTTCAGACTATCCTCTACACAACCCTTTGGTCCACAGACTCTGATCTTCTTCTTACTGGAAATGCTGAGCAATCTACTTTGCTGAACTGCACTGTCTTCACTGTTTATGACAAAGAGATATGTAGCTCACTTGTTTCTTCTGGAGAGGCTAATTTTCTCAATATCCTCAACATACAAGTCTTCTAAACAAGTAATAGAATAAGATATAGTTGACACCAATGACAAGGATATGTTGACATCAATGACAACACCGATTAGGCACATATTTGCAACAATTCCAAATCTGATTTATGATATAAAAGATGCCCATTAGCTGTCATAACAGTCAGATCTGCTTTAATTAAATATTCCTGGTGCATGTGGAAGTGTAATCAACGGTTTCAAACATATTTCTAGCTTTCATACATCAGTAAATAGATTACTTTTCAGCATTTGAGGGTTCTATAATTCATAACAGCATTGAGGATGGTCAGATCTGCTGTTCATAGAATGTATTTTGATTGATAAAGGTTTGCAATTTTGACATTTTGCTGATCAGCATTAATTTCAGTAGGGTTTGGCATCTACATTTAACATTGATTCATTATTTCACCTCGCACATGTTTGAAAACTCATCTATTTCCTAAGGTTGTTCAATTGGGGACATTACATTCTAGCCTCTGTTATGTTTAGAAAATGAGTCGAATAATGGACAGCCATCATTTTTTAAAACACTTTTGTGAATAAGAGTTAGTTAATCTTACTATTTATTGTGTTGAATTAGCTCTAACCAAAGTCAATTTCATAAGTTGGCGTAAATACATCTGACTTATGTCATCATTTGGTTTCCTTGCCATGATATTGGTTATCTAATATCCAAGAGTCACACATGTTACATTTTTATAAGTCTGTACTCAAGGAGTAAGAAGATTGGTGCCAACCGAAACTACAGAAACTTTTGAGTCCAAGGCAGAGGAAACAAGGGAACATTTCACAATGATGAGAAGAAAGTTTTTCCAAGATCAAAGTTCGAAGTTTTAATGCTCCTTCCTTCCCTTGTGCCCTTGGATCAAGGAGAACACAAGCTACATCCTCTTGCAAATTCAAACATTAGAAAACTATTAAATGGACATGTGAGAAGTTGCAAGAACTGTAAAATATTAATAAACCTTGAACAAGGGTTATCGACTATTAGTCTGAGACTACAATAGGGTTATCGTCACATGGGCCATCCAAGAGCTTGTCCATTTTTTATACTAAGAAGAGAGAATTTTTTAATTCAAAAAATGGAGGTTTATAAGCAAAGTTTCATTGTTA
Organism: Cunninghamia lanceolata; assembly: GCA_027924645.1. Lineage (NCBI taxonomy): Eukaryota > Viridiplantae > Streptophyta > Pinopsida > Cupressales > Cupressaceae > Cunninghamia > Cunninghamia lanceolata. Next base: position 409,212 of record BSBN01000529.1, read on the forward strand.
ATTTGCATAATCTCTGTTGAAAAAGGCTTATCCCCCAATTGCAAGAAGCTCGAATAGGGGCATAGACACCTAAGAGATGATGTAGAGAAAAGGATGGCATAATGAAGAAAAGAAACTTAAAATTAGGTACGCGATTGGGGAGAGTAGAGTGGGAAGAGAGGGGATGAAGAAGTACACAGAGAAAATGGAATGAAAGAGATTAGATGAAGAATCAGTGAAGAAGAGCAACGAGAAAGAGAGCGTGGCTAAAAAAGAGAGAATAATAAGAAGTTAAATTAGAAAGCACACAAGTGAAGAGAGAGGCAGAGAAAGAAAAATTGCAAAATATACCAAAAAAAAATCAAATAGTCCCAAAAAAAAAATAAAAGGAGGAAAAAAGGGAAGAGAAAAGACAAAGCAACATTAGAATCAAAAAAATATAGAGGGGATACAAATAACAAAACGTGGAGTGTTAAGATAAAGAGGAAATTAATTTAGTGAATAGAAGAATAGTTAAAGAACTCAAAACAGTGATTGAAGAAGTAGCCGAAATCAGAGAATGGAGGAAAAGGAAGAAGATGAACAGGCACCTACAGGAGTGGCAGACCAAGAGGTGCACCCATCTGATGCCCGTAATTATTTAGAATATAAAATTTCCAATATAATAAAACAGAATTAAAATTAAGTGTTAAAAGTGGAGAGGAGCCTTCAAGAGAAGAGCGAAGAAGAATGTTTAGGAAAAGAGGGCATAGAAGAAGAATGTATAAGATAATAGAGAAATATAAATTTAGAAGATAACGTAGAAATAAAATGTTTAGAAATTAATGGAAAAATTGAAAGAGACAATGAGAGATGAGATTGAGGAGTGAAATGAATAACAGTTACAAATAAGTAATGAAGAAGATATGAACATTTATGAGATAAGGACAACTCAATTTAGAGCCTCAATCCAAAAAGACCATATATTGAGATGAAGTCCCAACTCAATCATCATTCCCTGTGCTTCTTGACAATCATAGAGAGCAACCACAAGTCAATTTTGAAAATAGTATAGATATAGATGGGGAATATTATAGTTAAGGCATAAGAGAATTATAAATTAGAATAGGGAAAACAATACAGTGTGAAAAACATAAACAAAATATGAAGTAATTGAAAGAGGGCAAAAAGATTGTATCAAAAATCAGGAGAAGACAATTTTGACATCAAAATTAGCAAGGATAAAAGGAGGCACACTGCAATCAAAAAACAAGGGCACAAAAAGAAGAAAAATGTCTGATCCATAAAGAATGTGGATACTCCACTACTTGTCTTATCAACACGAATCTCCTATATTCCAATCACAATATGACTGATATAGTTGCTGTTTATCATGCAAAATATGCAGAGAACAGAATCCTAACGTCTTCATTTTGTGCAAACATTCATAAAGAAGATTATAACAACAATTATAGAGCACAAGCAAACATGAAAATGGAGCAAAACAAAGCCTTTGACTTAGAGAAACTCAATGTGGAAGAAAAAACCTAGAAGAGTGAGGCATCACATTTTCAAACCACTAACTCCTTGATGAGTGTAGAGGTTTACACTTTACTGCCTTCTTGAGGTCTTCATGGACTCCTTACACATTCAAATGGATGTCAAAACATCTATACCACAATGTTAACTCTCTAACCTTCCAAATACATTTGTACATACATAAAACTACTTGATTAATGCAACCAAGTACAATTACAATCAATTATAGCATAAACACCTTCACAATGTCATACAAGGGATAGTATAGCTCAAGAGTCACAAGATCTCTGCGAGAAAATATCTCAAAACACCAAGAGAAAAAATTCCAAATGCTTGAATGTAATGTCCCCTTTTTCGGAGTGATCGCCTAATAATGAGATACGGAGCCAATTGTCACATTTGACAAATTTTGGAAGATAATTTGAATGTGGGAGTTGGTTTGTCATATTTTTCTAGCAATTTTGGTGTAATCAATGATAGTAAAATAAATTGCTAGGAGAAGCGACCCATGTTGAGAAGTGAAGATGGAGGAAAAGGTATGGAATTTGCTATTGACTCCCAAAATAACTACCACCCAAAACCCTAAAACATTTCACAATCACCAAGGCCAGGGGTGTCATCAAGGTGACTGAAAGAGGTTTATCAACAAGTTCTGGGCGGTTCTAGACAACCTACAGGAGTGGGTATGCTCCTCTGCACTTCAGGCTCAGCTAGACCTAGGAGGGATATTCCTAGAGGCATGAAATAAAACACAAATAAACTAACACAGCCATACCCAATGTGCACTTGACCCCCAAAGTTGTCACTAGGTCAAGACAAATTGGTTGCACGAGCCTCTGTATTAAGCTGATTATTGCACTATGCATTTGCACCCAAACATGGCAATACTATACTCCTTGAAATGAATCCACTTAACTTCTCATACACAAGATACATAGTGCAAGCATACATGCTCATGATTCACAAATGATTCGGTTTGTTTTGCATTACTTCAGATTTATCCCTGGTTATAAAACAGAACCATGAACAACATGTCGAACCCTAAACTAAATCTACTGCTACTCCTACAACTAACAGGACGAGGATTTGATTGAAAAGATGATTGATCCATCCCCAATATGGACCGGTGCCTACTCCATTAAGCAACTGAATCATAAGCACTAAAGAGGAAAGAAATGGGTTGAACCAGCATCAACAGAAAACTAAAACATATTCACATACATTTCTCAGATTACACTTCATGCACTAGACATACTTATTTATCCAAAGCCAAACTATAATAATCCACTTGCAATAGAGAAATGACCAAACACAAAGCTTGTATTGATTTAAATGCTATCACACATTATCATATCCTATTACAATCGCACCAGCAAATGTGGTGAAGGCAAAATACAAAGCTGCAACAAAGCATTCCCCTGAATTATTACAAACAGTCGTGGAGACATCTCACTGCATGAAAATGTGTGTTGCAATCCTTCCTACGTTGTATCAGATGCATTCCTTCATTCACTGCCCAAACATTTTCCTCTACTTGATCCCCTAAAATCTTCCTTAGGCATTTTCCAGACCAAACAATTGGTTCAGCGACCAACACTTTGAAAAGAGCTTCAATCTTCTATTTATAGCCTTCACACCCATGCCTGAGAAAGAAATTGGGCACCAAAATCCTCAACAGCCCCAACCACATTCAAAGCATTAAATTTGGCCACCCATTTTGCATTAATGGCGTCCTTGGAAGCAGTTGGTGTGATTCCAGGCATTTTGGAGTAGTTTGGAAGGCCAAGAAGCCAACCTCCGAAAAATCGGACTTTCAGACTTCATCCCTCTACCTTTGTCTCTTTATCTCCCTTTACTGAATTGGACTTCGGCCTTCACTTTTCCACCTTCCAAAAGGAAGAAGGGAAAACATCATAACACCGACCTCCCAAAGTCCGCTTTACTTAGAATATTCTTTAAGCCTTAAGCGGACTTCGGCCTTTCGGCCTTCCGCCTTGCGCTTATCTTGAAGGAGAGCCAAAGGCTCGACTCCCACCCTCCAAAACTGCCACGCGTCCTCTTTCCACCGTTCCGCAAGCCAACTTGTGGACCCACCAAAAGGCTCCGCGGAATGGCGGAATGCCTTAGGAAATTTTACCTGTCGGGGGTCAACCATCGGGCCTTCCTCCTCCCGTCTTCAAAAAGGAAGAAGGCGAAAGGGAGGAAGCCCGAACTCCAACCTCTGCTATACACTTGATACATAGAATATTTTTCACTTAGACCTGTCGAACTTCGGGGCTTCGTCCCTTCCGCAACACTGAAAGGCTGAACTACACAACTCCGAAGTTCGACGCTCCGCGGCATTTCTCAATACTTAGAATAATTTTCCATCTCTTTGAGCAGACTTCGGCCCTCGGCCCTTCTCCACAACGCTTGCCATTAGGAAGACAGAAGGGAGGAACTCCGACCTCCGCTACTCCGCCGAACACTTAGACAATTTTCAGGGCCAAAAGGGGAAGCACAATGGAAGGAAGAAGCTCGAAACTCCGACCTCCGACAAAGGGAAAAAACACAAGGGAAAAACTTAAAAAAAAATTGACTTAGTCATTTTTGGGCTTTTCCCTTGTATTTTGAAAAAGCAAACACATGAAAACCTATGAAAGATGTCTCTGATCGGTTATCATCAATAGGTTCAACACTGAAGGCATAAAGTGGGATTCAGATGGAATTTGGGGGCAAAATGGGGCATTTAGGAATTGGTTTTTTCAGGTGTCAACACTGGCTGTGGTTGGGGATGTGTGCCAAGCAATGTCACAGCAAGAACTAGCTATCTCCGGGCAAACCAAAAGACAAAAAACACACAGGGGAAACAACGGAAACATATTTACAAGGCATACAGTCATAGGCATGAAGACACAGAAGGTCAAACCTGCACCAAGTGACTGAACCTACTTGCCTTTGTCAAAGACAAGCTGAATGGAGTTGATCTCCCTCAGACCAAATTTGCAATTTTCACCCAACTGCAATAAATGAAAATTGTCCCCAGCATGTGCCAATTTGCAACATATGCTTGTGAAGCCAAGGTTAGCTTCATTAATGAAATCATTACCGCATGGAAACCAAAAAAGATAGGTACTTGACCTATTCATATTCATATCATGCTTGTTCTCAGTAGCAATGGGTGAGGAACTAAAATTTAGGTCAGCAACAAAAGAAATAAATGAAGACAAATCTCCATTATCATGTGCCAGGCTATCATATCTGCTGACCTCTCCATGCAAATTGAGGGAAAAAGAAAACATCTCCAATTCACATGGCAAAGCAAACTATGTCTAAATGCATTGTTGATCCACAAGAGAAGGCACTTCATCTTGTAGAACAAACTGGAAAGAATCCAACTCTATCATATCTCCAAGTTGGGCTGCAACATATTGAATCTCGGGCATACACATGCCTTGCTGCTCAATCTCACCAATGTCCCATACAAAGGACTCAAACTCTACTGCAATACCAACACACTCAAAAGCTGGCAAACATCCCACATCAAAGTGAAAACATTCATATCCATTTGTAACTTCATCAAGCTCTTGAACAAAATTTTCATGTGTTGCTACAAATTTCAATTTCTGAATCATAATTATGACTCAAGCCGCAATTCAAAACATCAACACATAAATCAAGATCATGAGACACATCAAATGAAGAACCATGTTCTTCCAATTGTCTCTCTGCTTCATGTCCATTCTGGCAACTTGTTGTGTAATACTCACTGCTGCAAACAAACTGCTGACACATACCTTTTTCCTTCATTTCTCTATCATTTCTTAGTTGCTCAAATGAAGCACATTCTGCATGAGGGAGAGAACATAGCTTGCACCACACAAATAGATTATCATATGCGTCCACATGATCACCATCTTCAAACTAATGCTCTTCCATGAATTCTAAGAATACATCAACATGTGTGTCCCCTTCCCAAATATCATACCCATCAAACTTAGGCAACTGTTTGTAGACCTTGGTTGGCATACTCATTGTTTTGTAATCAACCTATGAGAGGTCTAGCTGATCATATATCGGATCTAAGGGAAGAGTAGGGGACTGATCAAACTGATTTTTAGGGGTAGCTGGGAATGCATTGGATTGCATCCTAGACTCTAGCAGCCTAATCTGATTTTTTGTTTCTACTTCTTGCTGCAACAATGACTCTAACAACTGTTTGGTTTTATCAATTTCATATTGCTACACTGCTAAGTCATTATGATCTTGCATGGGTGCGTATAGGTTTTGGTTTGTATAACATGCAGAGCCATGACTAGAATGTGTATCTCTAGGATGGTCATGGGAATCCATTCCAATGTAATTTCTAGGGTTTGATATATATGAAGACTCAGATGACGAATCATCCCTAGGGTATCCAGGCTCATACCAATTGGCTATGACTAAAACATCCTATAAGGTAGGGCAGAAAACTAAGGCATACAAATTTGTTCCTTTAGCATGACAGGAACAACAAATTCCAAAAGCGGGAAAAGAAGAAACCGTGTGTACCTTTCTTTCACCAGTTGCTGCACACTGAGATGGACCATTCAAATCACCAACAACAACCAATGTACAGCAATAACAAACTTCTCGTTCTAACAGCAGAGTTGCCACCTCTTCCAAAGAGGAATTCTTTGAAATGTGATTGATCTTCAAGGCTACAAACTAATTCTGGGTTCAGCTCACCAACAAAGTCTTCAATTTTCTTGAAACCTTAAATTGTCCCCAGCAACGGTGCCATTCTGTTGGCGTAAGTTGACAGGATGCCAAACTTACCCAAACAAAATGCACAACTGCAAATCACTGTTACAGGGGTGTTGAAAATATTTCCAACTGCCTAGAACCCGGCAATGGCGCCAAAGATGTTGGCGTAAGTTGACGGGATGCCAAACTTACCCAAACAAAATGCACAACTACAAATCACTATTACATGGGTGTTGAAAATATTTCCAGCTGCCTAGAACTCGACAACAGCTAAAGTAACTTTTGTCCCCGGCACCACGCACCACACTAACATTCACATCTCCACTTGTGCAAAGAGGTGGCTCCCTTAGTATATAGAATAAACCTTTGGAAAGGTTGCATCTACTTGGTATAGGGTTGCGGCTAGATTTTAAGGAGCTAACTCATTCAATATCATCACCCATAAAATGTGACGCTAGAAATATATAGGGTACAAACCCTCCAATAAACTCCACAGAAACTATGAATAAATCTTCAAGAATAACCTCCAAATTTGTATTTGTAAACAAATCTCACAAATTTGACAATGAAATCCTCCAGGTAGAAAACACAACAAAACCTGTAAAAAGATCTATTGCACACCAATCTTCAACTTCAAACCTTTAGCACAAGTGTGAAATCTATATGACTCCACCTGTAGATTGACTAGGGAAAATCTTTCACTTTCGAAATCAATATTCCCAAGGGTTTCTGTCCTAGGGTTTTCTGGAACAAAGCTCCAACTCTCAAAGAGACTCCAAAATAATAAAATGGCAAGTAAAATGAGTCTCCAACCTCCTTTCATATTTTCCCTTGGAACTTTCCCGAATGTATAATTTAAAATTACTTTTTAATAACCCTTCGGCACAATATAAAGTGACTTTATAATGTTTTGCTTTTTGGCTCCCACTAAGTCACTTTTAATAACCTTTTTATTAAAATACAGGTTGTCCATAAAATTGTAATTTGAGACAACTTAATTTAATTAAATGAATTATTTCCTTTCCGACACTCCAAATTAGCCTACGGGAATAAAATAGGCTAAACGGCCATCTCCAACGCCTAGGCCGAAGAAGGGGACATTACAATCCTCCCTTCCCGGAATTACTTACCCTCAAGCAATTGCATATTTGGATGCTAAAGAATCTACTCTCCCTCCCAAGTAGCATCCTCTAGGGGCAAGTCTCTCCATCTAATCAAATACTCCTTGATTACTCTGCTCCTCAATCTCCTCTCTCTGACATCCAAGATAGCATCAAGAACCAAAGATCAATTTGCCTTCCTCGTCCAAAGGTGGGAGCTCAGGAGACGATGTAACATGTTGCCCAAGTGCCCTTTTGAGGCATGAAACATGAAACACATTGTGGATTTTGTTGTTCTCAGGCAACTCCAATTCAAAAGCAACCTCTCCTACTCTCTGCACAATCCTGTAAGGCTCATAGAAACGATGCTTAAGTTTTTCTGCACCACTCTTCTTCAATGTAGACTATCTATAAGGTTGCAGGCGCAACAAAACCAAATCTCCTATCTCAAAAGTCCTCTCAACCCTGTGCTTATCTACATAGATCTTCTGATTCTGCGCATGCTGAAGATTTTTCTTAAGTGATTTAAGGTATCCTGACTTTCCTGGATCCAATCCTTAACTTTAGGAGCCCTCCTGTCATCCAATGCCAAGTTTACAATAAACAAAGCATCATAACCATATAGTGCCCGAAAAGGACTCATGCCAATAGACATATGATAGGTGGTATTATAGCAATGCTCTCCCAAATATAACCACCTGATCCAAGCCTTCTGCTGCCCCGAAACATAATTACGCAAACAGCCTTCCACCAATTTGTTCACAATCTCCATCTGTCCATAAGTTTGCAAGTGATAGCTTGTACCTGGGGTCAACTCTGTACCAGCCAATCTGAATAGCTCCTGCCAAACTATGTTGAGAAACTTGCTATCCTGATCGCTAACAATGTTCTTCGGGAGTCCATGGAGTCTAAACACCTCTCTGAAAAACAACTCCGCAACCTGAGGTGCCTTGTACTCAGAAGATATGGCAAAGAAATGTGCATATTTGGTCAACCTGACAACTACTACAAAGATACAATCTTTGCCCTGCACTCTAGGAAGACCTGTAATAAAGTCCATGGATATACTCTCCCACTTCTGCTCAGGAATAGGCAATGGCTACAACAAACCTGTTGGGAAAGTATGCTCTGACTTGTTCGGCTGACAAGTCATACACTCTCTAACATGGCACAAGACATCATCTTTGAGACCCTTCCAAGAGAATATCTTCTGATCTACTTGTAAGTTTTAAAGTAACTGGGATGTCCTGCAAGAGGTGTATCATGAATGACTCAAGATTTTCTCCTTAAATTTTGATTCAGGAACCAAATAAATTATGTCCTTGTAGTAAATAACATCATCTACCACCTTGTACCTATCATCCTAAATTTTACCATCCATGAGTTCGCATGCAAAAGTATTTTTGGAATACTCAACCACAAGGTGAGCCTTCCAATTAGCTGAAATCTCCGTCATGGAGCATAAAGTGGGTTTCCTGGATAGAGCATCTACTACTACATTCCTCTTCCCCTTCACATATTCAATATCAAAATCATATGCCTAAATTTTGCTTACCCATTCTGTTTATTCAAATCCTTCTGCTCCATGAAGTATTTCAAATTGTTGTGATTTGTTCTAACAACATACTTTCCACCCACCAAATATTGTCTAAATTTTGCCAACGCATGCATGATGGCAAGCATCTCCTTATCATAGGTGGAATACAATCTCTCCACATCTCTAAGCTTCCTACTCTCATAAGCTATCATATGCCTATTCTGCATAAGCACATCCCCTATCTCCTCACCTGATGCATCACACTCCAAAACAAATGGCTGAGAGAAATCAAGAAGTGCTAAAACAGGACAAGTACTCATTACCTCTTTAAGTGCATCAAATGTGTGTTGAACCTCATCCATCCATCTGAAAGCACCCTTCTTAGTGAGATCTGTAAGAGGTACCGCCAACTGAGAAAACCCCTTAAGAAATCTCCTATAATAACTGCATATGCCAAAGAATCCCCTCAAATCTAATATTGTCTTCGACAGTGGCCAATCCAAGATGGCCTAAATTTTCTATTGATGGACCTTCACTCCATCAGCACTAATCACATGCCCTAAGTATAAAATCTTTGTCAACCCAAACTCGCACTTGGAAGCTTTGGCAAATAAAAATTGTGCTTCCATAATGCCCAACACCTCATCAATGTCCCTGAGGTGGTCCTCCCAAGTCTTGCTATAAATCAAGATGTCATCAAATAACACAAGCAATAATTTCCTCAATTGTTTATTAAAACTATGGTTCATGCAAGACTAGAAAGTAGTAGGGGCATTGGTCAAACAGAAAGGCATGACCAAAAACTCATAGTGGCCATAATGGCATCTGAAAGCTATCTTGTGAATGTCCTCACGGACCCTGATCTGATGGTATCCAAAATGAAGATCAATCTTCGAAAAGTAAACTGCACCATGCAACTCATCTAGCAGCTCATCAATCCTGGGAATCAGATACCTGTTCTTGATAGTCTTTTTGTTCAGTGCGCGATAATTGATGCCCATCCTCATGGTCCCATCTTTCTTCTTTACCAGGACAACTGAAGAAGCAAAGGGACTCAAGCTAAGTCTAATATGTCCCATGTCTAACAACTCCTTAATTGCTTTCTCTATTTCCTCCTTGAATCGTTTCGGATGCCGGTAAGGAGTAGTAATGACAGGTTTAGAACCCTCCTCTAGCTCAATCACATGCTTAAAACCCCTGTCAGGTGGCCTGCCAGGAGGAATCTCGTTGAAAACCACACTATACTTATCCAATACGGATTGGATATCCACACAATACTGTCCATCACTATTAGAAGGGGTTTTGGATGAAATCAAACATTGGGCTGCCCAAGCAACCTCGCCATGTTGAAATAATGCCTCCATCCTCTTTGCAGTGACCACTCTAAGTGCCCCATTTGACATCGTTCGAAGAACTACCTTTTCCCCTCATGTCTAAACTTGAGCTCCATGGTCTAGAAGTTCTGCAAATACTTCCCAAGAGAGTGCAACCACTAGATACCTAGGACCACATCCGTTTCACCAATTCCGACCACAGAAATCGTTTGTAACTCGATGATTGCCCATAGTAATCCTCAACTGATAAATCTTCTTAGTGCAACGCATAGTGAAATCATCTGCGACCATCACATTAAAACCAAGGAAATCTTCCACCTGAAGACCTCTTTTCATCACCAGGCCTTCATCAATAAAGTTGTGGGTCGCCTCACTATCAATCAAAACCGTAACACACTGACCCTACAAAACTCCTCACCCTGAACAGATGATATCTAGGAGTACCTAAAAGAGAGGCAATAGTATCGCCTGATTGCTCAACCGAAGTTCTCTCCTCATGCTCAACTTTCTCCTCTTCCTATTCACTCTCTGAGCTAGAATTTTTTTTCTCTTCCTCCTCGATGTCAGAAGTAACGTCAATATAGTGAACCTTGCCTTTCCCAAGGCATCTATGTCCAGGCTCCCAAGGTTCCTTGCATGAGAAACAAAGCTTCTTCCTTCTAAGCTCATTTTTGTCCTCCATGTCAAGATTTGACTTCTTAGGCCACTCCTTCTGAAAAGGCTTCTTGTTGTCCTTCTTAGTAGGAAAAGACTTGTTCTAAAATTTATTTTTGGAAGGAATGGAAAATTCCATATTTCTAGCTCTTTTGGTCGCCTACTGCAAAGAAGGTGGGTCTAAAGCCTTAACCCAACCCCGAAGTGGCTCCTCTAAACCCTCAATGAAGAGATAAGTCAATCTCCCCTCTGAAACATCAGGTACCATCACCACAAGTCTCTGAAAATCTGATACATATGTATCCACTAAATCCTTTTGTCTAAGCCGGACCAACTCCCTGAAATGATATTCCAGATCCTTCTTATCGAACCTGTCAATAAGCCTCTACGTGAAATCAAAATAGGAAGTAATAAGACTATGTCCTTGAGTAACCATTCCATGATACCACCACTCATGTGCATCACCCTCCAAATGCAAGGTTGCAAAAGAAGGAAGAGACACCTTATCCAACTTTTGCTGGAACTCCTAATTCTGTCATCTATCACCTCTTGGCCTGTTTCTATATTTCAACTGGCAGAAGTCCTATAGAGACATCGCAGTCTAAAACTCATCACCAAGTGTTTGTCATTCATGCGTATAATCTGTAAAACTCTCACCTACAACCTGTTGTCCACCACCTTGTGTCCTCTGTTGATTCAAGAAATTAGGCATTACAGGCCTAACTATAGAAGCCTGAGTGGTTCTAATGTTGTTATTAGGAATGTTTGCATTGTTTGCAAAGTTGCTTGCTTCTCCATTACTTCCGTTGTTTCCTCCATTGTGCTGATTATCCCTGTTACTGTTTTGATTAACATTATTATTCTACATGAACTTAGTCAAAAGCTACAACAAATCTCGTTATCCTCTAGCATTGTCATTAAGGATATCTCTAGTGCTAGGATCCTCACAATCTCTATCACCCATGATGTTCTCTTCTCCAGAATCTGAACCAATAAACCGTTGCCTTCTCCTATAGGTAATGTACTCTCTATCTTTCGGATTCATAAAAAAATCGAAATGCAACCAATAAATCAGACATACAAACCCTCCAAGCTGGCAAGATCACTTGCTCTGATACCACTGTAAAATCGCCTCTGAAGATTTTTACTCTAAACCACAATTTTTTTATTTTCTATCACATTGACATTTCGTCAAACATTTTCCATTTGGCTCATAAAACTGAAATTTGTGAGTGTGTTCGTTGCGGGCAGCTTGTTTGGTAAGTTTGATATTATTCCACTCACAAATGTATCACAAAGCATAAAGGAAATGCAGAGCCAAATTGACAAACAATTTGTTGCACTATAATATCAATCATAGTTGAATACAATAACCCAAGTCTGCTGCTTGTAAATCAGAAATTACTGAGCTAAATAGATATTCAATGAGATTCTTATACATACCAAGTTATGATGCTAAAACAGAATACAAGAAACTCCAGCTTGGGTGGCCAGCTTGAGTAATATTTCATAGGGTATTTGTGATTCCTTAAGATCCCACGAATCCTCCAAAACTCACGTCCCACTCCCATTCAAGGCTGCGACTCCTCAAAGCTTCATAATCTGCATGGACGCCTCCAAGAAGACCCCATGCACCACACTAACATTCACATCTCCACTTGTGGAAAGAGGCGCCCTCCCTTAGTATATAGAATAAACCTTTAGAAAGGTTGCAGCTACTAGGTATAGGGCTGCGGCTAGATTTTAAGGAGCTAACTCATTCAATATCATCACCCATAAAATGTGACGCTGGAAATATATAGGGTATAAACCCTCCAATAAACTCCACAAAAACTATGAATAAATCTTCAACAATAACCTCCAAATTTGTGTTTGTAAACATATCTCACAAATTTGACAATGAAATCCTCCAAGTAGCAAACACACCAAAACCTGTAAAAAAATCTATCATCGCACACCAATCTTCAACTGCAAACCTTCAACACAAGCGTGAAATCTGTATGACTCCACCTACAGATTGACTAGGGAAGATCTTTCACTTCCAAAATCGATATTCCCAAGGGTTTCCGTCCTAGAGTTTTGCGGAACAAAGCTCCAACTCTCAAAGAGACTACAAAATAATAAAATGGCAAGAAGTAAAATGAGTCTCCAGCCTCCTTTTATATTTTCCCTTGGAACTTTCCCGAAGGTATAATTTATAATATAAACCTTCAGCAAAATATAAAGTGACTTTATAATATTTTGCTTTTTGACTCCCGCTAAGTCACTTTTAATAACCTTTTTAAATAAAATACAAATTGTTCGTAAAATTATAATTTGAGACAACTTAATTTAATTAAATGAATTATTGCCTCTCTGAAACTCCGAATTAGCCTACAAGAATAAAATAGGCTAAATGGCCATCTCTGACGCCTAGGCCGAAGAAGGGGACATTACATTCCGCCAAAGCTAATGAACCGATTTCATTTTCCCATGGTTGCAAAGGAGGTGGATGATTGCTCTAGATGCGGTTACCCTCCTAATCAGCCATAGGACGTCTTCTGCAGAAGCTGACAAATATGAGTGAACTCTAGACCTTTTTGAATGTTGCAATGGATAAGACAGCAGTTTTATGTCATTCCCCAGCATGGTCGCCAAAAATTGTTAGCATTTTACGTTCGCACTGAAAGGTGAGAAATAAAATGCTAACACATTACAAATGACTAGTTTTCATCATGATTTAAGTCCCTTGAATGTCTGGATCAAATCAGTAACAACAAAAGGAGGTGGAGGATCAGAAGGCAGTAACTAAGGAGGAAATAATAACAATTAAAATAACACAAGGAATACCCAACCCCCTCACCAATGTCTCTTAACATAATGAAGTAATCAATATTCATAAGAGGCAGCAAAGATGTAGTAGAAAACCTTATTCTCTTAGACTCGTATTGGAGATGGCAGACTAACAGAACCAGCAATGAAGATATTTGATTCTACAGGAACTTTGAAAGACTAAGTATTGAAATGGTACATGAAAGTAAGCCCTAACCATAAACTGACATGGCCAAAATTGGAAGTAACATTAAAAAATGACTACCATTACCCTGACTTTCCAACATAAAGCATAAATAAAAATACGGATATGATGCAAGGGTACAATGATTCACTTTATGATAAAGGTTCAAAACAACAGTGCTGAAATTAGAAGAACTGCTGAATGAGAAATAGAAGGTTGAATGGTTTTTGTTAGGGTTAATACCCTATTTGGGAACATCTATGGATGGCAAGTTGTTTAGGAGTTTCTTAGAAGCATTAGAATTTGCACTTAGATTGGAGCCATGGGCATGGGGTAGAAAGAATGACTCGGCAACGAAAGATAAATTGACTGGGGTACAATTAGAATTAGCCCATTAAGGCTAAAACAAGAAATTTTGATGAAAGTAGCAATCACTAATATCCCTCCATCACCTAGAAATTTACGAAGAGGGAGAGCGATGATATGGTGCACAGTATGTTTACACAGAGAGACAAGTGAGAAAAGAATGTCTGCATTATAAAGTGGCTGGAAGAGTGGTTGTAATAAGATCAAGAGAAGCATCAGTACCACAAGGGATGACACCGTCTACATAACAGCCCATTTATGGGGAAAGATTACAGCACAAAGTTTGTAGAAACACAGAGACACATGAGACAAGAATGCCCGCATTATGAAGTGGCAGGAAGAGTGGTTGTAGTAAGATCAAGAGCAGCATCATTACCACAAGGGATGACACTGTCTACATAACAGCCCAAGATTACAGGGCAAAGTATGTAGGCTATGGGATCAATATGCACATGTGTTCGTTATTAGAAGTATTCAATTAACATCACCAATCACATAGTTGTACTACACTCGAAAGTCATTCAACCATTACAATTATCAGTGCCACGAATAGATGCTCATGCAATGGATGAACTAAAAGTGTTTAGGGAAGAGCAGCAACAATACCAAATATATGATGCCTAATATGTTTGCACAGAGAGACACATGAAACAAAAATGCTTGAATTATGAAGTGGCAGGAAGAGTGGTTATTGTAAGATCAAGAGCAACATCAACACCACAAGATTATGCCATCTATATAGCAGCCCAATTATCGGTGCAGAGTATGTATACTATGGGGTCAATATGCACAACATATGTGTTTATTATTATTAGTAGCACCAATAACCGCATAGCTGTTGTACTACACCACCTGAAAGTCATTCAACCATTACAACTATCAATGCTAGGAATGAGTGTAATGAATGAACAAGAAGTGTTTAGGGAAGAGTGGCAACAAACAAACAACTAGTTCAAGTATATAAACCATAGAAGCATAAACCAGGAAAAACCCACAGTAACCATGGCTCGGCCTCAGGGGCATACCAATTTGAACTGGCCGGCTGTTTAAAATGGTCAATTACACAGTTTTTTTTTAAAACCACCAAAAAATTGTTGTCTATTTAATAAACTGAGGTTATTTGGCAGTTTTTTTCAAAAACACATAATTGACCCTAATTATTATTACATCTAATCAAAATAAGAATCAAGACCATTCTCCCATTATACTTATAAGGTGATGGACGCATCAGAACAATGAATATGCATTCATTCATTCCATGATGCAGAAATGCCTTACCTCAAAAAATACAGAAGACCTGTTATTTCTGCACTATCTTAACAGCAACCAAAGCACAAAGTTGAACCCTGTAGATGATAAAAAAAATGTCTTCTATTTGCAAGTTCAACAAGAGATCAAATAAGCATGCTATATGTGCTCACCCCTAATCAAAACTCACCCTAGTCAGTCATCTTACGGTGTTGTTCTCTCATATTTGTTATTGGTGGAGTGGGAACCAAGGTGATGGACGCATCAGAACAATGAATATGCATTCATTCATTCCATGATGCAGAAATGCCTTACCTCAAAAAATACAGAAGACCTGTTATTTCTGCACTATCTTAACAGCAACCAAAGCACAAAGTTGAACCCTGTAGATGATAAAAAAAAATGTCTTCTATTTGCAAGTTCAACAAGAGATCAAATAAGCATGCTATATGTGCTCACCCCTAATCAAAACTCACCCTAGTCAGTCATCACTGGTTCCCACTCCACCAATAACAAATATGAGAGAACAACACCGTAAGATGACTTCTTGGATCAGTATGATTGAAATGACTACTAAGTACAGTTTACTTGTTATAAGTTATCAATAACACTATATCATTGTAATTTTAATTACACCTTCAAACTTTATGCAATGAGAAATAAAATTGCATATTATGATCTTTGATAATTGCAATTTCCAACATGAATGCAGTTAGATGTAACCTGACATTGTTTTGAATCCTGATACATGACAAAATTTACATTATTATACGACATAGCATGATTGATATTATAACATTTTCTATAGAATATCTGTGTGTTTGAGAAGGTGTGAACCATTTCTTATAATCCAAACTTTCTAAGCCCCATTAAATACTCTATCCTTAATGCTCGTTTTACTTCCTAATTCTTATTTTGGGCAAATATATTTTATGAGATATTCTGATATCCAAAGCATTGCAAGGCTGGATTAAGAACATTCCTCAGTCAAAGTCTTAAGGGTTTTACATGCGTAATGTTAACTAACAAAAATGGAAGGCCACAAGTTCTACAAAGGTGAAACCCTTGAAACTGGAAGGCCTGTGGGTTTTACACAAGCGAACCCCTTCGTACAATGTGTATATGGGCACTCAATATTCACTAAAGTAAAAACCCCAATGTGCTTTTACATAGATATTTCAAAGCAAACAAAAGTATATCCCATTACCAGACAAGATATATGTATATCTCTATGTGTGTTCGCACACACACACAAGACAATGCACACATAAAAAGGACACAGCAGTTAAAACAAATCATGAAAAAAGCTTTAATTACGACGAGCGCCCATAGCAAAGTCTACATATATTATTTGTTTTGAAGCCTAAAAATGAAATGCTCACCAGTAACACCTGCCATGGAGGAAGGCCCCAGATTGCACAAAATGATTTCAGTATCTCACTACTGCACATAAAAAAGAAAGAGCAGAAGGGCCTGTCATTACAAATAGATATAAACAACATCAAAAATTGCCCTCACACAATTAATTTAATTTAAATAAACAAATAGGCTAGGAACAAACTAGTGATTTGCAGAATTTGTAACTTCTGAAGTTGACTTCCCAGTTTCGTCTATTTCTAAATTCCTTAAATACTGGAACTTGTAATTCCTGAGTTCTTCCAGTAATTCATTAAGCTGTGACTGATCTCCTCGTGCTATAAGTGCTTGCAGTATTCCTCTTTCCTATTGAAGCATAATTCATCAGTTCTGTGTCAATGAACATACATGAAAAATTATATATCACAAATGAAAGCACTGGTTACTCAATGAAGACTCGATCAGAATCTCCTTCCAAAGAAAAGTAAAGAGCACATCAAATTTTGCTCACTCAAAATTCAATAATTCAAAGAGCTCACATAATTAAATATGAAAGCAGCACAGTCCAAAAAGCTGTGTTGTAATTGTTAATGGGGCACATTCATATAGAGGAGACCAAAGTTCAAATTCCCTCAGTACGTCAAGGCAGACTACAGCCCAAAGGACACCCTATGCACATGGGCAATTAAGCCAGCCATGTTAAGGCAGTCTACACATGGCTAGAGAATTGGTGCCCCTGTTTGTGTCCCCAATTTGCCTGGGTCCAATGATTTACTAAGTAAAAAAGTATTAAGGACAAACAACTTTCTTAATGTTATGTAAGAGTAAAACAGGAAAGGCAAACAACCTGCTCTCCATGTTATGTTAGAGTAAAATACAAAAGACAAGCAACCTGCTCTTCATCTTATGTTAGTGTAAATAGGTGTCAACTTTTAGGTCTGCATTGCATTTGCTTAAGTTTAAGAAAGTTAAATGCATATTTGCACACTAGATATAGCTTGCTGAAGCACAGGTGAGGTTAGTCTGATAGTTCCATAAATAGAATTTCAGTTTAGCCAGGTTATATATACAGAATATTATCCATTAGTAAATAGCCAAAAACAGGATGGCCAGAGTTCCATCATTGTGAAACCATTCAGGAACCCAAACAACTAAGACTTCAAAGTATGACATGCCCCATGCAACATCCACATAAAAAGGAAACCCAAAACAAATTTGAAACATCCACATAAAAAAGGAAACACAAAACAAGTTTGGAGGATAAAACCTGGCCTCGAGTAATAACAACTTGAAAACAAAAAAATAACAAATGCTTATAGCCTTATAGGTACTTGTCGGCTAAGGGGGTCCCCTTTCCTTAAAATTATTAGCAATATACATGAGGAAGAATGTCATTAGTGTAATGCCACTTGTGGAGGTCATCTTGACATAATTTGAGCATAAGCTGTTCAAATCCCAAAAAACAAATTAAAAATCTAATAAAAACTATCTCATCAAGCTCAATAACCTTCGTTTGAATGCTTTTGTAATATCCCAAAATGGGATATTTTGGACAATTTTGGATTTACAAACTTTCCAAAATATCTAAATTAATTTTCTGCTCAAACCCTAATTTCTGAAGTAAAAATCAGACTTGAACATTCAACTAGGGCAGCCCATAAAACACCTCAAAACATCATAATCCATCACAAACATGATTAACCATAATATACTTGCATTTCACCATCAAATGAACATCAAATCCACTTTTTTTATCCATCACACATGACTGAAAAATAAATCAGAAGTCTGCTGCTACAAAATCTGAGTTTTACAAGTCTTCAAGTACACCAACAAAATAGGGCAAACATGACAAACATGCCCAGCAATGTTCTGCCCTAACCCTAAGGGTTATACATACCAAAATAATACCAAAATGACCTTCAAAGTGATAGGAAAAGACCTCCAATGAATGCTGCTCCAATTAGGGCATCAAACCCTAGGTCTTCAACTCTCCAATGCAAAGGAGATCTGCTCCAAGAAGGTGCGCTCGGGTCTGAGATGTTTGCTGCTCCAAATGATGATGCAAATGATGTCCAAGGAAGCCAACAAATGATTCTCCAAAGGTGGCGCTCAAGAGGTAGGGACAAACCCTAAGCAAGATGACACAATTCCACCAATGAATCAACTCCAATCTAGGGCAGATCAGGTCTGCTCCTCTGCTGCTCCAAACCAGAAATAAAATCATGCACAAGAACCACCCAAAATGCCTCCAAGACAAATCGCTCCTCCAATGAAGGGCGCTCAACCTAGGGCAATCTCCTTCGCCAAAGATGATCAATTCACACAAAGGAAGTGCCACCAACAATGATCTCCAAATCTGATTTAGAATTCTGCTCTTCTTCTCCACAAGATATCAATGAAGCACAAGTGAACTCCCATCATGGAATCCTCCAAATGAAAGAGCTAGGGTTTCGTCTAACTCCTCCTAGGAACTCAAGGCTTTCGTCTCAAGCTCCTACTCCAAGAGATAACTCCAAGTATGAATGAATGAATAAATGTTGAATGATGATTAAATTGCCACCAAAGTATCTTAAATCATCGCCACCAAAGTATCTTATATTTACACAAGTTTCACTTTCTTCCCAATGCTGACCGACCTAGCATTATTTATTGTCTTTTTTCCCTCTTTAGGGCCGACCTCATAGAGTCCTAGGTGCCCAACTCCGTAGGGCCGACCTAAACAGGCATAAATGTTTTTTATTTATTAATTTCCCTCATTAAGAGGGCCGGCCCAACTCATACTCCATTTAGGCGCTCAAAAATCAAATTAAAGATTTGATTTTAACTTATTTTCTTTTTCGTGCCAAGGATAGATATTGTTTATCATTTATTCTCCCTTCATATGTCATCCAAAAAGTGTATCAAGTATGATCCCCCATAAGATGGCGCCTACACAAGATCCAAGCATGATCATTTATCCTTCTTCAAGGCGGCATTAGATGTTAGCACATCTCTCACATACGGAAACCCTTTGATGTCTTCACACTCAAATATCCTCAAGAATGGTTCGCTTCATGGAAAGAGAAATATTTTAAATGAAATGAACATATCAAGACCATTAGAAAAATATGTTGAGTCACCTCCAAACCTCGATTCTCCTCCCAAAAATCCCTAAGTGTGAAAACCAACCCCTCTGCTCTCCAATGGCGACCCCTTCGAAAATGGGGACATTACAACTTTTCACTTTGGGTAGCATGATATTTTTTATTTGAACAATGCTATAATGTGTTAGCATTTTATTTCACACCTTTCAATGCGACGCAAACAGAATAGATGTGCGGTAAAACCACGCTTCAAATTAGAAGGTGAAGCTCCCTATAAAATAAAGCTAAACTAAAACTATACACAATATACTTGCAATTTACAGACTTTACAATGTTTTCAAAGGTGTTTCACGCTTATGCTAAATAAAACATAAAAATGTTATCTTTTTGAGTTTGTGACATGAAAAAGACAGAAACGTGCTTCCAACATGAGGCAAAGGGTTTTGTGTTTTTTTTATTGGAATTGAAACCTATTGCTAGACGCTTACACCATTCAATTAAATCGAAAGATTGAGCAAGGGAAGTACACATGAATTGAATAAATTAATGCCTAAACATATGAATTGAATAGATTAACGCCTAAACATGAATGTCGTGGTTAAATCAAATGTATGGCGGTACAAAGCCACCAGCTACATCTTCAATTTCGCCTGCAATACAAAGCTTGCAAACTCATTGAAGTAACTCAATTTTCAAGGCACATAACTACACACTTCAATAAATGTTCATATAGCAAAATAGGCATAATGAATATCATTGAATCGATCACCAAATCATAATAGGAACAAATAGCCATTTGAGCATAATGTAGGCATGAGATTTGACATTTTATTGATGTTCATTCACTAATACAACCGATTTCTCTAACTCTGATACTAAATACTGAATTCTAATCTATGTGCAAAAGCACTTATTTATACTGTTTACAAAGCAAATGCATGAAAATAAACAAAATAATTAACTAAACTCCTATCCTAGCTGATTGTTGTTTGCATGGCATGCAAACTTTATTACAGTTTATCTACTCCACTAAATTACAAACATGCAACTATAGCTCAACTAACGATAAAACATGCAACCCTCAGTTAAACTGTAGATCGAATTTGTTGTAAACTATGACTTTATGTTCACATCTCTTGCATGATGATCAAATAAAAGTCAACTCCAAGTTAACGCTAAAAATAGCAAGTCTTTGAATATGCTCTTTTCTTTGGAAATGGTGACCTGCTAAAAATAGCAAATCTATTTTTTGTACGGGCTAAAAATAGTCCTTTGGATAGGCAGATCTAGATGACTTTGATGATTCTGAGCAAACCCTCTGAAAAACCTTGAAAATCTATTCATTCATCTCTCCTTTGTATTGACACATTCAAATCCACGAAGGTGCACTTTTCTCCTTGTATAAGCGTGTGAGACTTCAATCAAGCACGCTTTTACCTTTGGATAGGCGTGTTTGGCGCGAGACAGATGCGCTTGTACTCTTCCAGGATCACTTTCCTTGTTCAAGCACACTTTAATCCTTCTTGGCACGCTTTTACTCATGCAATCTTCATTCCTTCGCTCAGGTGCCCCCATCTCTCCATAGGAGCGCCTTTGAACTGACTTGAATCTTTTGAATGTCCTTCATTGAGGCAGGCTAGAAGACACTAGGGCGCACTTTTACATATGACTCACTTTTTCTTTGTTCAGGCACGCCTTTCTTCACCTAAGCATGCTTTTACACTAGCTGAACTACCTCCTTCATTTTGGCACATCGTCTCTCCTGTGCATGCTTTTGCAAAGAAAAGACTTTCATGATGGCGCGTGAAGATTGAACTAGGCATGTCTATACTCTAGATTTTAATTTCTTTGGTAAGGCACATTCAAGGTGAGGCATGAACACTTTTGGTTTACTTTGATTTTTCACAAGAACTTTTAAACCTTTCATAGGCGCATGAAGATTGAGCTAGACGCACTTTTACTCTTCCATAAACAATTTTCAAAACTTTGATCTTCAGGCACGCCATTGCTCAAGAGGATGCACTTTTGCATCTAACTGATTTTCACCTCTATGTTAAGGTGCATGATAAAGCAAATGGACACGCTTTTGAACTGTGCTCTTGACTTCTTTGTTAAGGCGCACAACATGAGGAGGCACCCTTTGCCTCTGGATCCTCTTTGTTTTGACGCATGAAGACTGAGTTAGGCGCGCTTTGTCTCTAGGTAGGGGCGTGAGACTTTAACCAGACACACCTTTACTCTATTTTTTTCACTTATTTAATTTGGCATGTGAGATGCCTGAAATGCGTGCCAATACCTTGCATTTTATTTGAACAATGAAATTCCTTTGATGTGGCGTATAGAAAAGACTTCAGGTGCGCTTTTGCTTTGGGTAGGCGCATGAGGCTCGAGGGAAGCATGCCAGTGCATACAATTCCTTCTTCCTTTGCCCAAGCGCGTGGGGCCTTCAACATGCAGACCTAAAGACTAGACAAGCGCATGAGAAGCTCTGGAGGCGCGCTTTTACACTGCACCTACTTTTTCTTTGTTCAAGCACGCCCAGTGACTACCAAGCGCGATTTTGCATTGGATCTTTTTCAAAATCCTTTGCTCAGACGCACATGGTGACATTTGGATGCACCTTTACACTGAATTTGCAATCAAATGGATGCAACGGTATCCTTGAATTGGTTAAGTGCTTTGATGCCTCTGCAAGGTTAGTAAAATCGACAAAGCGGTATACAAGAAGCAACATTTTAGAACAAGTTAGGGGCAAACAAACAAGGTTTTGCTTGATAGGATTGACAACATACGAAAGTTTCATATGGGTACAACATAACGTTAATACAACATGCATTTACAAGATTCACCTTATAAGATGCAACAATTAAATCATAAGTGTGACAAACTGCAACTTTTAATAATCCAAAGCAAATGTGTTAGGCAACGAGTTGACATTCCAAGTAACAAGTCAATAGAGGGTCCATTTTTTCCAACAAATGATTCCATGGGGAAAAAGCCTAATGCAGCTGATCTAAGTGCAACCTCATGCGTCGGGTTCATTATGTAATGTCCCCATTTTCGGAGTGATCACAATGGAAGGCTCGGAAAACAATTTTCACACTTAGGGATTTTTGTTGGACAAATGGAGTTTGAGAAGTGCATTGTTATATTTTTCTACTAATTATCATTTATTTTCTTTGGGTGAAATAAATTGTCCACATATGGAGCGAACCATCTAGGGATGGTAATTGGTGTGAAAATTTGTCTATGGAGTTGTTGACTTGTGGTGAATAGCTTTGATGGATGATTGCATTCATGCCTTGAAGAGGGATAAGTTGTAATGTCCTTGGTTTCATTTGAGCGCCTTGTGGTGGGACCATCCTTGAAGACATTAAAATAATATTATTTCCTTGGTGGCGACCTAGAAGGAGATGACTTAGAGGAGAAAAAGAAAACTAAAATTCATATCTTTAATTTGAATTTTCTTGGCACCAACTTGTCTTGACGCTGGTCGGCCTAGCATGAGGAGAAAGAGTTGATTCCTAGGTCGGCTAGGATTGAAGGAGAAATGCTTGTATTTATAGGAGATCTTTGATTGGCATTTCATCATCATTCATTCGCTCATTCACAACATCATTTGAAGTTTCTCTCTTCGAGAAGGACTTGAGACGAAAACCTTGAGTTCTTAGGAGTTGGACGAAACCCTAGCTCTTTCTTGTGGAGGATTCCGTGACGGGAGTTCACTTGCACTTCATGGTTATTTGGAGCAGAATTACAAATCAGATTTGAAGATCATCTTTAGGCACTTCTTTGGTGTGGATTGTTCATCATATGAGGAGTTTGCCCTAGTTTTGGAGTGTTTACTGCCTAAGGAGTCTAGTTGTTTCCATACAAAGTAAACAAGAAAGATACTTGCACTATCACAGTGTACTAGAATAAATTACATTGTACGAGAATAACAAACAGAATTGGTACTCAGAATATCAACTGCATATATTAACTCAAAACAGCAAGTACAATAACAATCCAAAAACTCCATGTCCATACAATGGCTTGACAAGTGCATATATAGTTTGTCCGATGGTTGCCAATCGTCGCCAACCAACGTACCGATCGGGAGTAACTACTCACCGAAACTAACAACATAAACATATTCCCGAAACAACTAAACAAAACATATTTTACCAAAAGGTACTAAACTATGCAAAGTACGCCTAACATCATCCCCCCCAAAAAACTTGTCGTCTTCCAGACGACTACAAACAAGATCCAAAAAATAACTAGGAAGAACGAGGGTCAATGGACGTCCCTGGAGGTGTGGATGCCGTCCGCGCTGAACCAGGAACCTCCCGCTGAGGTTGAACTAATCGCCAAAGCCTGTAAACCTCCTCAGTCCTTTGCTTCAGATGTGTCGTGGCAATGATATGCTTGTCTCTGGTGAGACGTACCATCTGGTCAACCTCGACCAACTGCTGTTTTGTTTTTTCCTGTGTTGCCTGAGATTCGACCAACTCCTTCTTTGTGGTTTCTAGTTCTGCTCTGAGTGCATCAGCCTTGTTCCTTTCTAATTGTGTGAGCTCGGCTTCCTGTGCCAGCTACCGTTGGAAGTGCACCTGTTGCTCATCAATTTTCTCCCTCAGTTGCTTACTCATAACTGGAGCTTCCTCCAGTTTTTTGTTGAACCGTGTTGTCTTTTGAAAATCCTCCTGTCTAGCATAATATAATGCTCGGAACTGATCCTCAATGTTATGCAGGGCTGCCAATATCTCGTTGTCCGCATCTCCAACCCCAAAGTCTGGTCTCTCTGGTTTCCATACCCTCTGCATCTCCTCAGTAATCACGTCCGGCCAACCCTTATTCCAAAATACTCTTACAAACTCTGTCTCAGCATTCTTGGCGAAATGTTCAATTCTTTGTACCTCTGCACGTACTACTGGCAAAGAGTATTGGGGATTGACCCTGGCAGCAATATCAGACACCCTCTGAAAGATGGCTCCCATAGACCCTAAATCATGTGCGTACCTGAGAATGGTGCCCAGTGGGTCACTCTCATCTGGCTCACCCATGTGTACTGTCAACCCCGCTGGCTCAGCCGAGCGAGAAGTATCCTCTGTATCATCAGCACTGCCTGTCATACTGGTATTGGTGCCTTCCTCTTCTGAGCTGTCTGTGGCTGTTCCTTCCTCCTTGGCTTTAGAGTCAATAATCATTTTAGCATCTTTTGGTACATCAATTGTTTTCTCCTCTTCTGGCTGTACCATCTCACCTTCAAGTGCAGGTGGCGGTAAGAGAGATCTAGTGGGGTTTAGTGGAGGAATGTCTGCCAATTCTGAAGGCATGCCCAGTAGCTGAAGCCAAGTATCTACCTGTACTGAGCTGTCCATATGTGCTATGCTCTCTGGAGATCTAGTCTCAAACGGTGTAATCTGCCCTGATGGAAGAGGAACTGGTACGGTATCATCTCCCTTCATCCTCATGATCTGACCCCATGAAACGTGAGCGGTACTAGGCTGAACGAGAATCTCCGCCTGAGTGCATGTGTCTAAGTGCAAGTGTGCATGCTTCTTCCCTAGTACAACATCCAATCTGTTCTCTCTTGTTGGTACTATAGGACTGGGGCTAGCGAGGTTGCCAGGAGTGGCTAAGGCTGACGAGGCCTCAATGCAGTCCTCCTCGGCACCTTGTGCACTATATGATGCTTCTGACGAAGACTCAGGTAACTCCTGTTGTTTTCTCTTTTTGCTGCTCCTTGACTCATCTCCCTTACCACCTTGAGCAGGGGCCTTCAGGTTTGTCCATCTGAAGACAGTTGGCCATGTGGGATCATACTGCTCATCTGGCTGAAATGGAGCTTGTGCCAATGAGGGGACGTGAGTGCAGATGGCATCCAGGAACAACGCAATGGCCTGCTGAGTCATGTAGAATGACTTGTGAGTCATCTTCAGGAACTCGTGAATCCTGTCGGAGAGAACTGCTGCCCAGTTATACATTGTACCTTGGCTAAGACCAATCATGTAATCTAACATCCAAAATGGAATATCTGATGACCGTGAGGCTCCCGTCAGCCGCCCCCTGATCACATCCATTATGCACCTCCATTCTTCATTCGCCAAGTGATCTCGTCGAAGGCCTCTATTTCTTGCAGCCTTCAACTGGTTCTTTTCCTTCTCACTCAGGTCTGGTCTACAAACTTTTGCCATTATGCTGTCCTTGTGCCTTACAGTCATTTTCTATTTGCCGACTGTAAATCCTTGGCGCGGTACACCCATCACTCTCTCGAAATCTTGTGGCAAGAATGTGATTTTGACCGATACATTCATGAATCTGATGATGGTATGTTTTGCTCAAGGGTTGTAATTCACCACCATGCTTTTCAGAATTGCCTCAAACTCTCTGAAATTAAAATAGGGCATTTGTATTACCTTATCCACCTGTGCCTTCTGTAATGCTCTCTTGAGAGGATGGTCGTCAGCATGACTATTCCACCACTGTTTACACTTGTTCGCCGTGAGGCTTTCCCACTGTAAGGAATCCACTATGATTTTTTGCTTTTCTTTCCCTTTCCCTTTCGGCCGCTTCTTCTGTGCTGATGAACCCACGTCAACTTCTGGTGTCTGTGCTGGTTTTTCTTCAATAATTGTCTTCGCTGCCATCTTTCTGTCGTCATCCTGTCCTGATATCTGAATTTGCTTTCCTCTACCTTGTGCTCTAGTGATCCTGTTCGCCGATGAATTTGACATTCTGACCTCCTTTGTATTCCGAAACTGTATCAGTTATGACCGTTATTTTTCTCTTCCTGACACCTGAATTGTACGGCCTTAAACTTGTCCAATCAGTCTTCAGTCTACAGTGAAATCCGTACGCAGCAGCAGGAAATCCGTACGGCCAACAAGGAACTCAGTGGAATCCGTACGCCAGACTTGTGCAAGGAGAATTCATACGGCAGTACTAAAATCCGTACGGCCTGTCTGCAATTCGTACGGCTAAGGATGAAGAGGTACTCGCACGTTTCAGAGTGCAGACTTCATACGGCCGCTAAAGACTGGTACGGCAAGGAGTCGTATGGTAGGTTGGGACTTCGTACAGCAGAGACCTGTACGGCAAAGACCCCGTACGTCTAGAATCTGTACGGCAAAGACCTCGTACGTCTGGGATCCGTACAACAAGAACTAAAGCTATTTCCCTTTCATACAGCTCTGGAAACTCCACTCGTACGGCTGGCAATGTTCGTACGGTCTTGGCAGAGGCTTTCAAAATCCCGTACGGTCCTTCAAATTCCGTACGACTTTCTGTATATATCGTACGGCCCTTGGTACAGTGGTCCTTTTATAATTTTAGGTCGTATTTTTTTTTTCAAATTTTTTTTTTTTTGGGGTACTCACTCTATTTTGCTTTTTACCTTTTCTGACTGGGTGGTCCCAATTGCTGTCGTCCTCCATTCACTCCCAGTTTTCTCTCTCCTCGTCCAAGATCTCGATTTCCGTCAGCTGGCGGAAGATGCAATTTATATACCCCTGTCTGAGGCAATCATTCGAACAGCATTTATCGATTTCCTCCAATTCCCATATCCGGTCGAATGTTGCGGATTGATCTCTCCCCATGTCAAATTCCACCCCATTGGCTCCTGGACCCACTGAAATATTTTCCCATCGTCGTTCATCCTTACATTCACATTCCTGCATCTATACTTCGCCTTCCAGATCCGACTCCTTGGAAACTGTATGTGAGATACTCCGACTGGCCAATTTTTCCTCATTAACTCCCAAACTTCGTCACAATAGGGTGATCTTTCTACGATGAACATTGTTTCTGCCAAGTACTTCCTTTTTGGTGGGTCCCGGACTTCCTTTGGTAGTAGGAACTCAAATCTGTCCCGTACCTGGTTGCATTCTCTTATCCAGTTGTTCCAGTCTTCTTCCTCTTCTTCTTCCTCTGGGTGATTCTTATTAATCCATTTACCACCATAGTCTTCGTCGATTAGGCCTTCACGAGCTTCCATCCGCACTGGCCTTGGTG
Organism: Cunninghamia lanceolata; assembly: GCA_027924645.1. Lineage (NCBI taxonomy): Eukaryota > Viridiplantae > Streptophyta > Pinopsida > Cupressales > Cupressaceae > Cunninghamia > Cunninghamia lanceolata. The sequence goes on from BSBN01000529.1 coordinate 437,108, forward strand.
TAAAGAACCCAGTTACTAGTTCAAACTGAGTACTTAAAAATACCATCCCATCAACTTTGTTTTCCGCCTCCTCGTTTTGTTTGCCTCTTTCCTCCTTCACGCCCTGGTTTGTTATTGCGAATCCGAGCATATTGATTTGTATGGTTTCTCCTCTTCTCTCTTTATAAATCTTCAGTTTCGACCCGTTCACTGCTTCTTTGATTGGGCTTTCATCCAGATTGTCTAATTTTATAGCCCCATTGTCCATCAATTCCCGTATTCTGAACAGTCCTAACCACCGAACTTTGAACTTCCCAAGTTTGATTTCGTTACGGCCGTTATATTTGAGGACTAACTGCCCCAGCCGAAATTCCATTCTCCGTAGGTGTTTGTCGTGCCAATACTTCCGGTGTTTCTGCATAATTTTCATCGACCATTGGGCCAAAATTCTTTTCTCGTCCAACTTATTCAACTGGAATAGTCTTTCTTCCAGACTCTCCGTATCTCCTAATCTGTTCTCCACTGCAATTCTCAAACTTGGAACTAGGTATTCTACTGTACTACCGCTTCTTGCCCATACATCAACTGGAAAGGAGTGTGTCCAGTCGTTACCTTATAAGTGGTTCGGTAAGCCCATAACACTGCTGGTAACCTCTCTTCCCAGTCCGATCCTTCAATACCGCATGACTTGTGGATTACCGAAACGAGCAGCTTGTTTGTTGACTCTACCTACCCATTCGCCCTTGGATAGTACGGACTTGATAGGGTGTGCAGGATTTTGAACTCCGTAGTCATAAGTCGGATGACGTGGTTGACGAAATGTCCCCCACAGTCACTCGTCAATTGAATTGGAATTCCATACCTCGTCACGATCTACTCGTATAAGAACTTTGCCGTACTTAATGCAATGTTATCCTCTAGTGCCTTCGCTTCGGCCCACTTCGTCAAATATTCTGTGGCCACTATTATGTCCCGACATCGATGTAGTTGGCTGACCTTCAGTGGTCCTACAAAATCCAACCCCCATCTCTCGAAAAGCTCTTGAGGTCGTGATGGCCATAGTGGCATATAATCCCTCTTTAGCGGTTTCCCTACCCTCTGACAAGTGTCACATTGAATTACCCACTCTTGGGCATCTGTGTGTAACGTCGGCCACCATAGGCCGGCGAGTAGGACTTTTCGTGCCGTGGCGTCGAGACCCATATGTCCCCCTGCTAGTCCCTCATGGGCTTCCGCCAATACACCCCTTATCTCTTCTTCCATCACACACCTTCGGAGAATTTGATCGGGCCCCATTTTGTAGAGCAGCCCGTTTATAAGTTGAAATGTCTTACTCTTCAGTGCAATCTTCCGTCGTTCACTTGTAGACATTTCTGGCAGAAACGTTGAAGTGGACAAGTACTCACCAATTTTCTCGTACCAGGGCGGCAGGGCAGCTATTTGAAATAGGTGGGCATCCGGGAAGTCTTCATTGACCCCGTCTCCTGGTTCTCCTGATTTAATCCTTGAGAGCTGGTCGGCAATTACATGGCTTTTCCCTGGCCGTACAATAATGGTGAAAGTAAATTCTTGCAGAAATAACAACCATCTACTGATTCTGCCTTGAATAATCGGTTTGTTGACCAGGTACATTAGAGCTTGATGATCCACGTAAAAAGTGAATGGTGTTGCCAAGAGATAATGCCTGAATTTTTGTACAGAGTAGACCATTCCCAAAGCCTCCCTTTCCGTAGTACTATAATTTCATTCCACCTTGGAGAGCAACTGACTGGCAAAGTACACTGGATGATCAAAACCATGAGATCCTACCTGTGCAAGAGTGGCACCAATTGCAAAGTTTGATGCGTCCACGTGCAGGTGGAATTCCTTGTCCCAGTTCGGATAGGCTAGAATAGGTGCACTGATGAGTCTTGTCTTTAGTTCTTCAAATGCTTTCTGTTGTTCATCCAACCATACAAACTGTACCCCTTTCCTTGTCAACATGTCCAATGGGTATGATACCTGAGCAAAATTTTTGATAAATCTTCGGTAGTAGCCGACATGGCCGAGAAAAGACTTTACTCCGGTGACATCTTCCGGAGTCTCCATTTCCACAATTACCCGGATCTTGTCCGGGTCTGCTTTTAGTCCTGCTTGGCATACAATATGGCCAAGAAGTTTCCCTTGTGACACCATGAATCGGCACTTCTTCGGATTTAAGGCCAACCGTGCGGCTCTGCAACGCTCCATGCACTCGGTGAGAGCTTTGAGGTGTCTGCTGGTCGCTGTAAATTGACCAGTCGTCGAGGAATGCCTTGAAGTTTCCCACCAACATTTTGTCAAATATGTGTAGAATAATCCTTTGAAAGGTGGCTGGTGCATTGCACAGACCGAACGGCATCCGATTGTATGCATATACACCGTTTTCAATCACAAATGTTGTCTTCGGTTTGTCTTCCTCAGCAATGCTAATCTGGTTATACCCCGAAAATCCGTCCATAAAGGAATATATTTCGTGACCGGCCACTTCTTCCAAAATGGAGTCTGTGAATGGGATAGGGAAAGGATCTTTGATTGTTACTGCATTGAGACATCTAAAATCCACGCAAATCCTTATTTGTCCCCCTTCCTTCTCAAGTGATATTACAATTGGTAACACCCACTCACTCGTCTCCACCTCAAAGATTATTCCCGCCTCCAGCATTTTTTCAATTTCTTCCTGCAACTTAGCTGCGTAGTTCTTGTTCATGCGATATGGCCTTTTCCGTACTGTGCGTGCTCCCGGTATGAGTGGAATTCTGTGGACGCACAGTTCTGGAGGTATCCCCTTCAAGTCCTTGTACGTCCAGGCAAACACATCTTTGTACTCTAGAAAGATTCTGAACACTGTTGCCTTGAGTACTGGATTCCAGTCGTCGCCGGCGAGAATTATCTTCGGGTTACTCTCCTCGCCGAGATTAACTTTCTTTGTTACTGGCTCTTCGTACATAATCTTCTTTTCTGGTTCAAACTAATGTGCCGGCGTGCTGTCTACTTCTGCATTCCCTTCCTTATATTCCCCATATGCCGCTGGAAACATGTGAGTCACTTCCTTCCCCTTATCACTTTTCCGTTCCATTGTTTCACCGTCGTCTTTCTGTTCACTCGTCATTCCTGAGTTTTCACCGATTTCTTTTATTGAAATCATGTTGCATTCCGGTGGAAAGAACTCGTAGTCCTCCATCTGCCAATGGATTAACCCGCTGAATGAATTTGCCTCGTCTTCCGAGCATTCCTGCAATTCCAGCACCCCCTCGTCATCGGGCTCCATCAGCCCCTTCCCACCTTCTGTTGAGTTCCCTTCATCCGAGTCAGAATCTAACGCCAACTCTTCACTGACGGTTTGTGTCTTCAAATCAATGACAAACTTCTTACATCTATTTTCTATGGACAGAGTGTTTTTCTTCCAATTGTGGTTGGCCTTGGCGGCTATTAGCCATCCTCGGCCGAGTAATGCATCGTACGACGCATTCTGTGCTGGTATGACTACAAAATTTAACAAAAATTGCTGGGTACCGATTCTTACTTTTTGAGCCATTAGCACTCCCAACGCCTTGATCCCATGCTGGTCGGCTCCCACTAATTGGAAATTTTGTGGCCATAGAGTAGGCTTTCCGAGCTCTTCCAGGTTTCTTCTGGTAGTACATTTACTCTGGATCCACCGTCGACTATAGTATTTGTCAAATTTCTTCCAAGGATTTCCATATGTACTACGGCCGGTTTCTTTCCAGTATCAATCGCCAGCAACCTCAGGTCGAGTACTTGTTCTCCCGTTGGCGGTGGTTCTACTATAACATCTTCTGTTGTGTGGGCTTGGCCTTCGTGCGAGTTGTCTTCCATTACCTTGGATATTACTATTTTTAACTGAGGCAAGCTTTGGAGGAGGTTTGCCAATTTAATTGGTACGGTAGCTTGCAGTACTTGGCTTGTTATGTTCTTGTCCGATTCCGATCGTAGGGTTGCGGTTGCCTTTTTGTCTGAGTTCCGCCGTTCGGTTTTCATGGCAGCTTCCACTTCCTTTCGTGCCTCACAGAGTCTTTCTTTTTCCGTACGGGGATCTGGATAAGTGGCCTTTTTCACTGTGCTCGGGTGATAGCAAGGATTTCTTCATCATTTTCCTTGAGATTGATGAGGTTCACCCCTTTCTGATTCGGACAGTCTTTTTCTTCGTGATCTCCAAGCCCACACCACTTGCATAATGCATTTATTGTGTTCTGATTGTTGTTCGAGCATTCTCTTGCAAAGTGTCCCCACTCACTGCACTGCCGGCACTGTATCATAGGTCGCCCTTTGCCGTCGTACTACAATCTGTTTCTGGGGCTATTATTTTTAAGCCTTCTGTTATTCCGGTATCCTCCAGGGGATGCATTCGGACTATTCTGAGGCTTCAGGGGTGTCGTCGGCGGAGTTGATGATTCTCCCTGTGTGAACAACACTTGGGTACTCCTTGCTTTCAGGTTAAATGGGCATTCCTTGATTGAATGTCCCCTTACCTGACAAATATCACAAAATAACTTTCTTGGGCAGTTTGCTTTACGTGACCTTCCCCGTTGCACTCGGTGCACCATAATTCTCGGCTTTCTTTAGTTGTCTCTTTATCATTTTTCAGTTCTTTCATCATGCAGATCATGTCTCTTCTCAGTGCCTGAATGGTTTTTGACTCGCCTTCACTGCTGTCATCCCCCGTACTGTCATCGTCTTCTGTTCTTCTCTTACTTCGGGAGGATGTTTTGTTCTCACTTTCTATATCCATCGCCCGATTGTACGCTTTAGCGTACGATGATGGGGGTACAACTTTCATCTTTTTCCTCAACGACGAGACTAACCCTTTGATGAACCATCTTTTTTTCAGTCCATCGACTGGCTGAGTTTCCAGTTTCCGGAGTAATTCTTTGAGCCTTCTATTATATGCCCTTACATTTTCATTCTTTCCTTGTTTGGTATTGTACATTTCCGCTACAATCTCATTGTCATCTCTTAAAAGTTTAAACTTATTTTCGAAGGCTTTCCTTAGGTCATCCCATGAGGTTTTCTGTGCTGCCCCTAGGTCTGTATACCAATCAATGGCGATACCTCTTAGCGTCGCTGGGAACGCTTTTACCCAGTAGTCTTCGTCTTCTTGTCCATTTGCAACCCATATGGTTTCACAAGTTTTGCAGTGCCAAACAGGATCCTCTGACCCGTTCCCCATGAATTTCAGCAACTTCTGCCTTTCACTCGCCGGTGGGGTCACCATCTTTTTCCCGGGGTACCCTCTCTATGTCTTTGACCCGATTGGACTGGTTCTACCGTGTCGTTTCGGTGTCTTCCCGACACTGCCGGCCACGTACGGTTCCTTCCCACTTCCGGTCTCGACGTCCTCTACACTTCGAGTTACCTCTGGTTCTCCTTGGTTCTCCCTCTGTGCAGGGGTCTCGAGCTCAAGTCCTCTATTCCTCGGCCTTTCGTCTGAAATGGACAATGCCACAATACGACGTATACTGTCCTCTAGTTCTTCTGTCAAATTCTTCTCATTTTCTTTTCCTCTATTTGTTATTGGTGTTCTAAAATTCTGTTCATCAACCCCTTGATCTACTTCTTCATGTCGTTCATTTTCCTTTTCAAAAATCTGTTCTAATCTTTTTCTGCGTTCTTGTTCTTTTAGTCTTAATGATCTTCTCACTATTTCTTCTGGTGTTGCTTGCCCCACTGGTAATTTATTCTTGTCCTTATTAAGTTGTATGGGCATTAATTATGCTTACCCTTCTCAGTTGTACGGCGTGCGACGGCGATCGGCGTCACGTTCCTCCTCTTGTTTCAGATGTTCTTCATACCTCCTGAGTATTTGTTGCCGTCGTACTTCCCTCTCTTTCTTCTCTAAGGTCTTGAAAGGTTATCAAGTTCCTTGCTAGAAGTCGAGGAATGCGGTTCAAAAGGTTGTCGACCTCGCTATTGACACGCAGGTTTTCTAAAATAACCTCCTCTGGAACCTCTCTGCGAATAGATTCGTCTCGCACGTATTGTCCGACTAATAATAACCACAATTTGACCAATTCCTGAGTTACTTCATCTTCCCGGCTTCTTGTTCATTTTCTTCTTTGTCGCTTCCTTGGCGTTCTTCTTGAATTTCTCGTACTATCTCTTCTACGTGCCTTCTATCTTGTACTTCCTCGTCGGTATCGACCGGTTGCCCCATTATGCTGCCATTCTCCCGTCTGGATGTTCACCAGATTTGCTTAGGCAACAGTGCCAAAATGTTTACTGCCTAAGGAGTCTAGTTGTTTCCATACAAAGTAAACAGGAAAGATACTTGCACTGTCACAGTGTACTAGAATAAATTACATTGTACGAGAATAACAAACAGAATTGGTACTCAGAATATCAACTGCATATATTAACTCAAAACAGCAAGTACAATAACAATCCAAAAACTCCATGTCCATACAATGGCTTGACAAGTGCATATATAGTTTGTCCGACGGTTGCCAACCGTCGCCAACCAACGTACCGATCAGGAGTAACTACTCGCCGAAACTAACAACATAAACATATTCCCGAAACAACTAAACAAAACATATTTTACCAAAAGGTACTAAACTATGCAAAGGACACCTAACATGGACCACCCTTCATTGGAGGAGAGCGCCTAGGTTTTGGCAGATATTCTTTAAGGTTAGATTGCTGATTAGGGTTTGAGAAGAGCAGAAATTTATTGCAGCAGCAGAGCAGACCTGAGCACACCATTTTGAAGAGGTTTTCCATGGCATTTGAGTATTGAAGACTTAGGGTTTTATGCCCTAATTGTAGCAGCTTCTTTGGAGGCTATTTTCTATCATTTTGGAAGGTCATATTGCATTGTTTTTGGTATGTATAACATTCATATTTAGGGCAGAACTATGCTGGGCATGTTTCTCATGTTTGCCCTAATTTGTCAATGTATTTGAAGACATTATATTCAGATTTGTACCAGCAGACTTCTGCATTTATTTTCAGTCAATTGTGTGGATACTTTAAGTGGAATTGTTGCTTATTTGGTTGTGGAATACAAGTGCATTATGGATAATCATGTTTGTTATGAACTTATGATATCATGTGGATTTGAGATGTTTTATGGGCTGCTCTAGATGTTTGTTCAAGTCTGATTTTTACTTCAGAAATCAAGGTTTGGGCAAAAAACTAAGATATTTTGGAAAGTCCGTAAATCCAAATTTGTCCAATATACCCCATCTTGGAACATTACAATGGTATCAGAGCTATGATCTTGCCAACCTGGAGGGTTTTATTGAAGAGTTACTATGGGTTTGTCTCACCTCATGGACGAAGAGTGGAATCGTTTGTGTGCATCTTTTTGGCAAAGACATGTAAAAATACAAAGAGGGTTGGATCGATGGAAGCAAACAAAAGAAGCCGAAAAAATCAAGGGAGATTTGCATTCTTAACAAATCCGAAGTTTCCGTGGGAGAAAAGGTAGAAAAGAAAGAAGATTTGCAGCCGCCCTATGAAGATAAGGATAAAGAAGAATTACCTAAGGAAGCCACACATGAAGAAAACATAAGCTGCCGTGAAGACTACAAGGTTGAAGGAGATACCGCCACGGAAGAGGAAGGATTATTTGTTGGTGATTTGCATCCTACAAGTCTTTATGAGGATATGGACGAAGAAGCATCACAAGTTGCAAGAAGCGAACGCCTAAGACTTCATGATGACCACACAGTTGGAGGGTATGCTACCACGGAGTTTACCAAACCTACAAGGTTGGATCAGCTACATGAAGGTATGGGTTCTTGTGATGTTCCGTTAGTTGAACCTAGCCTTACTTCATCACCTTTACATCATGTTAGCAAGGAAGCAAATGGTAGTTTGGATGTCTTTGAGATGGATATTGTTCATACATTTGAGGATGGTTCAGAAAAATTGCTATGTAGTGAACAAAGAGATGTTGCCAAGGTTGATTTAGATTGGCAGGAGATGAATGATCCCTTGGTGATTAAGGAGGTCATAGCGGTACATTCACTTCCTAGGTCAGCCATTGAGGAAGAACATGACATAGAAGATTCTACCCACTAATTTGATGGAGATCCTTGGGTCGAGCATGATGATGACCTAGCACATGGGTGTAATGGAGAAGATGTCAAGGAAGAAATTGATTTGGGGAGGCATGATTGTGATATGTTACATGAAGACCTTGGGTCTCATAAGTCACATCACTTGGAAGGACCATTGAAGACAAATGGAGGTAAGCTTGTGGTATCCCTAACTCATTTTGACCATGTTCATAAGGTGATGGCAGGTTTGTGTTGGAAGGTTCTAGAGAGGTATGAATATTTTGAAGAAGATCTATATCTTGCCAGTTTTCAAGAGCTTCAAGAGGCCTTGGCTATGGTGAAGTCAAACTACTTGCATCTACTTGCGGATAGAAATCATCTCTTCAAAATTGGCGCAATATATGCTAATGCTTTGAGAAAGGAGGAAGATGAAGTGGATAAGCTCACCTTTGAGCTTAAGGACACTATGGATTCCTTGAAGAGCACTCAAGAGGCCCTTCAAGAATCGGAAGATCATGTGAAGAAGCTTCGTTGGGAGTTGAGCATGGCACATTCCTCATCATACACAATAGAATTTCTGACTTCTATGGCAACCACATCTGATAGAAAACAATGCAACATGAAGATGGCAAAGAGTAGAGGCATGGAGGATGGATCCTATGACGAAGCCATGAAGATAGAAGAGACTTATACACATGAGGATTCAACTTCCAGCCATGGGACAGAAGTTATGGCACATGACACATTAGAGACTCCTCTTGGACCTGCACTAATTAATGAGCACTCATTCATGGAAGAAGAAGAGGTTGAGAACCACAATGATATCACACCTAGGCATGAGGTAAAGATTGATTTTCTGATATGTAACAGCAGTCCCTTACCCTCACAATATCATGACATGGCAGCCAAAGGGAGAGAGGTTCAATTCATATTGGAGGCAAGTGAATTTCAAGTGGAGCCACCTTTCGGACCTGCACTTGTAGGAAGACATATGGCAAAGGATGAGAAAGAGATTGAGGAGCTAGAGGACAGCTTGATAAAGTATGATAACAGGTCTGATTTTCTGATTCATGACAGCAGTCCTATTTCTTTAATAGCAGCTACTTCATATGAAGATCAAAAGGTAGAAGAGTGTCCCAAGAATGGCACTTGTAATTTGGATGTGGAGCATAAGGGAGTTACTGAAGTTACAAACCACAACAAGTCTTAATTTGTCCATCATACCATGGAAGATGTCAAAGGAGCTCAAGACTTGTGTGACGGTTGGCTGCAAAAAGCAAAGGAGGCAAAGAGGTTGGCTGCCCAAGCAAGACAGCACTTGCAAGAGGTCAAGGAACATTGTCATAAGCTAGATCAAGCAAGAAAGCAAAGGGAAGCACACCTTCGATCTCTCTTTCTTCCAAGGGAAGAGGGCATAGCAGTGGAACAAGCAAAGAAGGAGCCTTTAGAGAAGAGCAAGCAAGAAGAGTATGCAGATTTGGGTGGACAAGTAGAAAGGTATGATTCAGAAATTTTTGTACCTAATTTGCATCATGAGTTGCCTTTGTTTGAGAGCCCCTTGAAGGCTCAAGTATTAAAGGAGATTGGAGTTGTTGAGCATACACTTAGTGGATCAGCCACTACTGTCATGGCTTCACTTGAAGAGGGAGTCATAAGGGATTCAGTTTGTGATGGTCCCTTGATTATTCTTGGAGGAGATGCACAGTTGGGTAATAATGTGATACAACCCTATCATCTTATTGATCCTTTGGTAGTATTGGAGGCTGTTTTATGTCCGAGATTGGTGCTGCATACCCTGGAGACACTTGCATTTGATTGGCATGACAGAGAATTGCAGCTGGTCCATGTGCCTAGGTATGAAGACATTACTTTGATTTGTGATTTTGAGGCATTAATGTGTACATTGCAGCGGGGTTGTGGCGTTGGATTGGGAGAGGACATTGGTGTCCCAGCCCTAGCTCATGAGGATCTACTCCCTACATGGTTTGAAGATGGTTGTTCGGTTTCATGGCACCTGGTTTACCTACAAAGTTTGTGGTGAACAGCTGATGTTCAGGAGTTTGGAGAAGAGTTGGATCATCTTCTCACGATTAGAGGATGGCATTGGGATGATACTCTATCATCCTATGTCCTTGGAGACACTTTTCACATCCACATAGGTTTGATTTTCAGTCATGAGGTTGTTGTTCTGTTCTATATCAGCAACTCAGGAGGTGCGGTTATACTCTTTCTTACACCTATGTTGGGCATTCCTCACATCCATGGGAGATCTACAGGAGTTGGAGGATGGTTTTGGGTTGATAGCACTTCGAGATGCTTCCATCTCTTCATGTTTGATGGATGCAAGGATGTGGTGATTTGGGACCCTAGTGGTCTATATGTGTTGCTTCACTACTTCTGGACAATGGATGATGATAATGTGGAGCAGCGGAGGCTTGGAGACAGTTGGACGTACTTCAGAGTTCATACTCCTCATCACTTGTTGACAGGGATATTTCTCTTCAAGCCTTCGGTTCGGACTAGCTATTTGTTCTGGATGGATGGAGCCTTGGGAGTTTTGGAGATTGTAGTACTTGTGGTTGTGAGCAGATTTTCAGAATCTAGAGGATGGGGCTAGGTCGACTTCGAGTGTGTATGTCTTCGGCCACCAGAGCTCACTTCGCATTGCATTCTTCACATTCTTCTTGGGAGATATAGCCACAAGTGGAAATTTTGTGTGGTCACAGGGCATTTGGGTGGATGGAGATACATTTCATTTGACACGATCTCATAGGATGCAGGGTATTTGGGAGGATGGAGATACATGTCATTTGACACTATCTCACTTACTGCATACTTGCCATTGCTTGAGGACAAGCAATTCCGAGAAGGGAGGACTATAATGTCCCCATTTTCGGAGTGATCACAGTGGAAGGCTGGGAAGGCAATTTTCAAGCTTAGGGATTTTTGTTGGACAAATGGAGTTTGAGAAGTGCGTTGTTATATTTTTCTACTAATTATCATGTATTTCTTTGGGTGAAATAATTTGTCCACGTATGGAGCAAACCATCTAGGGATGGTAATTGGTGTGAAAATCGTATGTATGGGAGGCTTGTTGGTCTCAGGTCACTTGATTTGTCTATGGAGTTGTTGGCTTGTGGTGAATAGCTTTGATGAATGATTTCATTCATGCCTTGAAGATTGTCCACATATGGAGCAAACCATCTAGGGATGGTAATTGGTGTGAAAATTGTATGTATGGGAGGCTTGTTGGTCTCAGGTCACTTGATTTGTCTATGGAGTTGTTGGCTTGTGGTGAATAGCTTTGATGGATGATTTCATTCATGCCTTGAAGATTGTCCACATATGGAGCAAACCATCTAGGGATGGTAATTGGTGTGAAAATTGTATGTATGGGAGGCTTGTTGGTCCCAGGTCACTTGATTTGTCTATGGAGTTGTTGGCTTGTGGTGAATAGCTTTGATGGATGATTTCATTCATGCCTTGAAGAGGGATAAGTTGTAATGCCCTTGGTTTCATTTGAGCGCCTTGTGGTGGGACCATTCCTTGAAGACATTAAAATAATATTATTTCCTTGGTGGCGCCCTAGAAGGAGATGACTTAGAGGAGAAAAAGAAAACTAAAATTCATATCTTTAATTTGAATTTTCTTGGCGCCAACTTGTCTTGAGGCTGGTCGGCCTAGCATGAGGAGAAAGAGTTGATTCTTAGGTCGGCTAGGATTGAAGGAGAAAAGCTTGTATTTATAGGAGATTTTTGGTTGGCATTTCATCATCATTCATTCGCTCATTCACACATCATTTGGAGTTTATCTCTTGGAGAAGGACTTGAGACGAAAACCTTGAGTTCTTAGGAGGAGTTGGACAAAACCCTAGCTCTTTCTTGTGGAGGATTCCGTGACGAGAATTCACTTGCACTTCATGGTTATGGAGCAGAATTGCAAATCAGATTTGAAGATCTTCTTTAGGCACTTCTTTGGCGTGGATTGTTCATCATATGAGGAGTTTGCCCTAGTTTTCGAGCACCCTTCCTTGGAGAGCACCTAGGTTTTAGAGGATATTCTTGAAGGTTAGATTGTTGATTAGGGTTTGAGAAGAGCAGAGATTTATTGCAGCAGCAGAGCAGACCTCAGCACACCATTTTGAAGAGGTTTTCCATGGCATTTTAGTATTGAAGACTTAGGGTTTTATGCCCTAATTGGAGCAGCTTCTTTGGAGGTCATTTTCTATCATTTTGGAAGGTCATATTGCATTGTTTTTGGTATGTATAACATTCAGATTTAGGGCAGAACTATGCTGGGCATGTTTCTCATGTTTGCCCTAATTTGTCAATGTATTTGAAGACATTATATTCAGATTTGTAGCAGCAGGCTTCTGCATTTATTTTCAGTCAATTGTGTGGATACTTTAAGTAGAATTGTTGCTTATTTGGTTGTGGAATACAAGTGCATTATGGATAATCATGTTTGTGATGATATCATGTGGATTTGAGATGTTTTATGGGCTGCCCTAGATGTTTGTTCAAGTCTCATTTTTACTTCAGAAATTAGGGTTTGGGCAGAACACTAAGATATTTTGGAAAGTTCGTAAATCCAAATTTGTCCAAAATATCCCGTCTTGGGATATTACATATTAGCACAGTTAGCATCATGCAACCTATCCATGCACAATGCTAGTGCACAACCATACAACATTGCTCACACACAACTGCAAAACCTCGTTGTGCACATAGTTCACGTACAACTATTTGTGACATCGTGCACCACTACACATGTTCAACAGACCTCGTGCATCACTGCACATGCTCAAGAAAACCATATGCATACAACACTTGGAGGCATCTAAACCACAAGAAACGCCACCATACGTGTGCAACACCTAGCAGCATCTATGCCACAAGAAACACCACCATTTAGGTACAACACATGGCAATGCCTATGCCACATGACCATATGTGTTGTACACATGTTAGCAAGGACATGGCACTAGTGTACCACAAGGACCTTCCCCTCTCCCCCCCCCCAAAAAAAAAAGATATGGGTCATTTTGGGGACGAGGATGTCCTTGGCCTCATGGATGAGGACAAAACATCCCCCCATCACCACCTACAAGTGGGAACATCCTGAGTGCATGCCCCTCTGCAAGGAACATTGGTTGGACCATCCCAAGGACTCCAGGGAGTCCCCATGCCAGTCAAAGTTTCTCTATGTCATGATAATGATTTTGATTTGTGTCAAGATTTGAACAAACAAACAACATGATGGCATGAACAAATGGTTGACCATGGATGAAACAGTATTGGAGGCAAAATAGGCTATTAAAAGAATTATTGTTTTTATTTACTCAAATGCACTCTCTTATCTTGATTTTAGTAGAGAGTGGAGTAAGCAATGAGGGTGGGATGGTGGAGGATGTTACCAAGTTTTCATTAATGTTTGCAAGTTTCTGCTAAATGGTGAGAGTTTCTAAAAGCAAAGAAGAAAACAAATAAAAAGATTCACGAATGGCGAAAAAGCTAAGGATTAGGGTCATAGTTGATATTGCATTGTAGCATATTGCAACGGTATTGAATTGCAAGATTGCTGGTTGTAATCGGTTCGATTTGCTAGATAATAGTATTGGACTCTCTGTTGGTGGATGTAGCCCGAGTTTGGGTGAACCACATTAAAATTGGCTCTCACTATTATTATTTCTGTGTATTTTAACTCCTCTGTTTAATCTCTGTTTATCTGCATTTAATTGATATCTTCTACCTATTATTCCTAACAGTTGTCAAGTTTTTGCACCCATGATCTAGCAGTGCATTTGGTTGACCCATCAAATGTAGGTATTGGCACCTTCCCAAGCTTCCGTTGAAGGTCCTAATTTTGAATTCTTGGTCTATTTCTGTATTTGATTTGACAGAAATCATAAAGGGACATTACACTTTGAAATTCCTCACCCAAAGAAAGCCATTCTTGTTAGTAATCAGCAAAACTCTCAGCCACAAATTGTTGTCCACTTACTTGGTTTTACTATTGTCCCAAGAAAACGGGCATCATAGGCCTAATTGTTGAGGCCCAAGAGGTTATAGTGTTATTAGCAGGATTGCTTCCATTGTTGGAGTTACCGGCATCACCACAGTTTTAATTATTTCCTCTATTCAAAGGAGTGCCACCACCCATACTCTGATTCACCAAGTGAGACAACAACCTTGTCAACTACTAATTGCTTCTCACCTAAGTTACCAATCCTGGTATTGGTTCGGGTTCGGGTTCGGGGGTTCAGTCAAAAAAAATTTGGGTGTGGGTTCGTTTTGGGTTCGTCCATACAAAAACACATAAAAATCAGAAATATATTCATATTTGCAGCAGTAATTAAGTTCAGAATACCATAGCATCAGAATAAACAGAACCTTTTTGGGATATAGAATTATCATAAACATACCTTTTTATTCTATATAGCATCAGAATACCTTTTTGGGATATTGAATTATCATAAACAATACTACGCTTGTGATGGATGATAAGAAATGCCATTGACAACTACCTATTCTAATTATACTTGTAATTATCTTTATATTTTGGCAAGATGATGATGCAAAGGGTATGGTGATACAATAGGACCCAAAATATTTCACTCAACTTACATTGCAGGCTGCCCTAGAAAACAGGTCTTGAATATTGAAGAGGTTGATGGACGACATTGCTCATTTGTACTAGTTTATATTGATAAAATCATGTCCAGGCTGTAGACAGTTCATTTTATCTTTGGTAGCAAAGTTGCAATCAAGGGACTTTCCAGCTTTGAACCATGAGATAATGCCACAATGAAGGTCAATTTATTAAATTGTCATTCTTTGAATTCAAGTTTTTGGAGGGAAAGTCTACTTGTTTGGTATTGGAGGTTGATCCCACCACCAACCTACTTGGTAGTCCAACAATGCCACAACATGGCAATCAAACTCCTAGAAGATAATTCACCATAATGAGGTAACCATCCAAGACCCCAGTACCGAGGTGACCCTATGACCAGCTTGACTATCAAGACCTCACAAAAGTTTCACTCCTGTAACCTCACACAACCCCCAAGCCCAAATGATAATTAATTGCTTGCATTGTAGGAGTGCTAATTAACAGTGATTGCATGCATAATACAATACTATAGAGGATGCATGCAAGCTAATCATGGTTGTAAGAAGGTATACAAGGATGGATAAAAGCAAGAAAGGCCTTAAGTGTGCAAATTTTGTCTGGAATCTGAGAAAATTCTGTTTGGGTTCTCCCTAGGTTCTCCCGGGTTCGTCCCGGAAGAACCCACAGGGCATTTGAAGGACCTTGGCCGAATCCCCTAGAGGACCGGACCAAGACCAAGACCTGGTTTGAACCGAACTAGTACCCAGCAGTCAAATGCAAATAACCGGTAACATAGCTTCTCACCAATTCTTGTTGCCCTCTTGCAAGATCATTCAATATGTCTCGAGTACTGGGATCTTGAGGAGCCCTGTCACCCATGTTGTTTTCCTCTTCTGACCCTAAATCAATGTGCAACTGCCTTCTTCTGTATGTTATGTAGTCACCCTCTCCAGGATTCATCAAATGCACAGGCTGGAAATTCTGATTTTATCACTGAAAAAAACCTGCAAGGATAAAGTAACCAATCAGGCTCGCAGGAAGACCAGCTCTAATACCACTGTAATGTGCTACCACGAAATTTTTTTTCAAAATTACAATTCTAACAGCAGTGTTAGCACATGAAATGCAACCAAATAAATGCCTCTGCACTTTCTGATCACCAAGTTCCCAAGATGGGCGAGGTGAGAGCATACAGTGCTTCAGTTGATCAAATAAATGCTTTGCAACAAAAACCAATTACAACTTCCGCTTATTCAGTGGGTATCCACTTATTCAATGGGAATACACTACTTATTCAGTGGGAGAATGAACAAGGAAAATCAAAGCACCTCCGCTTATTCAACGGGAATGCCAAAAACCACTTATTCAGTGGGATGAACAAATACACATGAATCTAACAATCCACACTGGCGTCATACCATCCAGGGGTTCTAAGTACAAATGATAAAGCATCATTTACAAATTAGAGATAACTGGACTAAACAACATAAACAAACTCTAATCTGCCCTGCTGTAACACAAACAAAATTAGACTTGATAAACATTCCCAGCACTCATGAATGGTACGGCTTCATGGTGGCAACCTGCACATTTCATTAGCATCAACATGTCTCAATTCAATTGCCTCACAGCTGAGTAAATCCAAGAGAAATCATTGTATATAAAGGCTGCAATCAGAATCAGCCTATACTGTTGTTGTACAGACGGCCCCAAGAGAGTCTATTACTCATTAATGTGCACAATAAACATCAAAAACCACCTCTAAACTCCCAGCACTGCATACTATAATCCTTGGCGCCAACAAAGGTTATGATTTAGCAACCTAGACATAGGTAATCAGCAAGATACATTCCCACTCCCTCCTAGCATGGAACGGAACAGCCAAAACTGTACGGCATGTTAATAACACTTCAATCTGCAGCTTTTCAACATCAAATGTTCAGAAAATAGACGCCCAAGCATTACAAATATAATCCATAAAAAGTCTGAAGAAAGAACATTCAATGATCCAACAATATATGAATCACTCATATCACTGGTACGGCCGGAAATGTACAGCCCAACATGGTTCTCAACAAAACTTCAGAAAGAACTACCAACATCTACTCCAATCACTCCAAAAATCCATTACAAGATATTATAGCAATCTTCTACTCAAAACTTCAAAAAATATCAAAGTCCATTTCAACTCTGCGTGATCTTCTGAATGAAGTCACTCCTTTCAGCTAGGGTGGATCTTTCACCACCGAAACTGAACTTCTTTGTGAGGGTTTTCATCCTCAAGAAGGTATGAAGAACTCACAGGTTCATTTTTGTAGCATAACAGTATAATCTTCAGCATAAAAAAGCAAAATGAGCTCTCATCTCCTTTATAAAGGCACTTTGGAAGTTACACACAAAAATAATTATTTCTTGGAAAATAATCTTTTTTCTCTCCAACTAACATATTTCACTTTTCCCAACTTAAGCGCTCACTTTAAAGTGCCTAAATAAAAAGAATATCTTTTCCTTTTTCCAATGAGCTATAACACATGCACTTATTAATTATTTTCAATCTTATAGAAAGAAGTGCAAAATAATTAATAAATAGCTCATTAAATCACCCACTTTTACAGAAAATCCCAAGCATCATCAAAATGCAAAATAAACTATACCATCGCCCTCCAAGAAGTCTGGGATGAAGAATGATGCCATTCGGGTGACTTTCTAAACATAGACGGCTTCTCCAAGAAGTTTGGAGAGCAATCCGGGAAGCCGAAAAAACTTTTGAAAGTTGCACTGCAATCCTGAAACACAATCGAGCTCAATGTGTTCATCAAAACCAAAAAAAAAAAACTGAACCCGTGCTCTTCACAAACAAGGAGCCCCTTACCATACCACATAGCCTATCCGAAATCCAGGAAATAGGCTATCGGGCCCACAACTGTCTAGGCTTGAGAAGGGGACATTACATTGGCGCCCTCCTCCAACTCAATAACATGTTCAAAGCCTCTGTTGGGCGGTCTCTTTGGAGGAATGTTACTGAAAACCTTCTTGTGCTTTTCCACAATATTCTGCACATCCACATGGTATTCTTTTTTGTATCCTAGAGAGTTGGTCATAGACACAAGGCAATGTGCAGCCCAAGCTACTCGTCCATGCCAGAAGGTTCTCTCCATTCTCTTTCCAGATACAATCCTTGGTACTCCATTTGTCATTCCACGAAGTACCATTGATTTTCCATCATATTGAAATTTCAGCTCCATGGTTTGGAAATTCTGGGTGATTTCCCCCAATGAATGCAACCACTGAATACCCAAAACCATATTTGTGTCTCCTATGTTGACTACATAGAAGTCATCCTTCATGTCATATCCTCCCAAATTCAAGTTCAACTAGGAGATCTTCCTGCTACACTGAAGGGTGAACCCATTAGCAACCATGACATTAAAACCTTCAAAGTCTTCTGTTTTGAGACCTCGCTTGGCCACCAATCCTTCATCTATGAAGTTGTGAATCACACCGGTGTCAATTAGCACGATACCTCTTTGTCCCCGCAAAACTCCACGGATTTGAAAAGGATTGTACTTGGGAGTACTTTGAAAGCTTCGCAAGTGTGCTTCCCAAGACTTCTTTTTCCTCTTGTGTCTTCTCTTCTTCTTCTTCTACCTCCAAAACAGGTTCTTCATTCGATGATTTAGGTTCATTAGCTCCTAACTCATCATCAGAAACTACTTCAATGTAGTGCACTTGCCCCTTCCCAAGACATCTGTGTCCTGGTGACCAAGGTTCTTTGCAACTGAAGCAAAGTTTCTTTCTTTTCAATTCATTCTTCGCCTCATGGTCTTGCGTTGATGGCAGATTTTTGGGTTGTAATACATTCTTTTTTAAAAGACTTCTTTGGAGGGAAAGTCTTCTTCTAGAACTTGTTCTACGACATGGAGGTTTCTAGTGCTAAGGCCCTCTTAATGGCCTCTTATAGAGAAGTCCCTTTGAGAGATTATGTTAATCCCTCAATGAAAAGCATTACCAATCTCCTTTCTAAGATGTCAGGTACCATGACAAAGAGTGTTTTGAAATCAGCAATGTAGCTCTCCACATTCCCATACTGCTTGAACTGAGCTAGCTCCCAAAAATGCACTTCAGGGTCCTTCCTGTCAAACCTTTCAATGAGTCTTCTACTAAACTCATCATAGGTGTCTATGAGGCTATGTCCTTGAGTGACCAGCCCATGATATCACCATTCATGAGCTACACCTTCAAAATGGAGAGTTGCAAATTTTATGGCTTCGTCTTCAGTCATGGGTCGGAGTGACAAGTGTCCAGCTTTTGAATCCAAGCACGTGCTATACACTTGTTACTCCCATCAAAAGGGGAAAGTGTCAACTTTCCCAATGCATGTTGGTAATCTCTCTATTGTGTTTCTGGTCTATTCCCCTGTCTAGGTCCTCCCCTAGATTTCTTCTGACTCGACAACTGATTGAGAGATAGCTCATTCCAGATCTCCTCTGGAAGGGCCTGGCACTCAACATACCCAGTTGTAATCTCGTCTACCATGGGAATTTGAGCCTCTGATTCAGGTGGTTCTTCCTCCATACAAATGAAAGTAGGTTGGAATGGTCTAGTCGCAAAACCAATAACAGTTCTAGTAGGCATGCTATTATTTACTGGTTGATTATTTGCCCTTGAAGTACTTGTTTCACCATTTTGGTTTATGAGCACATTCAAGTTCTGATCCATCTTATGGAGCAACTGAGACATCATATCCAGCATTATATCAAATTTTCTTTTAGATCTGTCATGACTCATGAGGACTTTCTACTGTATTTGTTCACTTATCTCTTTCTACCATATTTGTTCCCTCTATCACCACTACTAGGATAACTATTGGAATCTAATTTTCAGCTCTAGCTTTTGAAAATGTCTGTCCTACTGGATAACTTGGAAACTGAAACTGCTTTCTAAACTCTCTCTTGTAGTATCTTCTTTCTCTGTCACTCAGATGCATGCAATCACAAGTTTTGCATGACAAAGATCAGTTTCTGAAAAACACAGACTGGCAAGATCACCATCTCTAATACCACTGTAATGTCCCTCACAGAACCGTTAGCCAAAATCACCAAAAAAAAATCAAACTTTACGATCAACACAAATCCAAGCTTTCTAGTCACCCAGTTACCGATGTGGGCAAGGTGATATCATACAACTGGATCGCAGACAAACAATAATAAACAACTAATTGGTAACTGAGACTAGTATACATTTCAACACCAAATTGGTGGATGCAAATATTTTGTTGGAGTAACGACCAATTTACAAATCAACGCCCAACAAGCGGATATAACAAAATGCACAACTACAGATCAAGTCAATCCAAACTAGCCGACAACAAGCCAATCTGGATCAACGCCAACAATGGTGGATAATAAAATTTTAATGATTGGCGGCTACACCATCCAAACGTTATTACAGAGCAATACAAAGAAATTAAGTTATTCCAGCGGATGACCTTCCAAAATATTACAAATGTAATCCACTTCAAACTCTAAAGTGTTTCAGGCAGTAAACCACACAAAAACTTACAAGTTTATATCAGCTAGAACCTTTCAGGATAATTTCCCGATTTGATATTAAAATCCACTTACAATGTCCTATAAGCAAATTTGGAACAGCAACATATATGTATAATAATTAGAGATAAATTTGCATATTATTACCACTATGCTTGCCTTGTTGCAGCTGTACCATCCCTTGAAGAATATTAAATAATGCAGATCCGAAACACTTTGAAATCACCCCAGTTCACTCCCAAATGAGGCGGCTAAGTCTGAAAGGGAAGTGCAGAATATAAACAAACTTTAATAAGCTTCCAAAAGGAAGTGCTTCATCCTCTTTTTAGTACGGCACCCTTCCTCCTTTGTACGGCTTCAAATAAACAAAATAGTAAGTATCAGAACCTTCCAAAACTTCAACGCAGCTTATTGAATGTTAATTGACTAGTGGTAAGGAGCGGCCACCTTGGTAAGTATGATTTAAATAACATCAAATCAGCTTCATAATATATGGTATGGCTTGGCTGGGATTTAACCTCCCTCACACAAAATCACTTCAACTTATTAACATTAATAATATTTAAAATACTAGCAGCTGAAACTAACACACAGGTATTTCAAACACAAATTTGTCTCACACACACACAGAAATCTGGGAACTCACAACCACACAAATATTTTTGTATTTTCTAGAATATGAATCACACCAACAGAAATGGAAATCTCACACCAACAAAATAATTGAAATACAATGCAAATTCAGCTCACAATAAATCTCTGAGTGAAATTTCACCATTGGAATAAAGGGTTTTTGTCCCCAATCCCATATGCGTTCAAGGTTTTCATCCTTTGGGCAGCCTTAAGGGTTTTTGTCCTTCAAGCAAGAAGTTGGGCATACGCTCAAACTCAGATAATGAAATTGTAGAAGAGATGGAATCCCTGCAAATGAACCCTCATCCTCCTTCTATAGGCTTGGGAGGGAAATAAAATATTTATTTTTTTTCCTGAAAACCTAATTTTAAATTACCTTTTGTAATTTCTCGCTCATCTAAAAAGAAATAACTTAATATTACAAAAGTTTTTATTTGCCCCATTTAGGCAGCCTAAATAATATTAATAAAGTGACATTTTTACAAAGTTATGAAAATTAATATAAAGGTCAACCTTAATTATTATTTTAAATTCATTTCTTGATCTCGCACTAAACTACGGAAAATGCCAAAATGACAAATTAAATTATTTCCATGAAATTTACTAGCTAAAATAAAGCAAGAAATACAAAACCTCTGAAAACGAAGCTCATCAAGGTTTGTGGACTTCTCCAAGAATCTTGGAATGCTCCAAACGTGCTGGAATTGGTGCAAACAAAAATGGGACATCACAGATTCAAATTCTAGAGCTTCTTAGGATGAATCAATGCATTTGTTCCAGCCCTTGCCACCCATGCATGTGAGAATGCATGGATGATCGACTCTGGTGCCTCTTTCCACATGAGTCCCCATAGGGAGTGGTTTTCTGATTATGAGAAATTTGACAACTCTTCTAAGTATTGTTGGGTGTGGCCGAGTCAATATCAAATTCTCCAATCGGAAAATCAAAGGTATTTCAGGAGTTCTACATATCCCGAGATTGACATGGAACCTGTTATCTATTAGCAAGATAAACAATGCGTGTGTGCAAGTAGTCTTCAGTAGTGATGGGTGTAAGATGGTTCATGGAGCTATGGTGTTGGCAAGGGGAGTTTGGGTTGGAACTCTTTTCCACCTTGCTAGCACCTACATTCAGTGTAATAGTTTAGTGGTACTTGCAGAAAAAGGACTTGCAACATTTGAGCCTGCAACTTTGGTACTTGCGACATCTACACCTATAGGATCGGTACTTGCAGCAAAGGGACCAGGAGCATCAAGACTTGCACAAAGGCACTTGCAACACCTAAACTTGTGGCAAAAACACTTGCAACAAGGGGACTTGTGTAACATCCAAGTTCTAAAAACATAGTAAAACCGGAAAATTTACCATAAAGTAATTTAACAAGGTAAAAAAAAAATGAGATAGAGAAAATTTTTCTTTTATTCAAGATATAATCAAGTAACTACAATTACAAGATTTTCTCATTACAAAATACAATAAACCATATTGTCTTTCCCAATTACAATGTTTACAAATGTAAATCAATTACATCTACAAATTTTGGAATAAATACTATTTCTGAATATCTGACATTTTTATCCCAAGTCCTGACATGTTTCCTGCTTGGAGAGAGAGTATCTTTCCAGTGATTTACCTCTATCCATAGACCAGCGGTCTCCCACACACCTTCCACATAGGAAGTGGCCTACCCTTCACGAGGAATATAGACCTTAGGTGACCAGTGGTAATTTGCCTTTCCCGAGTACATAGTGTTGTATCCTACTCAACTCTATCAACCATACAACCCTAGATACCCTCTAGCTAAGTATGATTTCCGATAGGATGAGCAATCCAGATACAGTGAACTGACAATGCATGCAGAAAACAAATGCATTACTTTGGCCAAAGTTTTAATATCAATATTGTTCATAATGAATGTAGTCGTTGTGTTCACCCACCCCTACTCGACTTGGATATTGTCGTATTCTCGCAGTTTATCCTTATCAACTATGTTTACGTAAATAGTTTAATCATCGTGTCATGATATCGGTTTCCTTGACATGAATAAGTCTATATGTCAACTATTCAGTTGGTTTATAATCAATTCTAGGGTTTACCTAATAATCCTTGGATAATATGATTTCACAATATAAACATATCTCATCTCTAGGAGACCTAGGTTCATATTCAACCTTTGGTTTAACTCTACCACAATTAGTAATATTTTAACTCTTGCAAAGATAATAACTCCTCTTCAAAGGTACATGAATACTTTTCAATTCACTTCTACGTGATGTCATTACCATCACTTCTTATACACTCATATATGATTCTATATAAGGTTATAGACAGTGTTTTTCTCTATCAAGTAGCCTCTACTAATTCATTAGAATTATTTTTCAAGACTAACTTACATCTATATAGTCGGTTGTCCTCAAAAGGAAAGGAAAATCAAATATGTGACTGGTTAACTAGTTTCATGATAACTAGGTTATCCTTCTTGGAATATATAATAATAGAATCATTTGGTTCTTGTACTCATATTATGACAAGTATCATAGTTTTATACAAAGGCATAGGGTCGGCCTAGTAAAATCATAAGATAGATTTCATTATTAACATAAGAATCGGCCTTACCAGGCTAAGTCAACGCTCAAGCTTAAACTAAAATGGAAATAACAGTCATATAATGACTCTATATACCTTCCATACTCAGTCGACTCATTTAATCAAGCTAAATCGATGCTATGAAGAGAGACACAGTCGGCTCATCTCCATTGAAACAGTTACACTATAAACTTAAAGAGTATCCAAATAGAAATGGACGATTGTCCAAGACAAGGCAACAATCAAATTTTCATCGACTTCTAAAAGCATAAAATGCAGAGGCATTTACCTGAAGGCGGCGGTTTATACAGTAAAGATATGGCAGATAGAATACTCTGTATTCTTACCAAGAATCGTTCTCAGCCTTCTCTCTGTCCACACGAAGTCTCTCTTCCTATTCCCAACTACTATCCAAAAACAAGACTTAACACATCCCACGCCCATCGACTATCTAAGTCGTGGCTTTTAAGAGCCCAAACCGACTCATAAATGAGTCATCCAACTATGCGCTCCACCTCTTTTGCAGTTAAAAACACATTTAATACTAATGGTTTTGGTCTCTTGGTCTAGTTCAACCGCTAGCAAGAATGGTGCAATCGACAACATATGTCGATTATGCAAACATTATTGAGGAGAAATAGCGATTGTGGCTGGTTATCCGCCACTCCTCATCAAAGAGGCCGCCAACTCAATTAACTGAAATAGAGCAATCGATTACTCATAAAGAGTAGTTCGATCCATTATGCTCTAGTAATGAAGGCACTCCTTGAAAGATGCCTATGGCTGCTCAAGCATAAACCATATTAACTTATCATGAGGTATTATCCTCATTAGACACATAAGCATATTCTTATTTGATTATATCAAATATAATTTTCATATCATCATCTCTATTTGATTATTATGATTTAATCAATAAAATGATAATATTAAAACAAAGGATTACGGAAAATGTGATTGGGTTGAGCTTGTCTCCCCATCACAATCCGTCGACAAAATCACGTCTTCTTAACTTGACGAAAACGTCTTGACGTTAAGAATCGTTTATAACACCTCAAGGGACTTAATAATAATAAGACAACCATTTTATGACAATAACCTCGTAATATTTACGTTAAACGTAAATAGTCACAATTCATACTCAAACGACGTCATTAACGTTATTAACGACTATGACTTACTACGACTTAAAAAGATTTGTAAAAAAAATATCAACTACCTGTTAATTAGGTTCAGAAGTAAACTGACAAGACAAGACTTACCTCTTATGACACATTGGTTCACGATTTCGTTAAACACTTATACTCGATTTGGCAAATAAACCACTCGTAACCCGAGGTCTATATCTCTCTCCTCGAAAGATACTCTCTTTTCTCCAAGAGTCATCTAAAAACCTGTAACTCTGTATCAAACTTGTTACCAAACAAATTATGATCAGTGCATCATTATTCAAATAATAAATCAAATCTCATAATGCAAATATTAAATCGATAATAACATAATCATTTCCATAATTTCATAAATGACATTCAATATAATCCATGTCTTTCCTTGTCATCAATCTAAACATCATAATAAATTTACTTATGTCCAAGTAAAAGTAAAAAGTATAGCAAGACAAAAATTGGGGATGTAACAACTTGCAACATCTAGAAATGCAGTGTGGGTTTCTAAACATGTTCTCACCTCAAAGAGCAAGCTACCTACTGAGAAGACTATGTTGTGGCATGAGCGCATGGACCACATAGGTGAGAAGGGTCTTTAGGACCTTGAAAAACAAAAAACTTGTAGATGGGTTGGTTGATTGTTCTAGAATTATGTTCAATTTTACTCAAGCTTGCAAAAGTCTCATGGGATTTTGGATCTTATTCATAGTGATGTGTTTGGTCCTGTAGATGTGCCTTCATTGGCAAAATCCTTGTATTATGTTTCTTTTATTGATGATTTTCTAGAAGGTCTTAGGTCTATTTTCTCAGGCATAAATCCACGGTCTTTAGTCAATTCAAGGAGTTTAAGGCTCTTGTGGAAAACTAGACAAGCATAAAGATCAAGGTATTGAGAATAGATATTTTTTGCAAAAAGAACAATATTGCACAGCATAAGACAACTCCATACACCCCTTAGCAAAATGGAGTTGTAAAGAAGATGAACAAGTCGTTCATGGAGAGGGTTAGGAGTATGCTCAGTGGGGCCAGTTTGGAACAAAAATTTTGAGCAGAGGCGATTAGCACTGCACGTTACCTGATTAACAAGTCTCTTACATCAGCATTTGTGGATAAAACCCCTGTGGAGGTTTGGACAGGCAAAACACCCTCACTTCAACATCTTTGAGTTTTTGGTTGTGAGGCATATGTTCATATGCCTAAGGAGAAGCGGTCAAAGTTGGATTATAAGGCAGTGAAGTATATCTTCATCGGCCACAACAACGGTGTGAAAGGGTACGAGCTTTGGGATCTTGTGATTAGGAAGGCATTATATAGTCAAAATGTGATCTTCAGGGAGATCATGCTTTCTCCTTCAGTTGAGCAAGCAAATGGGAGTGTGAAGTCTACAATGCAATTACAGCCAAAGACCAAGACAGTTGCACTTGAGGCTAAACCAAAGGTTCAGGATGGACTTGATGAGGAGCATAGGTCAAAGAGCTCAAAGTGTTCGAAGGAGGAAGAACATCCACCTCAACTTTTGAGGAGGTCCACTTAGCAGAGGAGGCAACCAGAGAGGTATAGCTTGCTTGATTTGTATTTTTGCCTTGATTACTCGCATTAATGAGCCTCAAACTATGACTAAGGCAATGGAGATGGATGATATTGAGTCCTAAAAGTTGGCCATGGATGATGAGATGGATACATGGAAGAAGAATGACAGTTGGGACTTGGTTTAGTTGACTAAGGGGAGAAAGCCTGTTGGTTGTAAATGGGTTTTCAAGAAGAAATTAGATTCAAATGGCAATGTTGAAAAGTACAAGGCAAGACTAGTTGCGAAAGGATATTCCTGGTTGAGGGAATTGATTATGGTGAGATTTTTCTGCAGTTGCTAAGCTGACATCCATTCAATTCTTATTATCTATTGCAGCAGCTTTTGATCTTGAGATTCAACAAATGGATGTGTAGACAACTTTCCTACATGGTCACCTGGAGGAGGAAATCTACATGACATAGCCCGAGCACTACGTTGTAAAAGTTCAAGAGTCATTGGTTTGTAGATTGATGAAATCTTTGTATGGTCTCAATTAGTCTCCCAAAATGTGGTACTAGAAGTTTGATTCATATGTATTGAAGTTGGGACTTGTAAGGTTCAAATCAGATCAATATGTACATTTTAAGTGGGATGGTGATCATTTCCTTGGTATCACTCTATATGTGGATGATATGTTGATATTTGGTAACAAGAAGGGGGTGATCGGGGATCTAAAGTCTCAACTCTCATTATAGTTTGATATGAAGAACTTGGGGCTGCTAAGTTCATCTTAGGTATGGAGATCAGAAGAGATAGAGCTAACAGAAAGCTTTGGTTGGGACAACGTAAGTATGTTGAGTCTATGTTACAGCGTTTCAACATGGTAGACTACAGACCAATGAGTGTTCCTATTTCAGTGGGAACCAGGTTATTAGTTGAGTAATGTGTCATCACCTATGGAGATGGAGGATATGTCTCATGTTCCTTACACTAGTGCACTTGGTAGTTTGATGTATGCTATGATCTACACTAGACCAAACATTGCCCAAGCAGTGGAAGTATTGAGCCAATTTATGGCTAATACTGGCAAAGAGCATTGGGCAGCAGTAAAGAAAGTCTTTAAGTACTTGTAGGGCACTACAAAGTACTCTATTTTCTACCAGGGTCACTTCTAGCATAGTGACAATCACTTGCAACAAAGCAAGATTGGTGGCACTTATAGCAAAGCTAGTGAGTACTTGCAACACTTGGAGATTCAAGGGTTTATTGACTCAAAATGGGTAGGAGATGTCAACAACAAAACATCCACCAGTGGTTATGTTTTTAATCTGTCTGGTGGTGCAATTAGTTGGATGAGCAACCAACGGGTTGTGGTTGCTTTATCCACTACAAAGACAAAGTGCATGGCAGCTACTCAATCCCATAAGGAGGCAATCTAGCTTTAGAGATTCTGTTTGGATGTTGGACTAAGTCATGGAGTAATTCAGATTGGATGCAACAATCAAAGTCTCATCAGCTTGGCAAAGAACCTAACTTTTCACACATAGACAAAGCATATAGATGTACAATATCATTATGTTTGTGACATGGTCAAGGATGGAAGGGTGATGCTTGAAAAGGTTGACACTTTGGTGAATGTTGTAAATGCATTGATGAAACCTGTGAGCACAGAGAATTTCAGATAGTGCAACGAGTCTATGCGCCTCTTGGCCCCTAGCAGTTAGTCTACACATTGTTGGAGATTCCTTTTTGCTCTTGCAAGGTGTTCGCCAAGTGGGAGAGTGTTGGGAAAGGTGTCTCAACCTTGCATCCCAATGTTCCATATTTAATTATATATTATTTTGTCCTCACACGGGAAACAGGGTGTCCCATTTTAAGGTGGCAATTTTGGCCACATGTCAGATACTTTGTAATGTGCATAAAAAGTTGTAAGAGCATTTAATGTCATTATGGCATTGTAAGATGGGGTTGCTTATGACGGATTCTATGACGCATGTAAGAGCATGATTATAGGGAGTTACATAATAGACTTGACTTTTGACCAACTTTATGATGCGTGTTATGACATGTCATATGGCATCTTTGAATGGGGATAATGGAGCCAAAATGGAGCACCCAAGTTGGTGAGTTGGTTATGATAAATTTTGACAACATAAAAGAATCTTCCAAAATTAGCATGTTGATTCATCATGAGATTTGGGCGTTGGAATTTCCTGTGGGGATTTGGGTATCATTTTTGGGAGTGGTATTCTCCCATGGTTTATAGTTTACCATTTGTGGTTTCATGATTTGTATCTTATATATATTGATGCCTAGGATGGAGATGTAGGATGATGTAATTTTGCAAGGGGTTAGGTGCCAAAAGTTCTCCAAACTTGTGTTGGTTGTTCTCCTGTGAAGGCTTGAGCCTGTTGATGTATTGTAACTGGATTGGTAGAGTGAATACAATGGTTTGAGATTTGGAGGTTGGGTTTTATCATGGATTGGTATAGTGAATACAATGGAACATGTATTTCTTACATAGCTCTTGGAGGACAGCGGCTGTTCGAGAGTTTGGAGGAGGGTTGCATCATCTCCTCATCAGTGGAGGGTGGCATATGGATGATACTCTATCATCATATGTCATTGGCAGTGTTATTTGCATCCACATAGGTCTGATTTTCAGTCTTGAGGTTGTTGTTTTGTTCCATATCAGCAACCTAGAAGGCGCTGTTATACATTTTCTTGCACCTATGAGGGGTACTCTACACATCCATGGGAGATCTACAGGAGTTGGAGAGTTGTTTGGTGTTGCTAGCGCTTTGAGTTGCTTCCATCTCTTCATGTTTACCGGATGTGATGATATAATGATTTGGGATCCAGATGGTGACATGCTTGACACATCATTTCATTGGGATCCTGATGAGTTGCTTCACAACTCACAGAGCATTGATGATTGTATCAGAGTGGAGCAGCGAAAGCTTGGAGACTTGTGTTTGTATTTCAGAGTTCACACTCTTCATCACTTGTTGACAGGCATAGTTTTCTTCAGGGCTTTGGTTTGGCATAGTGTTTGGTCTTTGTTGGACTTAGCACTCATTGATGGTGGAGCCTTTGGAGATTTGGAGGTGTTGGTACGTGTAGTTGAGAGCATTGCATTCTTTGGAGGATGGGGCCGAGTCGAGTTCGAGTGTGTATGGCTTTTGCAACCGGAGCTCACTCTGCATAGCATTCTTTATAGTCTTCTTGGGAGGAGCAACAACAAATTGAGGAATTGTGTGATCACGGGACATTTGATTGGATGGAGATACTTGTCATTTGACGGTATTTTGCAGGATGCAGGTTTGACATTGCTTGAGGACAAGCAATCTTAGAAAGGGAGAACTGTAATGTCCCCTTTTTTCAGAGTGATCGCCTTGGAGATCCAATGGTCTAATTTCCACATTTCGGGATTTTTAAAAGGCATTTTGAGTATTGCAGATGACTTGTCATATTTTTTTGATGTCTTTGATGCATTTATCTTGAATTAAATAATTTTCCTTCATGTGGAGCAAACCATCTTCGGATAGTAAAGTGTGGAAAAATTGCCAAATAAAAATTGAAGAACAATCAAGTTGAGCGCCAATCTTTGCTAGGTCGGCCATTTTGAATGGAAAAATAATAAAATAAAGAGTTAAGTTGCCTAGGTCCGCCAGCTTGTGGGAAGAAAAGAAATGATGTATAAATATAAGATCATTTTGGCATTTCAAATGCATCATTCAACATTATATCTTTTGTATTTTCCATTGTGGCTCTGCAACTTGGTTTGCATTATTCTCCAATGACGAAAGCCCTTGTGGAAATAAGGTGGATTGGACGAAAACCCAATCTTATCTTGGAGGTGGATTCATACGGAATTCACAATTGCCCTTCATTGAGGAATCTACAGTAGTTTGGAGCAGACCTGTTTGTTATTGTGGAGCAGCAGTTGATTGTCATCCTTGAGCAGATTTTGACAACTTTTGGGAGCAGACCTGTGCTCACTCTTTTGGAACCAATTTTCATGTTAGTCTTCATTGCATAGGGCTTCTAAAACCCTGATTCGTAACAGCAGACCTGAGCATTCTTGGGAGCAGCATTTCATGGTATTTTAATGTTGCATGACCCTAGGGTTTAACCCTAGATAGGTGCGCCACCATTGAAGGAGTCAAGCTTTCAAAGTATATCATTTTGGCCCACATTTCATCATCTTTGGTAGCAGAAATCTAATCATTTTCAGAGCAGAAATCTAATTATTTTTGGAGCAGCATCTTGGAGCAGAATTTGTACAACTTTAGGAGCAGATTGGAGCAGCAACTTATCATCATCCTTGAGCAGCGATTTATCATCTTTTGGAGTAGTGTTTTGTACACCGCCTTGGAGGATCATTGGTGTGATATTTGGGAGGCAATTTGTGGAGTTGTTGGCTGTTAGGGTTTGGAGAGTATTCTGATTTTGTAGCAGCAGCAGCAGGTCCAATTGGTCATTGTTGAGGAGTACTTATTGGTGCTTGTGATTGCATTGTATTAGGGTTTCAACCCTAGACTTGGAGCGCCACTTTGTGAAGGGCGAATTTGCTTAACGAAGGTTGTTTGGCACATGTTTTAGGGTTTCTAAACCCTAAATAGATCAGCAGACCTGGGTGCTAATCCTTTGAAGACTTTGAAGGCATCTTTGCCATTGATTTGGTATGTAAACATTGCTTTTGGGTTGGGATTGTAGTGGCAACAATCCAACATTGTATTGAGCATGTTCAAGCCCTAGAATTTGGTGAAACTTGCATTTCATTACATTCTGTTTTGTAGCGGCAGACTCTAACTCAGAAAATCAGATTTGTTTGATTGTTTTGAATGCCCTAAAATGTGTATTTCATGGTGTAATTCATTGAAGATGTGAACCTTAGTGCTTAGTATCATTTGCCATCATCATGTGCTATGTTTGGATGCATATTTGTGCGCTATGAATACATGTTTATGAGCAGAAAATGAAATCAGAAATTAGGGTTTTGAGCAGAAAACAAAAATGCAGAAAATTAGGGCAGAATTCAAAAATTGAGAATCAGAAATTTAGGGCAATATCCGTTTGGAATATTACAAACTCTAATTCCTTGGTCATAGCACTTAGGTGAGCTTTCACTCGACTATACGAGCTCTTATACTCAATCTAGCAATGAATACAACACCAAAGAAAAGCCCCACCTCAAGGAAATTGCTCAATCATCATAACATATTTCCATAAAGGTGATGATTGATCATATTTGAACATCCTAGCTATCTATGGGCCCACTGAGTTCTAGAAGTAGCAACCATTCTGTATGGATTCCTATTATAATAAATAATAATAATTGAAAATGTAATCCTAGGGTACGTTAACTTAGGAAAATAAAACAATAAACAATAAAAGAACCCTAGAAAATGTTCAAAAGTAATAAAAATGATTAACAATTAAAAAACATTCAAAATGTTTTTAAAAACAAATAAACTTGAAAATTTTCTGAAAAGAACTTGAAAAAATCTCAAAATATACTTACATTTGATCAATAAATCTCCTTCATGCAAGCTAGTTCCCTCCCATAGCACTTAGCAAACACACTCTACACCTTTGCAATCCTCACCTTCAAAAAAACCAGCAAGCTTCATGAATGAAAAATGGCAACTTGGAATGATATTGGAGGTTTTTGTGGCTTGTGTTTGTCAAATGAAGTGTTTTATGTCACTTTTAGAGTTTCAAAATAGGTTTTAGGTTTACTTTATAAAAAAATAATGCTATTTTTCCTTCTTTTAATCATTTTTTTAAGTTTTGGTGTCTTTTAAAAATTTTGCAGGTTCTACTAGGAATGGCCAAGCACATCTTGGGTTTGGCCAAGGCACGACCTTGCCATCCTACATACCTTGTAGGTACATCCCAAAAAATAATGCTATTTTTCTTTTTAAAAAATCATTTTTTAGAAGTTTCAACATTTTTTTAATTTCCATGGGTTCTACCGAGAATGGTTGGGCATGGCCCTACTATCCTACATACCCTATGGGTACTTCTAGGATGTACCCACAAGGTACTCGAGATGACAGGGTCATGCCCTGGCCAACCCAACCTACTCCCACTCCTAAACCCATCTTGTCTTATATGGTGACGAACCTGAAACCTAAAGAACCCAACAACTTAGTAAAAATCCTTTCAAAGTACAAGTCAGTCTAGCTATTCCTACATTTGAAAGTAAAACTAATGCCGCAACGTCTAATAACTGGATTCGACAACTAGACACCTACTTCTCCATCAACAATTTCATGATGCCAAGAAAGATTTCTTCACAACACTTTAAATGTCCATTTCAATGTTCCATTGGTGGCACACTTAGCACACAGCGCAATAGGGATCACCAATCCATTCAGATTTGGGACACCTTTGCCAACATTCTACAAGAAGAATACTACCCCCTCAAGCATTATGAGGATGAATATATGAAGTTCCAACAATTGCGCCAACTTAAGGAGCAATTAATAGAAGACTACACCGAGTTCTATGACTACTCTATGCACCTAGACAAGAACATTCCAAAGCAACACCAAGTGCTCAAGTACACCAATGGGTTGTCATCTTACATTCATGCAAAAATGGAATTCCTAACTTTGGATACATTGGGTCAAGTATTCCTCAATGTGTCCAAGATTGAAGCGAAGGCAAAGCTTAAGCAAAAGTTTTCCCTACACAAGAGCAAAGCCCGTACAGGAAACTAGCTTCAAGCCTTTTGTGCAAAAGCAGAATTCCTCCACACAAAAGTCCAGACCAACTACACAAAGCCCCAAAATTTCCAAAGCGTCTGCACCATACAAGGATAAGGGCAAGAAACCACAACAAAGTGATCAATGGTACCATGGTCACTACACCAGTTCCCACAACAACACTAAATGAACACACCCAAAAGTCACCGGTTGCACAAGCCATGTTAGACCCTGAGCAAGTTGAGGAGGCTGACCAAGAGGCACAATGTAACAACACCAATACTATGACAACTAAGAGTTCGAAGGAATGCTAGCATCTTTTCCATACAAAGTGTGTAAACAGACAACAAATTCATGTCATCATTGACAACAATCAATCAAAGAACATTGTCATACACAATGTAGTCAAGCGCCTAGGTCTTTCCACCAACCCTCATCCAAATCCATAATATTTGGGATGGTTGTAACAAGGCAAGGATATTGAAGTCAGTCAAAATGTACTTTCAAGTATGCAGTCAAACCCATGCAGGACAGTCTTGTGACATCACGCCTTTGGGAGTCTACAACATTCTACTTGGAAGACCATGCATGTACGATAGGAAAAATGTTTATAATGCAAAGCCACAACGATGGGTAGTACACGTCAGCAACTGATACTTTAACCTCCACGAGTCATTGTCACAACCAAAATTAACCTTGGCCTCTGCAAAACAATGCCACAAGATCATTGCCCATAGGCACAAGTTTGTGCTTATCATGATTCACCTAGAGGCACCTACGTCGACAAGCAAGCAAGCACTAGCAGTGCGCAAGGCCATGCCAATACCACTGCAACAACAAGTTGACAAGGTATTGCAGCAATATAGAAGTATCTTCAAAAAACACAAGGGTCTTCCAACAAGCTGCATGGAGCAACATGGAATCCATTTGGTTCTTGGATGCCCTCTTCCAAATAGTCCTCCTCTGTATTGCAGATCTGTTTGGGAGAATGATGAAGTTTGGCACCAAATCCAAGTGTTGATCAATCAAGACAAGATCCAACCTAGCTCATCCCCATGCAGCAACCTTATAGTCCTTGCACCAGAGAAGGATGGCACGTGGCACCTTTGCATCAACTATCGCATGCTTAACAAGATCACAATGAAGAAGAAATATCCTTTGTCACACATCGATGACCTTTTGGATCAGCCTTGTGGTGTGCAATACTTTACTAAGATTGACCTCAAATAGAGATATCATCAAGGTACCAATTCAAACTAAAGATATTTGGAAGACAACATTCAAAATCTCGGGAGGGACTATATGAATGGATGGTTATGCTAATTACCTGACCAATCTGCCAACAACATTCATGTGCAATGAATGAAATCTTGCAACCCTTCACTAACTCCTTTGTCATCATTTACTTAGATGGGATCCTCATTTTCAGCAAGACTTGGGAGGAGCATATGGAGCACGTCTCACCCATATTGAATACTCTACGCCAACACACATTGTAAGCTAACCTTGGCAAGTGCACCTTCGGTACCACCAAATCCAATACCTAAGCTACATCATTAACCACTTTGGCATCCATGTAGACCCAAAAAAGGTCAAGTTGCTTCAAGAATGGCCAATACCATGCACTCTCACTAACTTGTGCAGCTTTCTTAGACTTGCTATTTCTACCAAAGGTTTGTTCTTGGTTTTCCCCACGACATTGTTAGTAAATCAGATCAGATGCACCAAGACAATAGTTGCTTGGACACCTGCACAACAACACACCGTCAAGGAGCTCAGTAATACCTCTGTGCAGTGCTTGTTTTAGCAATGCCAAAGATTACGCACCCCTTTGAAATTCAAACCAATGCATTTGACTATGTACTCGGCGCAATACTCACACAACATGGGCACCTGGTCACACATCATTTAGAAACCTTCAGTGACATGGTCTGATGCTACTCTCTACCTATGAGAAAGAATTGTTACATTATTGTGCAAGTTGTCAAGCAATGACACCGTTATATTCCAGGGGGGACTATCATACATTCTGATGATAAGTTACTTCAATTTTGCACACACAAAGCAAGTTGGAGAATGCGCACCACATGAAGTGGATGACATATTTGTAGCAATTCCATCTAGTGATCAAGCATAAAAAAGGGAAGGGCAATAAGGCAGTGGATTGCCTTAGCTGTCCACTGATCCATGTGTTCATCATAGAGTTGGACTAGCACAACCACAGTTTCTCAAACTAGAAAAACCTCTATCTGGCAAATGTAGATTTTGCACAAACCTACACCACGCTTGTGCAAGGTATATAGGTCAACAAATTCTACTCGTCTGATCAGCTTCTCTACAAGCTCAGGCACATCTGTGTCCCAAAAGGCACACCTCACCAAAAACTCACCTGGGATGTGCATTATACCAAAATAGCTGGACATTTTGACATTACCAAGACATTAGCAATGTTACAACAACTTTTCTGTTGGCCTCATATGTGCACAGACATTGAGCGCCATGTCAAGTCTTGCATTCCCGATTGCATCATCAAACCCATGAACAAGAAGCTCGGGCTTTACAACCCTCTATCAGTACCTACAAAGCCTTGAGAGTTCATCAACATGGATTTCTTGTGTGGACTACCCATGACAATACATCAAAACGATTCTATGTCTGTTGTGGTAGACAAATTCACAAAGATGGCCATCATGGTTGCCTATAAGAAAAGTATCATTGCACCAAAAGTAGCATGCATTTTCTTCAAAAATGTTTGGGTTCATTTTGGTTTACCAACATCCATTGCATTTGACCACAACCCAAGGTCTATTAGCCAATTTTGGTAGACTTTGACAACAATGCTAGATACACAATTGGATCAATCCACAACTTCCCATCTGTAGATAGACGGCCAAACAAAGGTGGTCAATTGCACACTTGCGCACCTTCTACACATCTGCAACAGCATTGATCCACACACGTGAGATGACAATTTTCTTTACATCTAGCATGCCTATAACAAAGTGCTTCACAACTCAACAGAGCATAGTCTTTTTCAGACCCGTCTTGGGTTCCAACCAACAACATCCCTGGACATATCCTACCACACCCCATCAACATTGAAGTCATACAGACAGGAACAAGAAGTGGATTAGGCACATAAGTTTCTACAACACATTTAGAGTGTATACCAACAAATACTCTTGTGCTAGCAACAAAAATGTCATGTCCCCTTTTATGAACCAGCATCATGGAGAAGACCTCTAGCCTATCCTCTTTTCCTGTAGGCTAAAGGATTGAGCAAAGAATAAGAATTATAAAATTATTTTTAAGTTGGGCCCGGTAATTCTTTATTTAAGGGACAATTTAATATAATATTATTATATTTAATTAAAAGTGTTTTTAAGCTGTGTAACATGTATATTATATATATTGACTTATAACACTATTCATATGGATTAATTATGGAGCAAAAATTTGCAATCACAAGATCTGGAAGGCGGCGAGTGTACTGGGGTGGAGGCGGCTCGACAATGTGAGAATTCGATCCATGGTGACTTTCAGACTATCGATTTGACTCTAGAAGCTAGAGAGGATGTACAAATGCTAGGCGAGTTGGCTCTAATTTGTCGGGTCATCGGCCCTAGTTTTCGACGGGAGAAGATCCGTGCGTGGTTAGCAGAAAATTGGAAGTCATTGGCCATTGTCAAATTCATTCCTAAGGGCTTCTTTATTGCGATATTCGCATCCACGGAAGACATGGAAAA
Source organism: Cunninghamia lanceolata (assembly GCA_027924645.1). Taxonomy (NCBI): domain Eukaryota; kingdom Viridiplantae; phylum Streptophyta; class Pinopsida; order Cupressales; family Cupressaceae; genus Cunninghamia; species Cunninghamia lanceolata. Next base: position 473,647 of record BSBN01000529.1, read on the forward strand.
AATCTTGCAAGGAGGTCTTTGGAGGTTGGCAGATCATCCACTGTATATGCAAAAATGGGCGCCCAACTTTGACCCAGTTAAACTCGACCCATACAATAAGCCTATTTGGATCCGCCTTTATAATCTACCTTTAGAGTTCTAGGAGGAGGAATGCATTGAAAAGCTTGGCAGATCGCTGGGCACCCTAATTGATGTGGATTCGGAGATTGTTGATGGGGACTCCTACCTATATCTTAGGATCCAGATCGTTGCGATCTGGAAAGGTCCTAAAGAAATCATGATAAGCTCGAATGGATGCCACAGGGTGATGCCGGTTAAATGTGAGGAGGAAAAATTCTTCTGCCTGCGATGTGGCAGCAGATCTCATATGGAGAACCAATGCAAATCAAAACCTAAGGAGAAATGGATCTGGCGCCCTAAGAGACCGAACTCTAAGACGGCTCTAGTGGTGTCGTCCCCTTCGATTTTGGCATCTGTTGCTCCATCAAGCCCGAAGAACACTCATACCATTCCCCCGCGGAAGGTGGCATTAAACCAGGCTAAGAATGATGGGCTCCTTGGAGCTAGCAATCGGTGTTCGAAGCGGGCGACAAATCTTGGTGAGCAGGCTTTGGGGCGTTCTGGGGATCCGACCCCAACAGGTGGAGCCTCAGCTAGGTCGGATCCGGTGGCCCCTGCTCTGGAAATGGATCTGGAGGAGCCAGACTCAGAAGACGATGGAATAGAGTTTGACGAACTGGTTATTGTTGATCAGAGGTGCATAAGCCAATCTACGGCTAAATGCTTAGGGAAAGTAAAGAAGGGGAAAGGGAGGAAGTCAAGGAAACAGAAAAGGGAGGAAAATGCTAAAGAGCTGGGATTACTCAGCATCAAAGAGTTTTTGAAAACCAAGGGAGCAGAGGTCTCCCTTGGGAAGCCATGAAAATCATAACGTGGAATGTCAGGGGCCGATAGTCGCTGAGTTAAGCGTCATCTTGATAGATTGTCAGCAGATATTGTGATCTTGCAAGAAACAAAAATCAGTACGGAGGAAGGTGACAAATTCCTAAAATATTGTAAAAGATGGTCTGGGGTGTTCCTGAATGGCACAAGCTCTGCTGGTGGACTAGGTGTGCTGTGGGCAGCCAATATGGTTGTGGTCAGTCTTGAGGACTGCCAACTCCATTGGTTGCAATGTCTTGTGAAGTGTAGGCAGAATAATATATCTTTCCCACTCTTTAATATGTACGGTCCTGTTAGATCTGGGGACAAGGAGGCTGTTTGGAAACAAATCAAAGCCAGGGCTGATTTGTTGGGTAGCAACATGATGATCTTGGGCGGTGATTTTAATGCTCTCCTTGACCTTTAGGAGAAGAGCGGTGGCCTTCTAAAGGAAAACAAAACCATGCTGGATTTCCGCGGGTTCATCTCCTCTCTTGCGGTGCTCGATTACGTTCCAAAGGATGGCTCATTTACATGGACAAACCATAGATTGGGTTTCACAAACATTGCGGAACGTCTTGACAGATTCTTCCTAGGGAATGGCTGGTTGGGCGAGGCTTTTAGATGTTGCACTTGCATCCTTCCAGTCTCGGTTTCTGACCATTTCCCAGTGTAGCTTGAGATTGGCTGGAGCGAGAAACCCACGAAAGGCTACTTTAAGTTTGAATCTATGTGGTGGTGGGACCCATGCTTGGTTAAGCTTCTGGAAGGTTGGTGGAAGGAGGCAAACTACTTTGAGGGAACGGTTAGCTTTTGTTTCCTTCGCAAATTGGCTTACATCAAGGATAGACTAAAAAAATGGAATAAAGATTCCTTCAAGGATATCTTTGTTGAGAAAGAGCAAGTTGAATCCGAGTTGGCAGAAGTTAATGAGCGAGTGATCCATTTTGGTATGACAATGAACGAGTACCAAAAGGAAATTGAATTGAAGGCTAGGCACGCAAAATTACTCGCCAGAGAGGAAGTATTTTGGAAGGACATGGCTTGGGAACTTTGGCTGCGAGAAGGTGACGCCAACATGAAGTTTTTTCACAATTCCTCCAAGGCCAGAAGGGAGCGGAATAGAATTGACAAAATCATGTGTCCGGATGGGTCGATGGTCAACGATAGGTCTGGGTTTGAAGCAGAAGCTGTGCGCTTCTTTGAATCTCTGCTAGCAGCAAATGAGTCGCGTTCTAGTGTTGGAGATTGGCAGATCTTGGAGTGCATTCTGCAGAGAATAGGACAATCGGAGAATATGATGCTTTGCGAGCCCTTTACCTTGGAGGTGCGTCTGGCTATCTTCGGCCTCCATCTAGATAAAGCGCCTGGGCCGAACGGGTTTACGGCCCAATTTTTTCAGAACTGTTGGTACTTCATGGGCTCTAACATTTGGAGGTTGGTGGAATATTTCCGCAAAAAGAAGAAATTCGTCCACGATATTAACAACACGGTGATTGCTTTAATTCCAAAAAGGAATGATTGCAGCACCTTCGCTGATTTTCGACCGATTTCCCTTTGTAACACAGTATATAAAATACTGGCAAAGGCTTTTGCGAATAGACTCAAGAAAGTTATGGGTCTGCTTATATCTGAGGAGCAGAACGGTTTTACCCCTGGTAGAGAGATTATTGACAGCATCATTACCACATCGGAAACTCTTCATACAATCACTTTTGAGCACAGGAAAGGTATGCTAATTAAATTAGATATTAGCAAAGCATTCGATCGTGTAAACTGGGACTTTCTTTTGGCAGTAATGTCCAGATTTGGTTTTTCGTCACATTGGCTAGAAATCATGGGTACATGTATCTCCTCCCCCCACTATTCTATACTTGTTAATGGATCCCGCTGCGGCAAGGCAACCCCTTGTTACCTTTTTTGTTTGTTATCATGACCGAAGTGTTGAGCAGACATATCAGGAAACTTCGGACCTTGGGTGATTGGAGAGGCATTCCAATCTCTAAAGACTTAGAGCCAGTGACTCACTCCCAACTCGCAGACGATACTATGTTATTTGTAGAAGCCACATTGAGAGAGGCAAAAATAATTAAGGAAGCTTTGGATCTATATGTTGGGTCGTCTGGCCAATTAATAAATAAAGAAAAATCAGAAATTTATATCTTCAACACGATTGGGTCTTTGCATAGAAGGATCGCCGGTCTACTTGGTTTTTCAATTGTTGCGCTCCCTACCAAGTACCTCGGGGCTCCTCTCTTCCAAGGTATCTGTAGAGCAGACCACTGGCTGGACACAATCAATGGCTGTAGGTGAAAAGCGGAGGCTTGGAAAAACAAATGGCTTACTCTCGCAGGTAGGATTCTCATGATAAAAGTTGTTCTCTCAGCGGTTCCCATCTATGTGATGTCATGTTTCAGGCTCACCCATAAGGCGTCGTTAGACCTGGAAAGTTTCATGAAAAAAAATTTGTGGGAAGGGGCTAAGGACGATAAGAAGATTCCTTTACTGAGCTAGGATACGGCTTGCAAAGCTAAGTTGGATGGTGGTGCGGGTCTGCGGAAGCTGGATTTACAAAACAAAGCTTTAGGTGCAAAGCTTTGCTGGAAGATATACAGGGAGCCGGAGAAGCAATGGTGTAAAATTGTACAGAGGAAGTACTTAGATGATTAGGATGCAAGCAGAATTCTCACCATGGCTGACTCGTCTAGTGGGTCACCAATTTGGAAACTCATATGGGAGAGTCGGCCCTTAATGGCGGACTATTTGACTTGGCGGATTGGAGACGGAAGACATGCAGACTTCTGGCTCAACTCGTGGAATGGCCACCCCCCTCTGGTCGATTTCTTGGGCTCCCGTGACTTAGCGGATATCCTAATTGAATGCCATGGCAAATACGTTGCAGACTACGTTTGTGAAATAAATGGAGAATGTGGTGTTTCCTACAGTTGGAAATCTATTGATTTGTTTGACCTACCAGATCGGATTAAGCATCAACTTAGAGAACAACTTGCTTTGCGTAAAATAAACTTGTCCCGCTTGGCTGATGAGATTATATGGTGCGGTTCAAAATCTAGTGAATACTCTGTGAGGCTGGGGTACGAATTGCAGCGGGTTAGCTTTGGGGGTGGAACTTGGCCTGTGGGCATCTGCTAGAAGAAGGGTATCCTCCCCAAGGCTAGTGCATTTCTATGGACGGTGTTGCATGAGAGAAGTTTGACAAATGACAGACTTGCCTCTTACGGCTTTCAGGGTCCGAGCATGTGCGTTCTTTGTAAGAAGGATGTGGAAATTGCCAACCACCTACTGCTCAACTGCTCCTTCTCCTCGACTTGCTGGGACTGGCTAATGAATTCACTGCAGTGGTCTACGCCGAGACAGAACAACCTATTGGAATTCTTGCGTGGTCGGCCATGATAGAAACGTCAAAATGTCTAGGCTAGTGCGTGGATTGCTGCTCCTTCGATGCTGGCTTGGCACATCTGGAAGGAACGCAATCGACTCATCTTTTGTGATGTCTCCTTGCCACTACCTAAAGTCATCAAAAAAATCAAGCTTGGCATTGTTGAGATCCTCAATGCTAACAAGGCAAATGTCAGGGCAACTTGCTTCTCAAAATGGGATAATAGCTTGCAAAAGACGTGGACTTCCTTGAAGCCTCCTGGACTATTGTGTTCAACAAGGCGATTAACAGGTTGAAGGTTCATTGGGCTCCTCCTAAGTCAGGCTACCACAAACTCAATTTCGACGGCTCATCAAAAGGGAACACGAGTTTATCCGGGGCTAGGTGTATAATTAGAGACAGTGCCGAAAAATGCAAATTTGCTTTGGCTCGGAAGATCAATCTCGCCACTAATAATGACGCTGAATTTGAGGCTCCGGCCTATGGTTTATGGCTCTGTCTGGAGAAAGGTATCAAGTTTTTGGAGATCGAAGGAGACTCACTGGTTTGCATCAATGCAGTATCCAAACGGGAATCTCTGAACTGGAAGCTTAAACCGTCGGTATTCAAGATTGCGGATGCTCTGGACAAGTTAGATGGCTTCTCATTAAAGCATGTGTACAGAGAAATCAATGGAGCGGTTGACTGGCTGGCTAACTTGGGAGTGTCTCAAGTTGGTGAGGATTTAATTATGGTTGGATCTGCACTACCTAAAGATTTGTTGTCCATAATTGAGAGGGACATGGATGAGGCTAACGCCACAGCTCATGAAATGGATACGCCCGTCTCGATGAAGGCGGTTCCTTGGTTGCCTTTGGCATTTGGATGTGTTAAATGTTTCGTTTGTAATGTTGTTTCCACAAAGGGTCATTCCTCCCTCTTTGTTTTGTAATCTTTTTACAGTTAATTCAGGGAACTACCCCCATAAAGGTAGTGCTTATCAAAAAAAAAAAAAGTGTTTTTAAACACTTCATTATAAAAAAGTATTTTTAAATACTCGGAGGGAAATTTAGATCCAAGGGCCCAATTTGGAAAGGAATAAAAAGGTGGCACTTGGCTTCATTTGTTCATCAGGATTTCATTTTGGCATTCTTCACTTTGAGCTTCATGTTCAATTTTGCAACCAAGGATGAAAACCCTTGGCTGCTTTCTGAAATCTAGGAGGATAAAAACTCTCTTGGATTTCCACTTTGGAGGTGAGGATGAAAACCGTCATCTCAAGCATTGGCAATTCCACATGGGAGTTGCATGTTGAGCTAATTCGGAGATTTTGTGCAACTTTCAAGTCTAGGTGATCAAGATTTGCAAGCAAATATCAAAGGAGCGCCATTTTAGAATCTGTACCACTTCACTGGTCATCTGCAGCTTTCTTCAAGGTGATCGCAGCTGTTGTAGAGATTACACTTGGTGTGCTGCACCCCTTTTTATCAGTCCAAGGTTATCGCAGCATACTGAGGGTGCAGATCAGGTCGTAAATCGTGTGGTTGGGGGAGAGGCAATAAGGAATTTAAGGAGTCAGCAAATGACTCATACCACAGCTCTCTATCTACCATCTATGTCTTCATCTGAGCTGTCCGCCACCTCACAACCAATCGGATCAATCATACTTGGACTGTGGGCTTGAACTACATGTTATATGCATCATTAGAGGGCAAGCAGACCAGAGTAACTGCAGTCACCTATCCGTTTCGTAAGGGTCGACTATATTGTGGTTCGTGGAATATTGTAAGTCACCCGAGTAATATTTCAAGTGCAGATTTTATAGGTGGCAAAATATATTTACATGCAATTGGAGTGCTGTACACCAGTCTTTGCACAATTATTATGAAGTAATCAAATCTGAATATTATATAAGTAGTGGCACAAAACACATACATTGTTACAGAGCTGTCTATTTTATAACTGCATTATACTTTCAGTTTTAAACTTCCAGCAGAGACAGTTATTTAAAAAAATTGATTTGATCTGAATGTTATATGAGATGGTGATTGATGTCAGCATGCTGTAGCTGTTTACATTTCTCAAATTCCAATTTGCAAACTTACAATATCATTTGAGGGGATTTACATCAGCAATTTGTATCTTTGGAGCAGTTTAGCAGTCAAATTCAGTTTCCTTGTTTGTTCAAAAACCAGAAAATACAAAAAAAATCAAATATAAAAAAACATCTTGATTGAGGACATTACAAGAAATTCAAGGAGTGCCACGACATGCACCACTACACCTCACTTATTTCGAGTTGGTGACAAAGTTCGGTTGCACCTTCAGAAAGAACACTTCAAGGGTTCACACCAGAAGATGAAACCTCTGCAACATGATCCATACACCTTTCTGAGTTCATTTGACGAGAATGCATTTGTTCTCAATGTCCCACAACACTTGAGCCTACACCCAGTATTCATTATGAACTCCTTAGGCCATATTTTCCTCCACTACTAGAGCCAACAACAACTCAACATCCTTCAAACTTTGATCCCATGCATTTGCATACAATTGTGAGGGTGAAATCAATGACACCGCAACCACTTGTACTCACCATGATGCACATCAATTGTTTCATGTAGTCAAACCCGAGCAATGTGCAAATCAAGCTAAGCGGTACAATCTTCAACAACTCCATGCATAGCTTCCTCAACTCACGAAAGATGTGATGGGGACCATTGTTCCTCAAGAAAGGGTGAATAATTTGAACACAGCCTCACATGCCAGGTTCATTAGCACACTTGGCATCGCACCTCTTCACGCACAACCATGAAACATTGCTCAAGGCATAGTTCATGCACAACTATTTGTGACATCATGTGCCACCACACATGTTCAAACAGACCTCATGTGTCACTGCACATGCTCAAGCAATCCATATGCATGTGACACTTGGAGGCAACTACTCCACAAGAAATGCCACCATACGCGCGCCACACTAAGTAGCATCTAGGCCACAAGAAATACCACCATTCAAGTACAACACCTCGCAATGTCCATGCCACACATGCCATGAGACCATACGCATTGGACACATGTCAGCAAGGATGTGGTGCATAGCTGTTGGCCATCTTTGTAATTCATGTATAAATGCAAGCACTGTACAACTTGTACAGTTAGAAAGGAACTACATGATAGACATCCTGATCCTCTGTAAACATTTGATTCATTCCTGTTTTGAATAGAAGTGGCTTACATTCACTAGAAGCCTTCCATGCCTTGAATGTGTATTTTGTTGATTGTTTCCCTTCTCCATTTACATATTCTATAATCTTGTTTATTATTAACTAATACGATTGTCCTCCCGATCACTTAGCCTGATTAGAGATGAAACAGAGAAAAAAATGTCGTCTTTCTCATGTCCAATTAATTGGAGAATAAAACTGCTGCTTGAAATATTCTATTTTATTCAATAAAGAAGATTACATTTATAATAGGAGATGAGTTCAACAACTCCCTACAAAACAGCAATCTAACATGACACCTAATTGACATTTATTGACACCTAACTATAGTTAATTGACACAACTACAACTCTTATTGACAGCATAAAAGTAAACTGCCAGCACTCACTTATACAGTTATTCATTATTCTCTAACACAATTGGGTTAATTGTGATTTTGCAGATAAAATTGGGATTAAATCACGATATCTGATAAAATAGCAATCTGGATTCATGCCGAATCTGAAAAATTGGCCACCAGACCAGTCCTAGCCACAATAACTTGCAATTTTTTTTCCAGATATTTGCTACTATATGAAAGCTCAGAAAAAAAAAAAGAAACATTCTCATGTGATATCCTTGAAAGAGAATCAGACGATAAGCATACCTCGAGATAGCGGACAAGCGCAGAGGAACTAGGTGTGATACTCCAGGCCTTTTGAGAAGGTGTAGATTGAGCCGTGTAAGCGTTAGTGTTGGTGTTTATGGAAAACCTTTCTCTTTCTCTTCTGGCTTGAGCCATCATCTTCTTGGCTCTGATCTGGTCCATGTACTTGTCTCTCACACTATCCCCTCTCCCCATCACCTCTTCCAGTATCTGCTTCTTCGCCAGCCTTCCCTTGCCCTCTGTCAAAATTCTATCTTGCAACCCAGGAAGATTGTGAACCCCTAACCTCTGTGCCACCTCAGGAGCAGTCACTACAGTAGAGTAAGTACTGGTACTGGTACTAGTACTAGTAATGGCGGGGATGAGATTGCTCCAGTCTCTTCCCCCATCAGAAACAGAAGCAGTGGCAATTGGAGAAATTGCGTTTGAGGGTGTCCTCTGAATAAAACAGAGCATGTCATAGATGACAGCCTTTATCGGAAATCCGGTGTTGCCGTTGCCCAGGGCGGCTGTAGAATACCTCCGGTAGACATCATTCACATCTGCGCCACGCCACCTCTCCAAATGCGGACCGACACCCATCAACTGGGCAATGAGCTCCTCAAACACCGAACGGATGGAGGACACGGATATTACAGACCAATCTACATCTAGAAACAGTGGCCTCGCCTTATTTCTCTTCAATTTGGCCATTCGCTACCCACAATTATGCTCTCAGTTGTCTTCTTTTTTGTATTGATCAAAGCTAAAAATCCAGAGCGTCCCCTGCCTCTTAGGAAAATGAACATCTCTCCTATCCAAACTTTCAATTTGCAGTTACCCGACTACCCTCTTTTCTCTTTATTCGAAGAATTCAAAGTTTCAAATAATGTACAAGTGCTATTTTGTGGTTATTATTAATTTTTAATTGTTATTGAGATTTGTTTATTTAGTTTGTGAAAATAAATTTATATAAATAATATTGTATGAATGAATGAAGGTTTTTAATAACGTCCACGAGGCCAAACAGTTTATGGGACCACCAAATAACCAATCACACTGTTAAGCACAAAAGTTTCAAACAAGCAGGCCGCCCACACAACATCCAATTGATCTCCCATTCCTTTTGGATTCTAGATCTTCTATTGTGAATCTTGATCAAATAGTCTGCAATTTTTTTTATCCTTTCTTCTTCATAAAAGCTATTCAAGGAGCCCACATTCAGAATCTCAATGTAATTGGCCTGAATATCCATGTAGGTTGAACACTCCATGATGTAGTGTCATTCTGTCTCCACTAGTTTCGAAGTACAAAAACGGCATATTCTATATGCCCACTTTTCTTTAGGCATTGTCCACCTTCCGGTTTCATACCTAAGCTGGTGTGAACTAGTCCTTAGTTGGGCCATTAACATTTTTGCTTTCCATTTTATTTTTGCTCCTATATAGTTCTTTTATGTGTGGTCATATAAGGGATTGAAATGCTTGATATAGTATTATCTTTTTCTCCCAAGTTGCCTTGTCCACATGCTTACTTTGACTTTTTCTCGTACGTACCTCTTATATGGATGAAATTTGTATATTCATATTAATTCTTATTTAATTGTGAGTTTATTTTGAGATATTATTTTGACATGATTATATGGTGACATGTGGCACACTTTTATGTTAAGTTTGACTCCTTTCTTGATCCTCGACTACTCTTGTGTACTCTACTTTATACACATTCCTATATGCTCATCCTTATCCCTATTCTATTTAAATTTATTCACACACATTCCTATCACTTATTGGGCCACATTTTCATACATGTATCCATAATCCTCAAATTTTGCATCCTTTGTCATGGGTCATTTCTGCAACACACAAGATCAAAGCGCACACAACACAAATTTGACCCAATAATTTTAAAAAAAAATTCAAATTACCAAATCCCACTCTTTCCTTGTAGTCATTGGGAGTCAACTTGATACACACTCATGTGACAATTCATTATGTCTTAGTATTTAAAAACATCCATTTGAGCATTTAAACACACCAAACAATTGTTGAATAATCATTTGCATTTACAAGGAAAACTTGGGAATATTTTTTATTTAGACCTATAAAAGGAATTAGAATATTGCATTAGAATCAACTTCTAGATCACTTGCATGCTTGTCTATCATATGCCAATCTTTCAAGGGGTTGACCTAAGAGAACTTGACCCCAACAATCCAACAATCTCCCTGTGTACTTTTAAATACCATTAATCCTTAACAATTAATAAGGAGCAGAGAATCTAGCGAATTAGAGAGCAAAAGTATATGCTGTGCTAGATCAAATCCACAGGTTATCGATCGGATCCGTGTAATTCAAAATTAATTCACAATCATGGAATCGACCCAAAGTTAATTACAATTATGAACAAGATCTTTAGGAAGTGAGTATATCTAGATCACCTATTTTTATATATCCAAGCAAGTGAATCTACCCAATATCAAGTTTATCTTTATCATTGTTCCAAGAGCTAAGTATCCATATCACTATGCATTTAATTTCCTATAATAGCATTGGTTTACATGCTTTATCATACCCAAATGTTGTTCACTTTAATCTAGGTTAATTTATGTTGAGTTAATTGTATTTATTTAATTAGCCTAGATTAACCCTAGGGAAAGATTATTTTTCCTTTACATTATTTGGTGAACCTATTTGATCTTACACCCCCAAGGGTTTGACCTTAGAGCTTATACCTTTGCTATTTTTAATATTTCAAAGCTATTATTTCTAATTGCATTGTCATTTTTCAAATCCTCCTAGGGTCTTGTGTTCCTATCTATTACAATTTCATTAATTATATCTCTCTTTCTAGGGTTTGTGTCTTACTTTGTGAGCTCCTTTTGGCCACCCTACCCACCCCTTAGCGTGTTGCTAGGGTTTCATTTTCAATTTTGATACACAATTGATATTTCTAATTTGTAAATCCAAAAGTGTCTTATTGTGCTTTATTTTCCTATCTTTTATAAGCTAGTGTTTATGCCATGAGCTACTCATGATCGTAATATTTCTTTGAAGAGTGCTTGCTTAAACCCTAACATGATTCTCCCTTTATTGAAACTTAAATCTATTTGGATGCTAATGTTGAGACTAACGAAGATGATTACAATCATGATGCCTAGTTTGCTAATGAACTTGCTAGTTTGGCTCATGCAAAAAATCATGCACAACTAGTGGATATGATTCATAACTTATTTATCAACAATTCACAAGGGCTAGAGCTCTTACAAGCTATAAGTGTTAAGATTGTTTCATCTACTATTTCTTTGGGTGCATCTACTTCCTCTCCCTCTTCTACAATTACCCTTTCCACTACCATTATTCAATCCCATAGTGTTGCCTCTGCCTCCACTAGTGTCCCACCACATAGTGGTTATCATTTTTCCATCTTCACCCCCTCTATATGGCCTTCCTCCTAATTATGCCCCTCCCAAGATGCCCACATATGACATGATATTTTATAACTCTATTCCTATTTCATCTACCACTACCCAACCTATCTTATCCATTACCCCCCTCAATTAAGTTATTCCTACTTCCACCACTCACTCATCTACCATGTTCATCATTCATTCCATACCTCCATCTATGCCCATGAATACTATCCATTATACTTCCCCCCCCCATGCCTCTTTCCCAACCTATTACCACTTTTATACCTTATACCAAACATAGGTCCATACGTACACCCATCCTAGTGGGACTCAACCTTCTCTCATTACTCTTCCTTCATTACACACTAGATGCACACATGCAAAAGATAGATCAAGTAGAAAAGAGAGTGGATGCCAGACCAAATGAACAAGATAGTGAGGAATTCAAGGATGTTAGGCATACACTATTATCACATGAGATTATTACACACCCTCTCCCTATGGGCTTTGTGGCATGATGATTTTCAATGTATGATGGCAGAGGTGGCCCACATACACATTTGAGATCTTTAACTATTGCATGTGTAGACTTTTTATAGGAGGATGGGCTATTAACTAATTTATTTCCACTCACCTTGAAATATTATACTATTGAATGGTTCTTTTCACTTTCTCAAGGGTCCATTCACACATTTAATGATTTGACAAATGTATTCTTAAATCAATCAAAAGTTAATATGGGCCTTAGAGTTACTATTTCCAATCTATTTGAATGTTCCCAAGGACCAAACGAAGACATTAATGATTATGTTATAAGATGTCAATCCTTGTGCTTTAAAATGATTACTCCATTACATGGTTTTGAATTGTAAAACATATTTATCAAGGGATTAGTTAAACCAACAACAAACAATGTGTATCTAAATAGTTTTGCATATTCAATGGACTTGTGTGCACATGTAGAAAATTTTTGAGTCCAAATTGTGTGCACCATCATATCCTTCAAAATATAAAAAATCAAACAACATTTTAAAGGGTAGTGATGTAAAGGAAAATGTTCACCAAGTGGCTAATACTTCTACTTTTATTTCCTTCAAACAAACTACGCTCCTACCTGAAGTCTGTGAAGTTACAAGAATCCTTTGATGATGTGTTATTAAGTTTATTGGGTTCACTAAGATTTGGTTATGGATATAGCCACCCAAGATCTAAAGGCCTAATGGAAAGCACAAAGAAATGAGAAGATCAATATGACAAGAATAAATTGTATTCCTATCAAAGAATGCAAATACAACAATGTACAAGATTACTCTCCCATTACAATATGTTATGGCATACCTTGCTTATAAAGGCAAGGTTGAGAGATAAGATGTTGTAGTCACGTGACAAGTGTCTTAATCCTATGACATGAGACAACTAGAGGATAAGACAACTATCGACATCTAGAAACAACTAGAATGCTTCCTAAGTCAACTTAGCATGTGAATATGTGTGTGAATATTATTTAACTAACAAAGAGTTAAATAATATGAATTGTTCACACAACAAGGGGAAACTAGCTAGGAAATATCAAACTAGATATGAAATACCCCTATTCACACTAACACCCCCTTTAAGTGCAACTTAGGGAGAAGCTGGCAAATGCAAATATGCAATGATGGATGGGTCTCGACTACTAGGCCATGTTAGGTACCCATGTACAAACAATTCTCAAGTGGAGTAAAGGAGAAAACCTCATGGGAAAAAACTCCTCCCCAAAAGTGAGAATGTAAGAAGTGTGGAAAGCTAGAGTCAACATGAATCATATACTACCAATTCCAACATATATACAATGAATAATCCCCCCCAAAGAGAGGAGAAGAAGAGAGACCAAATAGCTCCTCCTCAATGTAGAATCTCCTACACGAATGGTAGATGCCCGACAATGAATGATGAAGATGATTCACGATCGTCGAGCAACATTCCTCCCCTTAGGATGAAACAAAACTAAGAATGTATACATGAAGTCTTCGCATTCCTGAAAGAAATATGAAGGAAGAAAACTTAAAATGTATGAAGTCTCTGAGCTTTGCTCAGGTGTCACCATGTCAATGCCAAAAGATGCCACTGTCGAATTAGGAGTCCCAAGCCTACTTGAAGAAGGTGACAATCCAGGATCTAGTGGAAATAGTTGTAGAAAATGATCCAAAGACAAAGAAGATGACTCTGAATGCTGCTCAAGGAGCTCCAACTCAATGCCAAACTGTGATAAGTGAAGAGGAGAAGAAAGAATAAGAGGGTATGAAGGTTCCCTCATCACATCTGATGTAGATGAATCAACTCCTTCAAAGAGGAGATGAATGCCATCAATAGTGTCCTCCAAGTCTGTAAGATAGGACTCACAAAACAAGCCTGTAATACATGTCAAGTACTCATCCCAAGTAGCTGAATCTGGAAGTCTATGAATGTCCTGTTGCATTGAATCACTAGAAACCATGGATGTAGCAACACTAAACTCTATAGATGCAACGAGAGATGAAGGAGGAGATGGAATGTAAGCACATGTCTCTAGAACCTCAGTCGATGAAAGAACACCAAGATTCAAATGACAATACTGCACCTCCTTAAAAGTGTCCATATGAGTGTGAACCTCATTTGAAAGAACAATAGGAAAAAAATGTAAGAAGGTGTACACTCGAGATTGATGATCTACCTCCCAATCTGCAACAATATCTCTGCTATGCAAATCCTGAATAATCATAGAATCAGGTGTGAACTCAACACTCTTTCCTAATCCACCAGTTGTAATCTGATAGATAGAAATGATATTAGTAGATAATGAAGGTACACAAAGGACATCATTGAATGATCCTTCAACTATGTCAATTGATCATTCCCACAAACACTCATAGATGTGTTGTTGGCCATTAGGATGGGTGGTGATGAAAAAGTCTCAAATGAAGAGAACATACTCTATGATGAATCCATATGATGTGAAGCTCCAGAATCAAGGATCCATTTCCCTTGTAAGATATGGCTATGGAGATAGCCACCCAAGATCTAGAAACCTAATGGAAAGCACAAATAAAAGAAAAGATCAATATGACAAGAATAAACAATATTCCTATCAAAGAATGCAAATACAACAATATACAAGATTACACTTCCATTTTCAATATGATATAACGGGCTGATGCAAGAAGTTGGGTCCACAAAAAGCTCAAAAAGTGGAAGTGTTTTTGTTGTTTTTCAGAATTTATCACACTTGGACTAAAAATTTGAAGCACTTACACAATGAATCTTGAAAAAAGTCAGTAATATAGAATTTAATATTTTGAATCTAGTTTCCAAGTATATAATTTATTCAAAAACCTAGATGACAGAAATTCAATTTTGATAGGTATGTATAAAAACCACTTTTTAAAAGTCATTTTTTTACCATACCATGCACATATACAGACACCACTTTTTGACTTAAATGAAAGTATTTTTCTAATTCCTTTTGGGAAAAGATACCTAACAACATGAAGATTGATGCGGATATTTTCTTGTAATTTTTTTCTGAATATTTTTTTTATTGAATTTTTATTGGCCCTAATTCTTATTTTTAAAATCAACGTGTACGGACAACATAATTAGACCTAAACTAAATATTTTTTGAATTTTTTTTCATTGTGTAGAGAATTGTCTGAAGATTGATGTAATATAATTTTTTTTACAAAAAAATCAACCAAATAAAGTTATTAAAAAAAAACCCGATATTTCAAGTTTATGGACCAGTTTGTTTAGAAATTAATTTTAAAATATCAAACATAAACCAATCTTAACAAAACTTATATATTTGGAAACTAAACATTGTGTTCTATAATGGGTTTTAATTTCATAGATTAATTCATAAAAAAGTCTATCAACTATATTGTCAAAGTTCGACATTTCTCTTGAACCTGCCTTAGTTTTTTAGTTGCAGGTCAAAGACTAAGGGTTGGGTTGCCAAGCCTTTCCCGAGCCTCAAAATTTGAAAAACGTGTACGCGTTATAAAATGCATACACATTCTTAAAACTAACACGTATGCGTTATATAACGCGTACATGTTATGTATTTCCCATTTGAATACCTTTAAGAAGCACATATGAAACGCGTACGCGTTTTAGAACGTGTATGCATTTCTTGTTATATAACGCATACGCGTTTTATAAAGCATATGTGTTTTAGGCTCGGGTACCCGTAGCTAAGTGCGTACGCATTTTTCAATAACGCATACACGTTTCTTGTGAGATTTTTTTGGGCTAAAACTTCCCCTCTTCGTGGACCCAACTTCTTGCTTTTACCCTAACATACCTTGCTTATAAAGGCAAGGATGAGAGCTAAGATGTTGTAGTCATGTGACAAGTGTCTTAATCCTATGACACGTGACAATTATAGGATAAGACAACTATATGACAACTATCAACAACTAGAGACAACTCTCAACATCTAGAAACAACTAGAATGCTTCCTAAGTCAACTTAACATGTGAATATGTGTGTGAATATTATTTAACTAATAAAAGTTAAATAATATGAATTATTCACACAACAAGGGAAAAATTGATAGTAAATATCAAACTAGATATGAAATACCCCTATTCACACTAACACCCCCCCTTAAGTGCAACTTAGGGAGAAGCTGACAAATGCAAGGATGCAATGATGGATGGGTCCCGACTACTAGGCCATGTTAGGTACCCATGTGCAAACAAATCTCAAGTGGAGTAAAGGAGAAAACCTCATGGGAAAAAACTCCTCTCCAAAAGTGAGAATGTAAGAAGTGTGGAAAGGTAGCATCAACATGAATCATATGCTACCAATTCCAAGATGTATATACAATGAATAATCCCCCTGATAAGAGAGTAAAAGAAGAGAGACCAAGTAGCCCCCCCTCAATGTAGAATCTCCTACACTTATGGTAGATGTCCAACAATGAATGTTGAAGATGATTCACGATCACCGAACAATGTTCCGCCCCTTAGGAAGAAACAAGACCAAGAATGTATGCAGGAAATCTTCCTATTCCTAAAATGAATATAAAGGAAGAAAACTCAAAATGTATGAAGTCTCTAAACTCTAGTCAGGTGTCGCCATGCTGATGTTGAAAGAAGTCACAATCGAATCAGGAGTCTCATGCAAAATTGAAGAATGTGACAATCCAAGATCTAGTGGAAACCAATGTAGAACATAATCCAAAGACAAAGAAGCCTTTGAATGTTGCTCAAGGATCTCCAACTCAATGCCAAACTATGATAGAGGAGAAGAAATAACAAGAGGGTATGAAGGTTCCCTCATGACATCCAAATTAGATGAATCAACTCCTTCAAAGAGGAAATGAATGTCATCAATAATGTCCTCCAAGTTTGCAAGATAGGACTCACAAAACAAACCTGCAATACTTGTCAAGTACTCATCCCAAGTAGTTGACTTTGGAAGACTATGAATGTCCTCTACTGCACTAAATCACTGGAAACCATGGATGTAGCAACACTAAATTTTGTAGATGCAACAAAAGATGAAGGAGGAGATGGAATGTATGCACATGTGTCTAGAACTTTAGTCGATGAAATAACACCAAGATTCAAATGACCATACTGCATCTCCTCAAAAGTGTCCACATGAATGTGAACCTTAGCTAAAAGAACAATAGGAGAAAAATGTGAGAAGGTGTAAACTTGAGATGGATGATCTACCTCCCCAACTGCAACTATATCTCTATTATGCAAATATTAAATAATCACAGAATTAGATGTGAACTCAACACTCTTTCCTGCTCCACCATGTGTAATCTAATAGATAGAAAGGATATTGGTAGACAATGAAGGTACACAAAGGACATCGTTGAATGATCCTTCGTCAATGTCAATTGATCCTTTCCCACAAACTGCAAAAAGTTCTTTCCCCTTTTGTTTCTCAAACTTTGAAGATGATGAAGAAGAAGATGAATACGCTTTGGATGAATTCATATGAACCTTCTTCAGTTGATATTGTAATTCATCAATTTTCTTTATGTAACATTTGTGTTCATCATGCCCCAATTTATTGCAATATGCACACTATGGCTTCTCCTTCTTAGATGATTCTCCTTTGGAGGGAGAGGACTCAAATTCTTTCTATAGCTTGTTCTTTTTCTTATTTTGTTTCTTTTCAAGATTCACTAATTCTTTTTGTACCTTAGGTTCACTAGCCACCAATGCTCGTGGCTTGGAAGACTTGAGGATGCCCATTTGAATTAACTTCGCTTCTTTCTGGATTAAAAGATTTGAAAAGTCATCAAAAGTAGGCTCAACATATGCAGCTCCCATGGAAACCCATTGAGTGTGAAAGCTAGAAACAAATACCAAATACTCAGGACCAAGCTTGGATAACACAATTAGAATCAATTGTAAATCCTCCTTATTAATCTTGCAATCCTTTAGTTGTGTTCTCAATTGCTTAATCTTAAAGATATAGTCTTGGATTTTGTCAAACTCTTTAGGATCAAGAATCATCAAATCATTATCAATCTAATAACCTCTAATCTTGTTAGTTTTACCATACAATTTTTCAAAAGTATCCCAAGCCTCCTTAGGTGTTGTGCATGATTCAACATAGAATTTCAAATCAAAAGAGACAAATAAACAAATGTACCCAAGGGTTTTCTCATGATTGATCTCCCATACTACCTTTGCATTCGCATCAATAGGTTCAAGAATAGATTCTTTCACATATCCTATGCAACTTTTTCCCATTAGATAATTCCATATTGATTGTTTCCATGATGCAGAATTATATGGAGTTAGGAGTTCAATTTGATATTTCCCCATTGCAAAAACACACAACCAAGAATTGAAAGAAATCAACCACTGCAAGATCACCCCCCCCTCCCAAATTCACTCAATCAATGATCCCCCCTATAAAAATATGATCTTTGCACTTTATAATTAGTGTGATTACAATTGCCATAATCCAAAATAGCTAAGTGGTCTTGTTGTCCTATTTTGCTTCCTATTAATATAGCTCAAATCCATGAAAATCTCTAAGTGTTTTCCCATTTAGAAATTCAGGAAAAACCCCAAAATCAACTAAGTCCAAAAATCTTGAGTTTTCCTTGCGTTTTTAGCTTTTTCAGAGTTTCAGAGTTTAGAGTTATCACCTTTTCCATGCCATCCTAATCAACTCCAAACTCCACTTTTGTTCCTGGCAAAATCCTCTAAGTGTTCAAAGCTCTTTGAATGTCGGGGCTCTGACCTTATTCCTTTCTTCCTTTCCCTTTGGAAGGAAAAAGGTGAAAGGCCTAAAGCCTGAGCTCCAGAGTTTTGGCCTTCAGACTTTCCTTCTTCCCTCTTCCTTTCCTTTTGGAAGGTGAAAGACGAAAGACCTAAATACTAACTTCCGTCAAGAACTTGCAAAATAATGCTAAGTGTTTCAAAATTTAGGGATCGGACCTTCCTTCTTTTTCATGGAACGAAGAAGACGGAAGGCCCAAGGCCTGAACTCTGCTGAAACTTTCAAACAATGGCTAAGTCCTTAGACTTTCAGGGCTCAAACTTTCTCTCTTCCTCCTTCTCTGGGAAGGCGAAGGATGGAAAGCTCGAGGCTCGAAGTCTACCGATAATGCAATCTTCCTTTATAAAGTGGAGCTTAGAGTGTAGACTTTTCTCCTTTCTCTTTCTCTTTTGGAAGGCAAAGCACTGAAGGCCCGAGGCTCGATCTCCGATGGTTTTCGCAATCTACAGAACAAAGGGAAAAGAAGCAGAATTCAGGATCTGTCATGATTAAATCTTGATGAAATCTTTCTAATAAAGCAAAATCCAGGCTAGAGTGTAAGTCAAACGTCTAGCTCCAACTGGGAATTGTTGTTAGACATTTATTGTTGCAAATGGAGATTCAAGCGCCAGGTTTCAAATGCAAATATTTGTTCAGCTACTTCTGGGAAGATATATCTCTACATTTATATCAAAGACAAATATGGTGCCTCATTGTAAAATGTTATAAAAGGCATGAAATCAAAGGTATTATGTTGGATTTTGGTCTAAAAACCAAATCTTGTATCAGTTGTAACCATGCCTCTTTGAGAATAAACAAGAGATTTTACCTTTTCATGAATTCTTTTGCTCTATGTAATACTTCTATTTGAGTGTCCATTTGTGAATCTTTCTTTCCTCCTGGATCATAATTAGTTTCATTTACCTCTGCAATTCATTTATGATATGTGTATGCGTGTATGTTGTTTATTGTTATTTTGTGCATACATGGTTGATTTGAGGGCCAATCATTCAAACATGGTGTATCACCTTTTCCCTCTTAGTTTCTCCTTCTTCCCCTTTTCCACAATAGTGAATAGATTAGGTTTAGTCTTAGCACACTCTGAATCTTACATTCAGAAAAGGAACCAACCTTTCTCTGGAGGTTTGATTTCCTTGCAGGGTCCCACACCTGGAAATCATCCCAATGTTTCACTGGATTCTTGCAGCACTAAACTGCTCCAACACAGGGTGCAAATCTAAGTGAGAACAATTTCTTGCACGCCCAGTGAGACCATTTGATGATCCTTATCTTCCATTGAAGAGTTTTGGTGTGCTCTTCAATACATCTTGCCATTCAGGGTAGTCTCTCCAACGCCATGGCGACTTTACTAGTAAAATCCGTTGGTGAAAGCAGCCCAAGTGCCTAAAAGAATTTCAATTATTAGGATTTGGTGATACCCCTGGTCTTAATTGCTTTCAGAAGCATTTCAATCACTTAGCAACTCCCTGGTATGAGCCCATTTCTCAAAAGGGTAGATCTATTTTCCCCTTTTCCCATATTGTTTGAATGATTTCTATTTTTCTTCATGCTATATTATGTCAAACTATTATGGAATCTCTGAATACCAGCACCCACATGATGCTTACCCCCATCCCTCTTGTCAAGATAAACACTGTTGGCCTCCATATTGGCCTTTTCAAGCTCAAGATACCTCTGGTGTCATGTTGTATAGCCCTATTTCAACAGAATATCAACATTCTAATGGTGCTTACGTCCCACCTGCCTCTACTCAATCTTCTTAGCATTTTAATGATGCTTATTTTCAACCCCAAGAAAACCACTTCATCCCTAATCAATATGATTTCCCTCCTAACCCATCTCAAGTGGACTATGATTTTGATAGCATGAGTCCCATGGACATAATGATGGACCTGCAAAGGAGGTTGGAGGAAATTCAAGGAGTGGTAGAGTATAACCAGTAGTAAGAGGTGCTTGCTTATCAGGCCCATATTTAGCAACATCAACAGGAGGCACAAGAAAGGGCTTTTCAAGAAAACTTTGCTATGAGGATTGTAGCTCAAGAACAACAGATGAGGAAAATAGCCCAATATGCTCCATCGTTTCCCAGCTTTAGGTAACCCCTCCCTTCTACACAAATCCAGCCTGTAGCAGAGCAACCTCGACTTCACAGATTCTAAGGTTTTAGAAGCTCTCTCCTTCCACAATCCCCTGTTCCTTTGCAAACCCAATTTATCACTCCCCAAGAACAGATTTTCCAAGAACCCTCTCACTTCCAGGAAATTCAGGGAAATATTTAGGCCTCTTTCCCTGACACTATTTCACTTTTCAAAGGTGGATAGGTTTGTCGTCTACCAAGCCAGTTGGGGTGATGATCCAAAGGTAGAAGTGGAAGAGAAAGAAACTAATGAGGAGTAGTTTATTGTTCCTACGCTCATAGAGGTGGAATTGTTTGAACCTCTTACACCTATGAGTAACATTGATTCAAATAAAGGGTTGAGTCCTCTAGATTTTGGTTCGTTTGATCCTTTTTCTCAAACATCTGACCAAGCAAACAAGGATGAAATGTAAAGATTGCATGGAGAAAGCTTTCATCTACAAAGACAACTTGAGTGGAATCCAATGGAGTTGCAGTCGATTGAGGGCATTGAGGATGAAGTTGTTATAGAGATTGCTCCAGAAGAGGTTGATGATGCCACTCTGTTTCATGAATTGCCCAGTTACATTGAAGATAAAATGGGCATGCAATTGCTTACATCAGCTACAGTTTTAAAGCAAAATGAGGATAGTGAAAATGATAGAATATTGTTGCAGGTTGAGGCCCAACATGACAATGAGATTCTAGCCCATAAAGAGGAGCATATGAGTAGTCCTATACTGAAGAGTGTAGAGGACTTGGAGGAGGCTCATTTTTGGGATGAGCTTGATGTTTCCTGCTCAGGTCTGGATAGTAAATCAGTACCTCTATATGAAGTAAATCCTGAGCAAATTGAGGAGGCGGTCATTCCTCCAATTGATATACAAGAGCCAAAACATTCAGACCAGTAGAAGAATAATGAAGAAACAGGGCAGAGGCATGAGATCAACTCTGTTGATTTGCATGTCATTTCAAGGGGATGCCCCATAAGGCATTTGGCCCAACTGGGGACATATCATGAAGAGTCGCCTCTTGTGATGCTCACTCCTGAGCATGAAGTTGAGCATCAAAATAAGTGGGATCAGCTCATTTATCCACTTCCAGGCAGTTGTATCAACAATCAATTCAAGTGGGTAAGTCAGTTTGTCCTCATTCTGGGAGAGGCATTGCATCAATTTGTTGCATGCCCACTCTTTTTCCACGTCTTGTTAGTTGTCTATAAGCTGGGAAAACATTGTAAAATGATAAGAAAAGCCAGCTACTTTTAGGAACTAGTTAACGGATTTGTTTAAGGTCATTTCCTTGTTGTTAGTTTAGGTTTAGGATAGGTTTGTTTCTATTTTAGCTTTCTTTTTCCCAAAGTGTTGTTGCATAAGCTGCACTCTCATTAGGAGAATGCATGCCTTGTTTTCCTTTTGTGGTGTTGTTTTGATGCAAGTTTCAGTTGATCTAGTATGCTTCACCCCTTTTGACTCTATGCCCAATGAATGCTTAAGGTCATTGGTTCCCTTTTGTTTAGCTAACAAACACCCCTGAGAAGTCACCAAAATGTTGTCCTATTTTGCTTCCCAACCAAATAGCCCAAATCCATGAAAATATCTACGTGTTTTCCCCTTTAGAAATGCAAGGAAAAACCCCCCAAAATCAACTAAGTCCAAAAATCTTGAGTTTTCCTTATGTTTTTAGATTTTTCAAAGTTCATAGTTATCACCTTCGCCATCCCATCCTAATCAGCTCTGAACTTCGCTTTTGTTCCTAGCAAAATCCTCTAAGTGTTTAAAGCTCTTCAGATATCGGGGTATGACCTTCTTCCTTTCTTCCTTTCCTTTTGGAAGGAAAAAGGCGGAAGGCTCGAAGCTCGAGCTCTGAAGTTTTGGCCTTCGGACTTTCCTTCTTCCCTCTTCCTTTCCTTTTGGAAGGTGAAAGATGAAAGGCCCGAAGGCCAACTTCCGCCGAAAACTTGCGAAATAATGCTAAGTGTTTTAGACTTCGGGGATTGGACCTTCCTTCTTCTTATTTTTCATGGAACGAAGAAGATGGAAGGCCCAAGGCCCGAACTCCACCGAAACTTTCAAAAAATGGCTAAGTCCTTAGACTTTCAGGGATTGGACTTTCTCTCTTCCTCCTTCTCTGGGAAGGCGAAGGATGGAAGGCCCAAAGCCCAAAGTTTGTCAATAATGTAATCTTCCTTTGTAAAGCAGAGCTCAGAGGGTGGACTTTTCTCCTTTCTCTTTCTATTTCTCTTTTGGAAGGTGAAGCACTGAATGCCCGAGGTTGAATCTTCGACAGTTTCCACAATCTATAAAACAAAGGGAAAAGAAGCAGAATTCAGGATCTGCCATGATTAAATCTTGACGAAATCTTGCTGAGAAAGTAGAATCTAGGCCAGAGTGAAAGTTAAATGTCTAGCTCCAGCTATAAATAGTTGTTGGACATTTATTGTTGCAAATGGAGATTCAAACGCCAGGTTTCAAACATAGATATTTGTTTAGCTACTTCTGGGAAGATATTTCTTTGCATTTATGTCAAAGACAAATAGATGTTTCCAGACATTTCCTTTGTAAAATATCTTCTGATAGGTCCATAGGGCAAATTCATTGTAGTAGGTGATGGCGCCTCACTGTAAAATGCTAAAAAAGGCATGAAATTGAAGGTATTATGTTGGCTTTTGGTCTAGAAAACTGTTGATAACTGAGAGGGGGGTGAATCAGTTATCCTAATTATTTCCCTTATTAAACTTTCCTTTTAAATGAAGCAGCATAAAATCAAACACAAAACATTAACCATGAAGTAAGAAACACATGACACAGTATTTTTGACGTGGAAACCCTGTTAAGGGAGAAAACCACGGGGTGATTAACCCAAGAATTATTCTCTGTTAGAAGAATAGGAAATTACAAAAATGGCACTTGCCAATTAGGGCTCACTGCCCGAGCACACTGCTCACAAGAGGCTCACTGCCTACAAGAAGACACACTGTCTTACAAAGTGATAAGAATCACAGTCTTGAACTGATTGGAAGCATCTGCATATGCTGGAGTTCAGTTCCGGTTAGGTTCAGTATACTGATCTGCTGCACTTCATCTTTCCTCTGTTCTTTAGTCTGCTGTCCTTTCACATACCGGATCTTTCTTGTTTCTTCTGCTCTATTCTGGACTTGTTCGCATATCCTCACACACACTACACACCCTTTACAACTAAATCCATCCTCTATATATATCCGCACAAGTAATTTCATCATCTTTCTAGTCGGCATCCGGAACAGTCTAGTTTCTTACAAACTTAGTTCTGTCGGCTGAATCCTTGCTCACCAAGCAATGCGGATCAAGCATATACTTGTAGATATCATCAATTATGTCGGCCAAACATGATTCATGCCTCCGCAACCTTTATCATCATCTGTAACACATCCGGAAAGTAGTTTGATACTCAGTCAGTCAGTTCTTCCTCTGTTTTCACTGTCTCTCAGGAATCCGGTACTCAACTATTCATATCTTTTTCCTTGTCCATCTCCGGAGGCTAAATCCTTGGAATATACTACTCAAGATAGTCCTCTTGACTTCCCCAGATCCGCACTGCACCAAGACACTTCCTCTGAGAGATCCGGACCAATCTGTCGGACCTTGCCACATGCTCTGTTCTTGTTCACCGGACCACCACAATCTTCAATCTGACTTCCGGTAGAGACATATCATGACTTGCGGATATGTGGGATGACCTTTGTTGCCATCAATGACAACAACCATGAATCCATATAGTGTCTCTTGCCAACAATCTCCCCCTTTGGCATTGATGGCAACACTTAGTGAAAAATGACTAAGTGTTTACACTATGCTCCCCCTTTGCTGATGCTCTGTCTTTATATACAATTTCCGGAACTCCCCCTGAGTTGGATTCCTCATTTTTCACTGCTCCTCACTCCCCCTTTGACATCAATGGCAAAGGGTAGGGTCCGCACACCAAAATTTTCAAAAATTTTCTATATATAGCCGCATATTTACATACTCACATATACTGCAGAATGTCTGCAAAGGATGTCTGCAGTTGAACCATTTCAGTAGCCCAACTTAGCTTCATTCTGTCCAAGATTGAAATGTGACCACTCAACAAAAATGCAAAAGCTTCTGCCCGCCTGAGATCTGTCGGATCTTTTGTATGGGCGGTGGTCTGGGCATCACTGATGGCCTCATGCATAGTTTCCAACTTAGGGACTATAATCCTTCTAAGTTCTCCCATCCGGTTGGTAATGTTCTTCCTCTCCTTCTCAAGATTCTTTATTTCATTCAAGACTGCAATAGTCTGACATTCTTGATTTATTATAGAGGAAGAGAGAGGATCAAAATTTTGAGATAAGCTTTGAAGCTTGTCCTGTTCCTCTTTTATTTTCTTGTCAATTGCTGCTGTTGCCTTTGACCAAGATATACAAAATTTGTAGATGTCACCGCCATCCTTAAGAGCATTTTCTAAGCTCTTTATTCCAATGCTTACAATCTTCCTATCCTTAGAGATTAATTCTAATATTTCAGAAAATCTCTTATCCAAAAATTCCTTCCGGACCTTTTCTTCAGCTGATTTTTCTAGAGAATTAAAATGTGTATCAATACTGCTGACTAAGGTTTTTAGATTACCGGAAGTGGAGGCTGTCGGATCTATCTGGATTGATGGCATGATCTTTACAAGTACTCCGGAAGCAGCCTCTATCAACTCACAGTCTTCCATATGAGACTTCAGGAGTTTTTCATTTGCCTTGGCATTTGCAAATGAAGCTATCTTCATTGTTTGTACCGGAGAGAGAGAGTCAAAATCAAATGGACCTTTTAGAAGCTCCGGTTCATCAATCTCTAGAGTTTCTTTGCTCAAAAATTGTTGAACAGTTTGTGCAGTGTCTCTTGCCGGAGACAGATGTTTCTTTTCTTCTGCAGTCTTAGAACTGTCAACCTCTTTGTCTGTCACCACTGCTTCCTTCTCCTGCAATTGCTCTTCTTCTTTGGATCCGGAGACTGTAGGGGAAACCGGAGGAGAGATGCTTGCTTGTTCATGGGCCACTTCTTCTGGAGCAGAGGGTTCCAAGTCCTCACTTGTCTGTTCATGGCTCACTTCTTCCGGAACAGAAGATTCCAAATCAGCAGCTGTTTCTGCACCTAAGTCCTCTACAACAGGAAGATTGAACCTTTTGAAGGCCTTCCGGAGGATCTCTTCTGTCTCTTGTGCCACTTTGTCAGTCTCACCAAGCATGAGCTGATTCATCCTGGCTTTACTTCTGAACTCATCTTTGCAGTCCTTGAAGATCATGTTCATTGTCTTGGGATCAATTTGAGGATATAGCTGAATAGCTATCTGCTCCCGGATCTCAAGATCTTTAGCATGAGCATTATTTTTCCTCACTTCCATTTCCTTTTCTAGGCTTTTAGGAATAAGAGATATTATTTCAATGAAAGCCTTATTATATATGTTAAGATATTTCACTGTGGCCTCCTGCAGAGTCTTTTGGTCTGCCTCACTGAAGTCATCATAGGATTCAGTCATTGGTTGAAGGTTTCCATCCACCGTGACCGACTTGATTATGCTCTCTAGTGACAGAGTGGGCTTTTCAATAGTTACCTCTGCCATTTCATCCTTGTCTTGGCCTGTGGAGGGCTTACCGGATCCTTTCTTCTTCTGTTTCTTTACTTTTCTTACTTCCTCATCTGATTCTGTTTCCTCTTCATCCTTTTGGCTTTCATAAGCCCTTGATGCTTTTGTCTTGGATCTTTTACCGGATGCCTGGACTTCCGGTTTTGAGCTTTTGGTTGTGGAAGGTGCAGATCTCTTTGATGATCTGGTCCGGGTGGGGGTTTCAACCGGAGCACTTTCTTTGCTTTTCTCTTCTTCCTCAGCCTTTCTCCTCTTTTCCCGGCTGGCATCAAGTGCCTCTTTTGAGATGCCTAGGCCTTGAGCAATGTGCTCTACTTCTTTTCTCACTTTTCTCTTAATCTCAGGTTCCCTGAGTTCTACATGTAATTTCACACTCAGCTCCTCAAAGGTTCCAAACCTTTCTGCCTTAGGATCTTTGGGCTGACTTAGCATGTGTTGAACATGCAGCTCTACTATCTGTTCATCAACTTCATACCCCATGGGCATGATCCAGACAGTCCTTGGCTCCACTGCCTCCATTAGGCACTGATCAGTGTCAACCATAAAACATACTGAGTCCTTGTATTTCTCAATGAGTGACTGGGGAATTCTCTCTCTTGCTTGCATCATGCTCTGAAAGTTTTTGAAGTATCCCCATAGAGCTGTATTCCTCGCTTTTGCATCCCCAAGTCCATGCAGATAGTCTCTTATCTGGACTGCAACAGGTTTGTCATTCTGCCATACCCATCCACTTGTTCCGGGTAGCTCATTCATGAAGTAAAAGAAGAGACATACAATGAGAGTACCATACTTAAAGGAGTTCTTCTTGTCTTTCTTGATTTTCTGTACATTTTCCATCAATTGGCTTAGTAGTAGTTCACAAAGATCATAATCTGCACTCTTTCTTAGCATTTCATATGCTGTGTATATTGCAGTTCCGGATACAGAATTCTCCCTGCTGGAGTGATAGATCTTGTATCCTATTATCATTGATGCATATTTGATATCCGGATCCGAAATATCTTCAATGGTCATTGCTCTCTTATCATATTTTGATCCGGTGGCCTCAGTTACAACGTTGTTCTTGACAGATTTGAGGATAGGTACCCCCCCGGAAGAGTATAGACCAGTTACTGCTCTAATTGCTTCTTTTGTGATCTTGCAGGGTCTGTCTAGCCAAAGGAAGTTGTCATGCATCCTGCTCAGTACATACCGGACCCATTCATCTTCTTCAAAGCTAGGGAAATGAATGAATTGCTCAAATTGTTTCTTCTGGATACCCTTATACTCTGGTTTGAGCTCAAAAGCATTGTCTATCAGTTGTTTGTGATAGAGGTCTCTTAATTTGAATTCCCCAAATTCCTCAATGTTTGCGTGTATGTAAACCCTAATATCTTCAGTATGTAAGACTCCGTGGGGAACACTAGAGAAGGCTCCTAGTGGATCTACCTCCAACGATTTGTAGGGATGTTTCTTGAATGAGGGGCGAGGTCTATCAGAGATCTTAACTATGTTTGGAGTAGCCATTCTTCAAAGATTTGCAGTGAGGCAATGAAAAACGAAGAATACCTTATGCGCCTTCGGTTTGCACGGAGTGGTTGGATTGATTTCTTTATGCAATAGCTTCGGCAGGAGATCCTTGGTGTGCTTGATGAACCTTGTTGCAGAGCTCCACTATTCGCTTCTTCTCAAGTGTAGAATGAGCAGATAACTTTTGAGAAATCCCTTATATTGCTCCGCAAACCCTAATATCTGTCTGCAATAAATGCTTCACCTGCATTATTCCGGTTTACCATGTCTGGACAGCTTGGAGTATCCCGGATTAGTCCTGATCACTGAATATCATCCGGATCTTTAAATCATGAATAAATCTAGGTAACATATTACAAGAACATCCCAAACACTCTGTCCAATCCGCAAGACAAGATCGTGCACTTCCGGATCTCTCCGGACCTTTTTGTAATCCTTTATCATACCGGAGCACTTTCTTTGAACAGGTCTAACTTAATCGAACACAGCTTCTTCATAACTCCATGCGGACCTCTGAAAACTTGACTGAAGCATCTCAGGACTTATATCTACAAACCCTTTAATCCGCATCTTGTGCCACATCCGGCACAACTTGTTTGGCTGGGGGAACAGAATCTTCTTTGAGTCTCCCCCTGAGCCTGAGCTCACTTTTTAATTTCCGGAAGAAATATCAGCACCAGAATCTGGTGCGGATCCAACCTCTACATTCTCTGAGCTTTTCTTCACCCAAATCTTGCTCATCTGATTCCTAACTTCATCCGCATTCATCTTTTGTTTACCCTTGTCTTGATTCTGATTATACACCGGACCTCTTTTGTCCTGATTCTTGTTTCTGCAGACTTTAGCATTATGACCGGACCTATTGCAGATTTGGCAAATAACATTTCTTTGCATATTTAACTGATATCCCCTTGATCTGCATTGATTAGCCATATGACCTACTCTATTGCATGTAAAGCATCTACCTTTGAATGATTTGTTTACTTGCATAATTCTGCATTCATGGGATTTGTGTCCATACCTTTTGCAGTTGAAGCACTGTCCGGAGAAGGATGAATTAATCTGATTCATTCTCATTCTGCACTGATTAGCTTTGTGACCAAAATGGTTGCAGCTGTGGCAGTATCCATTGAAGGATGGATATTTTTGAGCATTTGGCTGTCTTACCGGAGGTCTTCTAGGCCTGCTCCTTGGATTTTCTGATCCAAGATTCCTCTGACCGGATCCGGAGCTTTCTCCTTTCTCATATCCCAAACCATACTTGTCATCAGTCCTCTTTTGACTTCCAAGAAGAACTTCAAGTTGAGCAGAACTTATCTTGAATTTCTCTTTATATTCATTTGCTGTTTGAAGATCTCTTTTGAGAGAGGTAATTTGATCCTCAAGTTTTTCTTCATTATCTTTGGCATCTTCAAGATCAGATTCAAGATGTCTGATAATCCTGTCCATCTGGTGGCATTCTTCTGATTTTTCCTTAAGAGATTGTCTTAGATTGTCTTCAGCCTTTCTTTTTTCTTCAATCTCTTGAGTGAACTTTATAGTTCCTGATTCCATTTCATGTCTTAACATAATGACTTCTTTTGATAACTTTTCACATAACTTGGTTTGCTCAGTCAATTCTTCATTTGTATTGCTTTCTTCACTTTGTCTTGCCAACTGTTGGAGCAGCTCCTTTCTCTTTTTCATAGAGAGACTTAATTTGTCTTTTAATTCCCTCATGAATTCATCAGCCTGTTTGAGTCTTTCTCTTAATTCACTGACTTCAGAATTTGACTGTTCAAGATCCTCAAGGGCAGTCTTGAGTTGCTCCTTTAAACCATATGCATCCATTTGAAATCCCAGATCTTCCTCAAGCTGTTAGGCTCTATTAGGAGGAACTTGGCTCTGATACCAATTGTTGATAACTGAGAGGGGGGTGAATCAGTTATCCTAATTATTTCCCTTATTAAACTTTCCTTTTAAATGAAGCAGCATAAAATCAAACACAAAACATTAACCATGAAGTAAGAAACACATGACACAGTATTTTTGACGTGGAAACCCTGTTAAGGGAGAAAACCACGGGGTGATTAACCCAAGAATTATTCTCTGTTAGAAGAATAGGAAATTACAAAAATGGCACTTGCCAATTAGGGCTCACTGCCCGAGCACACTGCTCACAAGAGGCTCACTGCCTACAAGAAGACACACTGTCTTACAAAGTGATAAGAATCACAGTCTTGAACTGATTGGAAGCATCTGCATATGCTGGAGTTCAGTTCCGGTTAGGTTCAGTATACTGATCTGCTGCACTTCATCTTTCCTCTGTTCTTTAGTCTGCTGTCCTTTCACATACCGGATCTTTCTTGTTTCTTCTGCTCTATTCTGGACTTGTTCGCATATCCTCACACACACTACACACCCTTTACAACTAAATCCATCCTCTATATATATCCGCACAAGTAATTTCATCATCTTTCTAGTCGGCATCCGGAACAGTCTAGTTTCTTACAAACTTAGTTCTGTCGGCTGAATCCTTGCTCACCAAGCAATGCGGATCAAGCATATACTTGTAGATATCATCAATTATGTCGGCCAAACATGATTCATGCCTCCGCAACCTTTATCATCATCTGTAACACATCCGGAAAGTAGTTTGATACTCAGTCAGTCAGTTCTTCCTCTGTTTTCACTGTCTCTCAGGAATCCGGTACTCAACTATTCATATCTTTTTCCTTGTCCATCTCCGGAGGCTAAATCCTTGGAATATACTACTCAAGATAGTCCTCTTGACTTCCCCAGATCCGCACTGCACCAAGACACTTCCTCTGAGAGATCCGGACCAATCTGTCGGACCTTGCCACATGCTCTGTTCTTGTTCACCGGACCACCACAATCTTCAATCTGACTTCCGGTAGAGACATATCATGACTTGCGGATATGTGGGATGACCTTTGTTGCCATCAATGACAACAACCATGAATCCATATAGTGTCTCTTGCCAACAGAAAACTAGATTTTGTATCAGCTATAACCGCGCCTCTTTGAGAAACAAAAAAAGATTTTACATTTTCATGAATTATTTTGCTCTGTGTAATACTTTTGTTTGAGTGTCCATTTGTGAATCTTTCTTTCCTTCTGGATCTTAATTAATTTCCTTTACCTCTACAATTCATTTATGATCTGTGTATGCTTGTCTATTGTTTATTGTTATTATGTGCATACATGGTTGATTTGAGAGTCGATCATTCAAACCTGATGTATCACCTTTTCCCATTCAGTTTCTCCTTCTTCCCCTTTTCCACAATAGTGAATAGATTAGGTTTAGTCTTAGCACACTCTGAATCTTATATTTAGAAAAGGAACCAACCTTTCTCTGGAGGTTTGATTTCCTTACAGGGTCCCACACTTGGAAATCATCTCAATGTTTCACTGGATTGTTGCAACACTAAACTGTTCCAACACAAGGTGCAAATCCAAGTGACAACAGGTATTTTGATTTTGGTACATGCAAATGCCAAAATTAGGCTATAAATGAAAGTACAATTTATGAGAAAAACTAGATCAAACTAATTGCATATATGAGAAGTACTAAAAAAATCATACACTTTCAAAAAAGAATTCACCAAAAAATGTTACCGTATGACCCCAAACGGAGCCTCAGAAGGTCTGAAAATGAGAACTGCTCATCAACAATGCTAAAAATCTGCAATTTATGGAAAATCCAGACACCAAAATCAAAATCCATCTACACCACTATGAAGTTGTGAAATTCTACTCCAAATAAAAAAAATTCATCAAAATCAAAAGCCCGGATGACTGAGTAGAGGCTTGCAAAGTCTAAGTGTCAAATCAAAACTGTCATTGGAGTAGGGAGAAGTAAATGTAAAAAAAAAATTGCCACCAAATTTGGAGGACCGCCAAGTTTATATGCCGCTAGATAAATGTAGTCATTGCCAAGTCTAGAATTCTGCCAGTTGGTTTTGGAGCTATGCTAAGTCTGGAAGACTGCAAAAAATGCCGCTAAATATGGCAGAGGCATCAAAACCGCCGCTAAAAATGGAGCAGTGCCAAACTTCTCGCCAATATTGGGGATCTAAGAAATATATTAAAAAATTATTTTTATGGCCAAAAAGCCTATGGACATGACGGTACAACGCTGCAAAATTTGTTGTTTGATTTTTTTATTTTAAAAAAAAATTAAAAGAAAAATGAATGTGGTGGATGGACCCCCACACGGACCCTTTTAAAGGGTCTATAGACCAATTAAAGGTTTGCATGGGGGTTAAACCCTCCACATAGCCTTTAAAGCATGTGCCTTTATTAATGGGGTTGTGTGCCCCTTTTTGTCATATGGCCTACGTAGAGCCTTTTTTTATTATTATTTTTATTCTGAAAAATAAAAAAAATAGAATAATAAAAAAATTTATTTACCCGTACCCCTACAAAGATTCTGTTGCACAGGTATAATCTAAAAAAGATGCTGTAGAATATTCTCCATACCGTACGGATGGTGAAGGAGGGCAAAACTTTTCCCTGATGGCCCAAGGCAAAGTGCTCTGATTTTGATGATTTGACAGTCAATCTTGGGGTTTTTGGGCCTCCTGAATGCGATGGCAGGGTCGGATTTGACCCAAAATGCTTTGAATGGTCATGTACTTGTTGGATCTTGCATGCACCTCCCAACTTCAAACCCTCATAGATTTGGCCTTAGATATCCGATCTGGATGAAACAAAAGGTGATTTTGACTATCTCTGCTGCTCTAGATGTAATGGTGACCTTAGATTTACACTAGCATGCTCCAAAATGAACCTATAATGTAAAGCCACAAGAAGGAATCCCTCCCAAATCTAGTTTTTCTATCAATTTTTTGATTCTCCAGGTCATCATGCGATGCAAGAGAAGAGCATATTCAATTTTTTAAGATCCACCATGATTTGCACTCAAGATCTCTCAACAATCTAACCAAAGGCAATCAACAAGCTCTAATACCATGTAAGATTTGGCTATGGAGATAGCCACCCAAGATCTAGAAGCCTAATGGAAAACAAAAATAAAAGAGAAGATCAATATGACAAGAATAAATGGTATTCCTATCAAAGAATTCAAATACAACAATATACAAGATTACATTCCCATTTTCAATATGATATGACATACCTTGCTTATAAAGGCAAGGATGAGAGTTAAGATGTTGTAGTCATGCGACAAATGTCTTAATCCTATGACATGTGACAACTATAGGATAAGACAACTATATGACAACTATCAACAACTAGAGACAACTCTCAACATCTAGAAACAACTATAATGCTTCCTAAGTCAACTTAATATGTGAATGTGTGTGTGAATATTATTTAACTAATAAAAGTTAAATAATATGAATTATTCACACAATAAGGGGAAAATAGCTAGTAAATATCAAACTAGATATGAAATACCCCTATTCACACTAACATCCCTGAACGAGAATCTACAACTGCAAAAAGTGTTTTCCCCTTTTGTTTCTCTGACTTTGAAGATGAAGGAGAAGATGAACCTCCTAAAGATGAATTTATTTGAGCTTGTAAGGCGCGGAAAAATACATACTAAACATAGTATTCCAAAAAGCAATGTTTAATCCAAAAATAGAAAATAAATCATTTATAATTTCCAAATATCTAGAACTTTATAAAATAGCAAGATTCCATTAATGAAGAATAAATTTCCATACACTAAGAAGTGTTACAATTCCATTACATACACCAATCTGGTGTTACAAACATCTGTTTCAATGTTACAAGTAAAGATATAGCATCAGTATATCGATGAAGGAAATATTACATTTTACAATTGGCTATGCAAGCCATAAAAGAGTAATATAATGAAATAAATATCCATATAACATAAGAATCTCTGAACTTGATAGCTTTGATCCTCTGATCTTCCGCAAGCCAAGACCAAGTGTATGGTTAAGGCACTTTTTCCACCCAACCACGAAGTACTGGACTTCCCCGGGTTTCTTCTTAACTTGAAAAAATCACCGACCTTGCACAAGGAGCCTAGCAACCTGGAACGGTGTAAGCAGGGGGAAATCTCTCGATGCGTGCCTGTTGCCTATATGCATCCTGACCTAGAATGACATAACTCTCGTAAGCAGGGTGTGGCAGAGACATCTATGACATAAATCTAGGCTTTTTTTTAATTCCATCTATTTCAAAGGTACAGTAGCTTGGCCAAGCAATGAACAAAAAGTGATAGCTTTAGAAAAACTAAAACTATCGTCTCTGGGAGCCCACATTCGGCATCCTGTCCTGAAAGTACATTACTTAACCAAAATACATGCAAAAAATAGTTTTCTAAGATTAATTATCCATGATCACAAATATCCATTTCAAAGAACAATTATAGTTTACATCAACCAATTCATTTCTCTAGTTTGCTTGTTGTCTACGTTTACAATTTTCCAGTGGTTTACATCAATTTTCATGATAAGATATTTTCTAAATGTGATGGGTAATATTAGTTAGGTAATCAAAAATAAATTTATCAGTTTACTATAGTGCCATTTCTTCCACAATTCAATGGTTTTGATATAATGCTAGTTTTGACAAAAATAGTCTCAAAACAACTTTTATCTTCATACAAGAAACTCTTAATCAATAAATTTATATAATAGTTCCATTATGACATTTACAGCAGTGTAAAACAAAATAAAATGAAGATTTCTTTTGTTGCATTCCATTATAAATGCCGATATATATATATATATATGAGAATTACCAAATCATTGTAGTGTTGTTACAACATATCCATACAATCTATAGTGAATACATATATATATAAACTGAGAAAATCGATGTAATAGACAGCGCCCAGAATTGGGTAAGAATCACAATGCACAGTAAATAAATCTCAGCGATTATGATAATTATTTGAGAGTTCATAAAAATCGAACAACATATAAATTCACACACACACACACACACACACACACACACACACACACACACACACACACACACACACACACACACACACACACACACACACATTACCATTATAAATACCATGGCTGTCGGCATTAAACATAGTAGTAACAGGTATATACATAGCAGACCATACACTTGATACCGTTCAGCGAACGACATACAAAATACAAGTTTTAAGTTTTAAATTTGATAAAGGTTATACAAAGGCCGGCATCCCCCATATGGGGTCGTAGTCCCCAAAGGGGACCGCGGCACCATATGGTGGGCACCGTAGTCCCAAAGCATACTATCCTGCATTCCGTCACGGCCTTAGCGCCAATAAAACCCTTTGCAATCTTCAGTTTAATTCTTATTTAAATGGTTTCAAACTACTACTCAGCATTATATAAATACAGTTCGACTACAATTTCAGTGATTTACTATGAATCTTGATATATATATAAGATTTCATTAACAAAACATATATACAGTAATGTATTTACTATTACAGCAGCATATATCCATACAGATAATATTCACAACATTTTTAATATGTATAAAATACAGAAAAACATATCTTTCCATAAAGAAATTTTAGAAGTTTGACCACACAATATTCAATCACACACAATTTAAGAATATAGATTTGAATTAAAAACCTGGGGTTCTGATCTCCAATCAGTTGAATTATTTAAACCCTCTGTTTTCCAAAAGCTTCCTTTGCTCCAGATCTTCAAACCTCTTGTCTAAGCCTTCTTTTCCAGTATCAATAAAACTTGTGTTTTTGTTTTCCAGATTTTAGAGTTTTTAGAATGAAAGTTTGTGAATGATTTTCTATGTTAAGAGAATGAGATTTTATTCCTCTTTTATTATTTTTTTCTCCGTTCTTGTTTTTCTTTCTTTTATGCTTTAATTCCTAAATATAAGTTTTTTTTCTATTTTTCTATTATTTTATTGTTTTTTTTTTGTTTCTAAAATCTTGTTTTAGTTTCTAATTCTATTCTCTAATTTATCACAAATAATATTAAAATAATAAGCATGATTATCTCAATTATCTATAAAACAAATAATAATATTTTCATTCTTCAAATAAATAATTAAGCCATTTAATCTATTTTTCTATGAGCATATAATATTAAATGACAATTAATTAAATAATCTAACTATAACACAATAAATAAGAACTATATATTAAAATCAATTAATGCAATTCTAATGCATCTACATGATTCTAAGTGTTGTGTGTGAGAGAAATCCCTCCATCTTAATCCTACCAGGCTTCTAACCTCCTTTACCTTAACCACACCCTTGTCTTCGACAACCTGCAACTCATGATAAACTCAAATTTCTCATTAATAAGTTAGTAACCCAATGGCCGAAGCATCAAAATTAATAACATGAAAATAATATTCATTTCATTTCATCTTTTCCATATTAAAATAATCATTCATCTTCCAAAATAACATATTATTTATCTAACCACACATAATTGTTCATGAAATATTTCCACATAAAGTAATTCTAGAAAGTATCAAAGTTTGAGACGTGACATCCTTCCCCACTTGGAAGAGACATTGTCTCGATGTCTTATTACAAAACATCTACATAAAGAGTCTTATACATCAAATATCAATAATATAATAAATGTCATCATATGCATAAATAAAAATTAAAATTAACTAAAATCTCAAATGTGGAAAAGCTTTATCAATATCTTCTGCATTTTCCTAGGTGGCACTATCCACCGAATACTAGTCCCACTGGACCCTATACTGCACGACATTGCGGTTCTGCAACTTAACGTTGCACCTCTCCAAAATCTTGGTGGGCTCCACTAGCACCACCCCTAGATCTTGAACCTACAATGCACGCTAGTCAAGAATATGAGATGCATCCAGATGGTATGGCTTAAGTACAAAAACATGAAAGACATTATGTATCCAGGAAAGAGTCGGTAGTAGAGCAAGCTTGTAAGCAATCAGATTAATAACTTCCAAGACATCAAATGGTCAAACATATCTAGGGGCGAGCTTAGACCCCTTCCCAAAAGAGATTGAATTCTTCTACAGTCAAACCCTCAAGAAGCCCTTATCTCCCACTGAGAACTGTCTAAAGGTCATGTTCCTATCTGCAAAGCTCTTCTATCGATCTGAAGCTTGCTTCAACTTTTCCTTAATTAGTTTCATTTGATCTTCCATCTCCCTCAACATTTCTAGCCCAATAACAACCCTGTCTTCGACTCTATCCTAGTTGATAGGTGTACGACATTTGCAACCATACAAAGCCTCAAAAGGTGCCATTCCTAGAGAGGCATGAACAGAGTTATTATAAGCAAATTCTACTAGAGATAGGTACTCCTCCCACTTATGCTATTGATCCATACAATACATTCTAAGGAGATCCTCTACTACTTGGTTCACCCTCTCTGTCTAACCATCGGTCTGAGGATGATACGCTAAACTAAAGTTTAATTTTGTCCCCAAAGAAGCATACCGAGTAGTCCAAAATCTAGAGGCCATTTGAGTATCACGATCAAAGATGATCATTTCAGGCACCTCGTGCAACCAAAAAATCTCCTGCACAAACTTCTTCGCTAAAACCAATGAGCCATCCTTAAGATTCCCAGGAATGAAGTGAGTCACTTTTGTTAATTTATCAACCACAACCAAGATGACATCATGTCGAGTCTTAGTCATAGGCAACCCCTGAATGAAATCCATAGTGATTACTTGTCATTTATATTCTGGCACCCTATGTGGGTAAAGAAGTCTTGCCGGATGCACATGCTCAGCATTAACTCGCTAGCATTCTAAACATCGGGCTACAAAAGATGTAACATCCCTTCTAAGTCTTGGTTAGAAATATAATGGTTTGAGTCCTTCTATCATCTTTGTTACACTGGGGTGCCCTGAATAAGGTGCATTATGAAATTCTTCTAGCACAAGTTCTCTCAATCCTACTACATTTGGAACATACATTTGTCCCTGATGTCTCAAGAGTCCATCAGACTCAAACATGTATCCATCATATCTGTGATCTAAAGGATCCTGCTCTAGGGCTTGTTTCACCCTATCATAAAACTCATCACTAGGCAAAGCCTATGTCACCTTCTATCTGAAAGTCAACCTTACCGCTACCATAGCTGTGAGATGTCTTCTTCTACTTAGGGCATCCGCTACTCTATTTTCTTTTCCTTTTATATACTCAATGTCGAAATTATATTCACTCAGAAACTCCAACCATCTTCTTTGTCGAGCATTCAGGTTGGGCTGAGTAAATATGTACTGTAATCCCAAATGATTTGTCTTTAGGTCGAAAGGCTTCCCCAAAAGATAGTGTCTCCACATTTGAAGTGTGTGCACTATGGAAGCCAACTCTAAATTGTGTGGTGCATAATTCAATTCATAATGCTTCAATTTATGAGATTCATAAGCCACTACTTGACCTTCCTACATAAGAACTACTCCTACACCTTCCCTCGAAGCCTTTGTAATAACTATAAAGTGCCCATTTGGATCCGACACAATCAGGATGGGTGCAGAAGTAAGTTTCTCTTTTAACAATTGAAATTCCTACTCACATCTATCAATCCATTCAAATTTCTTTCCCTTTCTCTAGAGTGCAGTGATGGGTGCTACAATTATTGAGAACCCCTTCACGAATTTTCTATAATAGCTGGCAAGCCCCATAAAGATCTGGACTTCTGACATTCTGTGGCGCTAGCCACTCCATGATTGCCTTGATCTTATCTAGGTCCACTGTTATTCCCTCAGCTAAAATAACATGGCCCAAATAGTGTACCTTAGTCTGGTAGAAAGCACATTTTGACATCTTCCCATAAAGCTTATGATCCCGCAAACGTTGCAATACTATCCTCAGATGTTTGTCATGCTCCTTCTTTGATTTGGATTATATCAAGATATCATCCAGAAAAACTAATACAAAGTCATCCAGGCAGTCCCCAGAGATGTTGTTCATCAAATTCAAAAAAGCTATCGGGGCGTTAGTTAGCCCAAACGGTAACACCGTGAACTCGTAGTGTCTGTATCTAGTCCTGAAGGCAGTCTTTTAAATATCTTCATCTTTTATTCTTAGCTGGTGGTATCCTGATCTCAAATCAATTTTTGAGAATACCTTCGCTCCTTTCATCTTGTCGAACAACTCATTAATTCTAGGGAGCGGATATTTATTTTTTATGGTGGCCTTGTTTAGAATTCTATAATCAATACATAACCTCAAGGTACCATCTTTCTTCTTCACAAATATGACAGGTGCTCCCCATGGAGACACACTTGGCCTTATAAAACCCTGGTTAAGCAATTCTTGCAACTGCACCTTCAGCTCATATAATTCAGTTGTGTTCATTATGTATGGTGCCTTAGACAGAGGCTCAGTTCCAGGTAACAATTCAATCGAGAAATCAAGTTCCCGTTTAGGAGGCATTTCTGTCAGTTCATCAGGAAAAACATCTTGAAATTCCTTCAGAATGGGATGGTCATTAGCTGATAACTCTGAGTTATCAAGATTGCTAACCTTTATTGCATAAATAGCGCACCCTTTTCTGTTTGCCTTTTTCTGTTGCATGGCAGAAATCTGCATGAGCTCTAAAGGTCTTTTTAATCCATGAATCTCAACTCGATTACCCTAATCATCTAAGCATTTCACTATTTTCTCTTCATAATCTACAATGAACTTATGCTCAGTAAGCCAATTTATTTCTAGAATTACGTCATATGACCCTAGGGGTGCCACATACAAATTGACCTGTGTCTCAAAACTAGGAAGTTCAAGTTCACTGCATGCAAGACAATGCTCTACCATTTTCTCTACCCGGTTTCCATACTGTACCTTCCATGAATTAGCCATAAATCTTGGTTTAACTGATAATTTAGAAATAACACTTGGATCTATAAAACACTCAGTGGCTCTGGTATCAATTAAAATTGAAACAGGGCATCCAAAAATCTTACCCGAAAACTGTATTGGCATAGCCTGAAAATCAACTTGGCAATTATCTACCACCACATGGATGTGATGTTGGTTTCTATTTTTCTGATTATTCCCCCTCTAAGGACACACATTGGCATAATTCTCACCCCCGTACCGCAGGGTGCTCTAGGTCTATCTGAAGCATCTCTCCTATTATTGTTATAATTTGTCCTCTTATTGCTATTCTGATTTCCTTCATTGCGATCTTGTGAATTGTTTGCCCTCTTGAGATTCCTGATTTGCCTATTATTATTCCCTTGGTTGTTCTGATTCTGACTATTCTGGTTGTTTCCTTGAGATTTCTTGTTACCATATTTTGCATATCTACTTTTCTTGTAATTTGCAACTTGTTGTAATTTCTATTCCTGCTTGATTGCTTTTTTAAAAACCTCATCCATGGTGGAAGGGTTATGAATGTCAACATCAACTCCAATTTGAGGCCTAAGCCCCATGATAAATTTGTGAATCTGAAACCTCTTATCCTACTGATACTAAGGCACGTACTTGAGAAAGTGGGAAAATTTCTCCCAATATTGAGTTACTATCATTCCACCTTAGGTGAGATTCTGGAATTTGATCATTTTCTTATCAAAATATAGCTGTGGTAGCCACCTTTTTCTAAACATCTGC
Organism: Cunninghamia lanceolata; assembly: GCA_027924645.1. Classification (NCBI taxonomy): domain Eukaryota; kingdom Viridiplantae; phylum Streptophyta; class Pinopsida; order Cupressales; family Cupressaceae; genus Cunninghamia; species Cunninghamia lanceolata. Next base: position 514,294 of record BSBN01000529.1, read on the forward strand.
AAAAATTGCTCCCATGTCACCTCGCCAGGCAACAGTCGCTTCTCAGCCTTCTCATTATCCCACCAAGTGGCAGCCTCACCAGTGATTTGGTACGATCCCCATATAGCCTTAGTCTCATTAAACAAATTCCTCAAGGATAAATACTTTTCCATCTTGATTATCCAGGCTTCTACCCCGTCCCTAATTATCTTGCCATCAAATTTTGGCAGGGTGACCTTTTTGAGGTCTTTACCCAACTCTTGGCAGGGTGACCTTTTTGAGGTCTTTACCCAACTCTTGGCAGGGTGACATTTTTGAGGTCTTTACCCAGCTCTTCAGTCACTTTCTCTTGCTTACTTGGGTTTCTTTTAATCTCAGGGTTTTCTCCATTTGTTTCATTTATGTTACCACCATTTCCGCTAGCTTTCACCTCAGGTTGACCTGTTCGAATTTCCTGTTCCAGACCATCCATCCTAGCCTCTTGTCGATTCAACATGGCAATGATCTGATCTAATCTTTCATTCAGATCACCACGGGATCCTCCACGCTGGTAAGTGAATCTAGCATCCATCTGGATTACTCTAAAAACATTTCATTAAAGCATAATTAGGTGTAGGTCCTAGAGTTGAACCTAACACTCTGATACCAAATGTAAGGCACGGAAAAATACATACTAAACATAGTATTCCAAAAAGTAATGCTTAATCCAAAAATGGAAAATAAATCATTTATAATTTCCAAATATCCATAACTTTATAAAATAGAAAGATTCCATTAATGAAGAATAAATTTCCATACACTAAGAAGTGTTACAATTCCATTACATACACCAATCTGGTGTTACAAGCATCTGTTTCAATGTTACAAGTAAAGATATAGCATCAATATATCAATGAAGGAAATATTACATTTTACAACTGGCTATGCAAACCATACAAGAGTAATATAATGAAATAAATACCCATATAACTTAAGAATCTTTGAACTCGACCGCCTTGATCCTCTGATCTTCCGCAAGCCGAGACCAAGAGTATGGTTAAGGCACTTTTTCCACCCAACCACAAAGTATTGGACTTCCCCGGGTTTCTTCCTAACTTGAAGAAAACACCGACCCTGTACAAGGAGCCTAGCAACTTGGAACGATGTAAGCAAGAGGGAATCTCTCAATGCATGTCTATTGCCTGTATGCATCCTAACCTAGAATGACATAACTCTTGCAAGCAGGATGTGGCAGAGACATATATAACATAAATTTAGGCTTTTTTTAATTCCATCTATTTCAATGGTATAGTAGCTTGGCCAAGCAATAAACAAAAAGTGATAGTTTTAGAAAAAGTAAAACTATCGTCTCTGGGAGCCCACATTCGGCATCCTGTCCCAAAAGTACATTACTTTACCAAAATACATGCAAAGAATAGTTTTCTAAGATTAATTATCCATGATCACAAATATCCATTCCAGAAAACAATTACAGTTTACATCAACCAATTCATTTCTCTAGTTTGCTTGTTGTCTACGTTTACAATTTTCCAGTGGTTTATATCAATTTTCATGATAATATATTTTCTAGATGTGATGGGTAATATCAGTTAGGTAATCAAAAATGAATTTATCAGTTTACTAGAGCGCCATTTCTTTCACAATTAAATGGTTTTGATATAATACTAGTTTTGACAAAAATAGTCTCAATACAACTTTTATTTTCATACAAGAAACTCTTAATCAATAAATTTATATAATAGTTCCATTATAACATTTACAACAGTGTAAAACAAAATAAAATGAAGATATATTTTGTTGCATTCCATTATAAATACCGATATGTTTATATATATATATTCATTAACAAAACATATATACAGTAATGCATTTACTATTACAGCAACATATATCCATATAGATAATATTCACAATGTTTTTAATATGTATAAAATACAGAAAAACATATCTTTCCACAAAGAAAATTCAGAAGTTTGTCCACACAATATTCAATCGCACACAATTTAAGAATATAGATTTAAATAAAAAACCTGGGCTTTCGATCTCCAATCAGTTGAATTCTTCAAACCCTCTATTTTCTAAAAGCTTCCTTTGCTCCAATCTTCAAACCTCTTGTCTAAGCTTTCTTTTCCAGTATCAATAAAACTTGTGTTTTTGTTTTCCAGATTTTAGAGTTTTTAGAATGAAAGTTTGTGAATGATTTTCTGTGTTCAGAGAATGAGATTTTATTCCTCTTTTATTATTTTTTTCTCCATTCTTGCTTTTCTTTCTTTTATGTTTTAATTCCTAAATATAAGTTTTCTTTTCTATTTTTCTATTGTTTTATTGTTTTTTTTTTTTGTTTTTGTTTTGTTTCTAAAATCTTGTTTTATTTTCTAATTCTATTATCTAATTTATCACAAATAATATTAAAATAATAAGCATGATTATCTCAATTATCTATAAAACAAATAACATTTTCATTCTTCAAATAAAAATCAAATAAATAATTAAACCATTTAATCTATTTTTCTATGAGCATATAATATTAAATGACAATTAATTAAATAATCTAACTATAACATGATAAAATAAGAACTATATATTAAAATCAATTAATGCAATTCTAATGCATCTACATGATTCTAAGTGTTGTGTGTGAGAGAAATCCCTCCATCTTAACCCTGTCAGGTTGCTAACCTCCTTTACCTTAACCACACCCTTGTCTTCGACAACCTACAACTCATGATAAACTCAAATTTCCCATTAATAGGTTAGTAACCCAATAGCCGAAGCATCTGTTGGTTAACAGATTTGCCACCTAACTCTATATACTTATGTCCGGACAAGTGACAAATGTAAACAACAGTTGAACCCAATATATTGGTACTTTACACAGGCTCTCTGCTTATTTAACAAGGCGCAGCTACCTTCGATAGATATTCTAATGAATGAAAAGATATCAAGATTGCTTTTAACTAGAAAGCAAAACAAATGCAGAGCTTTTGACCAGAAAGCAAAAAAGGCAGGTTTACAACTCAAACGCTAAGAGTTCAAAGACTCCCACCCACATAACATGAATCGATAACATACCACTTACATATACATACAGAAATATTCACCATTTCAAAAGATATATCAACAGATAAACTATTCTCAGCAGTGAGCAAGATTCATAAATATCCAACCACCAAGACACATGAGTATCATTAACATCAGCAGAAACACATTCAACTTAAGAGGAATATGAATTCAACTAATCACAACGCAAAGTCCATGATCACCCAAATCTCCACTATATTAACTTGTATTACATATATCAAAGTAGCTGAAAACAATATTAACTATCACCCTCGCAAAACAAAGTTTGTCAAAAGATCCATAATTCGACTAGCTATCTAGAATTTATAGCTAAGACAAATTATAATTGTCTTTAAAAATATAATGACTTCTTGAAATAGCCGATTAAAAGATGTTTAAACAATAATTATAACAAAAGGGCCCTCCAGAGCCAATAGTTTTAGAGAAAATATGAGATAATTAAAAACATGAAATTTTAAATCAATTGAGGATTTGCAAATCCCCATCGCCATCCTCTACCTCGTCCATCTCTTCATCTTCCTTCGACTGCTCACCTTCTCCAGTGACACTTTGTGCCGCCTAAGGTACCTGTGCTCGCAACTTGGGTTTATACGCTCTATACTTGTTGATGATAGGTGTTAATGACATGCTCGGTGGAGATCCTATCATACTAATGCAATGCTTCTTCTTCATGACCGCCCTGTCAGAGTCTGTTACTTTACAATGCATTTCATCAAAGCCACTTCTGCAACTATTGATATAGGCCACCAATTTAGAGAGCCTTCCCAATGAATCCCCTATGATTGCATCATAATTCACTATTTCCTCAGTCACCACCCTCTTAAAATTTTATTTTATTATTTTGACATCTAAGAGTTTTTCATCATCAGATCCATTAGCTTCTACCTCCAGAGTAGCGAAGTCCTTTTTGATTCTCATCATCTCCTTGTAATAAACTGCAATGGATTTTCCCATCGCCTCTTCTGCTGCAGATATGATACAGAGTTTCCATTCTATCGCATCAGCCCATACAATAGTATCTAGCTCTCCAAGATTAGTTATGACTTCTTCTGCCATTAAGATACCAGGATCCATGTTGGCTATCTCTTGTATTTCCTTAGAGGCTACACATAGACTGTGATGGTCACTTCAGGGCTTTTCAAATTCTAATATCAGAACTTCCCTCTCAACATGTATGGAACCAAACAATTTCACTGCCTCCTCAATAAAAATAAGACCATCAAAAACAATCTTTTCAACCCATTGATCCATAGTTTTTCTCAGAGACATAAGTTTTGACTTGTTGAAGCAAATTTGAATCAAGGGTACAGAGGTTGACATCTAAGGAGGCCTCTGTTGAGGGTGTTATTATCTTAGCAATTAAATTAGCAAAAGAGGACAAGGAACTTACATGTGCTAGCAGTTTTGAATTTTCTTGCAATCCCTTTACCCTTTTAGAGATATTATCAACCAAATACTGGACATGATACAAATCATCTTCAGTAGTTGACGGCCCCAGATCCACTCAACTTACTCTAAAGTCAGCTTCTGTCACTTCATCTTCGTTCTTATCTACTAGTGGGTCTGCAATCTCCAAAAACTGGTTTCCTGAGGTGGCATTAGTCACTATCCTTGACATTCTTTTTGTACGCTTGGGTTTGGGAACCATTTTCAACAAACTAGCAACAATGTCAACACCCTCATTAGCAGGAAGAGTGTATCTCTTGTTCTTCTGAACTACCTTTTTCAAACAGTTTGGAGATGGGGCTGACACATTGGTGACATTGGAGGTAGCAACTACAGGCACAGGGTGGGAATTCTACTCTGACAGTTCTATTTGTTAGGGTGAGTTCGGCGGAGTCAGTAAAGAGTGAAACAAATTATCCTCTCTAATTTGAGAGAAAATGAAAGAATCAGAATCACTTACATGATGGTTAGGTGGGGGCACATGGTCTACTTTGGATGACGAAGCAGCCAATCTAGTATTTCTTTTCACTGTCTAGACATCTTGCTCACAAGTGGTTTTCATCTTGCCAGTCTCTTCAAGTGGCCTTTCTTCATCATCATTCGATTGTGAGCCGACTCTCTCGAAAGTCAGGTCCAAACTAGATGATTTTCTATATGAATGGGTAGTCTAAGATCTGGCTTGATTCGGTGAGGCTGAGTCCCTTAGTGTCATGGAGCCAACACACTCCTTGACCTTTCCTTTTAACCACTTTTATGTTCTTCTCAACACATCCAAAGAAAGCAACATAATATCAGTGACTTCTTTTTTAGACCATCTTACGGGAGGCATGGGTTCCCTTGACACTGCATCATAGCCTTCATCTAACATATTTGAAAAATTGTCAGTCATATCAGGGACTTGGATGTTCAGTTTGAAGGTATGAACTTGATCTGCAGTTAGTCTCATCCACTTTCTTCTCTGAACTTCCCTCTCATCAATACAATCCTCCAAAAAATTTTCAAGTTGAGGCTGGTGTGAATACGAACCACCTCCATGGATGTTTTCCTTTATAAAGTTCTTACTGTCAAGGGACACACGAGGGAACAAACTATGAAGACTAAACTCTGACAATAACTTATCAACATTGCGGGTGCCATCATTACATTTACAGGAATAAAAAGACAAAGACACAAGAAAAGAATACCCTTTCTTTTTCATAGCTTGGTATTTAAAATTTATAGCTACCATTTGGTGGCATAATTCTAGCAACACCAAATAATCAGAAGGGTACCGCGGCAATTTTAATGGGGCATTTTCAAAATCCCCGATTCTCAAATAGGAGAAGCATTCAAACAGTATATAAAAACTTCTAAATTTCATAACTAGGGCAAATGCTTCAACTGAAACCTTTTCTCCATTGAGCCATCAATTTTCTTAGCTAACATCATAGAAAAAGTATCATTAACACGCCTAAAGTATTTCATACCTTCATTTCTCTACAATTGGGGGAAAACCTGATACACAGGCTTACTTTCTATAGGACTCCCTTGAATCCTCAAACCAGGCCAAGCAGCCTCTCTTTGAGCCAATATATAGACTAGCTGTGAGCACATGTGGAAGTTCACATTTCTTGCGAAATTCCTCAGCTATTCATGTAAGCATTCACTAATAATCTTTAGCCAGTCGATGCGATGATCTCCACAAATCAATAGAATAAATCTACACATCCAAAATTCAAAAGCATTTGACTCAGGACTCCCAACCACTCTGTTTAGCAAAGTTATCATATCTAAAATTTCTTCTTTGAAATGGCTCCTTTTCAAATTGGTGGCAAGTCGAGACTTACCAGTCTTCTCAATTTCTAGCCAATGCTTAGCAACATATGTACGACATCAATCTTTCCTTTCATTGTAATAATTCTAGGCTGAAGATACCGTAACATCAACATTGTCCTCATACTCTTCTAAATTTAGGGCCGAAGCAACAGTTTCAAAGTCAATTTTTGCGACCACCACACCACTAGAGGTTCTTATTTCTTAAGAATCTGGAAAATACCCATTAGCACATGCAACCATCAACTCGGGGCAATGCATAATAAGCGGAAAACCTCCAACTTCATCCAAGCCGCTACTGGTAATTTTCTCTGCCAAGAAATTTTGTTTCTCAGACTGCATTTTCCTCTAGAAGTCATCCAAATCAACGTGGCCTAAATTAGTATCTCTCAATTCAGAAAGGCCATTCTCCACTATAGAAGCCATGGGAGTCCCTTGGAATTTGAACTTCATTTTCATGTACTCAAGAAACCAAAAATCCAGAGACTCCAAAATGTATGCAGAGAAAATAGGATGAGACAAGACACCAATAGGAATTTTCTTGCACAGATACATGGGAATGAAAATTTCTAACTCCCTGAAGAATATGTTATGCCCTTATAAAGAGAGAGAGTTGCTAGTTATGCTGACCTGTGAAAATGGAACTGTGTTGATATCTCGCACATAGCAACTAGCCGTTTAGCTTTCTACAGCACATTCCCTTGTAAAAATAATATCACCTTAGGCTAGCTTGAAAGCTTATCAAAATCACTTCTCATAAATTCGCTAAGGGAAGATATTAAATGTTGGCGGCAAATTTATCTTTATAACTCATAAATGCATTCCTCAAGTTTCCCTCCAAAAATTATGCCACTGTGTCCTCACGTACTCATTAAATGCAAAGTAACAAGTGTCATTCCTTTGTACTATACGCCAGTGCAGTGAAAACGCCACCTAGAGGAGAGTGCTATTCAAAGTCGACAAGACTGGCAGAAGTTGAACTTTTGAACTAGGAGTTGGGGGTTCAGAACTTCAAAGAACTCCTGACCTCCTGACAACAAAGGAAGACTTCAACATCAAGACACATGGGAAAAACTAAAGGCGTAGGATCTTAAGGCAAGTCGGCGAGTCGGGCGGTTCAAGAACTTTTGAGCCCGCCGACTTCAATTCAAAAATATGAAAGAACGCCGACAACTTAGAAAATGGCTAAGTAAACTTTGGCCCAAGGGAAAAATGAAGGGAAAGACCGACAAATAATGAAGGAAGAACAAAGAATGGGGGATGGACACCTTTGTAAAAAAAAGGGGGCAACGACATCAAAATTAATAACATGAAAATAATATTCATTTCATTTCATCTTTTCCATATTAAAATAATCATTCATCTTCCAAAATAACATATTATTTATCTAACCACACATAATTTTTCATGAAATATTTCCACATAAAGTAATTCCAGAAAGTATCAAAGTCTAAGACGTGACAAAGCCTTCTTTAGTTGATGTTACAATTCATAAATTTTCTTTTATGTAACATTTGTGTTCATCATGCCCCAATTTCTTGCAATATGCACACTGAGGCTTCTCCTTCTTAGATGATTCCCCTTTAGAGGGAGAGGATTCAGATTCTTTCTATGACTTGTTCTTTTTCTTCTTTTGTTCTTTTCAGGATTCCCTGATTCTTTCTGTACCTTAGGTTCACCAGCCACCAATTCTTGTGGCTTGGAAGACTTGAGGATGCCCATTTGAAAAAGTTTGTCTTCCTCTTGGATTAGAAGATTTGAAAATGCATCAAAATTAGGCCCAATGTATGTAGCTCCCATGGAAACTCTCTGAGTGTGAAAGCTAGAAACAAATACTGAATACTCAGGACCAAGCTTGGATAACACATTTAGAATCAATTGTAAATCCTCTTTATTGATCTTGCAATCCTTTAGTTGTCTTCTCGATTGCTTGATCTTGGAGATATAGTCTTGGATTTTGTCAAACTTTTTAGGATCAAGATTCATCAAATCATTCTCAACATGATATCCCCTAATCTTATCAGTTTTACCATACACTTTTTCAAGAGTTTCCCAAGCTTCCTTAGGTGTTTTGCATGATTCAATATGGAATTGTAAATCAAAAGAGACTAATGAACAAATGTGTCCAAGAGTTTTCTCATGATTCATCTCCCATACTTCCTTTGCATTCACATCAGTACGTTCAATAATAGATTCATATACATATTTAGTACAACCCTTTTGCCTTAGATAATTCCATATTGATTATTTCCATGATGCATAATTATATGGAGTTAGGAGTTCAATTTGAGATTTCCCCATTACAAGAACACACAACCAAGAATTGAAAGCAATTGACCACCACAAGATCACCCCCTCAAATTCACTCAATGAATGACCCCCAACAAAATATGAGCTTGGCACTTTATACTTAGTGCGATTACAGTTGCCACTAGACAAAAATAGCAAAGTGGTCTTTTGATTTTGGTACATGCAAATGCCAAATTAGGCCTTCAAATGAAAGTACAAATTTTGAGTAAAACTAGACCAAACTGATTGCAGATCTAAGAAGTACTAAAAAAAATTGCCAGAAAATTTTACCATATGACCCCAAATGGAGCCCTAGAAGGTGTGAAAATGAGAATTGCTCATCAACAGTGACAAAAATCTACATTTTTTGGAAAATCCAGACACCAAAATCAAAATTCATCTACAGCACTGTGAAGCCTCTGAAATTTTGCCCCATATAAAAAAATTGCTCCAAGATCGTAGCCTAGATGACTGAGAAACAAGCCTGCAAAGTCTGAGTGCAAAATCAAAACTGCATTCTCGAGGGGGTCTGAGTTTCAAAATTCAACCTCTGCTAAATTTGGTGGAACTGCCGCCAAATATGGAGGTGTTGTCAAATTAGAGGGCTTCCAGGTAAAATAGTCTTTTGCTAATTGTGGAACCCACTAGATAAATTTAATCGTCGCCAAGTTTAGAGTCGCCACTAGAAAAAACTCCAATTTGGTGAACAATAGCTAAAAAATCCACCACATCTGGTGGGCTATACAGATTTCGGGAGGATTTTTTTGAAATAAAAAATATTAAAAAAATTTGAAAGCCAAATGGCCTGTGAGGGGGTTTGCAGGGCGAGTTAACCCCTACCACACGTGTTACCCTAGGGTCCCGCGAGGTCTCTGCCCCTGCCAGGCCAGCACAGGCTTCCCCCCTGGCTGCAGGTATCTACAGGTGTTGTGGTACCTACCTGCAAGCTTGCAGTCGAGTACAGGGGGCCGATAGGTCCGTACGGCCTGTCGGTACCCTTAGTACCAAATTTTTATTTATTTATTTATTTTGATATATATTTTTTTTCAATTTTTTCTACAACTATAGTCTGCAAAATATTTTGCAGATATATTTATATATAATTTCAATTCACAAAATAAAAAGTACCTGCGCAAATCTTTTTGCAATAGGGAATATTCTAGGAATATTCTGAACATACGGTGAAGGAGAGAAATTTTTCCCCTAATGGTCCCGGACAAAGTTATCCAATTTCAACAATTTAACAGTCGATCTTGGGGTTTTTTATAAGGAAGCTAAGGTAGCAGAACAACTTTCTACACTAATCTTGAGAGAAGGATAATGCAAAACTTTACAGATCTTTAACAGTTAAAGAAACTTAAACAGATTTAAACATAAATGTCATGCATACCACAACACAGTGAATTACGTGGGGAAAACCCTTTCAGGAGAAAAACCCCACACTCCAAAAGCTGCCCAATATATTATTCAGAAATCATAAAGATTACAAGATACTTGTAGAGAAAACTTCTCATAGGAGTGTCACCACCAGAGATCCAGAGAAAACACGACTGTTATCAGACTCTCAGAATACATCACGATACCACAACCGTAACACAACGCCCTCATAAAACAGGGTTACCTTCTAGGGCAAGACAAGCCAACAAAATATCTACCATCAGATCTAAAACCTAATAATGAATGGTCCAGATTTACAATATATCATTAATTTAATGTATGTCAGCCATTTAATAATTTTTCTTAACAAAAAAAATGTTAACACGCATACCACTCCACCCCATGCTCCCATTGTATATCACACCTATCGGTGTAACTAGGAAATATATATATATATATATACTATCAACAATAAACCTTATATAATTGCAAGGTTGAGACACATTTTCCCAACAAATCTCCCACTTGTCGAACACCTTGAAAGAGCAACTGGAGGGAGTAAACATTGTCTCTTAACTGCTAGGGGCCAAAAGGCCCGTAGTCTCTGGACACCATCTGAACTTTTCTATACTCAAAGGCTTAGTTAAAGAATCAACAACATTCATCAAAGTTTCTACCTTTACTAGCTTCACCCTGCCATCTTCGACCATATCTGTAACAAAATGATACTGTACATCAATGTGCTTGGTCTTGGCATGAAATGTCGGGTTCATAGCTAGACAGATCACATTTTGACTAATGCAATAAATTGTCACTGCACCTTGTTTTATTCCAATAACTGAACATAGTCTCTAAAGCCAAATGGCTTCTTTGCAAGCATGAGTAGCTGCCATATACTCATCTTCAATAGTGGACAAAGAAACCACAGGATGTGGCTTACTCATCCAAGTAATTGCACTACCAAATAAAGTAAACACATAAGCACTGGTGGATCATCTACTGTCAATATCACCTACCCAGTCTGAATCCACATAACCATGAATATCAAGGGAAATATCATCATCAGTCAAATCACTATGATAACACAAGGAATACTCTAAGGTACCACACAAATATCTAAAGACTCTTTTAACTGCATCCCAATGAACTCTACCAAAATTAGACATATATCTAGAAAGAACTCCCACTGCTTGGGCAATGTCTCATCTAGTACAAACCATAGCATACATCAAACTTCCAACTACACTCTGGTAAGGCACTCTGCTCATTTCTTCCATCTTTGATGGAGATGTTGGACAATCTGAAATAGATAACTTTGTTCCAACTGAAAAGGGAACACACAATGGTCTACAGTCTTGCTTTTTAAACCTCTGTAAAATTGAATTGACACACTTACTTTGGCCAATCCATAGCTTTCTGTTCACTCTATCTCTTCTAATTTCCATTCCAAGAATGTGTCTAGCTGCACCAAGGTCTTTCATTTCAAATTTAGCACCAAGTTGAGATTTTAGTTCTAAAATCATACCTTTCCCTTTACCAATAAATAACATATCATCAACATATAATGCAATAAACATGAAATGATCACCATTAGTTTTATAATAAACACAATGATCTAATTTAGAATGCTCAAATCCCAACTCAACACATATGTATCAAATTTTGGTACCATGTCCTAGGACTCTATTTTAGGCCATACAAAGATTTCTTCAATTTGCAAACCAAATTACCTTTACCTTTCACCACGTAGTGCTCTAGTTGTGTCATATAACTACCCTCCTCCAACTCACCATGAAGGAAAGTAGTTTTCACATCCATTTTCTCAACCTCTAAATCATAAGCAATAGTAATAGAAAGCAAATATCTAATGGATGTCATTTTTGCAATAGCAGAAAATATCTCACCATTATCAACACCCTCAACTTGACAGTAACCTTTCGCAACCAATCTTGCTTTGTACTTCTCAATACCTCCATCTGGACTAATCTTTTTCTTGAACACCCATTTGCAAACAATAGGTTTTTATCCTTCAGGAAATGGTACAAGATCCCATGTATCATTCTTTTTCAAAGATGTCATTTCTTCATCCATAGAAATCTTCTAGGATTATGCATCATTCATACCTAATGCCTCTTCTACAGATCTAGGTTCATCCATGTTAGTATTCAAAGCGAAAATACATCTCCAATCATCAAGTGAATACCATTCAGGTGGTTGTTTATGCCTTGTAGACCTACGAACAATCTGAGTTGGAGGTTCTTCCTCCTCTTCTGAAGATTCAGAGCTAGATGAGCTCTCCTCAACTTCTTGTCTATCCATGGGCCTCAATTCAACTTTCTCAGGTGAAGAAGGAAATTGAATCACATCTTCGTATTTACTTTGTTCTGGCTGCAATGTAACAAAAGAAGGCTTAGTTTATCTAAAAATAACACTTCTACTATATATTACCTTATGCGCAACAGGATCCCAAAGCTTGTATCCTTTCACACCATAACTGTATCCGATAAAGATACATTTCACAGCCTTATTCTCCAACTTTGTTCGCTTCTCCTTTGGCACATGTGCATATGCCTTGTAACCTAAAACTCTAAGATATCTTAATGAAGGCTTATGACCGGACCATGCCTCTATAGGTGTCTTATCAACAAGAGTTGATGTAGGAGACCTGTTAATCAGGTAACAGGCAGTGGCAACAACTTCAGTCTAAAACCTTTGTTCTAGACAAGCACCACTCGACATATTCCTAGCCTTCTCCATTAGTGTCGTGTTCATTGTTTCTGCAACTTCATTATGTTGTGGAGAATACGGAGCTGTCTTTTATCTATGAAAAACACAATCTTTACAAAATCTATCAAAATCATTAGAGCAAAATTCACCGCCATTATCAGTCCTCAAACATTTTATTTTCTTTCAAGTCTACAACTCAACCATTGCTTTAAATTCTTTAAATCAACTGAAAACTTTAGATTTACTCTTTATAAAGTATACCCATGTCCTAATAAATGAAACATAATATGTGGATTTTCCAATTGAAGGAACATCTACAGGACCAAACACATCAGAATGAATAAGATCCAATACACCACAAGATTTATGAGAACTCAAGTAAAACTAAACGCGGTTGTGTTTTCCATAAATGCAATGCTCATAGAAATCAAACTTAGGATTACAATCAGACAAAACTTCAATAAGGTTTTTATTTTTCAAGGTCCTTAGACCCTTTTCTCTAATGTGGCTAAGTCTTTGGTGCCATAATGTGGTTTTCTCTATAGGTAACTTTGATTTAGAAGGAAGAACACCCTTGGGTACCCAAAAGCCATGACCATCTACTGAAGATGAAACCCTCACCTCTTCCACAGACTTGATTTTCACAGAAGTACTATTGCACTCAACAGTGCATGCATCAAGCTTATATAATGTGCCATATCTGACACCTCTAGCAATCACCATAGCAGCTCTAACCATCTTGCATCACGCATCAGAAATACTATCTGCACACTGCATCTATTAGTCTGCTCACAGATAACAAATTTCGTGCTAATCCAGGGATATGCAACACACCATTAATCTTTTTTATTTTGCCATCAAAAAACCTGATTCTAACTTTACCACGACCAACGATATTTAAATAAGAATCATCACCCAAGTACACCTTACCTCCATCAAATTCTTCATATTCATAAAACCAATCTCTATTAAAGGTCATATGGAAAGATGCACCTGAGTCAATTAACCATGCACCATTACTTGCATGAGTTGCCAATGTTACAATGAATGCATCACCATCTTCCTTCTCAGACTTAGAATCAGAGTCATATTTCTTCTTTTTCTTCTTCTTTTCTTCTTTGCATTCCTTACGAATATGTCTAGGCTTACCGTAGTTCTAGCAAACAACTTTGGACTTTCCAAGAGATTTGGATCTCCCCTTGGACTTGGATTTATCACACTTCTCATTCTTCTTGCCTTTTTCCTTAGGTCTTCCACGAACATTTAGGGCCTCCTTGGCATTGATGGATACCTTCCTCCTCATCTCTTCAGAAAGAAAAGAACCCACCACATATTTTTTAGAAATTTATAGGTAGATCAAACAAATTTCACATAACCCAAAGGAGATAATGATGCATACAATCTTAAAGATTTACCATAATGCAAAGATCAATAGACAATCAACAAGATAACACAAGATATACCCTGGGAAAACCCTCTTTGAGGGAAAAAAACCTAGCCTCCAAAAGCATCCATACTCAATGTATTATTCAGCAATAAGAAATTACAATACACTCATAGAGTCTCCATGAACACCTCTGAAACATCAAGCTCCTCTACGACAACCTCCATGTATCCAAGCATGAAACCACACATCCCATGCCATGCTTTACAATGTGCACTCTCAAGAGAAAACTCAATACAATGATAGCCTCTCACATAGCCTGTAAAATAAGAGCCAACCCTAACTACTAACCATGTGTTGCTTTTATAGACTCAAGCTCACACAAATACAACTTGTGGTATTAGATAAAAACAATGTGACTCAAAACCATGAGCACAAAACCATTGACCCCAATATTTATTATTTTACACAAATAATAAATATTTGCCTTATGTCTCCTAATATTAAATACAACTTTTACAAGTGATACCAAATAAATATTTAATGTGGCTAAACACATCACTTAAGATGCACCACAAAAGAATATTTATTTTACATAATTAAATTAATTAATGTTATGCAAGGTCAACAACACCTTTTTCCCAACATTCTCCCACTTGTTGTATACATTGTATAAGAGTCAATCAATGAAATACATCATCATAGGCAAACATGAAACCACATGAATCTCCAACATGCTCTCGTGCTCCATCAAGATACCTGCAATAAAATCAAAGTAACCACCATCTCGAGCGAGAACTCCTCTCATCTTCCAACGTGCCACCTACGGAAGAAAAGGAACATGCCAAGGTGAAGATGCACCAATCCAAAGAATACTAGCATCAAATCCAAGTGATAACAAAATCTCCAAGTAGCTATCAAAGGTAAAAACCCACATGATTGGAAATAGCACCACAACATATGCTAATACATCCAACCATCCGTACCTCATAGGTATCAACAACATTAGTAGACTCATGCCAACAACATATCAAACTCATATACTGCAATAATAAGCTTCATGTATAAAACCTGTCAATGAAGAACACATACATCCAGGAGCTCCCACTGTATGGGTAATGTTAAATCTGAAAAAAGATCCAAGACATACCAATTCTACCAATCAACACTCAAACCAAGGTGTGGCTAATCAACAAGCCAATTTAGTATCAAGAACAATCACAATGATCCACATATGCAAGATAAATCACTGCATATTGTCTCACATCATGTCACCATAACTATCCCAAGTCCAACCATATCAACATGATCCTCTAAGAAGTAGCCATAAGACAAAGGGAGAAAACCTATAAATCATAATGTCCTACCAACACCTCAAAGTGAAAAGTTGTGTCAAGTATGATCTCCTCTGCAGCTCTAAAATAAAAGCCTCAACAACACCCAATCATTCAATCTCATAGATCAAATCAACATACATATCATGTAACCAACATGGGTGTAAGCCTCTCTAACCAAAGTAGATCAAACTCATAACCATTCCATAACTAGGAATAAGCCCAATCACATATCCTAAACTGCTCATAATGGAAATCATAAATCAAACCATATGAACAAAGAGATAACCATGTCAATGTCCCTCAAATGAACCCTCCAGAACCAATAACCATAGCTCAAGATCCATAACCATTAGAATATAAAACATAAAGCAAACTACATCTAAAAGGATGGACAATACCTTATAGATGATAAAAGGCCGAGTAGACCAAAAATGGGAATGAGAATGCCCCTCTAGGATACACCAAGTCACAAAGACTCTCCAAGAACAATCTCCTCTAGGTCCATAATGAACTCACATCCATATCTAGGTGTAGGCTTCTTGGTCTATCTACTGAAACTTTCAATGAGTAACCGTCTCAACAAGTGTCTCTAATCCAAAGAGAATTCCAGCCTCACCTAAGTCTCCAAGTATCCAAGAGTACCTCCATGATCAATCCATGCTAAACTCTGAATGCAACATTGCACTATCATGAAGCTCCCAAGCAGATGATCAATGTACTCAGTACTAAGAGAACCATACAAGATCACTGTCAATGCTCCCACTGAAATCTGACACCGAGCTATACATGGCAACAAAATAACCATCTCCTAAATGAAGATCATCCATGGCCCCAACACAATCAAGGAATCTTGTTGTAACATCAACAACTCTCAAAAGGTAAAGTAAAACCATGATCTCCAAACTAAGAAGATAAAACCATCACTGTCAAAAGCTCGCATAAAACCATGTATCCAAGCTATCCATGACATCATGATAAACATGCTATAATTCCTAATAACTGACTATCTAGGCACTCTAATCATCCATCCTCTCATCTCAATGCAACATACCAATGTACACATGACCATAGACAAGGCCAACTAACAAAGTCTGCATAAACACTGAATCAATCTCATGGATAAAGACAGTCCACATATGAGTCATCTCACTGTAGCCAAGGGGTAGCTAATCCACAAAACTACATAACTCAAATATCCAAAACACATGTAACATGCAAACTCATCATCATGCTAGTAACATGCAAACTGAGATATCAAATAAGACAACCTGTAGACTCCAAGACTCAAACACCAAATCAATGCTAGATTTAATTTGCCAAACAAGTCCACAACACAAGTAACCATAATCAAGGAACTAATCAAGCATCCAGGAGATAAGAACAACCTCCTAAAACTACACCACAAAACCACCTGTAATCATGAATCAAACATGATAGCCCATACCTGTCAATCGCATACATGATCATGTCGTGCCAATGCAAAAGTGTACCTGCATATCCATGACACCATAATCATCATCAACACTGTACCTATACTCAACTCCCACTGAAACAAGACTCCAAGTCTCACACATGTATCAATCATGTCCTTAAACTAGAAGACAACCTGTGTACTTGTCTCCATCAAAGATCAAACTCTGAAACCACATGTAAACCTACAACTAGAAGTAACAAAACTGAAACCCTACTATACCATACTGATGGTCACATAGCAACATCCACTCCCACAAGTTTGTGCCAAAAAATCCATCTGAATGCTCTCAAAATTGCACCCTGAATATCTGGCTCCCATAAGTGATCAAACAAGTATAAGACTCTCTCTACACACCAAATTAAAAATCAACACTATCCAATTTGTAGTACACAACAATATCTCTCCAACACCTATCTGGAATCGAAAATCTAATTCCGTATGCAAAAGTTATGAGCATAAAACTGTCTCAGAGCAATGTCTAGCTTCAAGGCACCAAATTCTAACACAAATAGCAAATTTTTATTACAAAACCTATATCACTGCATAGTTCTTGGAGAGACCTTTTTGATGCCTATAAGAAGTAAAAAATTTGACACTGTGCGTGAAAGTTATGCCTCCCAGAAAAAAATGCCCTCCGAGGGCTAAAAGGGGACCCTTGGCGCCGTACATGATGACGTCATCATTGATGCAAGATGATTGGGCACTAAGGTGGAGGGTGACTATGTAGGCTGACATCATCTTTTGACTTTGATTGTGGATTTAAAAATGTTTTGCACTGACTTGAAATGCATTAAAATAGAGGTTAAATATTTTAATAGTCTGAATTTAAATTTATTAGGTCGCTGTCATTATAAATTTTCTTCCCACCGCCAAAAAAATTAAAATAATTTTTTTTGTTAAAGCCCTTACAGGTTGGGCTAGTCCCCCAACTGATTGAGGGCCGACTGCGAGCGGCTAAGCCCCACCGACAACATGGACCCGCCGGTGGTAGGGCCGCCGGGGCCGACAACCCTGTCAGGTTGTATGCTTGGAATGGACTACCAGTCCTTGTGGTACAACCAGGGGTCGTGGGGGTGGTCTATGGACCCCCCCACGGACCCCCATATTTTTTTATTTTTATTTTTAAAATTACTTTTTCACACGCAATTTTATTTTATTTTTTACTTTTTATTTTATTTTCTTTCTTTTTTAATTTTTTTTTACAGGTAGATCAAACCAATTCCACATAACCCAAAGGAGATAATGATGTATACAATCTTATAGATTTACCATAATCCAAAGATCAATAGACAATCAACAAGATAACACAAGATATACCCTGGGAAAACCCTTATTGAGGGAAAAAACCCAGCCTCCAAAAGCATCCATACTCATTATATTATTCAACAATAAGAATTTACAATACACTCATAGAGTCTCCATGAACACCTTTGAAAAATCAATCTTCTCTACTGCAACCTCCATGTATCCAAGATAATGATGCATACAATCTTACAGATTTACCATAATGCAAAGATCAATAGACAATCAACAAGATAACACAAGATATACCCTGGGAAAACCCTCATTGAGGGAAAAAGCCCAGCCTCCAAAAGCATCCCTACTCAATGTATTATTCAGCAATAAGAATTTACAATACACTCACAGAGTCTCCATGAACACTTCTAAAATATCAAGCTTCTCTACTGCAACCTCCATGTACCCAAGAATGAATCTACACACCCCATGTCATGCTTTACAATGTGCACTCACAAGAGAAAACTCAATACAATGATAGCCTCTCACACAACATGTAAAATAAGAGCCAACTCTAACCACTAACCTTGTGCTTCCTTTTATAGACTCAAGCTAACACGAATACAACTTGTGGTATTGTATAAAAACAATGTGACTCAAAACCATGAGCACAAAACCATTGACCCCAATATTTATTATTTTACACAAATAATAAATATTTGTCTTATGTCTTCCAATGTTAAATACAAATTTTACAAGTGATAACAAATAAATATTTAATGTGGCTAAACACATCACTTAAGATGCACCGCAAAAGAATATTTATTTTACATAATTAAATTAATTAATGTTATGCAAGGTGAACAACACCTTTTTCCCAACATTCTCCCACTTGTTGTATACATTGCATAAGGGTCAATCAATGAAATACATCATCATAGACAAACATGAACATCTCTTAATCATCAAGCTCCTCTACTGCAACCTCCATGTATCCAAGCATGAATCCACACATCCCATGCCATGCTTTACAATGTGCACTCTTAAGAAAAAACTCAATACAATGATAGCCTCTCACACAACTTGTAAAATAAGAGCCAACCCTAACTGCTAACCATGTGCTTGCTTTTATAGACTCAAGCTCACACAAATACAACTTGTGGTATTGGATAAAAATGATGTGACTCAAAACCATGAGCACAAAACCATTGACCCCAACATTTATTATTTTACACAAATAATAATATTTGCCTTTTGTCTCCCAATATTAAATACAACTTTTACAAGTGATTACCAAATAAATATTTAAGGTGGCTAAACACATCACTTAAGATGCACCACAAAAGAATATTTATTTTACATAATTAAATTAATTAATGTTATGTAAGGTGAACAACACCTTTTTCCCAACAATATTCAATCTTCAATATAACATAAGTACTCCCAATAGCCATAACAAGAGAATCCCACGAATCAAGCAAAGAACAAATCAATATCTAACATTTCTCCTCCTCATCCATTTTGACACCAACTAATACCAATTAAGCCACCGACATATTGAATGCTTCCAGGTGGTCTCTAATTTGTCCACCCTCTTCCATTCTCAAGGAATACAATTTCTTCCTCAAGAAAATCTTGTTCACTAAAGATTTGGCTTGATACATCTCACCAAGCTTCTTCCATAGTTTCTGTGTAGAGGTCTCTTCATGGACATTGATTAAAATAGAGTCTGCCAAACACGATCTGATTAGACCCTTGGCTTTATGGTCCATAACATCATATTGAGCATCCAAAGTAGGATCTGCAAGCCTTGAAATCTTCTCATCAACATCATCCCAAAAAGATCTTGATCTATCAACAGATCCTACATCTTCAGCTTTCACTATTCAAAATTATTTCTAGAAAATTTATCCAACTCTATTCTCCCAGATGAACTTGCCATCTGAAAATTCCTGCAACAAGATCACAAAATGTCTTCTGTACAAACTCTCACTCAAATTTGGATTAGTTCAAAAAACCCAACAACCCACAACTGAAACTAAAGGTGATCAAGCTCTGATACCACTTGTAAGGAAGCTAAGGTAGTAGAACAACTTAATACACTAATCTTGAGAGGAGGATAATGCAAAACTTTACATATCTTTAACAGTTACAGAAACTTAAATCAAAATAAACATAAATATCATGCATACCACAACATAGTGATTTACGAGGGGAAAACCCATTCGGGAGAAAAACCCCACACTCTAAAAGCTGCCCAATATATTATTCAAAAATCACAATGATTACAATATACTTGTAGAGAAAGCTTCTCACATGAGTATCACCACTAGAGATCAAGAGAAAACACAAATGCTATCAGATTCTCAGAATACATCACGATACTATAACCATAATACAATGCCCTCATAAAATAGGGTTACCTTCTAGGGAAAGACAAGCCAACAAAATATCTACCATCAGATCTAAAACCTAATAATGAATGGTCCAAATTTACAATATATCATTAATTTAATTTATGTTGGTCATTTAACAGTTTTTCTTAACAAAAAATGTTAAAACACATCCCACTCCACCCCATGCTCCCATTGTATATACACCTATCGGTATAACTAGGAAATATCTATAAATATATATATATATATATATATATATATATATATATATATATATATATATATATATATATATATATATATATATATATATATATCCTATCAACAATAAACCGTATATAATTGCACGGTTGAGACACATTTTCCCAACAAATCTTCTACTTGTCGAACACCTTGCAAGAGCAATGGGAGGGATTGAACATTGTCTCTTAATTGCTAGGGGCCAAAAGGCCCGTAGTCTTTGAATACCATCTAAACTTTTCTGTGCTCACAGGCTTAGTTAAATAATCAACAACATTCATCAAAGTTTCTACCTTTACCAGCTTCACCCTACCATCTTCGACCATATCTCTAGCAAAATGATAATGTAAATCAATGTGCTTGGTCTTGGCATGAAATGTCGAGTTCTTAGCTAGACAGATCACAATCTGACTGTTGTAATAAATTGTCACTGCACCTTGTTTTATTCCAATATCTGAACACAGTCTCTTAAGCCAAATGGCTTCTTTGCAAGCATGAGTAGCTGCCATATACTCAGCTTTAGTAGTGGAAAAAGCAACCATAGCCCGTTGCTTACTCATCCAACTAATTGCATCACCGAATAAAGTAAACACATAAGAATTGGTGGATCGTCTACTATCAATATCACCTTCCTAGTCTGAATCCACACAACCATGAATATCAAGGGAAATATCGTCTTGAGTCAAATTATTATGATAACACAAGGAATACTCTGAGGTACCATGTAAATATATGAAGACTCTTTTAACTGTATCCCAATGAACTCTACCAAGATTAGACATATATTTGGAAATAACTCTCACTACTTGGGCAATGTCTAGTCTAGTACAAACCATATCATACATCAAACTTCCAACTATACTCTGGTAAGGCACTCTACTCATCTCTTCCATCTCTAATGGAGATGTTGGACAATCTGAAATAGATAACTTTGTTCCAACTAAAAAGGGAACACACAATGGTCTATAGTCCTGCATGTTAAACCTTTGTAAAATTGAATTGACATACTTACTTTGGCCAATCCATAACATTTTGTTCACTCTATCTCTTCTAATTTCCATCCCAAGAATCTGTCTAGCTGCACCAAGGTCTTTCATTTCAAATTTAGTAGCAATTTGAGATTTCAATTCTGAAATCATACCTTTCCCTTTACCAATAAATAACATATCATCAACATATAATACAATAAATAGGAAATGATCACCATTGGTTTTATAATATACACAATAATCTGATTTAGAACACTCAAATCCGAAACTCAACACATATGTATCAAATTTCTGGTACCACATCCTAGGACTTTATTTTAGGCCATACAAATATTTCTTCAATTTGCAAACCAAATTACCTTTACTTTTCACCACGTAGTGCTCTGACCGTGTCATATAAATATCCTCCTCTAAGTCACCATGAAGGAACACAGTTTTCACATCAATTTGCTCAACCTCTAAATCATAAGCAACAATAATAGAAAGCAAAAATCTAATGGGTGTCATTTTTGCAACAAGAGAAAATATCTCACCATAATCAACACCCTCAACTTGAGAGTAACCTTTCGCAACCAACCTTGCTTTTGTACTTCTTAATACCTCCATCTGAACCAATCTTTTTCTTGAACACCCATTTGCAACCAACAGGTTTTCATCCTTTAGGCAATGGTACACGATCCCATTTATCATTCTTTTTCAAAGATGTCATTTCTTCATCCATAGCAATCTTCTAGGATTCTGCATCATTCATACATAAGGCCTCTTTTATGGATTTGGGTTCATCCATGTTAGTATTCGAAGCAAAATACATCTCCAATCATCAGGTGAATACCTTTTAGGTGGTTGTCTATGCCTTGTAGACCTACAAACGAGTTGAGTTGGAGGTTCTTCCTCCTCTTCTAAAGATTCAGAGCTAGATTGGCTCTCCTCAACTTCTTGTCTATCCGTGGGCCTCGATTCAACTTTCACAGGTGTAGAAGGAAATTGAATCACATCTTCCTGTTTACTTTGTTATGGCTGCAATGTAACAGAAGAAGACTTAGTTTGTCTAAAAATAACACTTCTACTATATATTACCTTATGTGCAATAGGATCCCAAAGCTTGTATCCTTTCACACCATAAATGTATCCGATGAAGATACATTTCACAGCCTTGTTCTCTAACTTTGTTCGCTTCTCCTTGGGCATATGTGCATATGCCTCACAACCAAAAGCTCTAAGATGTCTTAATGAAGGCTTGTGACCAGACCATGCGTCTAAAGGCGTCTTATCAACAAGAGATGATGTAGGAGACCTATTAATCAGGTAACAGGCAATTGCAACAGCTTTAGCCCAAAACCTTTGTTCTAGACTAGCACCACTCAACATACTCCTATCCTTATACATCAATGTCATCTTCATTCTTTCTATAACTCCATTCTATTGTGGAGAATACGGAGTTGTATTTTGTCTATGAATACCACAATCTTTAGAAAATCTATCAAAATCATTAGAGCAAAATTCACTGCCATTATCAATCCTCAAACATTTTATTTTCTTTCTAGTCTACAACTTAACCATTGCGTTAAATTCTTTAAATTGACTGAAAACTTTAGATTTACTCTTTAGAAATTATACCCATGTCCTTCTACTATAGTCATCAATAAATGAAACATAATATGTGGATTTTCTAATTGCAGGAACATCTACAGGACCAAACACATCAGAATGAATAAGATCCAATACACCACAAGATTTATGAGAACTTGAGTAAAACTAAATGTGGTTTTGTTTTCCATAAATGCAGTGCTCATAGAAATCAAACTCAAGATTACAATCAGATAACCCTTCAACAAGGTTTTTATTTTTGAAGGTTCTTAGACTCTTTTCTCCAATGAGTCCAGGTCTCTGGTGCCATAATATGGTTTTCTCTACAGGTAACTTTGATTTGGAAGAAAAAGCACCCTTGGGTACCCAAAAGCCATGACCATTTGCTGAAGATGAAACTCTGACCTCTTCCATAGACTTGCTTTTCACAGAAGTACTATTGCACTCAATAGTGCATACATCATGCTTGTATAATGTGCCATATCTATCACCTCTAGCAATCACCATAGCACCTCTAGCCATCTTGCATCCTTCATCAGAAAATACTACCTGCACACGTGCATCTATTAGTTTTCTCATAGATAACAAGTTTTGTGCTAATCTAGGGATATGCAACATATCATTAATCATTTTTATTCTGCCATCAGGAAACCTGATTCTAACTTTACCATGACCAACAATATTTAAATAAGAATCATCACCCAAGTACACCTTACCTCCATCAAATTCTTCATATTCATAAAACCAATCTCTATTAAATGTCATATGGAAGGATGCACTTGAGTCAATTAACCATGCACCATTACCTGCATGAGTTTCCAAAGCTGCAATGAATGCATCACCATCTTCCTTCTCAGATTTAGACTCAGAATCATATCTCTTCTTTTTCTTCTTCTTTTCCTCTTTGCATTCCTTACGAATATGTCCAGGCTTACCACAGTTCTAGCAAATAACTTTGGACTTTCCAAGAGATTTGGATCTCCCCTTGGACTTGAATTTATCTCGCTTCTCATTCTTCTTGCCTTTTTCCTTAGGTCTTCCATAAACATTTAGGGCCTCCTTGGCACTGATGGATACCTTCCTCCTCATCTCTTCAGAACTCAAAGAACCCACCACATATTCAATCTTCAATATAACAGAAGTACTCCCAATAGCCATAACAAGAGAATCCCACGAATCAGGCAAAGAACAAATCAATATCTGACATTTCTCCTCCTCATCCAATTTGACACCAACTAATACCAATTGATCCACCAACATATTGAATTCTTCCAAGTGGTCTATAATTCATCCACCCTCTTCCATTCTCAAGGAATGCAATTTTCTTCTCAAGAAAATATTGTTCACTAAAGATTTGGCTTGATACATCTCACCAAGCTTCTTCTATAGTTTCTGTGCAGAGGTCTCTTCATGGACATCGATTAAAACAGAGTCTGCCAAACACAATCTGATTAGACCCTTGGTTTTACGGTCCATAACATCATATTGAGCAGCCAAAGTAGGATCTACAAGCCTTGAAACCTTCTCAATAGCATCCCACAAATCTTGATCTATCAATAGATCCTCCATCTTCAGCTTCCACATTTCAAAATTATTTCTAGAAAATTTATCCACCTCTATTCTCCCTGATGAACTTGCCATCTCAAAATTCCTGCAACAAGATCACAAAGTGTCTTCTACACAAGCTCTAACTCAAATCTAAATTAGTTCAAAAAACCCAACAACCCACAACTGAAACCAAAGGTGATCAGGATCTGATACCACTTGTAAGGAAGCTAAGGTAGCGGAACAAATTCCTACACTAATCTTGAGAGGAAGATAATGTAAAACTTTACAGATCTTTAATAGTTACAATAAACATAAATATCATGCATACCACAACACAATGATTTATGTGGGGAAAACCCTTTTGGGAGAAAAACCCCACACTCCAAATGCCACCCAATATATTATTCAGAAATCACAAAGATTACAATATACTTGTAGAGAAAGCTTCTCAGAGGAGTATCACCACCAAAGATCTAGAGACAACACGACTGCTATTAGACTCTCAGAATACATCACGAGACCACAGTCGTAATATAACACCCTCATAAAATAGGGTTATCTTATAGGGCAAGACAAGCCAACAAAATATCTACCATCAAATCTAAAACTTAATAATGAATGGTCCAAATTTAAAATATATCATTAATTTAATGTATATCAGCCATTTAACAGTTTTTGTTAACAAAAAAAATGTTAACGCGCATCCCACTCCACCCCATGCTCCCATTGTATATTACACCTATCGGTGTAGCTAGGAAATATATATATATATATCCTATCAACAATAAACCTTAAATAATTGCAAGGTTGAGACACATTTTCCCAACGTTTTTGGGCCTCCTGAGTACGATGGTAGGGTCAGATTTGACCCAAAATGCTCTGAAAGAGTAGGTACCTACTGGATCTAGCATGCACCTCCCAACTTCAAAGCCTCATAGATTTGGCCTTTGATGTCCGATCTGGTCAAAACAAAAGGTGATTTTCACTATCTTGAACCCCCTGAAAATAATGGCGTGCTTAGGTTTACAATAGAATGATCCAAAATGGACCTACAATATAAATCCAAGAGAAGAAAACCCTCTCAAATATGGTATCTCTCTCAAATTTTTATGATTCTCCAGGTCATCATGTGATGCAAGAGAAGAGCATACTCAAATTTTTAAGATCCACCACGATTTGCACCCAAGATCTCTCAATAGACTAACCAAATGTAATCTACAATCCATGTAAGAATTTTTTATGGAGATAGCCACCCAAGATCTAGAGGCCTAATGGAAAGCACGAAGAAATGAGAAGATCAATATGACAAGAATAAATTGTATTCCTATCAAAGAATGCAAATACAACAATGTACCAAATTACTCTCCCATTACAATATGCTATGGTATACCTTTCTTATAAAGGCGAGGTTGAGAGATAAGATGTTGTAGTCATGTGACAAGTGTCTTAATCCTATGACATGAGACAACTAGAGGATAAGACAACGTTCAACAACTAGAGACAACTATCAACATGTAGAAACAACTAGAAATAACTAGAATGCTTCCTAAGTCAACTGAACATGTGAATATTATTTAACTAATAAATAGTTAAATAATATGAATTATTCACACAACAAGGCAAAATAGCTAGGAAATATCAAACTAGATATGAAATACCCCTATTCACACTAACAGGTTCTAACTTGATTACTTTTCCTCTAGTTTATCTATTGGATTCCAACAAACCACTACCTAGAGGATATAAGCAACATGCCTTTTGCAACCTTCGTAGAGTCAAAGGCCATAACACACAATCATGTGTGACTCTAAAACATGAGGTACAAGATATTATAGACAAAAATATGATTCATGTGGAAGGTGTCAACAACAATGGAAATCCTTTAGTCACATTTGTTAATAGATGATTAGGCATTTACACCAATCATTTTTTGGATCAAACACATAATGTTGAAGCATGTGATAATGTTATTATGGATGATATGCATGTTGAGTATAATGATACTTCACACACACATACTTTTATGGGAGATATTGGAATAAACACTAACAACACAAATTCTTCACCCAAGACATTAATGGAAGAAAACTAAACGAATAATTTTTTCACGTTGCAAGTGCAATATTTACATAATGCATTACACACTCACATGTGCCAAGTGTCATGAAAAAGCACAGTGATACACAAAACATCTATCACTAATGCACTAATCATGGTGGCACAAGTAGAATACTTCACTAATAATGTGACAACATCACTATAATGGCCATACAAAGGATGGAGCTTCCTCCACACTAGTCCACGATCTCGTTCTCCCACAAGCACAAGGAATAGAATGAGAGTGACTACAACTTCATTACACATCCCTAGATGACACAAATCAACATCCAATAACCTACAAATAAATACACAAGAGGTAGGTCAATTGGGAGATACAAGACCTCAACCAATCAAATAGCTGACTAATCGATTTCACACTAAAGCATGCATTCCAACATGAAGGAGAGGATAACTTGCAAAATATGACATATCTCTCCAAAGTGACAAGATAGGAAGGAAAATTAGACCAATGGGAACAATTCTCCTTTAAGAATTTTTTGAAAAAGTGTGGGAAATGCTCTTTATCCAAAGGATCTAGACTATAGCAAGCATCAAGACACTAGCATAGTTTCTGGAATTTAGCATGCCATCATGACTTTAACACACCTTGAGGACACCAGTCCTCTAGTTGTATTGTAGTCCTGCGCTTGTATCTTGGATAAGAACTTTTTGGGATTAACTTCCTAGGTTAAAAACACAAACCATCCAAAGAGTGTTGTAGCATATAAATCCATTATCCAACAAAGAATGAACATGAAAATGCACCCACTTATTCTAGGCTAGTTGTCCTAATGCTAGGCATGTGACTCCCAACACGAAAAGTTTCATAACTCACTAGAATCGAAAAGAGAACATAAATTCCTGATTCTAAACATAGTCATAGCATGTACAAACTTCACATCATAACATCATATCAAGGAAAGTAAACTACATCTACATGACATATCAAGATGAATATATCATAAGATTCTATTTCAAAATGTAATTTTTAAACATAGCATATGACAGTATCTGAAAGAATGCAAAATGAAACCTCCATCCCAAATGTGGATCATTTACGATGGACTATAAAGTTCAATTATGACTCCAATATAAATTGAGCCAATGAGTGAGAAAGGTCCTTATTTACACACTTCTCAAAGATGTTACGGTGAAGGTCTACCATATCATGACTACGTAATGAACTATGCATGCTCTTCCAAACATATCCATAAATCTAGATAGTCGCAATGATGGTCAACACCACCCAACCATGTGGAACCCTTAAGTGTACCCCTCTCTATCGAGAGATGGTGGATTGGACAAACATACACACACATGTAATACAATATGGGGAATGTTATAATAATCATGGCATCACAACATACCAAGAAACATACACATTACAATCAAGTACATAATGACACATAAGGGTTATGGCCTCGAACCAATAACATACAAGAGGACAATAACCACCACTAGTATAAAGCAATATGTTGATGTATTGTCCATACTCATGCAAATAAATCACAAGGACATATCAGGTGCTAATGACCTGATGAGCAATAGGAAAGAAACTACTATGCATTAGACATAGAGTGTCATCATTATCTTGCATGATTCTATATAGGCCTTTAGTGCAAGTAATGACATTAGTACTATCTTACATGATTCCATATAGGCGTCCAATGCAAATGATGTCCATAGTACTAGCTTCCATGATTCCACATAGGCCTTCAGTGCAAGTCATGTTTATAGTGCTCTCTTGAATAATTCTATATAGGTTTTTAGTGCAAAGATGCTTTAGTACTATCTTACATGATTATATATAAACCTATAATATAAGCAATGTTTAAAGTTATTGATTAAGTACATTTTAGTGTTTGATACCCCATTCATTTTATTTCACTATGTTACCCCATACAACACTTCACATGGGTCATCCCCATTTCCAAATATAATGTATGGGTCCAGTCTACTCCTAGCTCTAGTATCCAATCCTAAGTCCAAAAGTCAAACTTGGCCTAAAAAGTCAAGGTACAAAAAATGAAATCAAAACACATAACACTTGTAGCCAAAAGGTTGGAAAACACATCCAACATGAGACCTCTTGTCTCACAAAATATAAACAATTCATATGTGCTATATTTTTCAAATTTCATAAATTAATGTTGCGATCACCAAACACTATTCACTCCACCATTGATGAAATCTTGAAATTTTTCAAAACATGAAAACTCAAAATTTCTAAAATCTAAATATACCCTTATGACCCTAAGATGCACAACATTCCACCTTTCACATTGGAGACATTTTTCTAGCATAATGACACTAAAATGAGTTTTCCAAAATTTTAAATGCATAAATTAAAATAATCTATTTTAAGATTTAAATTCAATTGTAACCTATAGACTAGAACATAATATGCAACCACTTAGTATGGGCATGGTTGAAAGTATAATTCAACAAGAGCAATCATTAATAATTGAAGGAATACCTTGATGTTTCAATGCAATTTTACACACAATTTTGGAGAGATCTCCTTTGCTTCCACACACACAATAGACAAGCTTTCCAAGATCTTCCTTCTTCACAAGTGTGGCAATCCACCAAGAAAGAAAAATCCACTCTCAAAACAAGCATCCATCAAGCAAGGATGGAGAGAGATTTTTTTCCCAAAGAGGAATGAATAAAACTAAACCTCTTCATTTTCCTTTTCATTCCCCAAATCCTAAAAATCCCCTTTTTCCATTTCCCAACAATAAGCCAATTAAAAAGTGGTTATTTTTAATTAGATATTTACCTTAGGAACATTGCTAACATTAATAATTAAATTCAAATTGGCAAATCTCTTTTCAAATGACTAACACATTTAACTTAACAAATTTGAACAATGCCTATAACCCAAACAATGTTTTAATTCAATGTCATTTTTTAATATCCTCAATATTAAAATGCATAAGGTCATTCTACTAAGGAAAATTAATTAACTAACTCCACATTATAAGATGTAAAGGACAAGCATTGCATTAACCAATAAAATGCAAACAAAAACCAAGAGTTAAATAAATACGCATAAAGAGAACACACACTTTGTGGGTTTGTTCACAACACATGGATCCAAAATTAATACCAATTTAGATCATAGTTTCATAGGTATACATAAGATACATCTCACAACTCAAATAAAGTGAGACGGGGAGATTTACATAATATATTTAACCAAATCAACCATCTCCAATTAACCATCATTGAGGTAAGACATGTGCTTGTACACTCAATACAACATTAGGCACACCTACTCCATACAAGATAGCTAAAGCACAATATATACATCCAACGTGATATAATATAAATGAAATAATATCAATAAATTGCATTAACTAAAAATCATCCTAAAGCCACATGATCCAAATAACACAAATGCATAAATTGATAATCACCATAAACATAATGTCAAACTAGGTAACATAATCAAATTTCATAACATAGTGAAAAATGTGAAGTTAGAACATTGCAATAGTCCAACCACATATAGTCACAATGTATGCATCCCATAATACATAGTTAGACATGATGGCAATACAAAACATCATCGATAAGTACAATATCAAAAATAAACTAGAAAAATAGTCATACAAGGCACACACGCTTGAGGAATTACACTTCACACGCACATGCTTTTGTGGGATATATTAGAACAAACACTACATCCTCTTCTTCTCTGCTAATTCCTTTGATTACGTTTTCTAATAAGAAGATACCACAAAAGAACCACTATGGGCCATTGTATATCTTAGGATAAATATATGATCAAGTTGTTGGGGATATTCTTATTGATGAAACAAACTAATACAATATATACACCAAGGAAATCCTTGCTCATTATCATATAAATCCAAATCCTTATGATCATTTGGGAGTCTCTCTCAAGATGATAAATGAATTATTGGTAAATACTTAAGGTTATACAATCTTATTTTTGATGGCTTTAGTTGTCCGCACCTAGGAGTGTCTCTTCATTTTAGACAACCATCAAAGTAATGGGAGATCCTATGACTCTGGGACTCTTTTGCAAATCATAGGATAACCTACGAGATTTTAGAATTTGGATCTTCTTAATATTCTCATTAATTCTTTCGAAAGTCTGGGGAGGAAAGAGAACAGAGAAACTTAAAATAAATAAAAAAAAACTAATCTAAGGTGATGCACCAGAAAATAGTACTCCACTTGATGCGAGAACATTACAAGGATTTCCTATTTTAACTCATAACATTAACTTGTGGCTTCCAAGAGCACAAAGGAATAATTTCAAACCACTTACTAGCATAATTCATTGAAACTAAAATCAGAGGCACATCAACAACTAGAACTCAAAAGAAAACTTAATAGACGTAGAATAAGCACAGGGTGCCACTTTTCTTCATTGATGAATCAAGAACATATTACAAGAGGCATAGTTACAAAGTATTTGATTATCTCTAAAAAGCATCCACAAAGGCTTGAAAGCCTATTAACTCTACTTTCAAAGTCCTAGAATTGGCTCAATGAATAAACATTGCCCAACACCTATTACAATGGTTCATGGCCCTATATATAGCAGTCTAATTGCCTTAAAATGTTACAATAGGCCTAAAACATCTACCACAACTACTTCTGGTGCCATAAGATTAAATCACCCCGACTCTATGGTCCTCTTCTGTTGAATCTTGATGGCACCAAACTGAAGTATTGAAGTCTCACCTAAACTTCTGGAGACCCAACCATCGCCTTTGATATTTATCCAGGCCATTAAGTCCTGAGTTAAGGCCAGTTGATGCTTTTGTGTCTTCTTTTCCAGTGTTGGGGCTTGGTGGCTCATCTCTATATGTTGGCAGCATATCAACTTCTTTATCTGTATTGAAAGGTCCTTCATAATTTCCCTACCATCGGATCCCCTATGCTCATGATCGACGGCTCCACAACATCTTTGGGCTATTTGAAACTTCTTAGGTCTCTTTGCCATGTGACAACATGGTGCTTCATTTGGGGTGTGTTGAAATGTTTTATCATGGAGAAGCGTGGACATGATAAGTGGCAACAATGGAGGCTCTCTTCTTTATTTCCTTCTTAGACTCCCCTTTACTAGACCTGGGCCCACCTTTGGGAAAAAATTCTGACACTTGGAGGCCTAGCGCAGATGGAAAATGTTGTCAAACTTGTTGAGGCTTGGCCCTGTGCAAGAAGGCTCCATGTGTTTCCTTCCCGTGGGCTCCTTTCTTTGAAGGTGTTGAGCCGATCACAATTTGATTTCAAACCTGATAAGGGCCAAATTGCTCCCACCTATTTCTGATCCAAAAATTGGTGTCGTGTATAGCAGATTGACACTGATCTGCCTTAACTCAACAAAATGTAGAGCCAAAATGCTCTACAGTTCTTGGCAACTTTCAAGGAAGTGCTCTCACACGCGTTGAATCCCAAACTTCAAAATAGAAACAAAATTTTCAAAAATGAGGAGAGAAAAACAACCTTAGAGAGCCTCGAGGGAAGTCTACAAAAATGCCCATTCATCCTTCGAAGGTTGGCCTTTCTTTCTTAGTGCCTCAAAATCTTTGCTCAACTCAATTATCTCCTTATGGGAGATAGTTTTTAGTTTCTCTATAACATCTTTCAACCCATGCTCCAACTGAGCCGGTGGTTGAAGAACTGTCTCAACTTCAATGATGCTTAGTGTCTGTACCCAACCCTAAAAAGATGCCTGGTCTCCTTTTTTACTTGCAAGCACCACCTTGTATTCTTCTCCATCCAATACATCCCCATTATCTTGGAATGGAGAGGGAAGTCCTAATTAGACTAATGAATAAATATACCCTCTCATCTCTTTCACGACTCGCTCTAAAACCTCGAGTTAAGTTTTGTATTTTAGGGCAGCCTTGTTCCTGCTTTTGACCCTATTCACCTTGGCTATAGCAGTGTACTGATCATTGACCCCAACAGACAAAAGAGCTTCTTCTCGCATGCTATATAACTTGTCCAAAATGACTTGAGCCTAAGACATTCTAGGTGTGAGGACTTGAAGGGTCTGGTCCACATCTGTTTTCACCTGGATCACAAGATTTTGAGCCATTGATATCAATTTAAGTGCTCCTTTGAGTTCATCTACACTTTCAGTGATCCTGGTCCAAAATGATGCGTATAGGTCCTTAATCAATTAAATCATTTGTGGTGCATTATCCATATGTTGCATTTCTACCTTGACCTATTATAGTTGTGACTTTGTTGTTGAAAGCTGAGCCTTTAAAAATTGATTCGAGGCCCCTAATTCAAAGGAAGTGCTATGGAGTTATGCCAACTCCTCTGTCTTATTCTTCTCTAACTTCTTAGCCTTATCTAATATTTGTTTGTAGCCATCTAATGTCACCTTGACCTTGGTGATCTTTGTTTGTAGTGTTGTGACTGTAGTGCTGTATAGGCTTCCTTGGTGATAATTACCTATTTTTCTTAGGTCAACCTATTGATCTCCTGGTCCTTAGCCTTCACTTCCTATCTGAGCTAGATTAAGGTATCCTTGAATAGGGCAAGCTTTGTTTGTTTATTCTCTAGTTGGTGGCTAGTTTTAAGGAAATATGTTGTAACAGATTTCTAATTTTCCTTCATCAACTCTACTCGATCTTGTGGGTGAGCCTTGGAGAGGTTCATAGCGACTGCCTGAATGTATTAGTCTTTGGTGTGCATCTATTTTTATGGATTTTTAACCATGGGTGTCATGTGGGCAATCATTAATGATTGTTTCACGGGGTCACATAAAGACCTCATGTGGCGCTAAGCCGTAGATTTGCCCTCCTTCTGCTTTCTCGCCGTGAGCTTAGCCTTGCGCTCTTGTTGTGCGCTTTGCATTTGATGGTGATTAGTGCATGAGGATTGTATCATTCCTTCAGTGAATGGGACTCCTTGTGCAATTCCATAGGGGATGTTGATTTGTTGCTGCTGAGGAATCATGTCCACCCCCTAAGGTAACAGGGTAGACATTGTGAGCATGGATGGAGAGAATAATGGAAGGCTGAGAATGAGAGGCATGGATGGGGATGTGGTAAATGGAGGGGAAAAAGGAATTTGTGGCATCTTGAAAAGCTAGTTGAAAGGTAATGTGATAGGGGGTGGAAGGGGTAGACATAGGAGTTGAGCCAACAAGTGCCAGAGTGTGGTCACAACTATAGTGGGGGTATTCTAAGTAGTAGTAGGAAGAGGGGGAGAAGTACTGACCTGCACGGTAGTGGGGATCAGTGGTTTTGTCCATGGCCTCGTTGTTGGGGGGCTTATTCTTCTTCATTGGAATCCTTTTGCATTCGAGCCCTCCTTCTCTTCCCTTCTAATTATCTCTATGGGGAATCCTTTTGTTCCATGGGTCCTTTTCCCTTCTTACTCAATTCTTGATACATTTTTTATGTGACTTGAAGGGCCTACATGAGTTTCGCCCTAGGGTCCCTAATTTTTGTAGTTGAATGGACTGAATGGGCGGGTGTTTGAGAGATCTATCCTTCCACCTGATGTAGTGGAAGTGGCCACACCTTGTTGCTTATTTTAAGAGGAGGCTCAAAAACACCTCCAAGGAGTCACTACTTGCCTCAGACTCGTAAGATGCTTTAATCTCACCCTCTTCTATAGATCTTATGGTTGTTCCTCCTTGATCAATGTTACTCATGTCATTTGAGGATGTAGGCAAGTCATGTAATCCATCCCACAGATCCTCACACATATGGTCAATCTCCAAGGCCCCAAATGGCTTTTCAAGCTCTACAATTTCCTATCTATATTTCCAATAGGCCTTGATCTTTTCTTCGCTCCACTCCTTTTTGAAGACCTGCCTAAGACCATGGGTCATTATCTTGTAGGGGTCATAAATGTGTTCTACTTTGTAGAAGGTGTCATATGTATGGCGTGGCTTGGTGAGCAACTCATGCAACTCAACATAGATGTCTGGAGAATCTACCCAAGGGGACTTCCTGGCTTCAATCATTGGCCAGCTCTCATGAACAAATGTGTCTATAGTCTTCAGTTTTGTGAGCTAGGCTGCCATGAATCCTTCAGGATCATAGGATCATTTGTCATCTATGACATCAATTCTGAGGTCCACCAGTTTCATTATCACTAGATATTCCACGCCTCTTTTATTCACCCTTATCCCTCCTTTGGAGAAGGGGAGGTCATAGAATGCTTTCTTTTTATTCTCAGCTTTGTATGAGACATTGAGGACATCCACCTGACAAATGAGCTTGAGAGCCAAGATTCATTATGTGATGATCCTAGGTAATCTGAAGACCTCCTTAAAGCCATGCACTCGGACCATTGTATGGTGAATGCCAAAGAACCAATCATATGGAACCTGACAGTTGGTCATTATACCCAGTTGTATTTATCTCAACCACAAAAGGTTATCCTCCTGATTTAGGTCAGCAAGCACGAGCGCGAGGAAGCATTCAATGAACTCATGGAAGTCAGAGGTATCTAATAGAATATTAGTCCATGCAGACACTAGGATGACCTTCTAGGGTTCTACTGAGTTGTCTCATGTGGTGAGTTGCATTTATGACCAAAAGAAATGAGGGTTTTGAAATAAGATCAAATAGAGGAGAAAGGCAGAATACTTGAAAACTCATTGATTTTGAAAGTTGGAAAGTTGGAAATTGAGTTTGTTGGTGATGGACTTTGAAAAATCAAGCTTAACAGATTGGCGTTTTGAGATTATCTTTAGCTTGAAGAGGGCTCCAAGCTGGTATTCATGGATGCTATGATCATCATCGAGGATGAAGAGTAATGCCATTATTAAACAAACATCTTGCATAAGTAGAGGCAAGGTTATGGGGATAGGTGGCATGATTGTATTATTTTCATCAAGGTGGGGTTCTTTATTCAAAAAGATTAGTTGGTTGTCTCTGGTATCCCATATATTTTGTAACTTGGTGAAGCTACAGAAGAGGGTTGTGGGATCATGATCAATCTTCAACATCTCCCTTATGGTGGAGGCAGAGACCTCAATTTGCAACCTCTTCCCCTAAATCATCCCAATAATGGAGTCGTAGCATCTAGAACAAGCTTCGACTATTTCAAAGTAGGGTTGGATTGTCAGAACCATGTATTGGGCTAAGGTCAACCTCCAGACCCTAATTCTAAATGTTTCTTCTTGACAAACCCTTACCTTTTAGCACATTCAGGCATGAATTCCTTCTCTGAGGGACTTATAAATCTTGGAGAGTGTTGTGTCATAGACATTGTCTGCCAGGTTAAAGACAAGAGAGGAATCTTTGTGAGTTTCTTTTTCTAATTGCTTCACCCAGGGAAGCATCTATTTTAGCTGCATTGGTGCATCTTCATAGGCCTTGATTGCTAATAACATCTATGGAGGGTTTCGATTTCTTGGTGAATTCCTCCTTCTCCTTGGGGTCTCACTACTGGTTGCTTCTTTTGACAAATCTATTGCCATGGTATTATGCTTCAAGTTCTTTTCTTAGGTATTTTAGAAACAAATGAGAAATCTACTGCATAGGGAGAACTGAAGCTTAGAAACACAAAGGTAACAAATCTCTAATGGGTTTTCAAAATAATTTTTTTTAATGAGCTTTGCTCTACATTTATAGAGGATGAGACCCGTGAGGATGGAATTAATTGCCTTGTCAGACACATTTATGTCACATCCTTCAGGTGCCACTCTACACACTTGAAAATGTCATTCCATTCATGGAAATGTCTTGTCTCCTTCATTCAATTGATTCTAGAATGATGGCTACAACCGCAGTGAGTTTGATGCATTAATATCTAATCTATGGGTAGTTATGCCATCTTTTCTTGAGATTTCCTTGGGTATGTGCCATTTAGGGATGTTGACACTTGGCATTTTTATGAGACTTAATTTTTAAATACAAAATTACATCCAACGGTTGTGAACCCAACATGTGTTAGGATTAAGGTGCCATCAACCTTGTAAATCCTATGTATTTAATTACTCCTAATATTGTTTATAAATAATTTATAAGGGATGAAGTATTCACCAAGTAGCGATCTTGTTTCAGCCACATTTTAGATCCTTGTACCCAATCGGGGGGCGGGGGGGGGGTTGTGTGGGGCTTCCCCTGGTGGGGATTTTGGGGCAGTGCCCTTAAATAGAATTTTTTAGAAAATTACCTTGTAAATCATTGTAATTTTGTAGTCAATCTGAACTGTTCATCAATTATATCACATATCTGATGGTAGAAGTTATGTTAAGGTTTTTTTCCCTAAAGGCGACACTCTTTTAAAAGGATATTATATTATAGCTATGGATGAGTATTACATGTGTTACTGGATTGAAGACTAGAGAGGAGATTGATAGTTTTGTATTGTAAACTCTATTTGAAGTCAATACAGACTGGTACATCTCTTCTTGTGTGGAGTTTTTTCCCTGAAAAAGTTTCTCCACATAAACACTATGTTATGTGTTTGATCTTCTTTTCCATTATTTCTTTATGTTGATTTCATACTATCTCCATTTTGGTTCTACACTAGATTAATAGTTACAGTTGTAATCAGATTTCTATTCTATAGTTGTTCACCTTCATTTCTAACAACATGATTATTTCAAACAAAAGGGTGAGAAAACACACCATCCTCCAAAACAAAAAGAAAAATATATTCTAACTATATATAGGGGAGGTTTCACCTGTAGTTGTGATGCTTGAGATAGATTCCATTAACTGGAATCTTGAGTGACTCACCCGCATCATTTTCCAACTAAAAAGCATTATGTTGCTTGCAGGTGGTGATCTTATAGGAGCCGCTCCATAATGGGTCAAATTTAGCATGTTGTCTCAGTTTTGATGTCCACTTGATCCATTTCAGAATTGAGTTTCCAAACTTGAATCTTGGATCTGATGATTTGTTATCGAACCATCACTTGACTATCTATTGATGACTCACCATAGAGTTTAGCACCAATTCTCTCTTTTCTTGCAACTCGATTAGTCCCGCAATCCTGATCTCCATAGCGCTGGTCTCTTGGATCTCACCTCATTTGATCAGTTGCAGTGCGGGGATTTTAATTGATATTGGCATGACAATGTCCTTCTCGTATACCAAAATATAGGGATAAGTTCCTATAATCTATTTCTGGGTGATTCTATTAACCCACAAGGCTACAATTTAAGATTTTTATGCCACTCCCTCTAGTTTTTTGAGCACATTCTCTTGATTAACCTAATCAAATACTTGTTTGTCGACTCAACTAAGCCATTCCCTTATGGATAGTAGTTTGAAGAAGTCTTCATGAACATACCATTCTTTAAGATGTATTCAGAGATTTTAGACATGAGAAATGCCTTCGCATTATCAAATACAATTGTGTGTGGAGAACCAAAGTGAGTAACAATGTCCTCTAGGAAACTAAGCACTACTTTCTTTGTGGCCTCCTTTAACACTATTTCCTCACTCCATCTAGTGAAGCAGTTTGTCAATGTTAGGACCCATTTGTATCATGCGCTTGATATGGGATTGATCATCTTGATGAAGTTTAATCCCCATTGAGCGAAAGGTTCCTCCACTAGCACGAGTCTGAGAGGTAGTGCATTGTTCCTTCTCTTTCCTATGTAGATTATTTTGGCAATTTGGCTAAGCTTGATGTTTGATGGTGTTGTCATTGATGGCAACAAGAAAAGGAACAAGGTTGGAACAAATATATTGGTCCAGCAATGGAAGACCTAAGGAATTTGGCTAAGTGTTGGAAGAATTCAAAAACAACGACAGAGGGACAATATCTTGATTGGCATTGGTCCGCAGTTGAAGATCAGGTTGTGTGATTCTGGTATGATATTCCTAATCCTTAGATAATCATATATCCATTGTTTCATCC
The DNA here is from genome assembly GCA_027924645.1 of Cunninghamia lanceolata. NCBI lineage: Eukaryota > Viridiplantae > Streptophyta > Pinopsida > Cupressales > Cupressaceae > Cunninghamia > Cunninghamia lanceolata. The sequence goes on from BSBN01000529.1 coordinate 553,132, forward strand.
CTTGATCATCTCTGGTAGTATACTTTCAAGTTGCATGAGTTTGACATTGTAGAGAATAGAGGTAATAAGAGTAGAACACATATTTGTTTTGATCTGCATTCCTCTGGTGTTGTATATTTTGTCATGCGGTTGTAAGGTGTTGTAAACACTTGTATGAAGTCTTTAAATCCAGAGTTGCAGAGTCTAAAGTCCACTAGAATGATATTTTTGAGCTACTGAGTATCACTACTTGGTTTGACTGTGACAGGGCATGTGTTCTGATGGTCTGCATTTTTCCACAAGTTGATATCATGCTCTGTGGTTCTAAAGGTAATCTTGGGGATATCTAAAGAGTCTTTGATATGAATTTGAGAAAGTTTTGTGGTCTGCAACAAAGGTTATGATCTGATAGTTAGACTGAACCAGTGACAATATGTGTTTGATGCCGACCTATTAGTTTGATTTGTATGTGGCAAGTTCTATTGATTAGAACTTTATCCTAAGTGGTTCTACAGTTAGATCTAACATATGAGAATGCATTTCAAATATTAATTGGGTCTGCAAAGTATTTTTGGGAATGAGTTTGGCCTACAAGCTACATGTTGATTTACTACATGCTTCATCTTAGTAGGATGACCTAATGTGAAGATTCTAAGTGTTGCGAATATATATATATATATATATATATATATATATATATATATATATATATATATATATATATATATATATATATATATATATATGAGATTTAATTAGATGTTTGGATGATTGATGTGTGAATATGAAGGTGTGTGTGACATGCGAAAGATAATGATTTTGTGAAGGCGACAAGTGTAGAAGAAGAGAGATCTTATCTTCATGTAAGAACAAAGAAGTGTAGCAGAGTAGTTCGAGATGAAGAGTTTTGAAATAGTTTTGTGAGCATCATTGGAACTATAATCATGCATTTGCAGATGCAATTTTAGTAGTTCATTTTGGTAGTGAGCCATCCTTCCATCTCCTTCTTTCTTTTGGTAGTGAGCCTTTTTGCAGTGAGAATTTTTGGACAGTGAGCCTCTTTTGTAATTTGGTATGGTTACTACATAATATATTGTGAGCTAACACTCACTGTGGTTTTTCCCTTTTTGGGTTTTCCACGTAATCCTAGTGTTCATGTGTCATGCCTTGTGGTTGTTCATGCTATATTTAATTTGCTTTAATGTTGTTGAATGGGCAAACAAATTAATGATTTAATGAGTGTATGGTTTAAGAGAATACTGATTCACCCCCCTCTTAGTATTCCAGGTGTTCAACAAAATTGGCATTGTTGGCATCTTTTGACCATCTGATGGCAATCAGAGAACATTAATGGCTAGTAGTATCCTATGCGGATTATCTTTGTTGTTGTGACCTTTGCTAAGAAGTGTCCACTGGATGCCCCATAGTGGAATTCAGATGAAATCTTATTGAGGCCTCTTCCCTTTCTACACATCTTAAATACATATAGTTAAATTTTTTTAAAGAGAACATCACTGATTATGATGAAGTTAGCTCCCTGGAGCCTATAATATCTTCTTTTGAATGGAGGTAGTTGACCAGGGTACATTCCTATTTCCATGAAGCACACTCTATCTTGAACCCATGAGTCAGACTCTTTTTGGTGGTTAACCAAGACTGTTTCATCCTCTTTCTCTTCTCCTCCTATAGAGTCCTAACTTTGGGCCAGATGTTCACATAGGGCCCTACCTTAAACTAGCTTGGTTAGCTTCACCTCAATATTGTATTCCAAGATTTTGGTATTCTAGTTGGACCTTTTCTCTATGATCTCCCCTTCCATGATGTATTCTTAGACACTGGGATGAACTACATAAATGGTGACTTTGCTTCTGGATACCAGGTGTCTGAATTTCTTGAGTCCTTTTAATAAAGCATAGACCTTTTTTTGATGAAATTATACCTGGCTTCATAGCCTCTCATGGTTTGGGAATGGAAAGTGATAAGGCACTCTCCCTTGGTTGGTTCATCCTTCTGTGTTATCACTACTACTATGCTATGATTGCCTCCATATGCGTACATTATAATGTCTTGAAAATTTTGGATTGACGAGCATTGGGGCAGAAAATATTGCCTATTTGATCCTTCTGAAGGCTAGTCTACCTTCAAGGGTCCATTTAAGGTCTTCATCCTTCTTGAATATCAAAGTTATGGGGTGAACTAACCCTTCAAAGTCCAAAATGAATCTTCCCTCAAATTGATCTTCCCTAGGAAAGATTGAACCGCTTTTTTGTTCATCGGTAGAGCATCATGATTGCCTTGACTTGGTCCAGATCAATGGAGATTGCTTCCTTTAAAATGATGTGCCCTAGAAGTTTACCTTGGAGAACTCCAAAGATGAATTTGTTTGGGTTCAGAGAGATTTTGAACTCCTAGTACCTCTAGAAAACTTTCTCCAAATGGTCGAAATGATCAGCCGCCAATTTGGAAAACATAGTAAGGTCATCCAAATATTCTAGAATGGTCTTGTTGATTAGATCCTTGAAAAAATTGTCCATGCCATGTTGGAAGGTTACTCCTACATTTGAGAGGCCAAAAGGCATCTTTACACAAGCCAACATGCCCCACTCTGTGGTGAATGCAATCTTGTATTGGTCCTCCTATTTTAGCCATATTTGGTTGTATCTAGGGAAACCATTGGGCAGAGAAAATCTCTCTGATCCCATGAATGTTTGTAGTATCTACTCCATAGAAGGAGCAGATAATGGTCCTTGAGTGACACCTAGTTAAGGTCCCTAAAGTCAACACATAGCCTTATTTCCCCATTTCTCCTTCTCACTGGCACCAAGTTAGATACCCACATTGAATGTTAGATCAGCAAGATAATCTTAGAATCAATTAACTTACTCAGTTCTTGTTTCATGAGGGGTTCTATCTTCAGATTCACTGGTCTTTGTCTCTGTCGAATTAGCTTTGCCTCAAGCATTAGTTAAATGGTGCATTGAACTATCTCTTTGTCATAGCCTTTGAGATCTTCATAGTTCCAAGCCATGACTCTATCATACTTGTTGCAAAAAGACACAAGCCTATCCCTTTCATCTTGAGTGGTAACCTTACCTACTTTAACCTTCCTTCCAGGGTTGACCTCAATTTTAGTGTAATCTCCTTCATCTGTAGAGAACTTTCTCTTGTCTCCTTTTGCATCATTTAAGTAAAAAAGGCTCTCTAAAGTTATGAGGCCCCTAGGTAGCATGCTTGATCTTAATTACATGATTTGGCCCCTATAACCCTCTTCTATCTTTGGTTGCAATTGATCAGTGAATTCCTACTGAGGTCATATTAGTGTTCATTAATTCATCATCATTTAATTATCAATCCGGAGGTGTCTGGAGTGATTTGCAATAAGACTCTTAGTGTGGGGGATTTTGGACTGAATCTGAATCGGTGGTTAGTGGACAAAGTACAGTTTACTCAACTTGCAGAAATAAACACACATGCAAGGAATGGAAACTATCTATTTGCTTGAAAGCAAACACACATACTTGGAAAGAAACTATTCTAATTGCTTTGGAAATAAACACACTTGCTTGAAAGGAAATTATTCTAATTGCTGGAAAAATAAACACACTTTGCTTGAAAAGAAACTAGTTAAATTACTGGAAGGAAACTATCTTAAGTGCTGAAACAAAACTTCAAAGTAATTGAATCCATTGTCAAACCATAGCAATGAAACACTCTGAATATATCAATGTTGATGAAATAACAATCCTATTTTTGGTATTTTTAGAATTTATAAAACAAACCTGCAAGTGACAACTAGCTAAACGGTTATACAGAAAAGAGAGGACACACCACGAAGTTAACATACACAAATAATTTCACCAAACAAAAAGACAAAACATAATTACATAAAATACCGAGTGATCTCCTCCAGTTTGGGGAAGCGGACCCTACTTTCCCAGCTGGAGACAATCCTCTGAGATTGAACAAACTTTCAGAAGAATTCCCCCTTTATTTGCATTAAATCAAAGTCCAGAAATGGACATGGATATAGAACTGGAAAAACAAGGAGTTTTCCTCTAACTGGAAATATAAGCGGACTAACTTGATATCAAAATCTGGAACTAACTTAAAGAGATGACTTGCTACTATTTATACAGTTGAGCTTTATTAATAGGAAATAACTATCAGCGAACCTAACTACCTAAACTAGAATTAAATCCAGTTGCTTATTTATTACATTAATGATTCCACCATGGGTTACTAAAGATTAGAGATTTGTATCGACTTGGATTTTGGTGGACTTGAGTGATTTCCTAGAATAGCACGACACTTGGTGGCAGTAACTTCAATTGGAACTGATGCCAATTAATAGCTATTTCAATTAGTCACTAAAATGAAGTGACGTGGAGACTTAAATCATAACAACTACTTCAATTGAGGTGTGGGTCATATTTACATTACTGGACCTTTTGGGTAGCCCTAGGATCGGTTGGTAATAGTCATTGACTTGAGGGGAGGATGGTTCTATTGGAGGGTAACGACATCTGGAGCCGTCTGGAGTTCAGGCTCTTCACAAGAAAAGGGGTTCCAGAAGGATCCAGAGACCACTAGGAGTCTCACGGCCATAATCCTCATGCAAACGTAAACCACTTATACCACAATTCATGAGATATGCACTTTGAAAATGTAATTCAAGTAAATAAGCTAAGAGATTGCATCAAAAGGAAATGAAAACTAAACATGTGCATAATCCATCCAAGAGACAAATATGATTATAATAATAAATATGTATATGCCATAATGTTTTATAAAAGTCTTTTGAAATAGGAAATATTAAGATATAAATGAGTCATGGATTTGACTCATCATCTCCCCCCAATTGAAACTATGTCGTGTCCTCAGGGCTGTCCTGCACCATCTGTTTCATCAAGTATATTCTTTCTTTCAATGATTATGCTGCAATTGTAGTCCTCATCCTTGTACTAAAACCATTTTCTGCCCTTTGGTTGGAATCCATCATTTTCCTGCAACCTGTTGAACCATGTGTTGAACTTGCCTTCTCTCATTGCGTGCCCTAGAGGGTGACTGAGGCAAGGAGCTGACATCAGAATCAATAGCAGCCTAAACCTGATTCCAATCCAGTTTTGTTGCCTTTACTGAATTAGGGGTATAATTTTTCTTACTTTGTTAGTCATCCACCTGATGTTTGCAGGGGACATAGGTTCCCTTCTCTTGAAAGTATCAAGCAAGTCCTCAAATCTGAATATGCAGCTTGAGACTACTGCATTTCGAAGATAACCTGCTATTGCAAAGAAATCAACAATACAAGAATTTAAATTCCTCACATATTGATCTGTGATGCCCTGCCTGTAAGCATTTGCTTTGAAGGTATTGGTGAACCATGTGGTCTTAGGGCACTCATGTCACATTAATAACCCTATGGATCCTACTGCTACATTATATTCTTCCATCCTTTCCTCCCATAACCTGTCATTCTTGAGCAAAGATAGATAGCTCTGAATCTGGAGCTCTCCCACATATAGATTAAGCATTGAAGTATTGACATGTCCCATAAAGTGGCCATGTTGGAAGAACTCACACAAGAGATTTTGCTGGTCCTTTGGATTTTGCATATAACACTCAACGAAATCTCTATCATTATCAAAATCAAATGGAAGATTGTAATTGATCCTTAGTAATTTCCATCTCAAAATTGTTCTGAGGAATAGAGCATACACACCTGATGGCAGGCACTAGGCTAACAGGGTCTCCCTTGTTTCATAGGCTAACACTAAGTTTTTTTCCACCACCACCTTCTCTTCTCTAAGGGCCTCGAGATCTCTCTAGAGCTTTATGATCTCACCTCTGAGCTATCTATTGTCTAGTGTTAGCTACAAATGTTGGGCATAAACATTCAGTGATGCAGGCACATGGGTCTGCTGAGTAGCCTTTTACCGAAGTTGCATGATATGAATGTCTTTTTGGGCCACCATGGCCTTGTGATTATCTACCTCCTTCTTAAAAATAGAAATTTTCTTTTCTTTTTCTTCTCTCTCTAATGTAGCCTTTGCCTTATGCTTCTCAAGCTCCTCTTCCTTGGCTTTTAATTGTTGATCCATGGTTTCTAATCCTGCCCTGCATTGCCTCAAATCAAACTCAACTTTTGATAAAGCCATGGCATGCCGAGTTGCCTGGGCTGTTGTATTCTCAAAACTTTCCATAAGGGGTTATTTCCCTTTCCTGTGGCTACATTGCAAGATATCCTCTTCTGCTTCTTTAGGGGTGCCTTCTTCATCAGCTTCCTCTAGAGTTTCACCACCGCCAGTCTATTCAATCCCCTTGTCTTCATGAGTTTCTTCTCTTTGCTGTGCAATAGGGGATGAATATTTTCCTAAGATGGTGGTATGGCCTTGCTATGCTTCTCCTCTGTCTTCCTCATCTGAAGAAATAATTAACATACAGGGGTGGCGTATTATAGCAGGGGTGGAAGCTACTGCTTCACCTGCTTGGCTGTGTTGTTTCGTCCCCCTTTGGAGTCGTCTGAATTGAACTTCAAGGGATTTGGAAGACACGGCAACAGGGTCTCCTAAAACAAAGACAGTGGAAGTGTGATGTTTCGCCTTCTTCCTTCTGGGATGCAAGGCAAGAAAGTCCTCCCATTTCTATTGACCATCTTCCTACTGCAAGAAGTGATGCTTCATGATCAAATGTATTAAGCCAGGGTGGCTAATATGCCCTTCTTTGTTCTTCCTTTTTGTCATCATGTTGACTAGGTTTGTATGTAGGACAACAGGCAAATTTATCAAATATCTTGGGTCATTGGCCCCATGCCTTAGGTGAGTAATTAATCTCATTGCTAGCCCTAAAATTGTGCCATACTGACCATCACATGTAAAGAATTTCATGATCCATAGGACAATAGTCTTCCATGGGTCTGAAAGACTTGTCCTCTCAGTTCCTTTAGTTGCTCCTTTACTCACAACATATTAAGGTAAGGGCTCTGGAGCAACATGAAATTTTTGAACTAGCTCCTCATATGATGGTTTACTTGAAAACAAATCAACACCTACTACTGGTATGTCAGAAAGTTGACTAATTATAATAGGGTTTATTTGTATCCTTACCCATTTAACTGTGGTGAAGGTCCGGTGGAAGTTTGTGATGAACTCGTTGACCAATTCTTCTTCAAACCCCTCAAACTTATGTAGGAACTCCAACCATTCGGCCTGTTGGAAGATTTATGCACTGGCATCATCAAAAATGACATTCTTTGGCTCAACTTTCCTTTTGTTGCGCATCTACCCAGCTGATTTTGTATGAACTTGTAGAACAAATGTCAAAATGGAGCTTTGGTTTTTTTTTTTTCTCTAGTTTCTCAAGATAGGAAGTAATGTGAATTTTGAGTTGTCGATGGCAAGTTTAAGTGAGGAAATAATCGCATGCAAGATGGACAGGTTGGCAGTTACCCTACCCATCTTTTCAGCATTCATGACACATACTTCAGAGGTTCAAACTAGAGTGGTAGCGTGCGAAGTGGAAATTCACAGCCGCCACCTTAATTGTTTTTTCATTCGCATCTGGAGCTAATGCCAGCAACCGTAGCTCTCACATCTTTTCAAATGCATTTCCCTTTTATGGTCATAATTACCGGTCATAATTATTTCTCAAGTGAGTACTTATTTCTTTTTATGACATTTATTGAAAATGCTATTATCATTATGACCAAGTACTTACATCTTATTGCAAGGTACACAATATCTATGGATGATCCTGCTACTGCCACCTGTCTGACTACCATCATTCATGCAACTACCTTGGCACATGTGAAAAATAAGGACTGCATGCGAGTCATTTGGGGAAACACGTGGCATATATACATATTAAAATAATTATACAAGTTTCAAGGTAGGAATATACCTTTGTATAGTATGCATCCCTAAGATGGTTTCGTCTTAACTTTTACCGAGTCACTTTTTGCGATGCAACATAACCTAGCACCTAATGATACTTTGGAAAGCAAGCATCCATTAATATCTATTTGGAGCCATCGGTAGCCATCTGGAGCTATCAGTAGCTATTTGGAACTCTTCAAAAAATTTCAACACAAAGACCTGCAAAACTGCAAAAAGGACTTTTATTGAAGGAAATGGGAAATTCAAAGGAAAGATTGCCATTGCTGGTTTTCAATCTTCCCTCTAGACAAAGCTGCCATTTTTGGTTTTCAACTTTGCCCAATTTGTTTTATATGTTTTCTGACAGAAAAAGCCACCATTTCTAGTTTTCAACCTTTACTACTTTATTCATTCCAGAATCATCATTTAGAACATGAGTCCCATGGAAGAGAGATCCTCCATGGTGAAATGCTCTATTTAAGACCCAATTTTTGCAGATAACTCCTCTTTGGAAGCTAGTTTGTGATACAACTTCAATCTATGTCCATTTACCAAAAGAACTATGTGATCTACATCAATGGGAACTAGCTGAACGACCCCATTACTGGAGGTTTGTTGAATTTCATAGGGCCCCAACCATCTGGTGTGCAGTTTCCCTTTTAGATCTTGATACTTGAAATCATACAATAGGGCCCAATCTCCTTGTTTGAATTGCTTACTGATAATGTGCTTATTGTTCCATTCTTTTCTCTACTGTTGAATTAACTTTGTGTGCTACAATGCTTCCATCCGCATCTCCTCCAATCTATTTAGTTGCATCATCCTGTGTTGTTGTGCTTCAGTTAAGTCAATACCAACTTCAAGTGTTGTTCTTAATGTTTCCACCTCATATTCTATGGGCAACACTGGGTGTTTCCCATAGACTAATTCATATGGTGTGAAATTAGTGGTGGTCCTCCATGTGGTGTTGTAGGCCCAAACAACTTCTTTCATTCTTTCAACCCAATTTGTTCTCTCGCATGAAATGGTATTTGTGAGGATGTTCTCTAGTTCTCTATTCATTACTTCTACTTGACCATTTCTCTGAGGATGATATGGAGATGACTTCCTGTGACAGATTTGATATCTTTCTAGGAATGCTTTGATTATAGTAGACATGAACTGTGGTCCTTGATCAGAAACAAGGACTCTAGGTGCTTTAAATCTTTGCAAAATGTGCTTATATAGAAAATCTGCAACCTTCTCTTCATTTGCTGCTGGTAGTGCTTTTGCTTCGACCCATTTAGTGGCATAGTCGGTGCAGACTAGAATGTAGTGATTTCCTTTTGAAGGTGGATCTATCGACCCCACAAAATCTATTCCCCATTTTTCAAATGGTTCAAGAACCACTTGAGGATGGAGCGGCATCTCTGTGGTAGGAGTTGGATGTCCCATTCGCTGGCATTGGTCACAACACTTGACATAATGTTGGATATCCTTGGTCATTGTTGGCCAAAAATACCATGTTCCCATAATTTTATGTCCCGTCCGGATGGCTGAAAAATGTCCACCAGAAGGTTCATCATGGCATGCTCGGATTATGTCATAAACTTCAGTTTCCTACACACACCTTCACAATACATGATCATGACAATTTTTAAACAAGATACCATTTACCCATTTGTATCTGTAGCTATCACGAACTAGTCACCTGATTTCCTTCTGATTGAAATGTGGTGGGCATCTTCCTGAAACCAAATAGTTAGCTAAATTTGCAAACCATGGCGATTGTATGGAAATGGCAAAGAGATGTTAATATGGAAATGTGTCGTCCACTGGTTCGTTACTTCCCTACACAGTCAATCTAGATAAGAAATTAGCAACAACATTATCTTTTCCAGGTTTATCAACAATGGTTATGTCAAATTCTTGTAGCAATAATAACCACCTAATAATTCTACTACCTACCACAACTTTATTCATCAGATACCTAATAGCTGCATGATCAATATGTATAAAAACTTTGTAGCCTATGATGTAGTGGCAAAACTTATTGATTGCATAAACTACTGCTAAGAATTTCTTTTTTGTAGTGGTGTAGTTTTTCTCTGCAGGGTTCAAGTTTTTGCTAACATAATAAATTGCATGCATCCCTCTAGATTCGTTAGCCTGTCCTAACACTACTCCAATGGCCTGATTGGAAGCACAATGTGAATATGGAATGGCTCACTCAAATTTGGTCCTTTGATGACTAGTGCTATCATGAGGGTGCTTCTGATGGCTTCAAAGGATTCTTGACATTGTGGTGTCCAATTAAATTTAGAATTCTTTTTAAGCAAGGTAAACAAAGGATCAACTTTTCTACTGAAGTTTTCAATAAACCTTTGATAATACCCAGCATGTCCTAGGAAACTTGTCACTTTTGTTTGAGTTTGAAGAGGGGGAATTTGAACTATAATTTCAACCTTTTTGGGGTCCACTTTTATTCCTTCTTGTGAGATGTGGTGACCTAGGACTATCCCTCTAGTTATCATAAGAAGGCACTTCTCATGATTCAGGGATAACTAATGTTCTTTGTACCTTTCAAGCACTTTATTCAAACTGTTCAAGGCTTCATCAAAAGTTTTTCCATGCACCGTGAAATCATCCATATAAACCTCCACACATGTATTGGCTAAATTAGCAAAAATTGCCAACGCAACCCATTAAAATGTGGCTGGTGCATTACATAATCTGAATGACAAAACTTTGTAGGCAAATGTCCCCCATGGACATGTGAAGGTATTCTTATCCTAATCTTTTGGAGCCACCTGGATCTAGTTGTAGCCGCTAAATCGATCCAGAAAGGAGTAGTGACTACCAGCGAGATTCACTACAACAAATCCCTGTGATTAGCTCCCTTTTTTGCTCCATTTTTTGCTTCCACCCACTATTTTAATGTATTTTTCTCCAATTTTTTGAAAAAGTCAGCGCTATTTATCGGGATGGTGCTATTTTTGGCATTTTTTTGCACCGATCAGATCAAGTAGGTGCTAATTCAGGCACTAATTAGCGCCTACTTTATTGCCCAATTTAGCACCTACTTTAGCACCTACTTGAGAGCCTAATTTAGCACCCAATTTAGCACCTACTTTAGCACCTACTTGACGCCTAATTTAGCACCTGATTTAGTGCCTGATATAGCGCCTGATTTAGCACCTAACTTAGAGCATAGTTTAGCGCCTAATGTAGCACCTAATTTATGGTTACTTGGGTTTAGGAGTATTATTTAGGGTTTAGGGTTTATGGTTTTGGGGTTAGGGGTTAAGGTTTAGAGGTTTACGGTTTAGGGTTTAGAGAGAGATAGAGGACCAATAGGGAGATATAGAGGAGATCGAGGGGAGAGATAGGGAGATAGAGAGTGAGGGATATGACCAGAGAGATAGGGAGAGAGATTGAGAGGTAGAGGAACAAAGGCGATAGGGAGAGAGGGGAGAGATAGGAAGATAGAGGTTTATGATTACTTGGGTTTAGGGTTTCTCAGGTTTAGGGGTTAGGATTTAGGGGCATTATAATTTAGGGTTTAGGGTTTATTGTTTAGGGGTTCAAGTTTAGAGGTTTAGGGTTTATAGAGATAGAGGAATGATAGGGAGATATAGAGGAGACTATGGAGATAGAGAATGAGGCACATGGCTAGGGACATAGGGAGAGAGATTATTGAGAGGTAGAGGGATGATAGAGATAGGGAGATAGAGGTTTAGAGTTGATTGGATTTAGGGTTGCTTGGGTTTGGAGATAGCTAGATAAAAAGAGAGAGGAGACAGATAGGTAGGGATAGAGGAGACATAGAGGGGAGAGATAGGGAGATAGAGAGTGAGCGAGATATCCAGAGAGATAGGGAGAAGGATTGAGAGGTAGAGGGATGATAGAGATAAGGACATAGGGGTTTAGGGTTTCTTGACTTTAGGGTTTTGAGGTTAGGGGTTAAGGTTTAGGAGCATTATTTAGGGTTTAGTGTTTAGAGAGAGAGGACCAATAGGGAGATATAGAGAGTGAGGTACATGGCCAGAGACATAGTCGAAAGAGATAGGGATATGGAGAGTGAGGGACATGGCCAAAGACATAGGGAGAGAGATTAAGAGGTAGAGGAATGATAGAGAGGGAGATAGGGAGATAGAGGTTTAGGGTTTCTTGGGTTTAGTGTTTAGGGTCTAGGGGTTTGTCGGGGTTTACGATTTAGGGGTTAGGGGTTAGGGCTCAGGGGCATTATTTAGGGTTTATCTATGTTTTAGGGGTTAGGGGTTAGGGTTTAGGGTTTAGGGGCATTATTCAGGGTTTGCAGTTGCATGTCAAAAGAAGTCTCTCTCTCTCTCTAAATCCCTCAACCTTAAATAATGCCCCTAATCCCTAACCCCTAAACCCTAAATGGCCTTAGCAACCCTAAACCTCTATCTCCCTATCTCTCCCTTATCTCCCTCGACTCTCTATCATCCCTCTACCTCTCAATCTCTCTCCCTATCTCTCTAGACATCTCATTCACTCTCTATCTCCCTATCTCTCCCTTTGTCTCCTCTATCTCTCCCAATCTATCTCCTCTCTAGTCTCTCTACCTATCTATCTCTCCCTATCTCTTGCCTCTCTCTCTCTCCCCTATCATTCCTCTATCTCCCTATCTCTCTAGACATCTCTCTATCTCCCTATCTCTCCCCTCTATCTCCTCTATCTCTCCCTATCTATCTCCTCTCTATCTCTCTATCTCTTGCCTCTCTCCCCTATCATTCAACCTATATCTTCCTATCTCTCCCTTAATCTATTAATTCTCCCTCTCCCTATCAATGAAGGAAATGAACAAGAAAACTAGGACTCTCTCTCTCTCTCTAGTCTCTTCCTCTTTGCCTCTATCCATCTCCCTTATCAACAAAGCAAATGGAAACAAGAAAACTAGGACATGAAAAGAGGGATGAGGATATAAATTGGTAGGATGAAATGGAAACAAGATAAAACTAAAATTCATTGGATGGGAAGAATGATGAGAGGAGAGGTGGAAAATAGTAAAATAGGGAAAAATTGGTGGGATCTAAAGGGAAATTGGAAAGGAAAAGGAAAACTAGCTAGGAAAGCTAGGAAAAGGATTTAACTAGAGAGAGAGAGAGAGAGAGCATTCTTTTTTTCATAATGCATTAGTTAATCACACACTTCACATTTGACATCATGCTAAAAAGATCAAATAAGTTTTATATTTCTTCTCAACTATTTCATTTCTCTATCTTAATTACTTAATATCTCAATATTTTATTCTACTCTCAACTCCTTGTACTTTAAAGTTTAATTAAATCTAGGATTGGACTTAAGTCTTCTAAGTCTTCTATTATAGGGTATGATTTATTTCCCTACATTTTTTTGAACTCGCAATTTCCATGCCTATGTTTAGGATAAAAAAAGATTGATTTTTTTATTTTGAGATTTTTGTGGTTTGCATTTGTTGGAAACAACCCAATGCCTTTAATTTTGCATTCCTAAGAAACATCTAGGATCCTTATTCTTGTATATATTTCCAAAATCCAATTTTGTTTTTCTATTTTAGGAGTAGGGTTTAAAGATTTATAGAAAACATTAATCCATTGTTATGTTCTTGTGTTGACCGTTTGTTGCCGGTTGTCAATCCTTTAAGTCGCAACCTTAAGTTTTGATGTCTATGGGTTGATCGACCCCCTTAGCCTAGTCGTTACCTGTTCCCACCGGTAATTCCTAAAGTCTTCTAAAATGAAAATCATACTGTCGCGGAGCATGTCAAGATGACATCATACCCGACCGTGATGCTGTGTCAGGCCACCACCTATCCATGTAACCTTTGCCTGTGAAGTGTCTGCCTCAGCCAATTGTCCACCACCACATGTCAAAGTGTTGAGTGTTTAGATCTAATGGCTACGCGCCAACGTAGGGGAATCTTTTTAGAAGGAATATTCTCCATGAGATGGCGAGATAGCGACATGTGGCATCCACCGATTAAAAATTAAGTGTCATAAAGGCGCATGGGTGCTATGTCACACCATCGCACGATAGGTATATGGTGATCCCTCCTGGAATGGGTGCTAAACACGTGGCTCATTCCCATTGAATGATGACTTGTCAACCAAGATGACTAAGATTGTCAAATCTAGTCAGTGAATCAAAGCCGTAGATTTCAGGAAAGGTAACGAAAGATCAATGGTCCAAATTCAAAAATACAAACAATGAATATTTTTGAACAACTGTGGCACGAGTAGAGTTATGGTTGCCGTGACCTCAATTAATATACAAAGTGGTATAGGAATTTGATGTTATAACAACATAATTCAAGTTATTTCATGTCATTCTTCAAGAAGCAATCGTATTCAGAGCGGAAGAATCATCAAAACAAGAAAAGAGAAGCAATTCAAAGCCTCTGCGACATCCAAAACTAGTAAGTCATTGTCTCTCCCCTACACTTAGTTTTCTATCTATAAGAATTTCTGAAACATTTAGGGCAACCGTTAATTGCATAAACCCTAGGTTGCCTACATAAAATACAAAATGAGTCAGTCCGGTGAAGCTTCGACCTCCAAACATAGCCTTGATGAAGACATCATGATTCAGTGTCCTGGCTCGTCTAAAAGACCTTTGACAAATTTAGGAGAGGCTGGTAGAAATGATAAAATATACGACCTTTGTGTAGATTGTAGAGATGTTAGGCTCCCTGTGTCTGCTTGGAGTTTGTTTGAGCATTGGCACAAACGAAGTGACTATAGAGCCCTAGTCTACCATGCTTGGACATTAGACTTGGCCAAATTGATATGCCCTAATGTCTTCATAAACACAGACTTAGTGAGAGCTGTAGCAACTAGGTATGACCCTAAGACCATGTTTGTCTTTTCTAGAAATGGTAGTGTTATCATTAGATTCACAAAGGCCTACATTGCTACTGTCTTCAATCTTAATTCTACTGTTGAAATACCTATAGACTTGAATGCTTTTAGAGAAAAATACAGAGGTCTTAGGTATGCATACAGATCTTACAACTTTGCCAAGCATAGATTGAAGGGGGTTGATGGAGCTTTGATCAAAATCCCTATCACAGAAGAGGAACCTCTCCGATGCAGCCTGTTCGTGGAATATTTTGTTAAAACTTATCATAGCTTGTGTCATGTGCTCGAGAGAGATGCATTAGATAGAATGTTGGTGCCTCTAATGATGATGGCAGTATATATCCAAGATTATGAAGCTGACAAGCCATATGATTATGAAGGGTACTTGTCAAAGAAGATGCATGAACAGATGATGGCCATTAAGAACAATATGTATACTCTAGGTCCCCATGTAAGGTTCACTTGGTATTCATTAATGTACCACATGATTATGTTTTCTCTATCTGGCCATTGGGGCAAGGAATTGCATTTGAGAATGACTAATGCAAAAGGCAATGCCATGCCAGTTCAGATGTCGACTTGCATGCTAGACATGCACTTCAAATATGCTAGTTATGTTACATTTGAGGAGCATTTTGTGAGGAAAGTATTGGGATTCTTGGAGCCTACTACAAAAAGGATACCAAAGGAAATTAAGGACTTTCTAAGACCAATGGAGAGAACCCCCCCTCTGAATATCAATCACAATTGGGGAGATTGGTTTTTACATGAAAATACAACTTGTATCAGAATCTATGGGTGTGAGGATCCACCCTATTCCTTACCAAAATTTGTGCCTAAAAGAATAGGATTTATGGAGACCATCAGACAACTGAATGCAGCAGATAAGGAACATTTTAGAAAGCATAAGAAGGGATCTCTTATCCTAGCATCTCTGAAGCTGCATGATTTTATTACAATTGACAAGAATGGTTTAGACCAAATCAGTTTCATGTTGCATTTTTATAGGATGAATATGGAGGCAATAAGGCTCTTTGATCCTAAAGGCTTTATTCATGACACAAGGCATAAAATTGGCAGGCCTGCATATCCACACCATGTCCTGCTTGATGAGGGTACTGTCAGAAATTGTGAATTAATGCAACAAGTGTTTTTCTTGAGAAATAAATGGAAATTGATAATGGATGTAGAGAAAAGGAAGAAAAATGCCAACTCTGCATATCAAGGGGCATTCATTGAAATTCAAGACCCCATTGAAAGAATCAAAATGTTCTTTGAAAAGGGAGATGAATTGATTGCTGAGGCACCTACTGGAGAGGAAAGGCCCACTTATCAACTAAGCAGTTCAAAGGGCAAATATATTAGGAAAAGTTCCCTTGACTCCCCTGATGCCCCTGCCCCAAAAAGATCAAAGATAATTAATCTTGAGACAAAAGAAAAATGGAAGTTGTGAATTTGGAGGAAGAGGTGGCAGAGGAACAAGATCCACAACCCCCACATCAATTGTATTCTCCCCCAAGGATAGCACCATATGCCTCCCCATAGAATAGGTTGATAAGGTCCACAGTCAACAATGAGGTTGACACCGAAGATGTGAGGGAAGTGGCATGTAATCAATTTATCTCTGATGATGCATTCATTGCCACCCTAGAATTCAAATCCTTTGTGTTGAGAACAAGGAGTGAAGAGTTCCAGAGAAGGATAGAAGAAGCAAAAAGTGGTGCAAACCCTTTAGAATATGATGCTATCACAAGGAGAGTTTTGGGTGAGGTGAACAAGGATATCAGTGCCATGACTTCTAAAGAAGGGAGAGCACTTGTGAAGAAAAGAAAAATCTTACTATTGCCACACTAGACATTATCAGATGCTATCACATTTGATACCATTACCAAGGATGATGTAGATGTAAGTGGAGAACATGCCAAGAGAGCATTGCAGGGTGCTATCTTTGACCCTAAATTTGATACCTTGACTATTTGGGCATTGGCCCCAAATGATAAGAAACCAAAGGTAGGCTTAGAGGAATTAACTGGTAATGTGATCATCAAGAGGGTGTCAAACACCCCTGCTCCTCAGGTAGTCAACTTGAATGTACAGAAAACACATTTTGCAGAGGTAACAACACTTAAACTGCAGAAAGATTACAATGAATTATTGGGGAAATACACATAGGCAATGGCTAGGCTTAGTGTCTATGAGATTCAACTTCAATTGGAAGCTGGTCCATCCCAAACTCCCCCAATCATACAAACTGCAGAATCATTGCCAGTGGACACACAACCCCTGCTTCAAGAGATAAAGGAATTGAAAGAAGAGAATAAGAAGTTGAATGAAGGAATGGAAGGTAAAATGAAGGATGTGGCCACAAATTTAGTTATGTATAGAGTTAACAAGATATTGGCCAGGTTGGAGGAGACCCATAAGTCTTACTCCCTGTTAAGGATAGCACGTGAAAAACATGAGTCAGACAAACAGAGGCTATCAGCTATGAAGACCAAGTAGCTACCAAGGACTGGGAAAATCAGTGAATTTCTCAGGTGTTCTAGATATGATTCAGAGGCTCCTCCTGAGATGCAGTTGGTAGCGGGAATGCTAATTTTTTTTGAGGAGGTAGCTGCTTATCAACTAAAATTGGATATAATATTAAAGGATAAAATGCAGGTAGTTGAAAAGCTGGACACAAAATGGTTGCCTCATATTTTAGAAGCTGATGGGACTGCAAAAGACTTGAGTAAGTGGAGGAAGGAAATCATTGATAATGGTAATCAGTTAATTCCATCTTGTTACGATAAAGCAGATCCAGTTCAGCATGTGTTAAGTTGGACACTTGGAAGACTGCACGTGGTAGACATTACATTTGACGTATTTGGTAAAAGTGTCAAAGGTATCCTAGATGCACAGTATGTCAGCCACAATGGTAAGATAGCAGAAATCATCTCATTTCCTTGGCTGTCTGAAAGAACATATGGTGGGTGGGAGGACAGATATGGATCTAAAGAATGACAACTTGGTTATCATCTTCCAACCACAACAATGTAGATCCCCAGGTAGCTCCTCGTGTTTCTCAAGGCCAACCACTCCTTCCTTTCTGTTTCCTTCGGTGCAATTAATGTTTTTCCAATGCCTTTAGGCACTTCTTTGTATTCATTGAATTTGAAAGACAATGTATTAATTGCTAAGGGTACACATTCCTATTATATAATGGAAATGTATCACTCATTTCTTGTTGTTAAAGACTTGGAAAATTTTGAGGAATTAAGGAAAATGCAAAGCTTTCTAGGCTGTTCTATTCTCTTTGTTGTGAGTTTATGAGTTGTATGTTCATTTCTCTACTTAATTACTTAATATCTTAATATTTTTTTCTACTCTCAACTCCTTGTACTTTAAAGTTTAATTAAATCTAGGATTGGACTTAAATCTTCTATTATAGGGTATGATTTATTTCCCTACATTTTTTTGAACTCGCAATTTCCATGCCTATGTTTAGGATAAAAAAAGATTAATTTTTTATTTTGAGATTTTTGTGGTTTGCATGTGTTGGAAACAACCCAATGCCTTTAATTTTGCATTCCTAAGAAACATCTAAGATCTTTATGTCCCCTTAAACAAAGTACTAGGTCAAACCCTCACCTTGCAAACATGACTACCTCTTTCTCCTACTTCCTATGACGATCACATGTTGCATTCTAATGATGAAGAAGAATATTATGATCATGATGTCTTTATTAAAAGTGTTGAAAATGAATAGAAACATGAGATTGTTGATAAATTGAAATATTTGTGCAATCAATTAGCTAATATAGATGATAATATGTCCACTTCATTTTTCATTGATGGTCTTACTCAAGTACTTATCACAATTAGATAACATGGCATAGATACAATTAAGGATATATATGAAAAATAATTAAAGATAAACAAACTCCTCATGTGGCAGGCACTAGTCATTCTCTTTTGAAAATCATTCCCTTGTATATATTTTCAAAATCCAATTTTGTTTTTATGTTTTAGGAGTAGGGTTTAAAGATTTAATTGACAAAATTACATAAGCTCCTTAATCTGTTCTGAAGTCACCGACAAACTTGAAAGTAAATTGTCATTGGTGAAACAGGGTAACACCCACCTAGGCTTGAACAAAGCCTAAAGTGCAGAGAATTTTGATTAATCTAAGAAATTATATTAGTTGGCCAAATTCACATATAAAACCTAATCATAAGATTTGGCATATCTTTAGGGTAACATACATCAACAACAGAAGCAACTGCTCTCAATGTTCATACTGTTATGTTTACTCATGCTGCTGTGAAGAAGTTAGAACAAAGACTGCAAGATTATGAGAAAACTTAGAAAGTAATGAATGATGAAGTAAACAAATTGTATTTTGAAAATGTGAAATTAAAGAAACAATTGCAAGCTAGAAATGGAGAAGAAATAACTCAAATGAAAGTGGATTATGCTTGATTTCTCCTATGATATCCTTTGATTACTAGGGGTAATGCATCAACTTTACTTTGCATCTCATCAATTCTTTTAAGGATGTTGGAAGGATGAACATTAGGAGTTATGATTAAAATTGGAGTGGAAGTGACAACATGAGATAATACGTGGAGTGTATTTGTGTAGTAACATTATTGCTCAAATTTGTAAAGGTTTGATATAAGTATTTGTGTAGTAAGATTCATGTCTTGCCTATCCATATGTGCAACATGTGCATCATGATGAAAAACATCTTCCCCATTAAAATATGTAGTAGTCATCAAATCCTCAATCATAACTTCCTCGCAAAATGAGGATTAGGTTGAGACCTTGAGATTCAAGAAAAATATAAAGCAATGAAAAGGAAATTGCATCGAAGTAATCCTAATTTTTTCTGCCAAAAATTCATACCAAAGATTGAACAATTTAAGGATGTTGCAATAGGTAATTTGTATCAACACAAATAATATTACTGAAGCATTTCAAAGTTTAGGCCATAAGAATCATTCTTTTTTAAACATGGATTGCAAATAATTCTAAAAATTTAGAAGTCTTGGTCATTAACATTATTGTCTGCTACAATGTCATCCAGTGTATCATTGTCAATGTTCATATGTTCTTTCAAGTATTTAATATTATCATCATCCTCATCTTAACCTGTATCATCTTCATCATCATTGAAATCTGACTGTGGACCATCTATATTGTTACCAGATGTATTTGGATCATCATTTTGTATACCATCCATATTGTTGTCTTCCAAAACATCATCCAACGCTGGATTGTTGTCTTCTTGTGCTTGAACATAACCATCTTCAACATCATCATGGATGTCAATTTCTTCGATGTTCTCTAATCCCTCTCTCTCATTTTGTTGGCCATCATTGTTTTGCTCAGTATCCACTAATGCATCGTCAAATACATGCCTTAATCTTGGATCATAATGTATGACAAATATCCATTTCAGGTCCAAAATATCTTCATAGAAAAATACCTACACATGAACGACATACATTTATTAGACATATGGTATAACAATTTTATTGATTAATAAACACATGTATATATTCACAATATACTATGAATTAATAGATTAATGATCACTACCGCTTCTTGTTTGAGTTAAAGAAATACCTACTCACAATGAATTGGTAGAACATAAGGCTCCTTATTCTTCGGTAGGAAACATGAGGAATCTATAGAAAACAATCCATTATGGGTATCATGTCTTTGTGTCCTCTCAAATATACCATCTACACTTAAAAATACAACATTTAAAAGAGCGGTAATCCAACTCAATAATTTCTTGTATTTTCCCAACATATTGTAGATTCCCTTCAATTATATTATTATCTTTTGAGCTTGATCGACTGGATTGCTTGAAGTCAATCATGATGCCATAATCGAAGGATTGTCTCTTTATATCTAAACTTTCTACATGATAATGTCGACCATATGTTCACATTGCTAGATATTTCCTTGCCTGTGAAAAACCATTTATTTCAGTGAAAACAAATATAATGACGAATATTAAAATAGTTACTAGTGTCAAAACTGTAAGGAAACAACATTTTGTAAAATTCCAACTGTACCTTTCTTTCACATCCTCTAGACATGTTGATTTCATCTTTTGTTATGCTTGAATCTATACCTGCATCTTCTATTTGATTTTGAATTTGTTCAATAACCCATTCTAGTGTGCAATCTTTGCCCCATTCCCCAAGTAGATCAGTTGGAAGTGGAGTATTCCTTGGGTTCGATCTCTTAAATTGTCTCCTTGCTTCTAACACTTCTTCTCTCTTTTTATCATACAGATCAATCCATTTGTTCATAAAGTCCATGTGGTACAGAATGAACTTGTCGAGTATAGCACTTTCGTCTACACCTATTACATGTCAACATGTTTATTTCAAACTCCAAATGTCATGCTGTTAATTTGACAAATACATTATAGAGTAAATTAATGATTGCAAGAAAAAGAACCACACTGATTATGAATTTACTTACTAATTTCTACTTGAACACCATTAGATTGTGGTTTTTCTCCATCAAAAATATCTGATGCTCATTCTTCATCCCAGAAGCATGGCCCATCTTCAAAATCCTTACCAAGGAATTCACACAGGAAGAAAAATGCTTCATTCAATACATACCCTTCAGCCATGCAACCCTCTAGATGTGCCTTTTGTCAGACATATCTTTTTAGAGTTTTCATATACCTCTCAAAGAAAAACATCCACCTCATTGATATGACACCTGCCAATTCAATGTCATCGACTAGGTGTATAAGTAAATGGACTTGTAGGTCCATGAAACTTGTAGGGAACTCCTTCTCAAATACACATACAATTTCTGCAATTTCCTTCTTCCATTTCGGCATTTCACATTCGTGGATCTCCTTGGAGGTCACCCACCTAATATAATAAGAATAGTAAATTAGTATGAACCTTTAGTCAAAATTAAAATGCAATATTATATCTCTATGTCTCTCACACATGAACATTTCATATAACCACATACCTTGTAAATGCTGACAATCGACTTATGGCATTCCTTAAGTCAACTGTAAGACAGGAATCCCCCTAATTGCCAATGGCATGATATGCTATCAAACACATTTATGAAAAAGGTCATTAGTAATTTTTTCTCACACAACAAAATATCAAAATATATTTAGTACTTAATCAATGTTACCAGTGGGTGATGTCGATTTTTTGCTCTGCATGTCGAGCTAGGGCGTTCGTGCCCTAGCCCAATCCTCTGGTTTTTTCTTGGCCGTGCGAAGTGTGGGGAGTGCATGCATTTTGGGGAGGTCTGGGGTTGTGATTTTTATCAGTGCAAAGTTTTTTTCTTCTGCATCAGTGTCTCTTTCTCCTTGAGCGTGCGGGGGGTTTTGTACCTAGTTGGAGGCCGCGGGTGGGGTTTTTGTGCCTGGTTGGTTTGGGTCTGCAGTTCAAAGGTAGTGCTGGGTGGTGGGTCGGTTAAACCCTAGTGGTGGTTTTTTTTTTTCTCGGGGGCCTGCATGCCCGCCTTGGGTCTTGTTTAGTTTCAATGCCGATCGGGGAGTCTTCAGGGGCTAGTCCCAAGATGGATTTTCGCTCAGCAGTGGTTGGTGCGAATTCTCCTTCGCATGCTTCGAAGGTTTTTAATAATAAATTGTTCTCACCAGATATGGGGTTGGTTGGTTCAGGTTTGTCTGGTGGTACACGGATTACGAAGATCAATGGATGTCTTGAACGTTGTGAGGAGAGGCCAAAATTGGTTATCCCGCTAGAGATGATTGCAGAAGATATTAACTATTATTCGAAGCATGCATTGTTGTGCAAGTTTATGGGGATGCGGGTTTCATTACAATTTCTTGAATCGTGGGCCCAACGGACTTGGATGCCAGAGGGAGAAATGGAGGTTATGCTTTTAGCAAATAACTATTTCATGGTTTTATTCAATTACCTGGCGGATCGCAACAAGGCCTTTGAAGGAGGCCCCTATTTTCACAATCAGATTGGGTTATTTATTAAACCTTGGCATGCAGGCTTCAATCCTGCTGAAGAGCTTCTAAACCGGGTTCCAGTGTGGGTTTGGCTTATGAGGTTTCCTGTGGAATGTTGGCGGGATGATGTTTTGCACTTGCTAGCTTCGATGCTAGGAAAACCAGTTGGTCCTTCACAGCAGACTCAAGTTAAAAAGGTGATGACTTTTGCTCGTATCTGTGTTGATATTGATTTAAGTAAACCTTTGCCAGATTCGGTGGATATCTGTGTGGGTCCTTACTCTTGGGTGCAGTAGTTGGACTATGAGACTCTTCCTTTTCGGTGTCATCTTTGTCATGAATATGGCCATTTGCAGAGAGATGCCCAAAGGCTAGGCCTATGGATTCCCAACCTTCTCAGCCTCCCCGCAATCCCCTAGGGTTGAAAAGTGGAAGGAACCCATTCCTGGTGATGTGGATGGGGTTGATGGTTTCATTCCTGTCAAGGCTCGAAACAGGAATCAGGGTCAAAAGAGGACTTTGAAGGAAAGGCAGGATGAAGATTCTTTCAACAGATTTGAAGTTTTAGATGATCTCAGCCAGTAGGAAGTGAATCCAAGCTTGGTGAATCTAGATCAAGGTGCTTTGGGTACAGGACAGGAGGGCCTTCTTTCTGAAGCTACTTAGGTTTTGTAGGATAATAGGGCTTTGCAAATGGACACAGATATTCAAATGGAAGTCCAGGTGGAATCGGTTCCTATTATAGTAGGGAAGAAGGGTGGTGAGGATGGATCTCCCCTTGTTTCAAATGTAGGTACTGAGGGGGTGAAGAGTAATAAGTCTTCTTCTTCTCATTTGGGTCTTCATCAAAAAGATCCAAAAAAAGGGGTTGGGGAGAAGTCTTCCAAGCTTGGTAGAAAAAAGGATTTGGAAAAGATTAAATTAACAGGGGAAACTTTGGTAGAGTCAGGGTTTGTTAAGACTCTGGATTCTCATTTTTCAAGCACCTTGAAATGATTGTTCTATCCTGGAATGTAAGGGGCTTCAACAGTGGCCCTCGACAAAAAGCTATTCGTGATTTGGTTAGAAGTCAATCTCTTGATGTTCTTTTCCTGTAGGAGACTAAGTTATTAGTGGACTATATGTTTGGTTTAGTGCCTAAGTTGTGGGGGAGTGGAGAGTGCCAGTGTATTGGTGCTCAAGGGTCTATTGGGGGAGTGGCTTGTTTATGGAATCCTCAGAAGATCTGCCCTCTTTGGTGGTTGTCCTTTCAGTCTTCTATCTCTATGATTGCGTCTTGTTTTGAGACGGGGGAGTCTGTTCTCTTCTCCAATATCTATGCGCCTACTAAACTTTAGGGTAAGCAATTTTTGTGGTCCCATATCCGGTTTGTCCGAAGCTTGGCTCCTTTCCATCCATGGATTATGGCTGGAGACTTCAATGCTATTTCTGAGTTGGCTGAGAAGCGGGGTGGTATTGCGAGGCTTGAGCCTTCTGCATTGCTACTTCAGGATAACATCTCAACTTTAAATCTTGTTGATATCAAGCCCATTAATGACCAGTTTACTTGGAACAATCGGAGGATCAGGAATAATTACATTGCAGAATGACTTAATCGCTTTCTGGTTTCTTGCTACTGGGTTGGTGGGTTGTGGTCTTCTAGCTCTAAAATTTTGGATTGGAGGGGCTCAGATCATTGGCCTATCAAGATGGCTATTTCTTCAGCTCGTGTGCCTCAGTCTCCTTTTTTCAAGTTCCAGCTTATGTGGCTGCATGACTCCTCTCTCCATGACTATGTTGCTGAGTGGTGGAGGTATGGTAGACCTGCTTATGGTATAGCAATGTATACTTTTGCTAAGTTACTTCAATTTTTCAAGTATTAGCTTAAATGTTGGAATTGGCAATGCTTTGGAAACATTTTCCATGCTAAGACTGCTGCCCAGGCTGAGTTGGATGGTATTACGAGGTTGATCAAGGAGGATGGAGTGACTGAGGACTTGCTGCGGGAAGAGACTAGGGCTTTGAAAGCACTGGAAGAGTGTGAGCTACGAGAGGAAGTTTTTTGGAAACAAAAGGCTCGGATTGAGTGGCTTCAGGAAGGGGATAAAAATACTGCTTTTTTCTTCAACTCGGTGAAAGCCAAGAGACATGGCAATTCTATTTTTGCTCTGGTGAATGACAGGGGTGAAACTCTTTCTTCTTTTCATGAAATCACGCATGAAGCTATGCAATATTTTGCTTCTTTATTCAGGGAGGACTCGCAGGGGGGTTCTGATGAGGAAGCTCAGGTCCTTTCTTGTATCCCTTCTTTGGTATCTAGGGAGATGAATGAGCATCTTGTGAGTGATATCTCAATTGAGGAGCTAGAGGGGATTGTGTTTCAAATGAAGAGGGGTAAAGCTCCTGGCCTTGATGGTTTCCTGATTGAGTTCTTTCAAGAATTCTGGGAGATTATCAAGTTGGACTTGTTGGCGGTTATTCAGGAGTCTCGAAAGA
Source organism: Cunninghamia lanceolata (assembly GCA_027924645.1). Taxonomy (NCBI): domain Eukaryota; kingdom Viridiplantae; phylum Streptophyta; class Pinopsida; order Cupressales; family Cupressaceae; genus Cunninghamia; species Cunninghamia lanceolata. Next base: position 578,265 of record BSBN01000529.1, read on the forward strand.
ATAAACAGATGTTACAGGCTTTGAATTCTACCTTCCTTGCTCTCATCCTAAAGTGTGATGGGGCAGATAGGTTAAGTCAATTTCGTCCTATCTCTCTTTGCAATGTGATTTATAAAATTATCTCTAAATTGATTGCTGATAGGTTGAAAAAGTGGCTTAAAGTGCTGATCTCTGAGGAACAAAGTGGTTTTGTGGTGGGACGGCAGATTCTGGATGGGGTTGTTATCGCAACTGAAACCATTCACTCTATGGCTAGTTCCAAAGATAAGGCGATGTTCATCAAGCTTGATATGGCTAAGGCTTATGACAGAGTTCGATGGTCCTTCCTTTGAAAGGTTCTTGGTGCTTTTGGTTTTGGGGATGAGTGGATTTATTGGGTTATGAGTTGTGTTACTTCGGTCTCCTTCTCTATGTTAATAAATGGTGAGCACTCTGAGCTTTTTGGTGCCTCTCGGGGTCTACGGCAGGGTGACCCCCTCTCTCCTTACTTGTTTCTTCTTCTTGTTGAAGGTCTGGGACGTTTGATAAGAAGGAATGTGGAGTTAGGTTTCATTCAGGGGTGGGGGTGGGGAGGTGGTTTACCTCCATAGTCTCACTTGCAGTTTGTTGATGACACTGCTTTGAGGGGTATGGCTACAATTAGGGAAGCTTCGAATTTGCGCAAGGTGTTGGATGTTTATCTTGTAGCTTCAGGCCAATTGATTAATGAAGATAAGTCTTCCATCTTTTTCTTCAATACTCTGGATCCATTCAGAGGTGAATTGCTCATATCTTGAGATTTCAGACTAGGGTTCTCCCTTTGACCTATCTTGGTATTCCCATCTCTGTTGGAAGATTACCCAAGGATTCTTGGTAGAATATTCTGGATAAATTTTGTGTGAAAGTTAATCATTGGATCCATCGATGGTTGTCCTTTGCGGGTCGTGTTCAGTTGCTCAAGTCTGTGGTGCAGGCCCTCCCCATTTATAGATGTATGATTCAGGTGGCCCCTTTGGGTTTTGTTAGGGAATTGGATTCCTTAGCAAGACAATTTTTATGGGCTGGTAGCTTATTGTCCTCTAAATGGAGCCTTGTCAGATGGGACATTGTTTGTAGCCCGAAGTAGTTTGGTGGCCTTGGGTTAAGGCAATCGTCATTGTCTGGGATGGCATTGGCTGCTAAATTGTATTGGTAGTGGTGTGCGGAGCAAGATGGGATATGGGCCAGGATATTAAGACAGAAATACTTCCTAGGGATCCCTCAAATTGATATTCCTCATTATCCCCTGGTGGGAAAAGGCTCGGTGATTTGGAGTACGCTCAAGAAAGGGGTTGCTTTGGACAAGGATGGCTTATTTTGGATTTGTAAAAGAGGGACGAAAGCTCATTTTTTGTCTGATTCTTGGGATGGTTTTCCTCCCATTGTTTCTCAGTTTCCTAATTGGTGACTCTGTGCCAGAGGTTCTGTGAGGCGGGATGGTCAAGGGTGAGTGACTTCAACTCCTTATCTTCTCATGGGTAGTTGGTGGTGGCGAGATGGAAGAATCCTGATGAGTGGCCTGTTGTTGGTATGGAGGAGGAGTGTGCTGAGCTTCATAGTATCCTTTCTCGTAGACGCTGTAGCTCCCTCCAGGAAGGGGATGTTCTTTCTTGGTCTCCTAATCCTAAGGGTGTCTATACTGGTGCTTTTGGATATCAAGTGTTGTTATCTCACTAGTTGGATGGGGTGGAGGTTCACTGGTTGAAGAAAGTGTGGAATAAGCTTTCTTGGCCGAAGTGTAACTGCTTTATTTGGACTTTAGCTTGGAATAGGTTCTTGACATGGGATAATATTCAGAAGCAAGGTTTTCAGGGTCCTTCTATGTGTGTTTTGTGTGGATGTGGAGAGGAGGACTCCTCTCACTTGTTTTTCCATTGTCCCTTGACTTTGCAGCTTTGGCATTTTTGGTGGGAAGTTTGGAAAAGCCCCTGTGTTCACGCTTCCTCCCTAGTGGATTTTTGGAGTAGTCTGGGTAGACCTCCTTCTATGGCCTCTTTCTTGCAAGATGTGTGGTATGTTGGGCCTTCCTTCATACTATGGCAGATTTGGTTGGAATGAAATCAAAGAATATTTTGAGGTGAGAAGCTGTTGATTCAACAAGTTTGGCACAAAATTATGGGTATGATTTGGGAGACAGTCGAAGCTAAGTGTGATGTGGTGTTCCCTTTGGAGAAAGGGGATGTTGAGCTGGTGGATAGATTGGGTATTCAGGGGTTGTCTCCAGCTTCTGTCTGTGTCAGGAGAGGAAGGCGGGTGAAAAAGAAAGTTCAAAGGGTGGGGAGTTGGCTACCCCCTCCGGCTGGCATTCTAAAGCTCAATACTGATGGTTCTTCAAGGGGCAATCCTAGGCCTGGTGGGATTGGTGGGGCTGGCAGGGATTTTTTAGGATCGGTGGTTTTTTTCTTTTCTGTTCATGAAGGATTGCAGACTATCAACCTTATGGAAGGTTTGCGATCCTCTATGCTTTGGAGAAGGGTTATGCTTTGGGATGGCGCAAGGTTATCTGTGAGTCTGATTCATAGGTTTTGATTAATTTGTTGAATAAACAGAAGGTTTCTAATGTTAGTTGGTAGTTGGCTATGATGGTGCAACATATTTTGCAGATAAGTTCTTTGATGGAGATGGTGTCTTTCGTCCATATTCCAAGGGAGTGGAATAGGGTAGCAGATTGTTTGGCTAAGTGGGCTTCTGAGCATTTAGAGGGATGGAAGATTGATGAGTGGGAGCAGGTTCCTCATGAGCTCCGACATGACTTGGAGAGGATTCTTGCCGAGGATGGAAATGGTATTGGTGAAGGATGATGTTGTTTCATGCTTTGTATGGTTATTTCTTATGGATTCCCGGGGCCTTGGCCCTATGATGTTTTGTAATGCTCTTTTCTGAATTTCAATAAAGTTTTTACCCCTTTAATAAAAAAAATCAATGTTACCAGTAAATGTTAAATGATGATATATAATACCTTCATAAAATTATGAAAATCATGTGTTTTAAATCCTGTGATATGTCCATCAGCTATAAAAGCTTTAGCCAATGATGACCCATAGCTAGTAGATGTCCTTATTGAACGGATGACATTTTTTAGTTGGTCTAGCTCTATTTTTTTCAAAATTGATGGAGCTTCTGCATATGTTTCATTTTCCCTGTTTGGCCACAAATGTTTTCTATCAATTTTGGTACACGAAAGAGCAATATCTCTCCTCGAAGACAAGGTGTCCTTCTCTTTGCCTAATATATGTCGAAATATAGAATCTGGGACATTTTTGAAGATGTGCATAGGATCTAATAGTTGAGATATTAATAGATCCTTCCAGTAAGGGAGCTCATAAAATATGGATTTCCTTTTCATTCCTTTTGGCATATTAACTACAACTTGTTTTGGTTCTTCAATTGAATCACCCCGATCAAAAAAATCCTCCCAATCTTTCAATTCAGCATCTTCATACTTCTTAAGACAATCACTTGTACCCATAATCATGGGAGGGCCTCTATTTTCAACTTTTCCATCAAATTGATTCTTCAGGTGATTTCTAAACTTATGATCTAGTGGTAGAAAAACCCTGTTGTTTGCATAAATAAATTTATGTAGATCTTTAGAATACTGCCTTTGAAATTGTTCTGCACATCTTGGACATGCAAATATCCCCTTTGTTTGAAGCCCTGCAATTCAATAAGTAATGTTAATAACATAGAAAAAATAGTATAAAACTAAGTATGAAAGTTGGGATGAAAATAAATTATGAGTGTAAATATGTAAATATTCTATCTTACCAGAACAAACACCAAGTCCTAGGAAGTCATGAATAGTCCAACATAGAACACCGTACAACATGAATTACCTATTTGATGGGGGAAGTGATATGTCATACATTCTTATGCCTTTCCACAGCAGTTGCAACTCATCAATAAAAGGCGCAAGATAAACATCCATGTTTTTAACTTGATGTTTTCCTAGAACAATGAGAGTCAGCATAAGTTGCTTCTTTCTAACACTCATCCATGGGTGAATATTGTATACTATCAATCTGACTAGCCAAACACTATAATTTGAGCTCAGGAAAGAGAATGGGCACACTCCATCAATTGCAAGACCAAACTTGATACTACGGGGTTCATCTTTGAATTTTCTTGACCATTTTTCCTCTATGTGTTTCATTGCTTTGGAGTCAGCCGGAATTCACATGAATCCATCTTTCCTCCTATTCTTTGCATGCCAATCCATCAATTGTGTAAGTGACTTGCAATGAAACATTCATTGAAGTCTAGGTATAATTGACATATGACGTAAAACCTTATTTGGAACTATAGGACCTTGTACATCTGTACAATATCTCTTCTCTTTGCATACATGGCATTCTACCTTGTTTTTATATTCATCTCTATATAAAATGCAATCATTTTTACATGAATGAATTTGCTTATATTCAATCCCCAACTCAACCAACAACAGACGCGCCTCTCTGCAAGTTGATAGCAACACATTCTCTTCAAGGAATATTTTAGTTTTTAGTGCCCTGTAAGATTGCCAGAGATTAAATCAATTGAATGTGTGACTTATGATGAACATGTTTGATATGTCAATCTATACTAGGACTGTTTATATACAATATATGGTTTTAAAATCCCCTTAAAGAAATATAAATGAAGTTGATGAATGTTTACAAATTATGTACACCAATTGACAATTGCAAAGTAAGAAATAGATTTCAACTCACTTTAGTAGGGTAGTGAATCCTTTGTTTGACCAACCAAATAGTGACTTGATTTCTAATAATATTAATGTGCATGCTAGTTTTGAGGTTCTACTTGCACCCGATTTGAACACGGGTGTCTTCGCTGCTTGCTTGATGGAGTCTTTCAGGTTGTTATCATCAACATTACGTTGGTGGTAATTACCCCTACTATCATCGTTACTGTCAACCATATGGTCATTACTGTCATCATTGTTTTCATCCCTAAAGAAATCTATAAGCATTTCATTCAATCCTTCTTCATGCATTGCATTTTCACTATCATGATCATCATCATTAAGGCTAGGCAGCATGTCATCAGTGTATGCAGATCTCATCAGCTCTTTAAATTTCTCAGCTGGTAGTATTCTCTTCAATAATGCTCTTTTCACCCTGGTATTGTTTAAAGGATGGTTTGGATTATCCTGTCCAAATCTTAATAACCCAGTTGGATCTTGGGTATTAGTATGTGGTTCATCAACATCTTCTACCTATCAACAAATGCAAGCATTATTTAATGTTTGGCAACAATTGGAGAAATCATAAATGTATCAATTTCAAAGAAATATAATCAAATATGGCTTAAAAAATAAAAATATAAATTGTATGAACATATATACATCAATTAAATAATGGAACATTATTTTATAGACGACCTTTTTTATACAATAATTTAAATAAAACATAATTTTGACAACATAGTTTATAAAACAACAGTCCATACTCATTTATTATTCTTTGGTTTTCTGCCCTTAAGAACATCCTTAGGGAGACCTTGTTCTTCTCTCTTCTTTTGCACAGGAGTGCGTTTTAAGAAGGGGTAATCAATCAATAACTCATCCCCAATGGTAAGGTCCATAGTAGCCTCAACCATTATCAATCTATCAACCTCTCTTTCCATATCTCCATCTTTATCATTTATAACCTCAACAAATTGACAATTTAGTCTTACAGTAGGGTCCCTTCCCTTACTACTTTTTATAAATCCTGCAATATTTTTGTGTGTGAATGCATGTCCATCTATATACATAAGATGACCTCTATTTATTTCTTATCCACTTTCTAATTGGATACGATGTGTATACATATTCGAATTTAGACCATATGTTGACATGCTAGGCTTATATTCTGCTAGCCTTCTACATTCACCACTGTAATATGATGGACCATAATATGGCATTAATCTCCTAGTGGTTTGTTCTGAATTGTTTCTATGTTTAGATCCCACATGTACATTTTGGACAATAAAGAGGCCTAGATTCGCTCCATGAATATTGGAGGGTCGTATCATGTAGCTGTATCCCCAAAATTGAAACACCTCGTACGCTCTAGGTAGTTATTGATCACTAGGCCAAGCACAATATAGTCGACGATCAAATGTCTCTTTGTAAATTGATCTCAAACTCAGGGGCAAGTCATCATCTCCATCACATTCATTCTCATAGGGTATGTAGTCCACCTTCCCCTTGTCTTTAAGCAAATTATGCATCTTTAAATAGGTTCTTGTTCTGTTGCTTGTTTTCATCAATTCCTCATCTTCCGAGTTGGTATATTGGCACATATTTTTATTAGATGTATCATCTGATAAATGATCATTACCCTCTAGGCTGGAAGTCAGTGATCTAGGAAACTTTAAACCAAGAACTTTATCCTAGTAGTATCCATTAAGAAAAAAATTAGTTATTTAAATAATATAAAACAATGTTTAAACGAAGTATACATGTTATTTATATCAATTTGAAAAATTCCTTACCACAATTCCTATTGGATTTGAATCAATTGTAGGAGGCATACTACTGACTGGAAGCTCATCATATATGTAATGTCTTTGTACAATCACTCGTTTGAATTTTTTCTTTCCACAACATACAGAACATCCACAAACAATAATTTTCTCAAAGTATTCATCCCATGTAGTATAGTCCTAACCAACCTCTTGTTTAGTGCAATCATTTGTTGTGTCTGCAGGATCCATTGTCATATCCTCTTCCACCCACTGTCATCTACATGATTTAACATTTTTAGGTCCACATCCACGTACATATCTTTTTTGTTTTCTAGTTGAACGCCCAGGCTCTACATTTGCTCCAATCTCCATCTAAAATAATCAACAACATGCATTAATTTATGTCAAGATTGGATAATACATTATAAATTTCAATAATACTATGAAAAAAGATGGACATATCGCAAAATGCCATCAGATCATTTTTTCCTAAGGAAATTGGATTTGAGTACCCGATTTCCCGCTTCATCCGTTGTGTCCTAATTTGATATGACATAATCTGTTTCCATGGCCTCGTTTGGCCCCTATAATACACAACATAGTAAATAATGTTTAGTACACCAATTATATTATTTCAACGAATATGCTATCCAACACAAAACCTCACTTTAGTCATATATTTGACATATTGATATCATGTTTTGGCCATCCTAATTTTCAAACTTTTCCCTTGATCATAGAATCACATTTAATCACCATTCCTGTGCATTTTCAACCAATAAGTTTGACCTCAGAGGCGTCGTGGACAAAAAAATGACTTTATCTCCTCTATGTTGTAGCATTTGTGAATTCATAAAAAGCTTCCTCCTTTGGTTGAGGTTACTTTCTCTTCTTACCTCTATTGTATCTGTAGATTCTGTTGTCATATCTATTTCCACCCACTTTCCTCTATGTGAATTAGTAGTTCTACGCCATCCATGTCCTCTCTCCATGGCCTCCTCTGGATCTTGTAATACACAACAATGACAATAGTCACATAACAGTTGTGCACCAAGAGAATATTCTTGAATTTATCTTTTTAATACACTCACTTTTCATTAAGATGCACTATGAAAAACAAAATAGGACATTGCAACATTTTGCTCTTCAGAAAAAAGTTTACACACAGAATCTTGACAACTAGAGCTCAAATCTTATGATTAAAAGATGACTACAAATTCACATCAAAAAGACATTTATTTCATATTTGACTCTCCTTTTTCTTTTATGGGTCATTTTAAGGCAATCTATATATCTCCAAGGGGCCATAAAACCCTCAAAACAGTCTCAAAGAGTCTTTGGCACCAAAATTTTAAATTCTTGATGGAGGGAAGGATAATTTGGATGTTAATTTTGAAATCACATCATTAGATCTTTGTTAGGTTAATCCTAGCCATTGGATATTCTTTAATTATAGGGACTTTATGTTATATTTCACCATTACCTTTCACTCCAAAATTAATGGTTTCCTTTGAAAAGAAAACCCTCCATTAGCTATCATAACCCCAACCATCTGTTGAAGTGAACTTAAACATTATGTGCAATTGTCATTGCTCATATTAAGCACATACCTCCCTTCTTAGTGGTCCCACATGTGTGATGCATGTGAATGATTCATATGGTACCTGTGCTACATGTTTAAAGTTTGAATTTTGCTCATATTGTCGGAAAAAGGCCCAAAAAGACCTTTGATTTTTGAGTTTTATACTCTATAACATGCATCTCCTTGATGTTTTCATCTAATCTATGATTGGTTTCTATTATTTCAAACTATATATGCAATAATTCATTAGTTTGAGAGAGGGAAGTTTTGAGTTACCATGAAATCCAACATTTATTCTAGATTTTTCCCTCAAATGTGAGAGTTTTGTCACCCAGGGTTTGATATTTTGGAGTTTTAGTAGAGGGTTTGATATTATAATTTATGTATAGATATATTGAAAGACTTAATGATCCTTTCTTTTGCTAGTAGGGTTTGTAACAATTAAGAATATAAAGGGCATGGTGTAAGAGAGAGGCAAAGATCCTTTGAGTACCAAGATTTGATTGCCTAATGGGCAATCCATCAAATCTTGATAACATGCTTTCCTAGGTGATGAAATTCTGAGCCCTTGACATTGATGTGACAAGCTTGTGATCTGTCACAAAGGATGAAGGAGGACTATAAAGTCATGGTAGGAAAGTGAAATTACAATGAAATTTTGATATGATTGAGATGTAGTTGGGGTATTTAGGGATTTTGTCATCATGCCTTAAGGATTGGCAAGATCTAAGGAATAACTAGATGTATAAATAGGACTATCACAGGTATGTGAGGAAGTGGAAGGTTGTCAGATAGTGAAGGAGATAGTTCATGGCCTCTTAAACTAGGCCTCAAGATTATAGTGAAGTCACATAATATAAACAAATATTGTTATGACTTAGCTAAAATGTTGTCAATCTCCTATCACATATCTTAAGGTTGTCCTTAATCCCAAATCCAACTCTCAAATGTTAGATGGAAGGTCATGGCTCCAACTAAAATAATTGGTGTCAAAATGATAAGTTAGGGGACCATCATAGTGTTGATCTACTATTGTAGTGGGATCATGAGGATTTAAAGGTTGTCATATCATTGCTATCATCCAAATACCACCTAATGTTGAACTAACAATGAATTAGAATCTTTATTAGCAAGTCAATGGACTGATATGGGAATAAAGGGCAGCCACCATATGATATAGAACTGTGACTAACAAAAATAAATAAAGGCATTGCTAACATTATAAGTTAGGTAATAATTTATTATTAAAAAATTCTATTATAACAACCACCTTAAAATTTTGCCTTGACTATTAATAGGGGTATCAAAGATCATCTTTCAACCATTAGGATTGTTATAACTTATATAATTGTTGGTATATGGTGGATTACTATCATTATAGGGGGATGATATCAAGGACCATCATTATGCCTTGTTATAGCTGATGGACAATCATCTTAAGTGTTGTTACAACCCAAAAGGTCTATCATAATCCCAAAGGACTATCACAAATGTTATTAGGTCATCCAAACCATAGCTCCAATATTCACCATCATATGAATATCATAATTAACATTGTAGAGGTTGTCATACCATGAGGCATAGGTAACAACCATAGGAGGTTTAAAAGCAACACTAGCAACATTAAATTATTGTCATATTACACCTAGGATAGCTAGGTATGCATCCATAGAGTTATTACTATAAAATTGTCTCATTAATATTGTGACCAGGTTAAGTCACTATCATAGTAACAATGTAGTTAGTCATCAATCAACATGTTGTCTTTGGATTTCAATGAGATCAATTCTTGAAAAATGACAATCCATAGGTTAAAGAGACAAGTTGATACCTTACCTAAGTTGTCATGTTCTTGAAACCTTGTCACTATAAAGAGGAGATATCTAGAGAGTGATGTCACAAGGACATAACTAAGGCATGCACTATCATGAGCCATAGGGACAACTTACTACACCATCCAAAACTCTATTTGAACTAGCTACTATCAATAATTCACATTATTGGGGACTATCATGAAGAAAACACCATGCATAGGACTGTCATAGTCAAAGTGGAGAGGATTGTCTAGTCATTGTATGATTGTCATAATAGCTAGTGGGTTAGTTACCATGCTTCAACCTAAAATAGGTTAATGAGAACATAGAAATGAAAATCACAATACCATAAGCACACTCCATAAGTTGCCAATATAGTCCCAATATCATGTCATCATGATAGTAAGAGAAGAATTGTTTGGTTTTTCCAAAGCCATATCACTTGCATAAGGATTATCACCAACCATCTGTGTAAGGTTGTGAAAGAGTGAGTCATTATTGAGCTAATCATAAGAGAAGCATGAAGTCAAAATGATATCATGGAAACAAGATATAGTTACTTATTATAAGGACAATCCAAATTTGGTGAGGTTACTTTTTTATCAACTTCCAAGCAAAATACATCATTTTGCACTGATTGGCGCTAAATTAGGTGCACTTTGCACCACCTTTTGCACCCCAAAAAGATTACATTTAGGCCTAAAAGTCAACGCTAAAATCAGCGGTAACTGCTCGGACTACTGGATCAATTTTTTTTAAAACATTCCTACCTGCACATACCCCAAAACAAAAAAACAAAACAAAACTTTATTGATTTTTGGTGTTCATTTTTTGTTTGGAGATCGAGCGTTTGGCGTGCAGAGATCGAGTGTTTGGGTTTTTTGTGTTCACCCTTATTTTGGCAATGGAGGGACCTGTAAATCAAAAACAAAAAATAAAAACTTCCCGCCTAAATTATATGAGAAATTTGATAATTACAGGAGAAAAATGCCACATGAATTAGAGGAGAAAAAAGCAAGAAAATGCTGTGCGAAGAGAGGAGAAAAATTTGAAAAACAAGCAAGTAGATGAGAAATTCAATTTAGTTTGCGGCACCATAGGTAAGGTTACAATTACAATAAAAAATTTTCATTCCCAAAAATATTTTTGTTTTGATTAAATGGAGAGGATTGTGAAGAAAGGGTTGTGAATATTGTTTTTTTACAGGCAAATCATTCAAGTCTCATGTGGTTGCAAAGGAGGAGGGTAAAATTGTAGACATTGCATTATTTCCTCTGGATCTAAGAGTAGTGAACACATTTTGCAAACCCCAATGCCCAGGTTTGCTTATCATTCCCATCAATACCTTTCTCTGAAGACAACTTTCTTGCTTCCTTCCTTAAAAAGTAGTTGAGTGCTTTAAGACAAGTCGATTGTGAGCAAACTAAAATTAGGGCTTTTGAGACAAGGGTGAGCAAACTAAAACAAAGGTTGGTCGAGACAATATGAGGAGATAGGGCTTTTGAGATGAGGGTGAGCAAACTAAAATTAGGCCTGAAACTATATATTCCCTCCCAAGGCACCAATTGATTCATAGGAAAACAACTTCATGATTTGCTCTACAAAGTAAAGGTCAAAAACCTTGAGGAATATAAAAAAACCGGATGAAAACTTTCATACCTGGTAGTGTGTACTTCATTTGCCTCCACAGACTGAATGAAAATAATTTGCCCTAGGTCACCTCAAAATGTCAAGCAATAGAGGGAAGAGAGCAAAGGGAGTAGACTCTGGCCATAATGAGGTAATTCATTGTCAATTTATAGATTTGTAAATGTTTCCATTGTTTCTTTGATTTTTAGTTTTAATTTTTTATTTGTAAATTTAAAAGAAGAAATTTATTATATATATATATAGGAACATGAGACTCACAAAGATAAAGAGGCATTGGCTTCCATATTGGGGGTAGAGGTAGTGAACAAATTGGATGGTGTGGACTTGACAATGCTTGCCAGATACATAGAACTTGAAACATTACAACCAAATCAATAGTGTCAAAGGGAATCAATTGATTCCCCAACCAGTCCTAGATCGAGCAAAAGATCTAGGAGGAAATCAATAACAATAACCTCTAAGAATGTGGAACAAGGAACATAGGCTTCCAATGTCCCACCCACTCCTGGGACATAGACTTCTTCGACCACCACACCATGTTTTGCATCTTGCATTGGTACCTACGATACCAAGATAGAATACGATGTGGTTTTAGGGGAAGTCCAAATGACAGATGCTGGAAAAACATTTGTGAATAGGTTGAAGGAATCATGCCTTCAATGGTTCAAAGACCATCTACATTTGCCATTCTCAAAGATACCCATGCACCTACAAAAAATAGTTATCCATGACATGGAGACTAAATTTGGCATAGGTTGATCTGTAAAGAAGATAAAGCTACGAATGTCTCAAAATTACAAGAGATTTCGGTGCAACCAAACAAAGAAGATAAAAAAAACTCCCTCCTGAGCTAAGGCTCAAAAAAAGGCCAATTGATGTAAGTGTGAAAGTATGGAAAGAGCTTGTAAAAGCATATGAGAAGTCTGATGCACAGAGGAAGTCTGGTGAGGAGAGTACACAGGTATTTGAATTTGGTCATAAGATTATATCAAATTTATTAAACGATTTTTAAATTTTATTTGTGCATAGTTAAATTGAATTAGTATATGTTTCAGGACAAGGCCTCCAAGGCTAGGCTTGACAAACTTCGTGCCACGCATCATAGTGGCCGGAAAGGTTTACAAGCCTTGATCTGTACATTTGTAAGTATATTTAATATATTAAATGATATTTTTTTTATTTCCTAGGAAAAAGTAAATGATTGCATATTAATTACTTTAACTAGTCCATGTGCCATGTTTTGACAGGAGGAGAAATATGGCCGGTATCCAACGCAATTTGAAAAGGATATGTTACAAAGTAAAAAGTAGACCAATTTTGTAATCTAGATGGAGAATGAGGTATCAATAGTTGACTTTCAATAACTTAGTTGGATATTGTTGTGTTAATATGTCAATTTGCGTTTCTTGTGTTGAGTTGTTTATTGATGCGTAGGATGAGTTCTAAAGTGCTTCTCTGTTGGCCCTAGCACCCTTAAATGTAAGATTTCTCTTAGATGACAAATGATTACTCTTATATCTCTGGGGACCCTTCTTGGTGCCATTAGGATCATAATGAGTATACTAGTCTTGTGCTTGCTTACAAAAAGTGGTTGCAATTAACCTAATCTTGTGGTCATTATCCACAACATTTTGTGTGTGCCATGCTATCTCATATGCTTAAGTTTAACAGGCTAATAATGAATAGAAAACCCTTGTTTGCCTGCCTCCAACAAATGGACTTGTTGGAACCTAAAATTTCCTACCATTTTTTGCAAAAATTTTAGGTTCCCATGATGAAAAATTTGACTGCAGCACTCAGAAATGCACCTGTACAATATACTCTAGTGGCCTACTTTGAAGGGTTATAATTTGAAGCCTATTCATTTTTATGCCAAACCACTTGGTAGGCATACTTATCTGCCATATGTGAGTGTACATGCTTGATTTCAGCTTCCCATGATCAGACTGAACAAGGTTTTGCAGTGCCAAGTTAAAGGGTTCTGGTGGTACCCACCTAGGGTTAGGGTTTTAAGTCGAGTATGCAAGCCTATATTTTTATTCCTTTAAACCCCTTAAGGCCTTAAGTTTTCTTGTCCTTTGGCCTCTTGCACTTTATCTTTTAAAATTGCATTGACTTCCTGTATTAAAGGGCAATTGTCTTGAGGTCTTCTTAGAGGGGTGATATGTGACTAGGGTATGAAGACTAGGACTTTGTATGTAATCTTAAGCCCTCCTTTTGGATTTGTTGGAAGCCTTCTTCACTGATACATAAGGACTTTCAAGACTCCTATGATAGTGTATTAGAGAGGCATTGAAATCACAAAGGAGATAAATGTTATTAGGCCATCACCCAATGGAGAAGGGATTATCATAAAGAGCATGACAGTGTTACCTTGTCATAGTCACAAAGGGGATAGTCTTTGTGGTGGTAATTAAAGTCACTAAGTTCACATCCACCTTCCTAGGGTCTGCAGAAATACTTGAAGTTGAATATGCCTATTTTAAAGATCTTGCCATGAGTATTTTCCATGTTTTTACAAATGGAGACCTCCCCAATCCTCATCTCAAGTTTCAAATGCAGAATGAAATGATGGAGGACAATCATAACTGTCATAATAGTACATTAGTATTTTTTGTCTCGAGGTGGCCCTTGAGACTGCCAAGGGGATGGATATAGAGTTGGGATTATAGTTTTGTTTAAAATCCTTGTGTCATTGACCTAATATTTATTTGTGGCAAGGATCCCAATAGTCTAAAGATTACAAATTGTTGTCAAGAAGGGACTGTCATAGTTAAGTGTGGTACAGTGATACAATTTCATCTTGGTTGAGTATTGTATAAATCTCAAGCTATTTAGAATGCATGGGGTATTAGGGTGTGGTATCACTATATAGGTAACCATCAAGTGATTTCTTCATCCCAATCTTGGCCTATATAGTACCCAGTGTGAAGAGCAAGATAGTGTTGTCCAAGAATCTTGTTACGGTCACAAATGAGGGTAGTCTTAGCTATTGTACCCATAGTTGGAATCCCTTGTTGTTACCATAACATACATGACCTAAAATGATGAATCTATGAGTATGAGTTGTTTGAAAGCCAAATTCCACAACCTTTGCCACCATCCTCCCTGCCTGTATCAAAATGGGAGCTTTGGAATATGGTATGGACATCCATCAATACATAAAGGATAGAGGAATTTTGTTAGATGTTGTAGTTGCAACTGCCCTATTAGACATGTATGCAAAATGTGAAAGCATAGACAAGGCACATGAACTGTTTGATAGAATGTCTCAAAGAAATGTGGTCTCATGGACTGCAATGATAGCAAGATATGCACAAAATGGATTTGTTGAAAAGGCTTCAAAATTTTTAAAGCAAATGTAATTAGCTGGTGTAAAGCCAAATTCCACAACCTTTGCCACCATCCTCCCTGCCTATGTCAAAATGGGAGCTTTGGAATAGGGTATGGACATCCATCAATACATAAAGGATAGAGGAATTTTGTCAGATGTTGTAGTTGCAACTGCCCTGTTAGACATGTATGCAAAATGTGGAAGCATAGACAAGGCACGTGAACTGTTTGATAGAATGCCTCAAAGAAATGTGGTTTCATGGACTACAATGACTACAGGATATGTACAAAATGGATTTGTTGAAAAGGCTTCAAAAATTTTAAAGCAAATGCAATTGGTTGGTGTAAAGCCAAATTCCACAACCTTTGCCACCATCCTCCCTGCCTGTGTCAAAATGGGAGCTTCGGAATAGGGTATGGACATCCATCAATACATAAAGGATAGAGGAATTTTGTTAGATGTTGTAGTTGCAACTGCCCTGTTAGACATGTATGCAAAATGTAGAAGCATAGACAAGGCACGTGAACTGTTTGACAGAATGCCTCAAAGAAATGTGGTCTCATGGACTGCAATGAGTGCAGGATATGCACAAAATGGATTTGTTGAAAAGGCTTCAAAAAATTTAAGGCAAATGTAATTGGCTAGTGTAAAGCCAAATTCCACAACCTTTGCCACCATCCTCCCTACCTGTGTCAAAATGGGAGCTTTAGAATAGGGTATGGACATCCATCAATACATAAAGGATAGAAGAATTTTGTCAGATGTTGTAGTTGCAACTGCCCTATTAGACATGTATGCAAAATGTGGAAGCATAGACAAGGCACGTGAACTGTTTGACAGAATGCCTCAAAGAAGTGTGGTCTCATGGACTACAATGATTGAAAGATATGCACAAAATGGATTTGTTTAAAAGGCTTCAAAAATTTTAAAGCAAATGCAATTGGCTGGTGTAAAGCCAAATTCCACAACCTTTGCCACCATCCTCCCAGCCTGTGTCAAAATGGGAGCTTTGGAATAGGGTATGGACATCCATTAATACATAAAGGATAGAGAAATTTTCTCAGATGTTGTAGTTGCAACTGCCCTATTAGACATGTCTGCAAAATGTGGAAGCATAGACAAGGCACGTGAATTGTTTGACAAAATGCCTCAAAGAAATGTTTTTTTTTTTTGGTAAACACTACCAGATATGGGGGTAGCTCCCTATATTAAAATATAAAAAAAAGGTTACATAGAAAGCTAAGGCATTACATCTAGTGATATATATAACCTATGCCTTCAGCAATATCCACCATCCTAGCTATTACATTTTCATCAATCAGACCCGGGTTGGCTTCTAGGAATTTCAAAAACTCTCCTATGTTATTTTCTTTCTCCACACCCTTTTTGTAGAGGGCCCAGGCTTTGTACAGCTTCACCTTCTTCTTCTCCTCATTTAGGCTGAGGGTGGCAAGAGCAAATTCCTGTTCAGGCTCCACTGCCACACCATCCATGGTAGTCCTAACCATGTCCATTAGATCTTCCCTCACCAATCTTATCGTAGCTCTTAGCCCCCAGAGCCTTGCTCCCACAACCTGTACATAGTTTTGGAAAAAACATTCCAGCACTTGTCCATCATGAGTGTGCCCTCCTGACCAGAAACCAGCCCCGATCACTTTCAAGATGGCCACTTTTTCTTCATCGGAGGCTTTGTTGAACAGGTACGCAATCTATTGCCCTCTAGTTTCATCCTCCTCACAACGACACTCCACTCTAAAATGTTGAGGCATCACTTCGTTTGGACCATTCCTGAGAACAAACAACATAATCTGCTTCAATCTCACCTTAGCTTAAAAAGAAGCCTATGGGCAAGCTCTCCCCCGACCTCCAATCCCAAGGATCACCATTCCATGCTCAGGATTTTGCCACCTATGGGAAGGTGGTAGATTCGCATCATTTGGACTGCCTCCATTTGTAGGTTTGTTCTTAGAGTCTGCCATCATATCCTGCTTGAGGATTCTCCTGCTTCTCCTACAGTGACCTCTTGTTTTATAGAATCCTTGAGAGGCTTCATCAAATCCTGCAGATCCCAAGGCTAGGAAATGAGCTGACGGACTATGTGGAGCCTGCAACTGATTTGCACTTTAGCAATACTTCTGCGCTCATTCCACCCACCTCCATTCGGACTCACTTCCATCCTTGCCTCCTTACACCAAATCCCAGGTAAATATTTTCTGACTTCCTCTTGCCTTCAAGAGATTGATGTGTGACAAACCTTGCACTAGTAATTGATAGGAACATCCTTTCACTTTTGTAGTAGTGGACAATTTCATGAGTCTCATGACACTTTTGCAGTAGTGGACAATTTCATGAGTCCAATAGCTTGAGCTCCCACCACTAGATAGTTTGTAGTTGTATGCCCCTTAGTGTGGCACTTTGTTCATCATAAACATAAAGGATAGAGGAATTTTGTCAGATGTTGTAGTTGCAACTGCCCTATTAGACATGTATTCAAAATGTGGAAGCATAGACAAGCCACGTGAATTGTTTGATAGAATGCCTCAAAGAAATGTGGTCTCATGGATTGCAATGATTGCAGGATATGCACAAAATATGGAATCATAGACAAAAAATGTGAACTATTTGACAGAATTCCTCAAAGAGATGTCATCTCATGGAATGCAATGATTGCATGATATGCACAAAATGGATTTTACAAGGACGCTCTCAAAATCTTTGAATTAATTAAGCACTCTGGAACATATCCTAACATTGTAAGCTTTGCTTGTATTCTGGGTGCATGCAACCATGCAGGTTTAGTGGATGAGAGCTGTACATACTTCAATCACATTTGTAACCCTTATTGCATCACACCTACAGTTGATCATTATGTGTGCATGGTTGACCTCCTTGCCCATGCTGGCTATCTTGAAGACACCCTAAACTTTATCTTTATTTCTAAATCCCCAAATTTGCCCTATTCCCGCTCACATTGAAGACCTATGAGCAGGAATAGGGCTAACATTTTTTCTTTCTAAAATCGGTTGGATAAAGCCAAATTGCTAACTTCATTTTTTTTTTCAAACAAAATAGACCTTTATCTTAAGGTTACTTATGAACCTTAAGATAAATAATTATTGAAAAAAAACTATGCATTCCTTAATGACATGTAAGAGAATTTAATCAACTACTACTTAAAAACTCTTTAATGTTTCTATCTAATGCAGGTTATTAGATTAATAGTGAAAAAGAACATACATGGACCAAGCAATTTGTGGCAATTAAGGTTATGTAATAGAATTTACAGTTGATAGTTAAATTTATAACAAATTTTTTTATGATCTTTACTAACATTTATTAGAATTGTTGCATGTTTTACATCATTGGAATGACATATTAGCTGTAACTTTTTTGAAATTTTATTATGGTATGTGCACTTTGATATGATGTAATATGATTATGGATTTGTTTCATATGTTGTAATATTAGATATATAACAGAAAAATAAATTATTGCATGAAATAAATAATAACTTTTTATTTTAAATATTTTTTTTGCAGAACACGAGTCTTCCAGAAGATCAAGATGATCCTCATGATAGAGATCCAGATTATGTTGGTTTTGGTACAGATCACATGGCATAGGATGATGATGACATAGATACAGAAGACACCGAGGCCCCTGACGATGATGATGACGATGATGATGATCATGATGATGATGATCACGATGGTGATGATGATGATGAGGTAGTTGCTGGTAGTAGCCAATGACATTCATGATCATATATACTGCATCATGGATCATTTTTGATATATCGTTATGATGCCTCTTTTCATGGTCACTATCATATGTATCATTTTCACGGCCTGCAGTACCATATTAATGAGTTGTATTATAAATTTATGTATCATTTTGACTTATATCATTTGGACATGTATCATCTTGACTTGTATCATTTTGAGTTACATAATTTATCATTTTTACTTATATCATTTGTACATGTGTCATTTTGATGTTATTGATCTACTGGCATATTTGAATTTCACTTGTTTTAGTTATATATGATGATGATCTTATCAGTATTGACTTGTTAATTTATATATATTAAAAGTGGTCGATGATTTTTGGATGGATATTTATTACATATGATGATTTTAATTTACTGTTCAGGATGGATGTTGTCAAATTCAATTAAATTATAGATATCTGACTCACTTGTTTTAATTATAGATGATGATCATGTTATAATAATTATCTTTTTTTTTAATCATATGAGTTAAATAATTAAATTACTTACTCTATAATCATATGAGTTATTTAAGAGGCATGATATATTTAACTAATTAAATTGAAATAAAACATATTAAATTAATAAATGTAAGCAAAACAAGAAGCATTTTTAGAAGCAAAAAAGTAAGCAACAATGGAAGCCAAACTAGAAGCAAACTAGAAGCAATCTTGGGAGCAAAACTTGGCGTTATCTAGGAAGCAAAAATAGAAGCAATTTAGGTAGCAAACAAAGAAGTAACAATGAAAGCAATTTTAGAAGCAACAAAAGATGAAATAATAGAAGCCATATTAGAAGCAACAAAAGACACAAAAATGGAAGCAACAAGCGACGTTATATCAGAAGCAAAATTAGAAGCAAAACTAGAAGCAACAGTGGAAGTAAAACTGGAAGCAAAATTAGAAGCAAAACCAGAAGCAAAACTGGACGCAAAATTGGAAGCCAAACTGGAAGCAAAACTAGAAGCAAAATTGGAAGCGAAACTGGAAGCAAAATTTGAAGCAAAATCGGAAGCAAAATTGGAAGAAAAAGTGGAAGCAAAAGTGGAAGCAAAACCAGAAGCAAAATTGGAAGCAAAACTGGAAGCAAAATTTGAAGCAAAACCGGAAGCCAACCTAGAAGCAAAACTGGAAACAAAATTGGAAGCAAAACCAGAAGCAAACCTAGAAGTAAAATTGAAATCAAAACTAGAAGCAAAACTGGAAGCAAAATTGGAAGAAAACTTGGAAGCAACACAAGAAGCAAAACCAGAAGCAAAATCAGAAGCCAAACTGGAAGCAACAAAATCTGGTGCTAAACCTGGCACTAAAATCTGGCACTAAACATGACACTAAACCCAACACTAAACCTGGTGCTACAACCGGCGCTAAACCTGGTGCAAAAGTGAAATGCAATTGGGCGCCAAGTTTGGTGCTGGTAGAAGTGTCCAATTCATGGACTCAAATGCACTAAATTCTGATGTTATTTTAGGTGCTAATTGCCTCTTCTGTTGTAGTGATTATCCAATACATGGTCGATGAAGGGAAGTGGGAAATAGTCTTTTTTAGTGGCTTTGTTTAGTTCTCTATAATCAATGCAGACTCACCACTTGCTATTTTTATTTGGTACTATAACCAATGGCGATACCCACTGGCTATCAGAAATGGGGTAGATGAATCCTACCTGTAGCAATTTCTCTATTTCTTCCTATTACAAGTATGGGTCTAACCAGTTTTGTCATTGATGTCAACATACTCATGTTGCATTAATGAGAAGGATTGGATGAGCTGTGTGCTGAGGATATTGAGAAAATTAGTTTCAATCAGGAACAGTGAAGAATAGTGATGACAATAAGGTAAAAGTCCAAGATAGGTTAAGGATCAAAGGATGCGATTTAAAGGGTTTGTATATATGAGTCTTGAGATGATCCAGTCAAGTTTTCAGAGGTCCGCATAAAGATCTGAAGAAGTTATGACCGCTCAAGTAGAACTGGCTCTGGCAGGTGTCCAAAGGTGATAGAGTGACACAGATAGGTCCGGTGAGGTCCGGTAATGCATTATCCCATTTTGCGGATTTGAGGAAGTGTTGAGGATGTCCTTGTGAAGTGTGAAGTAGATTAGTTTGTGGCTTGAAGGTCCGGAAGAACCTATTCCTTTGTGACAGTGATGACAGACTGTGTTCTTGAGGTTCCGGATGAAGGAGAGAAGGATTCTAGTAAGCAGATGAAGTGCGGATGTTGTTGGTGATTCAAGAAAGCTTGTGGTGATCTGTGGATCGGTTCTAGTTCATGTTGGTGGTTTGCATTGAAGTTAAAAGTTCATATTTGAAGAATAACCATCGGATGTTGGTGTTCTTCTTGAGAATGGCCGACCGGATGTATTACACGTCTTGTGGATATTCTTGTAGGTGTTTGCTGACTTAGATGATTATTCCTAAGTCAGTGTCTTGTATAAATAAGGGATTGTGAAGTCATTCCAAAGTGTGTCTTGTGGTGATGAGTGTGTGGTAGTGAGGAGGAGTGTGAAAGGTAGAGCAGAAGTATTGGGCTTAATGGAACTGATTCAAGCATGGTGAAGATGCTATTCTCCAGTTCGTAAAGGTGATACTTATTTCTTTGTAGACAATGTGTCTCTTATAGGCAGTGAGCCTCTTGTGAGCAGTGTGCTTGGGCAATGAGCCCTAATTGGCATGTGCCATTTGTTCTTTTTATTCTTCTAACAGAGAATACTTTCTTGGGTTAATCACCCCATGGTTTTTCCTTTAACCGGGTTTCCCACGTCAAAATCTTGGTGTCTTATGTGTTGATGAGTTTCTGCCTTTGATTTGAATGCATTATGTTTCATGTTTAATATACTGCTAATCACCAAGAAGATTTAAGTGTGGAAATTAGAGAAAGTTTTGCACAACTGATTCACCCCCCCTCTTACTTGTGTGCCCTAAGTCTAACACTTCCTTTACCATATCCCTCAAGGTTGCATTAATTCTCCTCTATGGTTGTCTAATAGGATGGACATCTTCAGTGTAGATATGATGTGTGCATACACTGGGGTGGATTCCTCTCATGTCTTTGTATTCCCATGCAAAAGCCTAGGTATGATTTTGCAACAGTTTTGTCAATCAAATTTCTTTTGCTTC
Organism: Cunninghamia lanceolata; assembly: GCA_027924645.1. Classification (NCBI taxonomy): domain Eukaryota; kingdom Viridiplantae; phylum Streptophyta; class Pinopsida; order Cupressales; family Cupressaceae; genus Cunninghamia; species Cunninghamia lanceolata. Next base: position 599,999 of record BSBN01000529.1, read on the forward strand.
TATTAACTAACTACTGATAGAGAGTTGTTTGTTGGTTTGGACAATGATTTACTTTGTGCCATTATGAACAGAAAGAAGGTCTTTGTAAGGACTTAACAGAGTATTTAATGGACAAAGGTGAGGCACAATCTGGTGTAACATTTTTTCTTGTTGGTAACTTAAGTGGGAAGTAATTTGTTTAGAATATGGACAGTGGAATTCTTTGAAAGATCCCTTTGGATCTCTCTGGCGCCATCTAGAGACCTCTTACTAGGCGACACTGTACAAGGAGGTTTCACTGTTTGATTCCGATTTTTTATACTCCTCATTGCATTCTTCAAAATGTTCTGCAATTGTTACCATTGCCAATGAGGAGGCGTCTTCTTCATCCAAATCCATCAGATCATCTATCCATGGTTTATTCTCATATTGTAAGAACAATTTTGGCATGGGGATAGATGGAAAGTTCCTTCAGCTTTTTCCCATTTGAGATAGTCATGTTTCCTGACCTACAGTCAATAAGGGTTGTTGTGGTAGCCAACCAAGGTCTACCAAGTATTATTGGGTACCTTGAACGTTTCTTTCTTGTCTGAAGGATGAGGAAATCAATTGAGTAGTCCGAGGTATTGATAGAGACTATGATATCGTCTAGAATTCCCTCTGGTTTGGTGATAGTTAAATCTGCCAGCTGTAAAATAGTTGATGTTGGTTGAATATATGTTAATGCTAGAGAATCTGTGGTTTCTGAAGTCATCACATTGATAGCAGCTCCTAGGTCAATCAATACATTAGAGACTAACATTCCTTTTATTTCTACTGAAATAATAGGACTTCCAGGATCCCCATATTTTTGAGGAATTAACTTGCTTGACAGAACATCGGCAAGTTTCCCTTCTACTTGGATGGTGTTGGGTAATTTTTGTTTTCTACTTGGAAGTTTAAGGCATAAGCTCTTAATGGTATGATTTATCTCTGGGACATCTTTTATTGCTTGTAACAAAGGAACTTCAATATGTATCTTTCTAAGTTCCTTGATTAACTGTGAGTCATCATGTGCAAGGTGGTTTTCCTTAGATTTTGGAGGAGTCTATTTAAAATGCTCTGGGAATGGAACAAAGGTTTCCTTTGGAATTTATTTTGAGTTTCTTGTCTCAGTATCCTATGAACACTTGGTAGAGCCATTTGAATGAGTGGTGGGTTTGGATGCACTACTGTTCTTCTGAGAACTATCACAAGTGGAGGAACTAAAAGGCCTGGATTTGATGTTGCAAATTATCTTGTTACATGCCTTTTACTCAAACACTTTGACTTCTAATTAGGCAATTGTGGGTTTGAGTCCCACTGGGCATGCCAGAAAATGTTGTTGATGGATTTAGTTGTCCGCACCTAGGAGCGTCTCTTTGTTTTGGACAACCATCAAAGTAATGGGAGATCCTATGACTATGGGACTCTTTTGCGAATCACAAGATAACCTCCAGGATTTTAGAAGCCGACTATTCTTAATATTCTCATTAATTATTTCAAAATTTTGGGGAGGAAAGAGAAGGGAGAAACTCCAAATAAGGAAACTAATCTAAGGTGATGCACCAAAAAATAGTACTCCAGTTGATGCAGGAACAACACAGTGATTTCCTGTTTTAACTCAACATTAACTCATTGCTACTAAAAGCACAAAGGCATGATTTCAAACCACTTACTAAAATCATTAATTGAAACTAAAAATAGAGGCACATCAACATCTAGAACTCAAAAGAAAACTTAATAGACGTAGAATAAGACTTGGTGTCACTTTTTTTCATTGATGAACCAATAATAGATTACAAGAGGCACAGTTACAAAGTATTTGATTAGCTCTGAAAAGCATCCACAAAGGCTTGAAAGCCTATCAAATCTACTTTCAAAGTCCTAGAATTGGCTCAATGAATAAACATTGCCCAACACCTATTACAATGGCTCATGGCCCTATATATAGCAATCTAACCACCTCAAAATTTAACACCGAGTAGGAAATATCTATTGCAACTACTTCTAGCGCTATAGCATTGAATCGCCTTGATCCTATGGTCCTCTTTTGTTGAATCTTGATGGCACCAAACTGAAGTATTTAAGTCTCACCAGAACTTTTGAAGACCCAACCACCGCCTTTGATATTTCACTAGTCCATTAAGTCTCAAGTTAAGGCCAATTGATGCTTATGTGTCTTCTTTGCTAGCATTGGGGCCTGGTGGCTCATCTCTATTTGTTGGCAACATATTGACTTATTTATCTGTCTTGAAAGGTTCTTCATAATTTCCCTACCATCGGATCCCCTATTGTCATGATCGACAACTTTGCAACATCTTCAACCTCATTGAAACTTCTTGGGTCTCTTTGCCATGTTGAGGCTTGGAGGTGTGAAAAGGCTCCACATGTTTCCTTCCCACGGGCTCCTTTCTTTGAAGGCATCGGGCTGATCACAATTTGATTTCAAACCATATAAGGGCCAAAATGCTCTCGCCTATTTGTGATCCAAAAATTGGTGTTGTGTATAGTAGTTTAACACTGATCTGCCTTAAATCAAAACAAAATGTATAGCCAAAATGCTCTACACTTACCACTCAAGGTTGGTCCTAAAGTACAAGTCTTATGCCATGTCAATCCCTTCAGATAGATTTGTCATAATACTTTGTTGACCATAGTTAGAACTTTTTAAATGGTACCTTTCATTATACACCAATACATAAAATTTGGTCATGAAGGAAATTTTGTTTAATATTATAAGAGATTCACATGAGCCCACTATGAAGTTTGGGTCAAAAAAGACATGCCTAATGTAACACCCATTGAAAATAGGTTTGTGCCAAGTATAAAAGATTATCAAGAAAAGACACATGTAATTGAAAAGACAAGTAAAGAAGAACCATAAGAAGACAAATATGATGATTTATGTTGGGATGATGATAACATTTTGGATGAGAATTATCTTCCAAAGTTTATTTAATGATTAATGAGCATCCATAACATATATACTTATATTTCCAATTTGCATTTTCTTTTTTCTCATTACTTATCACTTTTTGGCATTTTTATTGAGCCTTGTTTGCTATATTTTCCATGCTCATTTAACTTTCCATATATTGCTTCATATTTTTCTTTCCCCCACTTGTGGGGTATTTTCTTGTCCTTTACATAACTTGTTTGCATCTTCTTTGCCTATTTCTTTTGCATACTTTATTGTTCCCTAGCCCATGTTTACCACATTGATTTTATATTTTTGTCATCATTATGCATCCTCATGGTTAATTTTTTACCATGCTCTAGTTTAATTATGTTTTTCATCTCTATATGCTTATGATCCCATGCCTTATGATGCACATATGTTACTTTGACTACTACCTACACACAATTATATCCTTTTACCATATTCGGATCACATGCTTATGCCATCTTTCTATTCATGAGCCTTATCATTACATAGTACATAGATTAATTTTATATGCTCATTCTTATTGCTTAATCATATTTGGCCATATTGTTCCTTCGTTGCCATATCATCCTAATATATTCAAACACACCATGCTTCCCTTGTATGCGTTCATATTTCAAAGGAAGAAAAATGAAACTCCCTACTTAATCTATAAGAAGAGTGGTGATAAATAGTAAAGATACAATAATTTCAAATAGATACATCACACATGCAATAACATGCAAATACATGCAACACATAAAAAAGATAACATAGTTTATACCATAAGAAAACCCTTTTGAGAAAAACCCAACAAAAAAGGAGCCTCAATGTATATTTTGTAATCAACCCATGGTTACAATATAATATTAGAGTGTCTCTCACTCCTCTATCTCACCAACATTTTCTAGAGATATTCTAGCAACATAACCCCCTACAAAATCACACATATCCAATCTCCATTCCAAGCATGTAATATATAGCTAGGCCCAAACAAGAAACCATAAACAGTTTTACAAAACCATGCAAGGAATACCATGGGCTAAATGTGGCACCTAAATTACCATGCAATATTCCATTGACCAACCTCTATGATGGATCAACATGCTAAAAGTAGAATGTAACTCCCAAATCATAACCATGCCATAACAACCCACCAAACTTGGATGCTCCACTTTAGACTCATTATCTCTTAGTCTACCTTGTAACTCCCTCTTACATGCTCTTACACATTTCATAGAATCTCTTACATCTTACAATGCCATAAACGCTCTTATGCATCTTACATGGAATTGGATATTTGTACATTCACATAATTATACAACTAACACATGGAATAGAGTTCCACCTCAAGTAGGATGCCTTTTTCCATGTAGACACATTAAATAATATAAAATAATAAATATGACTCTTGATTTCAACAATATTATCATGCTTCTAGAGCTATCCCTTTAGATTAGGAGCACCTTGCTTCCCCCATTCTTTAATGTGTTTCGATGAGTTATCTTATTACAATGAGGGGAATCACATCTCTCCCCATTTTATTGTGCTCATACTCTTGGAGTGACATTGGGGATACCATAACCTTCCCCACATTATTGGTTGCATGACATGACTTAATATGCCATAAATCTAGATCCATCTCATCTTTGTGGACTCATTTCCTTACGCCAACCATTATTTGGCCATGCTCTTGGATGCCACAATGGGGGCATATCCCTAGCCTAGTGTTTTATATATTTACATGGGTGTTTATTGGTGACACAGAGGGTGACTTCCCTCTCTGCGAACTACTCACACAACACACAAACCTAAACTCAACTAAACTTCAATTACAAGATTGCAACATAGGAGAACATTAATTATTATTATTCTCTCAAATCAAAATACAATTTGCAACATATTTACACATTTTTCTTCTCAATCAACCCGCCTTTCTCTATCTTCCCTACGCTCTTCTTTCCTGGGTGTTCTTCCTACCTCATCTACATACCAAATCTACAACAGAGAAATGATTAAACTACATCTATGAGGCATCTATTCGCATCCAAATCCCACAGTTTGATCTTCCTTGATTTTGGCATTCCATTTGCAAAACAAAATGTATATTTTCTTTCCTCCAAAGAGGTGTCTATCTCCTCTACTACTGGTTGTGCCCTCTTCTTCCTATGGCACTTTTTCTCTCCTTTTTCCCCCCACGCTGCCCCAAATCTATCAATTTATTTATCTAATTTTACTTCAACTTTTGTGTGGTTGAGTGCTTCATTTTCCTCATTTTCCTCATTTATTGTTATAAAAAAATCCACCGCTGCCTCTCTAGGCATTTCATCTTCTCATTATGCTAAGAGTGTTGTTTTTGTTTTTGTTTATTTCTTGTTTTCATTACAACGTCCAAACTTCATTGAAATGCCTTTTTCCAAACCCCACGCCTAGATTTTCTTTTGTTCTATCTGTTCTCTCCTTTTTATATGGTTGGGCTTCTCTCAAAATGTTGTGTTCAAATCCTGTATGGAAGTATTTCCACTTGGCATTTTGGTAATCATGTGCCTTGTAATTCCTTAAACATTTTAAAAGGATTTCATTTTCATTCTTTTTTTGTGTAAACTTTCTCTCATGCTGTGGCTCACATATGTTTAAATAACCTTCCATTTAATTTGAATACGGGGCAGCTTATCTATATTTAAGAACCCACGCATCACCATATTATTTGAGATAGTGACCATCCCTTCCAAAGCACCATTGTTTCAGGGCATTAAACTCCTTTATTTCTTATTCAAGTTCCTTAAACAAGAGATGCCATCATATAGAACAATCACTTTTAAAATGAAACTTCTATCTGTAGGCCGATTAGAAGAATGCAGAAAAGTGGGTATACCAGAATCATTGTTGTTCTGCATATTTTCTCTCGTGGCTGTCAACATAATGAAGACATTGCTGGTCCTCCCAATGACTCTCAATAGAATGGCTTTGTTGGAGCATCTGTTTGGACATCCCATGTCACAAAAAGATTAGCCAATTCATCAACGTCCAGTTTAAGGAACAACAATTGTGCATATTTCTTAAAAATCTCACTATAAAAGGAGCCATCATTTGTATGGACCACACCATGCTGTAGTGAAATCAACCACAACAATCTTTTCATTGGTTGTTGCCTCAAAAAATTTGCCTCCCACTCTTGTTTGAAAGTGATAATATATACATTTCCATGAGAACTTGCCATTTCTTGACTATTAGTGCCCTTGATGACTGCATGCTCTTGGCTAAAACAGAGGGCCGTGTTAATTTTAGATTGCTGATTCCTTAAGAATATGAGAAAATACTACCGTATCTAGTATATGTCTCAAGTGACTGTAGAGATGGCTTCATCTACAAGACCTTCTGAACAACAAGTTGTTCGTAAGTTTACTCAGTACATTGGAGCACATGCAATTGCAAGAAGACATATTCCAGGAACATTTTCAAATCAACATTCAATAATCCACCAAACATAAAGACATCTGTGGCAACAAAACCAAACTAAAATACCAAAATGTGACAACTCAATCCAAAATTGAAATATCATTTTTTTGTTGACGCATGATCACGTATTCGCTCGAGATGCTCTTGCATCAGACACACCAAGTAGAAAGTTTGTGAGCATGGGCTCACAAAGTGGAGTTGAGTAGTCAAACTACCCTTTCAGGTTGCAACCAACCTACAGTGAACTCCATTGCTAAAAATGTGCACAAGCTATATCTTCTTCCTCTTTTTCTAACATCTCGTTGGCACAAGCGTCATCCCCCTCCCACAACTCCATTCACCACTCCTCTCTCCTCTCGTGGATTCACATCCACCATATGCCATCCTCCTTTGTCAAATGCTCTCTACTCTCCTCTCCTCCTTCATGGGATCCAACCCATCGCAAACTGACCACCTCTACCAAAATCCACCTATAGCATCCTCCACAATCTCTACAAGCAAATATGCAGTGTCTACATACAAATCTGCAACTGCTATTTCATCTTCTACAACAACATCCTCTTCTACTCATACTATGGAAGAATGATCACAAATGAAATTAAAATGTTCATGATTTACCACTTTTTCCTTCATTGCTACAACATCAAATCTTCTTTGTCTTTCACTGTGACATTCATGTTCATTCCTCCATCGGCAAGCTTATCAAACCACTCCTTTTCTAACACCAAAATCTACAAAAATAACTCATCTTTATCATCATCTTTCGTTGCAACCTCTTCACATTCCATCACTACAATCACATTCTTCACAGTTGCATCTTCAACCTCTTCATTCTCGATGCCCACCTCTTCATCTTCCACCACTATTGCACACAACTTTTCATCTTGCTTGACCAACTCACCATGTTTCCATGCTTCCAATCTATTCACTCTTGCATTTATATCAGCCACCATCAAAGAGATTTTCCTCTTATTGTACTTTCTCCATCCTTCCCATATCATGGGCCTTCTTACATAAATCCCCATCTCTCTCACCACTGCAATCTTTGACAACTTAAATTATGCTCACAATTTGCAAACAAAATTCTCTCTGTGGCTTCCAGCTCTCACTTGCTCAAGACTCCTCTCTACCTGCAACAATCTTTTGAGCTCTTCACAACTGCCTTCTCTCCCGTACGTCTTGGTGGATTCTCTCCACACTCAAGATAGCCTAGCTCTAATACCATTTCACGCAGAGGGTGAATTCCCTCTCCACAAACTACTCACATAGCACACAAACCTAAACTCAACTAAACTTTGATTACAAGATTGCAACACAAGAGAACATTAAGTATTATTATTCTCTCAAATCAAAATACAATTTAAAACATATTTACACATTTTGCCTCTCAGTCAATCTACCTCTCTCTATCTTCCCTATGATTTTCTTTCTTGGGTGTTCTTCCTACCTCCTCTACATACCAAATTTGCAACAAAGAAATTATTAAACTACCTCTATGAGGCATCTATTCACATCCAAATCCTACGCTTTGATCTTCCTTGATTGTGGCATTCTATTTGCAAAACAAAATGTATATTTTCTTGCCTCCAAAGAGGCGTCTATCTCCTCTACTATTGGTTGTACCCTCTTCTTCTTATGGCACTTTTTCTCTCCTTTTCCCCCTCATGCTGCCCCAAATCTATCGGTTTATTTATCTGATTTTACTTCAACTTTTGTGTGGCTTAGCGCTTCATTTTCCTCATTTTCTTATTTTATTGTTATAAAAAAATCCACCGCTGCCTCTCTAGGCATTTCATCTTCTCATTATGCTGAGAGTGTTGTTTTTGTTTTTCTTTATTTCTTGTTTTCATTACAACATCCAAACTTCATCGAAATGCCTTTTTCCAAACCCCACGCCTAGATTTTCTTTTGTTCCATGTATTCTCTCCTTTTTATATGGTCGAGCTTTTCTCAAAATGCTACGTTCAAATCCTATATGGAAGTATTTCCACTTGGCATTTTGGTAATCACGTGCCTTGTAATTCCTTCAACATTTTAAAAGAATTTCATTTTCATTCTTTGTTGGTGTAAACTTTCTCTCATGCTATGGCTTACATATGTTTAAATAAACTTCCATTTAATTTGAATATGGGGCGGCTTATCTATATTTAAGAACCCACGCATCACCATATTATTTGAGATAGTGACCATCCCTTCCAAATCACCGTCGTTTCGGGGTATTAAACTCCTTTAATTCTTATTCAAGTTCCTTAAACAAGACATGCCATCATACAAAACAATCACCTTTAAAATGAAACTTCTATCTGCAGGCCGATTAGAAAAATGCAGAAAAGTGGGTATACTAGAATCATTGTTGTTCTGCATATTCTCTCTCATGGCTTTTAACATAACGAAGATGTTGCTAGTCCTCCCAATGACTCTCAATAGAATGACATCATTGGAGCATCTGTTTGGACATCCCATGTCATAGAAAGATCAACCAATTCATCAACGTCCACTTTAAGGAACAACAACTGTGCATATTTCTTAGAAAGCTCACTATAAACAAGAGCCGTCATTTGTATGGACCACAACATGCTACAGTGAAATCAACCGCAACAATCTTTTCATTGGTTGTTTCCTCGAAAACGTTTCCTCCCACTGTTGTGTGGAAGTGATAATATATACATTTCCCTGAGAACTTGCCATTTCTTAACTATCAGTGCCCTTGATGACCATACACTCTTGGCTAAAACAGAGGCCCATTGTGAGGACTACCCTTTTTACTTCTGTTCTTGTGACTACTTACATTACTGTTTATTGATACTTTTATATTTGTGGGACAGTAGTTCCCAGATTTTTCCAACTATTAAACTTTATTATGATAAAGGAAAAACTAATTGGGTGATGTTTGGATAACGTTTACATTTCAGAAAAGTTAATTAGGTGATGATGGAAAGAAAATTGTAAAATGATGTCATTTATGCTATTTAGAACTATGTCATGGTAATGCATGTTTTTAAGTTGCTTCGGCTATGTTGATTATATATGAAACTGGTGTTGTAATTGAGTGTGCAGGATTTACTAATCAAACCACAGATACTGGAGATCATTCCGCACCTTTTTGTTGTTATCCCTTGTTAAGCCGATCTGGTTCCATGGGGAACCAAGATAAACTCTGTGTTTGATGTGGTGTTGTAATGTGGTCTTTCATAAGGTCGAATGGGTTAGGTCTACCCTCTTGTAACATTGAATTATGATTTGTGTTGTAAAAAAAAATTGAATTTGAATTTCTTTTCTTTTATTTAAATTCTTGAGGCCTTTTCTTGTGTTTTAACTTGACCCTGGGTGTCCTGAATAGGTTAAAGTTGACCCTGGGTTATACCCCATGGGTCCAGGGTCCCATTTGGCATGGGTAACCTCCATATGGTCATCTTAACTTCACACTGAAGTTAAGTGACAAAATTTGGAGATATGGGAGGGATAGGATGGGTTGTACCAACACCCAAACCCATCTCTCTTCAATCCCCAAGGTAAGAGATGACTACAAACCCATCAATTATAGAGGAATTGACTTGAAGTCACCCTCACCATTAGTGAGATTCCCCATGAGTTGTGTGGTCATCCATAATGAAGGAAGGAAGAAGAGGCATGGGTCACCTGTCTTTTCCTCCTTTAACTCCTTTTATTTCTCCCATGCGTAAGAGAAATGACATTAGGTAAGGGATAAGGAGGACTTTAGGGATGGGTGAGTGACATAAGCCAACACTCATCCCTTGGGACATAATAGTAGTTTGGGGAAGAGTGAGGAGGTGACAAGTGTCACCTCCCCATTCCTCTAAACTCATAGAATTTTGGGTTATTTGAATCCCATTTTTGGGATGGGGAGGGAGTTAGTTGAATTTTGGAGAGTTTGATTTTATTTTTAAAAACAAAAAAAATTGCTTTTGAGAGGAAAAGGGAGAGGGAGTTTGGTGTGGCTTAGGTTGGAGGAGATCTCAGTGGAGCTCTACATCAGCTTCATCCTTGAAGGGCTTTGTAAGGTTGGTTTTATAATCTTTCTTTTGTATTCCTAAGTGTTGCATGAAAAGTGTGTGAAAGTTATTTATTTGCTTGTGATGTAAATGTTGTTATTGTGGGAAATGTTGTTGGGTTGTTGACAGAGCTTCTCCCACTTGGGAGAAATGCTCATCAAGTGTGGGGTAGGGGAGGAGTGATCCTCCTCGGGTGCATACCTGGTTCTTTTGGGATGTTGAAAGCCTTGAGGGTATGTGGGTGTGACTTTGAAAAGAATTGTGTCATTTGGCTTGAAAGTCCAAATACGAACTCTTTGGAAAATTTGTTATCAAATTTGGCTTGAGGCCAAGAGAAATTGTGTTGGTTATATTATTTGTAAGGGTGACACTCTGGAGTTGAGTGTGTCCACTCTCCTACCCCTTGTGAAACTCACTGTAGTTGAGTTTTTGTGATGTGTAATTTATCCACGGGAGTATGTGTGTTTTGGGTTTGTTGTTGTTCCCTGTCGTGAAGTGGATTGCTTGAGTTACCTAGGTGTGTGTATGATCTCCCTAGCTCGGGGGTGACCCTCTTGCGGGTCTACGGTAGGGAGGAGAGCAGCTTGTGTGGTTTTATTTTCTTCTCTTGTGTGATATGCAGGCTTCTGGGAGATTGTTGAGAAGTTTGGAGAATATTACTGGATCTAAGAAATTATGTTATTTTGTCTTTACTCTGAAGGAGAGCTGGGTCTTTAATAGCTCCTTCCTTGTAGATTTCCATGAGGAGAGATTTAACTCTATGTTGTTGTGAAACTTGTTATTTGGGAGTTGAAAGAAAATCCTCCCTTAATGTACTATTGGTTGTAATTCTTCATGTTATTACGTTGTTACCATTTTTGGTAGGAAAATAGGAAAAGAAATTTTGGTTTTAAGAAGAAATTAGAATTGTCTATTTCTTACAATCCTGTTAGTAGAATTGAAAGCTAATTGTGAAAAATATCAAGTTGTAAAAATAAATTTATGTTATGGTAAATTTAGTGAAAATATTAGTTCTTTGTAAATTATATGAAGTTGTAACTTTGCTATTATAATGAAATGGAACTTGGGATAAAAATTATGCATTAGACGTTTAACTGAAGTTTATCTCATACTTATTGCTTTAGAAGGAAAAAATTATTGGCTTGAAAGTTAAATTAGATCAGGAAAGAAAATAAATTTTACATTATCCTTGCATATAGATTTTAATAAATAATGCTACTTTGGAGATGTTGGAAATAAAACTTATAAGAAAGTGTATTATACAAACTGAAGTGTTAATCGATTTCAAACAAAATTCCTTGACAATAAATATTCAATCTATAAAATTTGTATTCTTTTTTGTATCTTTTTTTTTCATTATATGCTTAATTGACGAAACTATTAATTTCATTGGAGCTGGGAATGGTGTAAATATATATATATATATATATATATATATTAAATAAATAAGTGGTAAATTGTTTATACAAAATTAAATTGAATTACATTGTTTATACAGGATTAAATTGTTTATACAGAATTAAATAAGATGGAAATAAATATAAAAACAAAATTGTATTCTCTATCTTTCTGTGGTAAAACACAGAGAGTATTTAAAAAAAAAAAAATAAATTTTAATAAGGGTGGGGGTTTGAACCCCCATTGCCAAATGTTAATGAAGGGTGTGGGGAGGGGCAGAGCCCCCACCCATACCCCCGCCAACTTATAAAACTCCCCGCGGACAGTTAAGCCGCGGACCCCGGATCTCCCCTTCATGGCCACCACTACGGCCGCTGTGTTGCCACGACCCTGTCCCCCGCCGCTGTCTCTGCGGCCACCCTCTGCTGCCGACCATCCGCCACTGCAGATTCTTCAATCCACCGCCCGAATCTCCCTTCTGCCCAACCTTTGCCCTGCACCCTCCAGTTCGCGCGGCCACTACAACAGGTCCGCCGCCCCCATTGCCAACGCCGTCGCCATTAACCCTGCAACCCAACACAAATTAAAAAAAAGGGTTAGGTTCTTTTCTATTTCAAAAAAAAATAAAGATAGTTAGGGTTCAAACAAAACAACCAAATAAAATAAGATTTGGTTCCATAGTTTGGGCTTTTTATAAAGAGGAGAGCCTATATTACAATAAAAACAAAGGAATATATATATATATATATATATATATATATATATATATATATATATATGAGAATTATTTGCAATAAATCTAAAAGAGAAGCCATAATTTTATATATATATATATATATATATATATATATATATATATATATGAGAATTATTTGCTATAAATCTAAAAGAGAAGCCATAATTCCCTTAACACAAATAAAAAAAAAGAGATTTTATATTAAGAGAATTAATAATGACAAGGGAAGAATATAATATAAATGTAAAAATAAAAAATTATAAACACACACACACACACACACACACACACATATATGTATAATTTATTTTAAGAAGAGTTTCTCGGAAGTTTCAACAATTAACGTAAATTAATAATCAGGAAAATGAAGAGGAAAATTATGCGTCCCCCTTTAAAAAGAACACTGGAAATAAACGTAAAGAAGCCATCACAAACATTCCATGTGTGGCCAGTTTAAACTCAACTGTAGTTAGTAAACGTCCAATTGAGAAAATAAAAGAGAGAGAAAGAAGAAGAAAAACTAACATTGGAAAACAAAGAGGAGAAAATGCACGGCATTTCCAAATTGGGCTAAGTGAACTAAGTGGATTTACCCTTCCGATAATCTTGCTTAGGAACTGTTGGTTTTTCTTCTAAATCAGCATTAGGGTTTGCCACTTCTAATGCACAGGCAGATTCAGCCAACTAATACAGGAGGTTGCGTGAGCTCCTCCCCTTCACTTCTGGTTCTGCCGCACCAAGGGGGGTATCCCTATAACTCAAGATGTAACCTTGACTAGCTCAAAGATAGAAAGATCTAACTTGACAACAACAGGCAGAATACTCTCATGTATGGACCAAGATCTGTATGATAGATCACAAGGTGGGCAACATTCTTGGACATATATGTCTGGTTAGGGATGAGAGCATGCAAGGGTTTCCTACTCCTAATCCTACAACTAACAGATGGAAGGGAGAGATGGTTTGAAATGGTATTTGGATGCAAACCTGGACCTGGTGTATAACCTCAACACAGAGCTAGATTGGTGCCTATCCAGGGCTTGGAGTCGGTAGACATACACCTGTGAATGATCAGCATGAATAGCTAAAATTGGATTTCAGGGGGATACACATGATACCTGCCTTACAGATATCTCCCAATACAGAGTGTTAAGCTGTCGATACTTATGGCATCCCTATTGCAGGAAGAAAGATACATGCAAAACTGGAGACAGAATCAGCATAACACATGCAAACATAGCATTATTTATATAAGATTAACCATGAAATCAGTGGATTCATGCCAAAACGTACAACAGGAGATACATAAACTCACAAGTTTTGCTGCACAGAGCAACCAAAACTAGTTGTATCTTATTACAGAGCCAAAATGTCCAATTTTCAACAACCTAAACAATGGTAACACAGTCTGCTTATAACAGCCAGAAAGTGTACCACAATAATTAATTACATGGTTGACCAAAAATCTCGCCAGATACACAGTATCAGAAAAATGGCGCTCAACGCATTACCAGATTGGTGCCCAAACATGAATGCAGTAGGTAGGGGAGGAGACAGGAAGAAACATCGAGCCCTGCGCCACTGTCCGTGGATGTACAACTTCAGTCGGGTACTGGATCCGTCCACACCATCGCCCATACCTCTGCAACAATCGCCATTAATGGCGCACCAACCCGCGGCCCTGGGAAATGTAGAAAACTGTCCGTCACAACCGTTTCCCGCCAAGATACATCATCATGATATTTGAAAATATGCAGGATCGAATTATCCCACATGCACCCCGTAGCAACCATTTCAACACTTTATATACTAGGCCACGAGCATATATGATGTCGGTGCTTTTGCTCCCGACGACACTAGTATAAGCCTTCATCATCATCATCCTCCAGCAGCATGATATCCTGTTGCTTGAAATATCACCCTGACGTCAGCATCATCATCGCAATATCACCTACATGATAATCGCCTTCATCGGCACAACCTGATGCATCGGAGGAAGATCCTCCTGCTTAGCCGATACCAAATGTCTGGCCGATGAACATCCTGATGACGTCACCGTCATATCCTGCTGACGTCATTAGCATATCTGCCTATCGCGCACCTCCTCATATCCGGATGACGTCATCGTCATGTTTGCAAATATCGGGGGATCTCCACAAGATGATCAGTGTTAGAAATATGACCCCCCCGGACCTTGATGACGTCACCATACATCGGCATCAGGATGATATTCGGAAGATAACCGGATATTTGGAAATATCATCCTGATGCACACATATCATGCTGCACTGTAGCTCCACTATAAGATCAAGGTGATATATGAATATGTGACTGATATTTGAAATGATCACCCCCATTGGACAATCCATGAAGCCGACAGGCGAATATCTCCCTTCGAAAATATCATGATGCAGACAGGTAGAAAAACAGATATCACCCTGACATAAGAATGACGTCAGCATCATCAGGGTGATAAAACAATGAACATGAAGTGATAAAACAACATCAGGATGATCTTGACTAAGATCACCCGATGTTCAAATATGATGACCCCGATGAAGATCGGATCATACTTAGGACTTTGCAGCAACATCATCAGGATGATCTTAAGTAAGATCACCCGATGTTAGAATATCACCCCAGCGAAAGATCATGCTGACAGAAAATATGATGACCCTCGTAAGAAACATCAGGGTGATGTCTGGAAACATGATGATGATGACCTCCTCCAAAGAAAATATGATGCTGATGTTAAAACATGCTGAGGAGGCCCAAAGACTTAGAACTTTTTTGGATTTTTTGGGAAGGTGCCTGCATGAAAATTGCTAAAATAACTGACAGTGAATTCAGGCACCAACAGTGGCTCTGATTGGGGACGTGCAGGTGCAAGACTGCAGCGAGAACCCCAGATCCCTGGGATGCAGACCAGTCCCTTATCCATTGGGCACAGAGTCAAATACTACACCGACCTGCATCACCAAACACACTTGATGGCCTAAGGCCACCAAGAAAAGAAAAACATGTATCTCCCTTTGTCAAACACTTTGTTTTCATCTGCATACACTGGGTCAAGCTTGGAGATACTACAGAGATCCACCCACAAACAAATCTTGTCATCTGCATACTCAACCCTCTGATTTAGCTTGTCACTGTCATCCCTGTGCAGATAACCCTTAGCATCCGGCAACAAGTGGATGCAGAATGTATCAGGCAATGCATACTCAAAGGGAATATAACACATGTTATCATTTGTATTAGCATTATGCATTGCAAAATGATCTCCTAGCTGGATTGAAAACTGAAAACACTCAAAGTCCACCATATAGCTAGGAAGATCAGAGCTCATTGTATCATATGCTGGCACATCAAAAGAAAAGCTTTCAAAATCACAATTGTGCACATCATGTACACAACAATCAGCAACACCAGGCTGGAAAAGATCAGGCTCTGACACCTCTTTACAATCAGGCACATTTTTACAATCACTTACCTGATGTATGTTGTTTCCTCTTTCATCAGGATGAGAAATAGAATCCAAGTCAAAAACCATGTCAAGACCCTCACCATACTCAAATAGATCCTCATCACCATATGTGTCATAGATGGGTGACCCAGGTGCATCAGTTTCATCATAGTATGCCATTTGTTCATGGGCAGCAGAGCATGCATCTTCATCACCAATGGATTCCTTTTGTGGAGGAGTATCAGCCTGTGTGTCATAAGTAAAACAACCATCAATAAAAGAACAATCATGCTTTGCACTAGCACTTATTTCAATCTCTGACTTCTCTTCATGATCCTCATGTGTTTGAAAGGAAGGCAATGGGTCACACATGGGACTGCTTCTCTGTTTGCTTATATCTTCTCTGTCTTGAGTACAATACTCACAATTGTCTCCACAGGTCCATTCCAAAAATTGCTCATTGTTGTCCACAACCTCATTGTTGTTTTCATGGTCAGATGCCTCATCATTGCAATGGGAATCCTCATTAGTCCTTTCACTGGCATCCTCAACATTCATCTTTTCATCTTCACATGATGCCTTAATTATTTGGTCATTTGCAGCTTCACAATGATTTCTCACACCAAAGCCTGTGGACAGGGGTTTCAGCAGGTGCACATTTCTAATTTTTTCTATCTTTTCTATGAACTTGTATGCCATCTGCATACTTGTCACCTTGAAATCCCTCAGTATTGCACTAAAGCCCTCCTCAAAAGCTTCAAAGAATATGCCAACACAGGTTGAAATATCAGGTCTGAAACTTTTAGGGACATGTGAAAGGGCTACTGCAAACCTATGACTGAAATCAACACATGGCTCTTCATCTTGTTTTTTGATGTTCATCAATTCTGCAACAAGATCAGCAGGTTCTCTTGCGAATTCTTCCTTGAAACAGTCAGCAAGCTCATCCCAACAGGCAAAGGATCCTTTTGAAAAGCTCAAATACCAGTCTTTTGCTTTTGCATCAAAGGACCTAACAAAAAACCTCATCCACATATCCTCATCTCTAAATGAATGTTTTCCCATGAACTCATGAAAATTTTGGATATGTGTATTCCCATCACATACACTGTGACCACTAAATCTGGGCATCTGACAGTATATCCTAGTAGGCATAGTTTCTACTTTATAATCAACCCATGACAAATCCAGTTGGTCATACAAAGGATCAAAAGGGCTGAGAAGAGGTTTAGCCTTCTGACTAGCAGACACAACAGGGTTACTGCTTTTTAACTGGGCCTGCTCAGCCTCTAAGAATATCAACCTATTTCTTATCTCTTCTATTCTTTTATCCAACATTTCACCGCTGAGTATGGGATAATTCATACTTGGATCCATAAAAATCTTACTCTTAGACATCCTTTCTCTGCCTAAGACCTAAGGCTTCCCCTGGCATCTAACTTATGCAGTAAAACAACAAATATAAAGGGGAAGGAACAAGGTACCTTTTCTCATACAGATGTGGAAAAATGAAAAACACATTTTTGTCACAACACACACATCAACTTTTCATGTGCACTTGAATTTTTTGCAGAGTCGCCACCTCTCCAGAGAGGACAAAATTTTACAGCAGCTGAAAGCTCAACAAATATGTTTCTGAGTTCAATCCACCAGCAGAGCAAAACTTCACCAGAAACTGCAGGATATCACTTTACATCAACATCCCCCGCAGAGTCGCCATTTTGTTGGTGACTCGGATGGGTCACAGATATATTACTTTTTTTTTTTTTACCAGTCCATCCCCAGCAGAGTTGCCATTTTGTTGTGACTCAGATGGGCCACAAGATATAACACTTTTTCATCAATTTTCTCCCCAGCAGAGTCGCCATTTTGTTGGTGACTCGGATGGGTCACAAATGTATTACTGGAGATGATTAGATATTACTTTTACTTCTCAATCCCCAGCAGAGTCGCCATTTTGTTGGTTTTTCTTCTGAATCAGCATTAGGGTTTGCCACTTCTAATGCACAGGCAGATTCAACCAACTAATACAGGAGGTTGCGTGAGCTCCTCCCCTTCACTTCTGGTTCTGCCGCACCAAGGGGGGTATCCCTATAACTCAAGATGTAACCTTGACTAGCTCAAAGATAGAAAGATCTAACTTGACAACAACAGGCAGAATACTCTCATGTATGGACCAAGATCTGTATGATAGATCACAAGGTGGGCAACGTTCTTGGACATATATGTCTGGTTAGGGATGAGAGCATGCAAGGGTTTCCTACTCCTAATCCTACAACTAACAGATGGAAGGGAGAGATGGTTTGAAATGGTGTTTGGATGCAAACCTGGACCTGGTGTATAACCTCAACACAGAGCTAGATTGGTGCCTATCCAGGGCTTGGAGTCGGTAGACATACACCTGTGAATGATCAGCATGAATAGCTAAAACTGGATTTCAGGGGGATACACATGATACCTGCCTTACAGATATCTCCCAATACAGAGTGTTAAGCTGTCGATACTTATGGCATCCCTATTGCAGGAAGAAAGATACATACAAAACTGGAGACAAAATCGGCATAACACATGCAAACATAGCATTATTCATATAAGATTAACCATGAAATCAGTGGATTCATGCCAAAACGTACAACAGGAGATACATAAACTCACAAGTTTTGCTGCACAGAGCAACCAAAACTAGTTGTATCTTATTACAGAGCCAAAATGTCCAGTTTTCAACAACCTAAACAATGGTAACACAGTCTGCTTATAACAGCCAGAAAGTGTACCACAGCAATTAATTACATGGTTGACCAAAAATCCTGCCAGATACACAGTATCAGAAAAATGGCGCTCGACGCATTACCAGATTGGCGCCCAAACATGAATGCAGTAGGTAGGGGAGGAGACAGGAAGAAACATCGAGCCCTGCGCCACTGTCCGTGGATGTACAACTTCAGTCAGGTACTGGATCTGTCCACGCCATCGCCCATACCTCTGCAACAATCGCCATTAATGGCGCACCAACCCGCGGCCCTGGGAAATGCAGAAAACTGTCCGTCACAACCGTTTCCCGCCAAGATACATCATCATGATATTTGAAAATATGCAGGATCGAATTATCCCACATGCACCCCGTAGCAACCATTTCAACACTTTATATACTAGGCCACGAGCATATATGATGTCGGTGCTTTTGCTCCCGACGACACTAGTATAAGCCTTCATCATCATCATCCTCCAGCAGCATGATATCCTGTTGCTTGAAATATCACCCTGACGTCAGCATCATCATCGCAATATCACCTACATGATAATCGCCTTCATCGGCACAACCTGATGCATCGGAGGAAGATCCTCCTGCTTAGCCGATACCAAATGTCTAGCCGATGAACATCCTGATGACGTCACCGTCATATCCTACTGACGTCATCAGCATATCTGCCTATCGCGCACCTCCTCATATTCGGATGACGTCATCGTCATGTTTGCAAATATCGGGGGATCTCCACAAGATGATCAGTGTTAGAAATATGACCCCCCCGGACCTTGATGACGTCACCATACATCGGCATCAGGATGATATTCGGAAGATAACCGGATATTTGGAAATATCATCCTGATGCACACATATCATGCTGCACTGTAGCTCCACTATAAGATCGGGGTGATATATGAATATGTGACTGATATTTGAAATGATCACCCCCATTGGACAATCCATGAAGCCGACAGGCGAATATCTCCCTTCAAAAATATCATGATGCAGACAGGTAGAAAAACAGATATCACCCTGACATAAGAATGACGTCAGCATCATCAGGGTGATAAAACAATGAACATGAAGTGATAAAACAACATCAGGATGATCTTGACTAAGATCACCCGATGTTCAAATATGATGACCCCGATGAAGATTGGATCATACTTAGGACTTTGCAGCAACATCATCAGGATGATCTTAAGTAAGATCACCCGATGTTAGAATATCACCCCAGCGAAAGATCATGCTGACAGAAAATATGATGACCCTCGTAAGCAACATCAGGGTGATGTCTGGAAACATGATGATGATGACCTCCTCCAAAGAAAATATGATGCTGATGTTAAAACATGCTGAGGAGGCCCAAAGACTTAGAACTTTTTTGGATTTTTTGGGAAGGTGCCTGCATGAAAATTGCTAAAATAACCGATAGTGAATTCAGGCACCAACAGGAACAAGATGATTTTACAATTAATACAAACGTAGAGATGAATCCTAGAGCGGAGAAAACTAAGAGACTAAGTCTAGCGAAGTAGTAAACCAGTTTTTGTGATCTGGTCCATCCGGGAATTAGGATTAATGTAATTTAAAAATACAGTGATAACTCTGATTGATGAAGAATATGAAGAAAAGACAAGATAAACATAAAGAAAACTTAGAAACCAAAAGAGAGAGAGACCGAAATATAAACAAAATAAATTTCAGAGAAATAGTTAAGGTGAACATGATAGAAATACAATCAAAATTAAGATCCAGAGAAACGAAAGAGAGGGCAAATGAATGACCTTGTTGAGAATACTAAGTCCGAAGGAGGAGTATAATTCAGGAAATGAGAAATGATACAGATAATCGTGCTTTGTTAAAAAGTGACCAAATAGGAAGATCAAGTGTAAACTCATTATGAATAAGGCATCGTGGGAAGTTGTTAAACTATCAGGGAACCCCGTAATAAGTGTATTGTTTAAAGATTCCCACTCACGCCGTGAGGCGTTATGTTGCCAGAATCTTCTAAGATTTAGGGTTAGGAAACTAGACGTTACAAACCTTGTAGCAATGTTAACAGCGTCGTGGAGACCCCCTTGTTGGACCGCTTGCGTCTGGGTGAACACAATTGTACTTAGTACCCCACCGACAACTATAGTGTTTTTGCCTTGAGCGTACACCACCGAGCATGCTTACGCATGCGAGGGGGTTTCTAGGGAAGCGTGGGAAAATTTTTGATATTTCGTGTCATAACCACATGACAGATGTTAACATGACACGTGTGATGTGTGTTGTGACCACATGGAAAATGTGAGCATGACACCCATGTTAATTTCAGATTGCTAAACCCTTAAGAATATGAGAAAATGCTACCATATCTAGTATATGTCTTAAGTGATTGTAGAGATGGCTTCATCTACAAGACCTTATGAACAACAAGTTGTTCAAAAGTTTACTCAATACACTAGAGCACATGCAATTGCAAGCAGACATATTCTAGGAAAGTTTTCAAATCAACATCAACAATCTGCCAAACATGAAGACATCCACGGCAACAAAACCAAACTGAAATATTAAAATGCAACAACTCAATCCAAAACTGAAATATCATTTTTTTGTTGACGTAGGATCGTATATTCACCCGGGATGCTCCTGCATCAATTATCTTTAAGGCTTACATCACCATCTTCATTTTCCTATACTCGAGGGAAAGTTTATATTCCTTCATACTTATCTCAAACCCATGTGCTTACCATGCTTATTATTTGACATCATTTATATAATTGTTACATGATGCATTCACAAAAATTGATTTGCTTTATATGATTTACATGGCCATATACTTAGCTTACATTTTTAGTTCATGTATTATTTTCCCCCCTCCTCCAACTCTTTACATTGAATGTATGCAATTAATTAAAGGAGGAATATAATATCACTAGAATTCTTTTATTGAGCTTGTATTTAGTTACATGTACTAATATAAAGACTCATCATCACACTCAAATGGATAATTATCATATAACATGATGACACCTAATATATTGTATCACTTTTTTGCAAAAAGTAGAATTTCCTAACCCTACTCCCACTTTTTCATTTTTCTAGATAGCCAAGAAAGTTTGTGATTTATGTTCACTCCACTTATGAGACAAATTATACTCATTGTATACTTTTATGTTTTTTTGTGGGTTCCTATGGACATGCATGGAAAGGATGAATACACATGATGACATCTAGTGGATTGATTGCTTTACATGGACCTTGGTATCCATTTGATGATTGAATATTTGATTTTATGCATGTTTGTGAGGTCTCATTTACTTGTAAATACATGTTCATTTAGGATTCATATGCACCTCAAAGTGGGGGCAAAATATAATGGTGAAATTTGCATACCCATCCTAATTCCCATTTAGTTTTGGGGCCGTATTGAGAGATTGTCTTGATATGACTACATAGTGGCTATGACACACTTTTGTGTTAAGTGTAGCTTGTTTCCTAGTCCTCAACTACCCTTGTTTACTCTTCCTTTGCATGCATTCCTATACACTTATCCTTATCCTTGTTCTAATGCATTCCCCTAACTTATTAGCCTAGATTTCTATACATTTACTCATGATCCCCAGACTTTGCATCCTTTGTCTTTAGTCACTTCTATAGCATGCAAGATCAATCTCACATGGTTCAGATATGACTTAATAATTAAATTTTTAAAAATTAAATTGTCAAATTCCTTTTCTTTCCTCATAGTTGTTGGCAACCAATTTGGTACACACTTGTGTGATGATTTGTTATTCTTGGTATTGAAAGACATCCATTTGATAATTTAAACATATCAAGCAATTATTAAATACAATTCAAATCTTTAAAATGAATCAAAATATTGCATCATAATCAACATCTAGATCACTTTCATACTTGTCTAATGTATGATAATTATTTCATGATCATAAAGTTAGTCTTTGAAGGTGGTTAACCTAGGAGAACATGACCCTAATGATTTGAAAATCTCCCCAAGGTATTTTTAAATACTACCATTCATTAATAGTTAGTAAGGAGTAGATAATCTAATGAATTAGGGAGTAGAAGCTTGCACTGTGCAAGATCAAATTCATAGGTTATGAATTAGATTAATGTTGTTAGTTCCCAAAATTATTACAACCTAAAACCCTAAAACACTTTACAATCACCTAGGCCAGGGTGTCATTAAGGTGATTAAAAGAGGTCTATCAATAGGTCAAGGTGATTTTGGCCAACAGATAGGAATGGATATACTTCTCTGCACTTTAGTCTTAAAGCTAAACCTAGGAGGGATATTCCTAGAGGCATGAAATAGAACACAAACAAACACAACCATATCCAATGTACACTTGACCCCAAAGCTGTCACTAGGTCAAGACAAACTAGCTGCACAAGCCTTTGATTAAGTTGATTACTGCACTATGTATTTGCACCCAAACATGGTAACATCATACTCCTTGAGATGAGTCCACTTAACTTCTCATACACAAGATACATAGTGCAGTCATACATGTACATGATTCACCAATGATTAAAACAATTTTGCATCACTTTAGATCTATCCCTAGTTATTACACTGAATCACAGATAGCATATAGAACCCTAAACTAAATCTACTCCTACTCCTACAAATAACAAGATGAGGGTTTGATTAAAATGGTGATTGATCCATTCCCAATATGGACTAGTGCCTACTACATTAGGCAACTGAGTCATGAACAAAAATGAAAGAAGCACACCTAGAAAAATATCAACATAATCAAGAGTTGTAGATATATGACTCTAAAATATATTTCATACAATGGACATACTTATTTATCCCAAATATAATTGCAACAATCCACACATAATAGAAGAAAGACCCACACAAAAGGGTTTGGAGGATTTAAATGCTATCACACATTATCTAACTTCTGTTACATTCATACTAGCAAATGTAGCAAAGGAGAATACAATACTATGATTCAATATCCCCCTGAATCATTACAAAGCACCCTAGAGACATACCATGATATGAGAATATTCAATGAAACCTTTCCTCCCTTCTGTTGGACACATCCTTTCATCTTCCGTTCGAACAATATCCTCTGCTTGATGCCCTAAAATCTCCCTTAGGATTTCCTGACCAAGCAATTGGTTTAGCGACCAACCTCTAAAACAACTCTAGCATATGTGTATATAGCTTTTTCCATTCACTGTGTAGTGCTGGGCATTGAAACTCAGTCAACAAGTACATCCATGCTTCATTAAAACTGACCCATGGCCCTATCAAAAAAATCTGCATGAATTGAGTGTGGATCATACCTTGACATGTCTACAAAACTTGCAGAGGAAGATTACCCACACGCCTTAGGTACCTAGAGCATTAATGAAGGAAGGTTGAATCCATATCCTGGTACCTGCAATATCTGTTTCATCTATTTTGTCCCTCCTTTGTGTACTGGCGCATTGGAGATTTTTACTGTGTCAACCATCCTTATTTAACTTTGGCCAACAACATTAATTTCTAGGCACTGTATCATCCTGCGATAATGACATGATGTGGAAGAGTGATTCTAGGACATCTAGAAAATCATGTCATTTAGAAGCTTTTACAACACTTTAAAAGTGTTGTCCTTTGAATTTACTTTGACACCTTAACACTATTTTTGGCCCATTCACAGGTCAGCTAACACCCCAATCGATGAACCACCAGGTTCATGAACAATGGAATCATCCTCTTTCTTCTTCCTTATCGACAAATCCCTTGTGGTGAACTTGGTAATTGACAAACCCAACTGTTTGTGAACTCCACATTTCTTTGATGAAGAGTTAACCTTTTTCTCCATCTTATTCATTGTCTTTTTCTTTCTTTCCTTGCTGGATCCTTTTTCTATTGGCGAACCACCTTGTCGATGAACCCTTGAGTTCGCGAACCATTGACATTTCTGACAAAGACTTTCCTTCTTTTCTTTGATATTTTCCTCTTTTTCAGCAAATACTCCCTGCGACGAACTATCCTTTGTTTGCCACCTTCATCTTCGCTTCCTTTTTTCAGAAAAATCACACATTGAAGAACATTTCGATCGGCGAACCTTACAATTCACAAGCCAAAACCTTGCCAACAACACACTTGCTTTTCCTTCTTATTTCTTTTCTTTTCTCCTCATTGGCGATTTTTTACCATGTACCTCATTGCCTTATCGGCGAAAACCTTCATCGATGAACTATCTTTTGGTGAACCCAATGGTTCATGAACCAACACTTTCGCTGATAAATACTTCACCTTCACATCCTTCTCTTTTTCTTTGGTGCAACTTCCTTCGCCTTGACGGTAAACCTGCCAATCGACTAACTTGGCGATCAACGAACCTTAGGTTCGCAAACTATAAAATTCGTTGACAAAAACTCGGTGCTTCCTTTTGTTTCTTAGAAAATTTTTCTTTCACCTTTTTGTCACTTTGTTGGAAAATTGACAAAACCACAAACCTACGAGGGTCATCCCACAATAATGGGTTACACTTTTTGGTCAAACTTGACATTGAAGTCAACATTTTGAACTAAATCTTCACTTTCTGACACCTATAGCCTCTAAACCGTTAGGAATTTGAAGATGATGCGAACTAGTGATTTGTGAGATTTTGTCTGCAGATTCTAAATATATATTTTTTAAAAAAATTGGAGTTAAACGGTAAATTTTTTTGCGTCTCTTTTGATAACTAGTTTTTAATAGTAAACAACATTTTTTTAAAGTGATGTGTATTCTGTCGCACATAACTTTTTTTCTATAAAGGATAAAATTTTGATTCTTTTTAATTTAGATTGGTAACACTGATATCTAGAGGATGCATTTGGTTTCATAATGTTTTGTTGAGTATTTTTTTAATTAAGTTTTGAAGTCAAACCAATTATAATTTAGACATAGACGTATTCTGTCCAACATAACTTTTTTTGTATGTATTAGAATTCAATTTTTTTTTGTTGGAATAAGGACATAAATACCTAGAGGACATGTATTTTTTAGATTTTGTTTCTCTATTTTCCTATTTTTTTGTATGTATGAAACAAAGACCTTGATGTTCATTGAAAAATCTACATTCATAAGAAATAAAAAATAAATATAATAATCAAGTTAAATATATTTAAAATTATACTTTTTGGGAAGCTTATAATAAGGACCACATACTTACAAAACATAAATTTTAAATGAATTAATTTGATCCCCCAAAAGGTAAATCAAAAGTTATTTTTTACCAGCATTTTGATTGGTGTAGAGGAGACTCCATTATAGGTATGGTTTAAAACTAGTGGGGTTCTATCCAAGGGGGTTTGAATCTAAGGGGGTTTGATCAAACCCTCTTCAATTAAAATCCTTTAAATGGAACCTTTCAAGGCTTAAATCATTATATTTTCTAAAAATATGTGACTTCAACAAAAATTAGGATGTTTCAGAAAGTGTAACCCATTATTGTGGCAGCACCCGTGAATCTAAGTCAACAAATCGACAGGTTCACAAACTTTTGAACTTGTCGACAAGGCAACACTTAGACAAATTTTTGAAGGATTTTCACACTTAGACAAAAATCAAGGAAAAAACACAAGGGGCTGTAGGGTTTTATATTTAGAAATTTTATGAAGGGAACTCATGGAAATTATCTCAGATTAGGTATAAATGACGGGTTAAGATAACAAAGGTACAAAGTAGGAAATTTGACGGATTTGGGTCAAAATAATATAAGTTTAGGAATTGAGTTTTCAGGTGCCAACACTGGCTTTGGTTGGGGACATGCACTAAGCAGGGGCACAACAAGAACCATCTATCTCTGGGAAGACCAAAAAGGCAAAAAACAAACAGGGGCAACAACGTATCTACAACAAGGGCATATATACAAGACAACATACAATCATAGGCATGAGTGCACAAAAACAAATCTGACTGTATTCAAAATTTTAATATGCTACAGGTTAAACCTACTCAAGGTGATTGAAACTACTTGCCTCTGTCGAAGATAAGCTGAATGAAGGAACCGATCTCCCTCAAACCAAATTTGCACTTTTCACCCAATTGCAACAACTGAAAACTACCATCTTGATGCAAGAACTTTTAGAGGTCATAACTTTTGACCCAGGAGTCCGTTGGAGCTGAAATTTGGTAGGTCACTATTTTGATACTTTTTCAGGACCTTTTTTGATCATCTAGGGCCTCAAAATGAGGTTTTAATTTTTTTTTTGGGATTTTCCAAGTTGTTTTTTCTAATTATTTTTTGAAATTTACTTTCAATTCGATTAGAAAGTTGATGAGTAGTCATTTTTTAGTATGTTTCAAATAATTGGAAACTTTCATGGTCATATGGATATGGATGTAAAGTTACCAAACATGGCAATTTTAGAAAGTTGCTAAAATCTACCAAAAAAGGTAATTTTTGTTTTTGTATAAATTTGGTACTTATCTTCAGTTGTAGCAGGATGGAATGGAATGAGTAGAAAAATTGATAATCTATTACAAGTTTTTGAGTTTATTAGAAATAATAATAAAGGTGAATATTATGCTGTGAAAGTTTGGTCACATCACATCTGCATGTATCAATTTGCAACATATGCTTTTGGAGCTAAGGCAAGCTCCACCAATGAAATTACGGTTGCAAGGAAACCATAAGAAATAGGTACTTGACCTATTCCATGCTACATCATGCTTGTTCTCAATAGTAGGGAGTGCAAAATCAAGAACTATGTCAGCAAAATAAATAAATGAAGGCAAACCTCCATTATCAATTACCAAGCTATCATACCTGTTGACCTCTTCATGCAAATTGAGGGAAAAGGAAAATATCTCCAATTCACATGGCAAGGAGAACTATTCCTGAATGCACTACTGATCCACAAAAGAAGACATCTCTTCCTGTAAATCAAAATAGAAAGAATCCATCTCAGGTATACCATCAAGTTGGGCTACCATTTGTTGAAACTCAGGCGTACACACGCCTTGCTTCTCATTCACATTAATGTCCCATACAAAGGATTCAACCTCTACTATAGCACCAACACATTCAAGATCTAACAAACTTTCCACATCAAAGTGGAAACATTCATGTATTCATTTGCAACTCCACCAAGCTATTGAACAAAACTTTCATATGTGTTGCTACAACCTTCAACTTCTAAATCATACTCATGACCCAGGCTACAATTCAAACCATCAACACACATATCAAGATAATGAGACACTCAAGTGAAGAACCATGTTCTTCAAATTGTCTCTCTATTTCAAGTTCACTTTGGCAATCTACTGTGTCATATTCACTGTTGCAAATAGAATGCTGACAAAAATCTTCTTCCTTCATTTCTCTATCATTTCCTTGTGGCTAAGATGAAACACACTCTGCATGAGGAAGATAACATACATTGCACCAAAGAAACAAGCTCACATATGCATCCATATGATCACCATTTTCACAATCCAGGGCAAGTTATTCACACTAAAACTCTACGGTTGCACCAATAACTATCTCTGATCGGTTATCATCATGTGCAAGCACCTCTACATCAACCTTACACAAGCCAATATCAACTACTTCGTCACATACGACATGAACAAAGGAGGATAATTCATCAAACAAAAAAGAAGTTCCTTGATCACAATATAATTCATTTGCCCATGCATAATCTCCATAATCAACTTTACAAGCTGATTCAACTTGTTTCTCACTCGTGCACGTGCCTTCCCCATTATTCATTGATCCATGTACCCCAACATCAAGTTGGAATTCATCATAGGATCGATCATTATCACTTTCAACTAATGAACTATCCAATAGAAGGCTGGTGCATACACTACTTTCATCATCTGCATCACTACTATATAATGCACCACCTTCACTTTCCACCCTTTTGACTACACAATCATATTATTTTGATGTTGCACTCATCTAATTGTTTGTATCCACATTGTTGTTGTTTAGATTAGCATGTTCATTACTAGCAACACATGCACTTTGGGATAACAAACCCTTTATGTAGTCATCTCTTATCTACTCCATTGAATCTAGGGAAAAATATGCCTGCTGCATACTTGTTATTTTGAAATCTTCCCACACAGAACTCAGTCCAATTTCATATGCTTTGAAAAACATATCAATGCAAGCAGGAGTGCTAGGTCTAAAATTATTTGGAATATTAGAAAGGGCAACAATAAACTTGTGACAAAAATCCTTGCTTGACTCTTAAGTTTTTCTAGCTCTATGACAAGATCAGTAGGGTCAAGACCTTTGGCAAATTCATTTTCAAATGCTGCCACAAGTTCATTCCATGAGGCAAAGGACTACCTGGGAAAACTTTGGATCTATTCTTTTTCATTTCCATGCAAAGACCTAACAAATAACCTCATCCACATGTCCTCGTCCTCAAACTGATGTTCTTCCATGAATTTTGAAAATGCAACAACATGTGTGCCCTTCCCAAATATCATACCCATCAAACTTGGGCAACTAGCTGTAGACCTTGGTTGGCATACTCATCATTTTGTAAACAACCCAAGAGAGATCTAGATTATTATATATTGGATCTAAGGGAGGAGTAGGGGGCTGAGAAAACTAATTTTTTGGGGCAGTAGGGAATGCATTGGACTACACCCTAGACTCTAGCAACCTAATATGATTTTCTATTTCTTCTTCTTGCTACAACAATGACTCCAACAACTGTTTGGTTTTATCAATATCAGATTGCTACATTGCTAAGTCATTTTTATTTTGCATGGGTGCATATAGGTTTGGGTTTGTATAACATATAGAGCCATGACTGGGATATGCATTGTCAGGATGGTCAAAAGCCAGATAATATCTAGGGTCTGCAATATAAGAAGATGCACATGAAGGAGCACCCTTAGGGTATCCACGTTCATACCAATTGGCCATGAATAAAACATCCTACGATGCATAGTAGAAAAGAGAGGCATACAAATGTGTTCCTTCAACATGACATGAACAACAAAATTTGAAAGTAGGAAGAAAAGAAACCATGTACCTTTATTTCACCAACTGTTGCACATCAAAATGGAGCATTCAAATCACCAACACCAACCAGGGGACAATAGTAAAAAACCTTTGTTCTGACAATAGAGTCGCCACCTCTTCCAAAGAGGAATTCCTTGAAGTGTGACCGATCCTCAAGGCCAACAATTGATTCTGGGTTCACTTCACCAGTAGAGTCTCCAAATGTAATTAACCCAGCAGTACTATCCCTAGTAGTAGCGCCAAAATGTTGGCGCAAGTTGACGGGATGCCAAACTTATCCAAACAATGCATAATTTCAGAACTCTATTACTAGGGCTTTAAAATATTTCTAGTTGCTTAGACCCTACAATGACTAATGCAATCCTCCCCATCAATGGCACCAAAATGTTGGTGTAAGTTGATGGGAGGTCAGACTTACCCAAACACACTAAAATGCAAACTGCAGACTTACTGTTACCATGGCCTTAAAACTTCTTAGCCTTCTAATTCATTCCCTAGCAATGGCACCAAAATGTTGGTTCCCAAAATTACTACAACTCAAAACCCTAAAACATTTTACAATCACCCAGGTCAGGGTATTTTCAAGGTGATTGAAAGAGGTTTATCAACATGTCAAGGGTGATTTTGGCCAACTAACAGGAGTGGATATACTCCTCTACACTTTAGGCTCATCTAAACCTATGAGGGATATTCCTAGAGGCATGAAATAGAACACAAACAAACACAACCATATCCAATGTACACTTGACCCCAAAGTTGTCACTATGTCAAGACAAACTGACTACACATGCCTCTGATTATGTTGATTACTGCATTATGTATTTTCACCCAAACATGGCAACATCATACTCCTTGATATGAATCCACTTAACTTCTCATACACAAGATACATAGTGCATGCATACATGTACATGATTCACAAATGATTAAAACAATTTTGCATCACGTAAGATCTATCCCTGGTTATTACACTGAATCATGGACAACATGTAGAACCCTAAACTAAATCTACTCCTACTCCTACTCCTATAGCTAATAGGATGAGGTTTTGATTAAAATGGTAATTGATCCATCCCAATGTGGACCAGTGCCTACTCCATTGGGCAATTGAGTCATGGACAACAAATGAAAGAAGCACACCCAACAAAACATCAATAGAATCATGAGTTGTAAACATACAACTCTAAAATATATTTCATATGATGGACATACTTATTTATCCCAAATACAACAACAACAATCCAAACATAACAGAAAAAAGACCCACAAAAAAGGGTTTGTAGGATTTAAATGTTGTCACTTATTATCTGACTTCTGTTACATTCATACCAGCAAATGTGGCAAAGGAGAATACAAAAGTACAATTCAATATCCCCTTGAATAATTACAAATCACCCTGGAGACATACCGTGATATGAGAATATTCAATGAAACCTTTCCTCCCTTCTATTGGATGCATCCCTTCATCTTTCATTTAGACATTATCCTCTACTTGATACACTAAAATCTCCCTTAGGCTTTCCTAACCAGGTAATTGGTTCATCGACCAACCTCTAAAACATCTCTAGCATAGGCATATATAGCTTTTTTCATTCACTATGCAGCCCTAGGCATTGAAACTCAGTCAACAAGTACATCCATGTTGCATTAAAATTGGCCCATGGCCCTATCAAAAAATCTGCACGAATTGACTGTGGATCATACCCTGGCATGTCAAAAAAACTTGCAAAGGAAGATTGCCCACATGCCTTAGGTACCTGGAGCATTAATGAGGGAAGGCTGAATCCATATCCTAGTACCTGCAATATTTATTTCATCCACTTTGTCCCTCTGTGTATTGGCACATTAAATATTTTCACTGTGTCAACCACCTGTATCTAACTTTGGCCAACAACATTAATTTTTGGGCACTGTATCATCCTGTGATAATGATGTGATGTAGAGGAGTGATTCTAGGACACCCAAAAAATCATGTCATTTAGAAGCTTTTACAACACTTTAAAAGTGTTGTCCTTTGAATTTACTTTGATGCCTTGATATGAGAATATTCAATGAAACCTTTCCTCCCTTCTGCTAGATGCATCCCTTCATCTCTCATTTAGACATCATCCTCTACTTGATGCACTAAAATCTCCCTTAGGCTTTGCTAACCAAGCAATTGGTTCAGCAACCAACCTCTAAAACATCTCTAGCATATGCATATATAGCTTTTTCATTCATTGTGCAACCTTGGGCATTGAAACTCAGTCAACAAGTACATCCATGTTGCATTAAAATTGGCCCATGGCCCTATCAAAAAATTTGCACGAATTGACTGTGGATCATACCCTAGCATGTCTACAAAACTTATAGAGGAAGATTACCCACACGCCTTAGGTAGTTGGAGCATTAATGAGGGAAGGCTGAATCCATATCTTGGTACCTGCAATATTTGTTTCATCCACTTTGTCCCTCTGTGTATTGACACATTAAATATTTTCACTGTGTCAACCACATGTATCTAACTTTGGCCGGCAACATTAATTTTTGGGCACTGTATCATCTTGTGATAATGACGTGATGTGGAAGCGTGATTCTAGGACACCCAAAAAATCGTGTCACTTAGAAGCTTTTACAACACTTTAAAAGTGTTGCCCTTTGAACTTACTTTGATGCCTTAACACTCTTGTCAGCCCATTCACAGGTTGGATAACACCCCAGTTGGTGAACCACCAGGTTCACGAACAATGAAATCATCCTCTTTCTTCTTCCTTATTGGCAAATCTTCTCCGCGGCGAACTTGGTCTTCGACAAACCCAACCATTCACGAACTCCACCTTTCTTTGATGAAGAGTTAACATTTTTCTCCATCTTCTTCCTTGTATTTTTCTTTCTTTCCTTGGTGGATCCTTTTTCTGTCGATGAACTAACTTGGTGGTGAACCACCTTGTCGGTGAACCCTTGAGTTCATGAACCATCAACATTTTTGACAAAGGCTTTCCTTCTTTTCTTTGATCTTTTTCCCTTTGTCGGTAAATTTTCCCTGCAACAAACTATCCTTTGTTTTCCACCTTCATCTTTGCTTTCCTTTGTCAGAAAAATCACTCGTTAGTGAACAATTCCATCGATGAACCTTATGATTCATGAGCTCAAACTTTAATGACAACACACTTGCTTTTCCTTCTTCTTTATTTTCTCTTCTCTTCATCAGTGATTTTTTGCCATGTGCCTCGTCGCCTTATCAGCGAAAACCTCCGTCGGTGAACTATCTTTCGGCGAACCCAATGGTTCATGAACCAACACTTTCACCGACAAAGACTTCACCTTCACATACTTCTCTTTTTCTTCGGTACAACTTCCTTCGCCTTGTCGACAAGCCCGCCAATCGACTAACTTGGCGATCGGTGAACCTTACGTTTCGTGAACCGCCAAATTTGCCAACAAAAACTTGGCACTTCCTTTTGTTCCTTAGAAACTTTTTCCTTCACCTTTTTTCACTTTGTTGGCAAATTGGCAAATTAGCAAAACCACGAACCTGTGAACCTAAGTTGGTAAATCAGTAGGTTCGTGAACTTGCCAACAAGGTGACACTTAGACAATTTTTTGAAGGATTTTTGCACTTGACAAAAATCAAGGAAAAAACACAAGGGGTTGGAGGGTTTTATATTTAGAAATTTTATGAAGGGAACCCATGGAAGTTATCTTAGATCGGGTATAAATGATGAGTTAAGATAGCAAAGCTACAAAGTAGGAAATTTGATGTATTTGGGGAAAAATAATGTAATTTGGGAAATGGGTTTTTCAAGTGCCAACAAATGCAATGCAAAATGGATCCATAACTGCAAAATCAACCTAGATCTACTTACAATTTTGCATAAGATTCCAAGCAACAAGTAAATTTAAATTACTTATTTTTATATATCCAACTAAGTGGAATTTTGACGACATTAGATTTATCTTCATCATTGTTCCAAGAGCCAAGTACCCCTATCCCTATGCATTTAATTTCCTATAATAGCTTTGATTTACACTCTCAAGTCTTTATCATACTTAACTATCGTTCACTTTAATCTAGGTTAATTTATGCTGAGTTGATCACATTTTCCGTTACACACATCACACTAATATTATTTTGTTATTTTTAATATTTGTTAATAAAATTACATTGTATTAGCATAATTTGAAAGAGATTGAAGATCCAAGTGCGCCTTTAGTCATTTAACTCTATGTGATCACTTTGCATGTTGTATTTCCTTCCAATAACCCTGCATATTCACAACTATATGTGTTATATTAATGCTTGGAAATCAAATACAAATCTTTAAATCATATGTGATAGATTATGATCAAGAATCAAACACAAACCTTCAAAAATTAGAAATAAGCAACTACTATTTGAACCAGAAAAATATTTGAAGAATACTAAATTTTGTAACATTGCACCCCTAATTTAAGATCATTTATTTCTTTAAAAGTAAATTGAATTTGTAAGAGTCAATGTGACTCAACAAGCCAGGATCCCTGCAATCAAGACAACCTTCCACACTATGTGAAAAAGAAGAATATGCTAAAATAATGGAACAAATATTCTATACACCAAATTGTTTGAAATTGTATGAAATACAATGAGAGATCCTTGCTTATAAAGGTAAGGATGACAATCAAGGAGTTGTAGTCATGTGGCAAGTGTCACATTCCTATCACATGTGACAACTAGAGGATAGGATGCCAACTAGAGCACATGTGTAGGATAAGACAACTCACTACAACTAGAAACATCTAGTAGACTCACTAAGTCAACTTAACATGTGAATTATGTGTGATGTGTGAATATTATTTAACTAATAAATAGTTAAATAATATGAATTATTCACACAAGGGGAAATTAACTAAACTAGTTAGGAAAAACCCCTTTTCACACCAACACCCCCCTTAAGTGCAACATAGAGAGTAGCTGACTAAAGAAAAGATGTAATGATGGGTCCTGGCTACTGGGCCATGTTAGGTACCCATATACAATAAATCTCAAGTGGAGGAAAGGATAAAACATCATGGGACAAAACTCCTCTCCAAAAGTGATAATGCAGAAAACAAATAGAATGAAAGATGTAATTGAAGGAGGACTAAAGACCCCCCTAAAACTATATCCAACACATATGTACAATCAATTACCCCCCATAGGAGAACAAGTGTTAGACTATAGGTCCCCCCCACAATGAAGTAGCTCCTGTGCCGATAGAGAATGCTTGAAGAATAATGTTGAAGAGAATCCAAAGGCGACAAACAACATTCTTCCCCTTAGGAAGAAATAGGTCCAAAGGCTGATGTAGAAGAAACTCCATCTCAAGATATGAGGGAAAAAACCTCATGATGTATGATGTCTCTGGAAATTGCTCAAGTGTCCACATGTCATAACCAAAAGATGTCACATAATTAGGTGTTGCATGCCTAATCAAAGAATGTTACAATCCAAGACAAGATGAAAACTCAAGATCATGGTATCAGAGCCAAATCTATAATTTCCTTCCCTCATTGGAGAGGTTTTGATAGGAGTTATGTTTTAGGTACATCCTGGAGCAAATTGGACATCACCGTTGTGATCAGGAGGTGCAAAAACTTAAGAAACACCTGTTCAAACGCTAAATTTAGTCACTGCAAAATTTTTGGTTGGATTGTTTTTGCCCCTGGTTAGGGCTTTTGCGAAATCTATACCATACTGCGCCAGATCTATGTACTATATTGTGTTAGCAGAATCTGCATAGGTGTTAACATATTTGGTCAAATCAGAACCCAAAATGATGTTGAGGCAGGGGTTGGACTATGTTTTCTATCACAACTTCTAGGGGTTTCTTCAAGCACTTCAATAAAGGTGTTCATCTAGGCACACCTTCTAGACTCTAGCACTTGGCTTCCATATGGCTTCATTCCATGTATACCTTGACTTTGGCATTGTGAGGGATTGGGAAACAATTGACATATGCCACAAAATGCATGACAAGACTTCCATGTGATACCATTCAACACCAACTCAACAACAAGGTCTGCACTATTGGTTTTGATGACACTTTGGTTTAGACACTTTTGAGTAGCTTGCCAAACAAAAGACTAAAGTTCACCAAACTTTCAATGTGGGATTAGGAATATCTACAACATGCCATCCAAGTGGTTTTGAAGAGGTCTCAACACCTATCCAATACAAAAACACAAATGTTGACTGTTCACAACTTTACCCCAAAAATGTCAAATCTGTCCTAACAGGACAGTCATAAATATTGGCACAAAATCTTGTTGTTTAACCAAACCCTCACTTGCACTAAGTATCTAGTATCTTCATACACCCTTCTCCAACCTTTGGCAACCTTATGGAATCCCCAACAATGCATTTACATTGACAAGACTGCCTTCTACTATTCCATCAGCCTGTTACATGAGGATAACAGGCTTACTGTCCAAGATATGCACTTGCAAACCAAAACCTTGAGCCTTGCAATTTTGAAATAAGAAAATATATACAATGATACACCATCCCACCAAATTTGAGGATTTTCTACCATGGGAATGCCGAGAAATGCATTATTTTAGTCCACTAGAAACCCTAACCAGGGTTCTGGACTGTTATTAGAAAAATCCTTATAACATTCACAAATAAGAATGAAAATCTATGAAACAAAAAGGAAAATAAAGTAGACTCAGAGCACAACAAATTCTAATTGGTTATAGGTCACTCCATTAACTGTACAGGCCATACATAAAGACAAAAGTACTGGAAACCGTGGAAAAGTGCATGAAAATGAGGTTTTGATCATTGATTTCTTCAAAAATCTTTCAAGCCACCGTACAAATGAGTTTTGGAGGCATATTTATGCCCAACACACCTCCATCGACCAACCAACTCAATTTTTTAATTAGTTACAAAATGACAACTATGGTGTAGGAGCACCAGGAGCATTCAGGACTTGTTATAGACATGTGATCAATTTTAGGTTTCTAGGTTTGGTTTAGGTGGTTTTAGGTCAAATAAGGTCAAATTGGACCATTTTGAGTCATTTTGTGAAGTTTGGTGTCCATAGGTCAAAAATTGCAAAAGTTGTCATTTTGTAACTAATTGAAAAAATGAGTTGGTTGGCCGATGGAGACAGTTGGGGCAGTTGTGTTGGGCATAAATATGCCTCCAAAACTCATTTGTACGGTGGCTTGAAAGATTTTTGAAGAAATCAATGATCAAAACCTCATTTTCCTGCACCTTTCCATGGTTTCCAGTACTTCTGTCTTTGTGTACAGCCTGTATGGTTAATGGAGTGACCTGGAACTGATTAGAATTTGTTGTGCTCTGAGTCTACTTTATTTTCCTTTTTGTTTCATATATTTTCATTCTTATTTGTGAAAGTTATAAGCATTTTTCTAATAACAGTCTAGAACCCTGGTTAGGGTTTCCAGTGGACTAAAATAATGCATCTCTCGCCATTCCCATGGTAGAAAATCCTCAAATTTGGTGGGATGGCATATCATTGTATATATTTTCTTATTTCAAAATTTTAGGGCTCAAGGTTTTGGTTTGCACGTGCATATCTTGGACAGTAAGCTTGTTATCCTCATGTAACAGGCTGATGGAATAGTAGAAGGCAATCTTGTCAATGTAAATGCATTGTTGGGGATTCCATAAGGTTTCCAAAGGTTGTATAAGGGTGTATGAAGATACTAGAGACTCAGTGCAAGTGAGGGTTTGGTTCAACAAGATTTTGTGCCAATATTTATGACTGTCCTGTTAGGACAGATTTGACAGTTTTGGGGTAAAGTTGTGAACAATCAACATTTGTGTTTTTGTATTGGATAGGTGTTGAGACCTCTTCAAAACCACTTGGATGGCATGTTGTAGATATTCCTAATCCCACATTGAAAGTTTGGTGAACTTTAGTCTTTTGTTTGGCAAGCTACTCAAAAGTGTCTAAACCAAAGTATCATCAAAACCAATAGTGCAGACCTTGTTGTTGAGTTGGTGTTGAATGGTATCACATGGAAGTCTTGTCATGTCTTTTGTGGCATATATCAATTCTTTCCCAATCCCTCACAATGCCAAAGTCAAGGTATACATGGAATGAAGCCATATGGAAGCCAAGTGCTAGAGTCTATAAAGTGTGCCTAGATGAACACCTTTGTTGAAGTGCTTGAAGAAACCCCTAGAATTTGTGATAGAAAACATAGTCCAATCCCTGCCTCTACATCAAATTGGTATCAGAGCAGGAAATGTCTCTAATAGGGTATAATAAGGTGATATTGTAGTCAAGCCAAGATGCCTCCAAAAGGGAATGCAATTGCTAGAGAGATGAGTGAGTTGAAGGATAAACATGCAAGAGAGATGAGGGAGATGAGAGAACTCTTTGAATCTAGACTTGCTGCACTTGAAAGAAATTAGAAAAGAGGAGTGGTCACAAGAGATATGAGTGACCAAGAAGACGAAGAAGATGTGGGTGAGGAGACACCACAAGTAGAACAAGAAGAAGAAAGAGATGTTGAAGAGATGAGGATGGAGAGGTTACTCAAGGCTGTCAAGAATAATGGTCCTAAGGCCAAGATGGAACTCCCAATGTATTCAAGGAGTCTAAATAGTGAGGAACTTCTAGATTGGATAGGAGAACTAGACATGTATTTTAAATTTGAAGATGTGCCTGAAGAACAACAAGTGAAGTCAGCAAGAACAAAGTTGAAGGATCATGCATCCCTTTGGTGGGATTATGTGCAAGATGAGAGAAGGAAGCAGGGCAAATTTAAATCACCTCTTGGAACATAATGGTTGCAAATTTGAAAGGTAAATTTCTACCTAGTGATTATGCCACTCAATTGCATATGCAATTACAAAATTTGAGACAAAAAAGATATATATGTGAAGGCTTCTATAGAGGAGTTCTATAAACTAAGCATTAGATTAGGCCATCTAGAGGATGAAGTTGATAAGGTTGCAAGATACCTTAATGGGCTGAAGTATAGCCTACAAGATGAACTTAGTCTCACAAGCCCAAGGACAGTAGAAGAGTGTTATCAACTAGCCTTGAAGGCTGAAGCAAAGTTGCAAAGAAAGCAAGAGAAGAAAAGTAGAGGTAGGGGAAGGACAAACTTCAGAGGTAGAGGGACATTTGCTAGTAGAGGATAGTCCCAAAGGTCTCAAGGAGAGACAAGTGATTCTCAAGAACAAAAATTAGATTCTAGGGGCAGTTTTAGAGGAAGAAGACCAAGTTTTAGGGGTAGATTTGGAGGCCAAAGAGGAGGATCAAGTGGATTCACTGGAAAGTGTTATAAGTGCAACAAACTTGTAGCCCATCAAGCATGGCAATGCCCTAAAAATTAGTCTACTACTTCATTTGGAGGTGAAAGGAGAAATCAGATTGCTCATGGTGAAGATAGTGAAAGTGTGAACTCTCCATCTCACAATGCTGATCCAGAAGTTGGAGAATCTCTTATGGTAAGGAGAACTTTGATCAAAGTACCCATGGAGAAGGAACCACCACAAAGAAAGTCACTCTTTAGGACTACATGCAAATTCCAAGGTAAATGTTGTAAAGTTGTTATTGATTCTGGTAGTACTAACAATTTGGTTTCTGTTGAAATGGTAGATAAGTTAAAGTTGAAGAGGTTGTCTCATACTGCTCCATACAAGGTCTCATGGTTGAACAAAGGGCAGCAAGTGGTGGTAAATGAACAATGTTGGGTAGACTTCCACATAGGGGGATACAAAGACAAGGTCTTATGTGACATCATTCCCATGGATGTTTGCCACGTGCTTCTTGGTAGGCCATGGCAATATGACAGAAAAGCCAAGCATGATGGAAGAAAGAATACCTATGTCATAGAAAAGGATGGGGTCTCATACACTCTAAACCCATTGTAGGATGAAGATGTAACACCACAAGTGGGCTCTAGTGTCATGTTAGTAGGTGAAAAGGAATTCATCAAAACATTGAAAGAAGAGGGAGAAGAAGGTTTTGTAGTCATCATGAAGCCACAGACTGTTATGACAACAATAAGGATGCAGGAGTTACCTTTGGAGATTCAGGACCTACTCAAGGAGTATGCCGATATAGTGGTAGAAGATATTCCTATTTCTTTGCCTCCCATAAGAGATATTAGCCATCATATTGACTTTATTCCAGGGGCTAACTTGCCTAACAAGGCAGCATACAAGTTGACACCACAACAAAATGAAGAAGGAGACAAGTACAAGCACTCCTAAACAAGGGGTCGATAAGAGAGAGCCTCAGTCCCTGTGCAGTTCCCACTGTTCTTGCACCCAAGAAAGGGGGTGAATGGAGGATGTGTACTGATTCAAGGGCCATAAACAAGATCACAATTAGATATAGATTTCCCATTCCAAGGATAGAAGATTTGATGGATTGCCTAGGTGGAGCATCCTACTTTTCCAAGATAGATCTCAAGAGTGGATATCATCAAATAAGGATTAGTGAAGGAGATGAGTGGAAAACAGCCTTTAAGACAAATGAAGGGCTCTATGAATGGCTTGTGATGCCTTTTGGTCTCTAAATTGCACCTAGCACATTTATGAGGCTCATGAATGAAGTCTTGAAACCTTTCATTGGTAAGTTTGTTGTGGTATATCTTGATGATATTTTAGTTTTCAATTATAGCAAAGAAGAACATTTGAATCATTTGAATTTGGTTTTGAAAAGATTGAATGAAGAGAAACTAATGATAAATTTGAAGAAGTGTGAGTTCATGAAAATAGAGTTGGTGTATCTTGGTTTTGTGGTCATAAAGGGCTCTTTGAAGATGGATCCAAGCAAATTTGAGGCTATTCTCAGTTGGCTTACACCCAAATCAGTTAGTGAGGTGAGAAGTTTCCATGGGTTGTCAAGTTTTTATAGAAAATTCATTAAGGGTTTCAGTCATATATGTGCTCCTATCATTGATACTATCAAAGGGGATAAGAAAAAGAAGTTTGTATGGACTAGTGAGGCTAATAGAAGTTTCCAATATCTAAAACAAAGGGTAGCACAATAACCTATATTGACTTTACCCAATTTTAATAAGGTTTTTACCATAGAATGTGATGCTAGTGGTTATGCCATTGGGGGTGTGTTGATCCAAGTGGGCAGACCGGTTGCTTTCTTTAGTGAAAAGCTTAATGAAGCTAAGAAGAAATACTCATCCTATGACTTAGAAATATATGCTTTGGTTCAATCCTTGAAAAAATGGAGACATTACCTTCTTCCCAAGGAGTTAATTGTCTATACTGATAATCATGCCCTCCAATTCCTCAATAGTCAAGACAAACTCAGTCATAGGCATGTCAAATGGGTAGAATACCTGCAAAGTTTCGCCTTCACCATCAAACATAAAAAGGGGCAGTCAAATACGGTGGCTGATGCATTGAGTAGAAGGTTAATGATGGTACAAGAAGTTCAATTACAAAGTGTGAGTATTGAAGTACTAAAGGGTATGCATGTGGATGATGATGATTTCAAAGACATTTATGCCATTTGTACTAAGTCCAATGGTGTTTCTCATGATCTCAATTCTGATTTTTTGATTCAAGAAGATTTGTTGTTTAGAGGGGCTCAACTTTGTGTGCCCAAATGCTCAATGAGGGATAATTTGGTAAAGGAAAAGCATAGTGGTAGTCTTGTAGGCCACTTTGGCTTAGATAAGACTTTGGAGCAAGTAAGAAGGCACTACTATTGGCCTAAAATGCAGAATGATGTAAGACAATTTGTTGAAACGTGTGTTGTTTGTCAAAAAGCAAAGGGTACTTGCACCAATACAGGGTTGTATCAACCTCTTCCTATTCCAAATAGGCCTTGGGAGTCTCTTAGTATGAACTTTGTAATGGAATTGCCAAAGACACCTAGAGGGTTTGATTCCATATATGTTGTTGTTGACCGGTTTTCAAAGATGGCACATTTTATACCATGCAAAAGCACTAATGATGCATCTTATATTGCAGGCCTGTTCTTCAAAGAAGTGGTAAGGATTCATGGTTTACCCTTGAATATTGTTTTAGATAGGGATAGAAAATTCATTGGTCATTTTTGGAGGACCTTGTGGAAGAAACTAGGCACTAATTTGTGTTTTAGTTCTGCCTATCACCCTCAAACTGATGGGCAGACTGAAGTAGTTAATAAAAGCCTTGGAAACCTTCTCAGATGTCTAACCAAATAGCATAATACCCAATGGGATCTAATCTTGCTTTAGGCAGAATTTGCATATAATGATTCAGTGAATATGAGTGTGGGAAAGAGTCCTTTTGAGATAGTTTATGGTTTGTAGCCTAGGGGAGTTTTTGAATTGAGGGATCTCAGTGGAATTGAAAGGATAAGTGCTGAGGGTGAACAATTTGCTGAGGCCATGAAGGATATTCATCAACAGGTTAAGGACCATCTTCAGAGAAGTGTTGATAGTTACATGCAAAGGGTAGATTTACACAAGAGGGAAGTTCATTTCAAGGTTGGGGATTTGGTGTTGGCTCATCTCAAGAGGGAAAGGTTCCCTAAAGGACACTATTCAAAGTTGCAAATGAAGAAAATATGGCCTTGCAGGGTTATTCACAAATTTAGTCCAAATGCTTCTGAAATTGAATTTCCTAGTGAGATTGGTATATCACCCATTTTCAATGTATTTGACCTATACCCTTATAAAGGGGCTATTGTTATAGGTACTGGAGAAAATCCTTAAATACTCTCAGATGAAGATTGGATTAGAGACCTTCCACCTATCAAGCCAATGGAGCTGGAAAGCATTGTTGATACTAAAGTACTCAAAAAGACAAGGAACAAGACTTATTACCAATACATAGTCAAATGGAAGGGTCTTCCAATGGAAGATGCAACTTGGATGTTTGAAGATGATAGACTCAAACATGGATGTACTGTTTCAGACCTATCCTCAAGTGGAACTTGAGTCTTTTCCTTAGGGGAGTATGGTGCAGGAGCACCAGGAGCAATCAGGACTTGTTATAGACATGTGATCAATTTTGGGTTTCTAGGTTTGGTTTAGGTGGTTTTGGGTCAAATAAGGCCAACTTGGACTATATTGAGTCATTTTGTGAAGTTTGGTGTCCATCGGTGGAAAATTGCAAAAGTTGTCATTTTTGCTCAAAAAGTTGTCATTTTGTAATTAATTGAAAAAATGAGTTGGTTTGCCAATGGAGACAGTTGGGGCAGGTGTGTTGGGCATAAATATGCCTCCAAAACTCATTTATATGGTGGCTTGAAATATTTTTGAAGAAATCAATGATCAAAACCTCATTTCCTGCACTTTTCCACGATTTCCAGTACTTCTGTCTTTATGTATGGCCTGTACGGTTAATGGAGTGACCTGGAACTGATTGGAATTTGTTGTACTCTAAGTCTACTTTATTTTCCTTTTTGTTTCATAGATTTTCATTCTTATTTGTGAAAGTTATAAGCATTTTTCTAATAACAGTCCAGAACTCTGGTTAGGGTTTCCAATGGACTAAAATAATGCATTTCTCGCCATTCCCATGGTAGAAAATATTCAAATTTGGTGGGATGGAGTATCATTGTATATATTTTCTTATTTCAAAATTGTAGGGCTCAAGGTTTTGGTTTGCACATGCATATCTTGGATAGTACGCATGTTATCCTCATGTAACAGGCTGATGGAATAGTAGAAGGCAGTCTTGTCAATGTAAATGCATTGTTGGGGATTCCATAAGGTTGCCAAAGGTTGGAGAAGGGTTTATGAAGATACTAGAGACTTAGTGCAAGTGAGGGTTTGGTTAAATAACAAGATTTTGTGCCAATATTTATGACTGTCATGTTAGGACAGATTTGACATTTTTGGGGTGAAGTTGTGAATAGTCAACATTTGTGTTTTTGTATTGGATAGGTGTTGAGACCTCTTCAAAACCACTTGGATGGCATGTTGTAGATATTACTAATCCCACATTGAAATTTTGGTGAACTTTAGTCTTTTGTTTGACAAGCTACTCAAAAGTGTCTAAACCAAAGTGTCATCAAAACTAATAGTGTAGACCTTGTTGTTGAGTTGGTGTTGAATGGTATCACATGGAAGTCTTGTCATGTCTTTTGTGGCATATGTCAATTCTTGTCCAAGCCCTCATAATGCCAAAGTCAAGGTATACATGGAATGAAGCCATATGGAAGCCAAGTGCTAGAGTCTAGAAGGTGTGCCTAGATG
Organism: Cunninghamia lanceolata; assembly: GCA_027924645.1. Classification (NCBI taxonomy): domain Eukaryota; kingdom Viridiplantae; phylum Streptophyta; class Pinopsida; order Cupressales; family Cupressaceae; genus Cunninghamia; species Cunninghamia lanceolata. The sequence goes on from BSBN01000529.1 coordinate 643,882, forward strand.
AACACCTTTGTTGAAGTGCTTGAAGAAACCCCTAGAAGTTGTGATAGAAAACATAGTCCAACCCCTGCCTCTGCATCACAAAAATTCATCAGGTAAAATAATATTCAGTGGTCAATTGTTTTATACACTAGGTTATAGTTTTTTTTTTCTTCTATGGATTTATAAATTTTTGCAGACTGTGTTTAAAAAAAAAGAAAGCATTGAAAAAAAAATTGTTTTAAATTATTAGAGGGTACTTCATACCCTAGCACTCTGCAGCCGTAGCAAGCATGACCCTGCCAGGCCGCATAGGCCTGTATAGGCCATGCGGGCCTATAAGGCCAGCCGTAGACGGGCGCAGGTCCAGCCTCCCCAGCTAACGTGGAGGTTAATATTTTTAAATTGCCTTTAAAAATCTTTTTCATATATATATAATAGTTTTTTTTAATATCAAAAACAAAAAAAAAATATTATTAAATCTCTAGTGCACCACCTTCGCTTAGCCAGTTTTGGCCACCTCTACCGGTGGCGGTGCCCAACGGCCACCAGTCAGTCACCTGGTAGGGACCTATTTTGCCCCTCAAAGCCCTAAAAGGGGCCTTTTTTTTCTTTTTTGCATAATCTTTTGCCAAAGTATCAAAATTGGGTAAACAATATATTGACAGAAAGCTGACAGAGTCTACTTCGTAGTGGTGTCAAAATTTTTCCCAGATTTTGTTGTTTGTCAACATTTATTGTAGGTTGAAGACATATCTTCTTTTTTGGCTTCCGAGCTCATCACTTTCAGCCATGATTTCCAATTTTCACGATTCTTGCGGCTTCAGAAAGGTATTAAGGAGCTCTTCAAAGCCATCCATACACTTTTCTTAGATTCATCTCCAGGTTCATTTAATTCAATTTGTTGGTTTTTTAGCTTTTGAGTGATAACTTGGGCATTTTGAAATTTGAGGAGGTGAAATTTGTTTTGAAGGGATTTATTTGCTAAAATAAATTAGTGTGAGTGATTGTAATCTCACTCGAATCTCTTTTTTAAGAGATTTTGATTGTTTTCCCAATTTTTGGTCCCTCGAGGACAATTACAAATTGTACTAAGTATAAAGTACCACAACCAATTGGTGGGCCTCTATTGCATAGGAAAGGGGTGTTGTTGTATTGTTATTTTTCATTTTCATCATGGATGTGCCTCAATTGCCACTTTTAACTCCATATAATTATTATGAATGAAAGAAAAACATAGAGTTTCTATTGTATAAATAAAAGTTACATAGAATAACTTTAGGCACAGATCCTGAACTCACAGGTGCTACCGAGAGAAGAAAATGGCTAGATAGAAGAGATGAGGCTTATGGCACATTTTGTCTTGCTATTTCTCCAAATCTTAGATTTCATGTTGAGTCTTGTATAACACCAAATCAGATATGGACAACATTAGACAATCTCTTTGGCAAGCAAGGTAAAATAAGAAGGTTAAAATTGGAGAATGAGCTAATTTCACTTAATTCTCAAGATTTTGATCAAATTGAATATTTCTTCACCAAGTTTAAGTCTCGCAGGTTGCAACTCAAATAGTGTGGTCTTGAGAAAGAAGATGAACAATTAATTCTATCTATTCTTGCAAAATTAGGTCCTGCTTATTCAATTTATGTTTCTACCTTTTATGTTACAATGGATACTTTTGGTAGTAATTTTACTATGCCTTCACTTGAGGAGTTTGCTGCACAACTCACTAGAGAACAAGCCAAGCTACTACAGATGGGCACATTGAAGTCTGCTTGATCACATGCTCTAGTTGCAATACAAAGCACAAAACATCCTAAGGCTTCAAATAATAAGGGAAAGAAACAAAAGGATTCAAAGTCTAATGAGTAAGAGAAAAAATCAAATAAAACCCCCAACTCTTCTTCCAAAAAGGAGTCCAGTAAGAAGAAGAAGCCAAAGTGTTCTTATTGTAAGAAATTGGGTCATGATGAGACTAAATATTATGAGAAAAAATTTGATGAGATGTCACAACTTCTTCAAAAGCATAACATTGAGTATCCTTCATCAACATTAGTTTTACCCAATTCTTCTTCTTCAACACCATCATCATCTACACCGCCAAAGACAATAGGGTTTGTCACTGGGACAAGCAAAGGAAAAGGACAGGCACTCTTTGCTTCTACAAGTCTATAGTTAGATAGATGGCTTCTTGATTTAGGAGCTTCTCATCACATGACATCTTCACAAGAGATGTTCTCTTCATTTTAGTCATGTACTTCACCACCTATTTTGATGGGTAACAATACATACATGCATGCAATTGGAAAAGGAACTATTGATATTGGTGAGAGTACATTCGACAATGTGTTGTGTGTACGTTCCTTGACAACCAATCTCCTTTCCATCTACTAGATTACTCATTATGGTGTAGGGAATATAGTTGAGTTCACTCCTAATTCTGTGATCATACGGACTTGGAGAGAAGAGATATCATTGTTGTTGGGATGGCTGATCATGCATCTCGCTTGTATATATTCTCCCATTTTATTTTTGATGATGATGTAGATCCATTGATTGATATTCACACTAATGTATCAAGTGTGAATCATATTTGTGAGGAGAAGTTTGGTCACTTGAACCTTGGTGTTCTTGCATCTACTTCAGTTCCTGAGACTAGTTCTGAGCTTCCTCCTTCTTTGGCTTCTTCATAGATTGGCATTGACATAGCTTCATCCACTTCATTTGAGTAGGATATTCTTTGTCTTCTAGATACAATTTTATGGGATGATTACTTGACATGCATTTCAGACTTGTTTTGTGAGTCCTATCTTGATGACTTAGAGGACATAATTGATGACATTCATCTCCTCTTTGAAGGAGTTGATTCTTCTACTTCGGATGTGAGGGCAACTTCTTCTCCTCTTCACTTTTCACAATTTGGCATTGAGTTGGAGTATCTTGAGCATCATTCGAAGGATTCTTTGTCTTTGGAGATTGATGATCTTGAGTTTTCAACTTGTCTTGTATTGTAAGAGTCAATGTGACTCAACAAGCTAGGCTCCCTACAATCAAGACAACCTTCCACACTAGGTGAAAAAGAAGAATATACTAAAATAATGGAGCAAACATTCTATACACCAAACTGTTTGGAACTATATGAAATACAATGAGAGAGCCTTTCTTATAAAGGAAAGGATGACAATCAAGGAGTTGTAATCATGTGACAAGTGTCACATTCCTATCACATGTGATAACTAGAGGATAGGATGCCAACTAGAGCACATGTGTAGGATAAGAAAACTCACTACAACTATCAACAACTAGAAACAACTAGAAACATCTAGTAGACTCACTAAGTCAACTTAACATGTGAATTATGTGTGATGTGTGAATATTATTTAACTAATAAATAGTTAAATAATATGAATTATTCACACAAGGGGAAATTAACTAAACTAGTTAGGAAAAACCCCTTTTCACGCCAACATAATTTAGTCAAATGAAGAGTATTAGTATAATTCAATAGCTAATGCCTACTTCATATGGCCTATGTGAACCATTCTTCATAGTGATATTTAAAAAAGTGATTATATAACATTCTTGGAAATCTTGTTGCAAGAATACATTCCTCTTCCTTAATAATATAATAGATTTCAACCCAAGTAAGTACCTTTTGCTAATTGTACAAATAACCATCTATTGGTAGTTTTCACTCCTTCAATGGTAGGCAAGAAGCCACTATGTAAGCACAACTACTGTAAAAGTATGACCACATCCCAATGAAACCAAATAACAAATAATGTCTCGAAATGATCATTGTAGAAAAGAGTTTGAGAACCATCTACACCCACAAAACATAAACTCCCAATAATGGTTAAATCTCAAGTTCTCTAACATATGTAGGATTCATTTCAAATTCTACATACTATACAAAAATGAGGCTTAGCAGATAAACAAGGCATGTGATAGGTAATGCCCCAAAACACACCACAAAAAATCCCCAAAGCAATGCTTGATAGTTTTTTGAAGTGTTGAGAAACACACACATTGCAACAAGCACCTAATTTACACTATTGCAAAAATTTGTGATACTAAACAAACCATAGAGGTTGTCTTGTAGCCAATAGCACACATCACTACCATTGCATATAAGATTGAGTTGACACAAGGAACCAACCAAAAATGTTGAGAGTTATTGCAATGGAAACAAGGGAGTTAGGGTGATGACCTACTTGCAAGGCCCCACTCATAATGATAACATACTAGGAAAGGCATGTAACTCAATATGTGCTAGAGATATGACACAAGTAAAATAGACTCCCCTTTGAGGTAAGTCTCACTAAGGGACACAAGTACCCACACTTATGATCTATGTGTAAAAGAACAAGTCCTCTCTGGTAATCCAACTATCTTTAAAACCCAAGAAAAACCTACTTGTGGGTGAACAACAACTCACAAGCCCTCTAGTGAAAATTTGAAGGTATGTCAGCTATGTGTTGTACCACATAGGCTGACACATGGCCTATGGTTCTATAGCATACAGACAAGATTTGTGTTTCATGGAATTGTGCTAGTGCAAGAATGGTCTGTAATATCACAAACGCTAAACACTTATTCACTAAGTGCCACAGACAAGGAAATAAATACAAGAACATCTCACCAAATTCTAAATGCACCTAAGGAAAATACGACAAGATATCATGGTCTAACACATAAACTTATTCTAGAGTCCATTCCAGGATGTGATACAAACTAAAGCATGAGGATGGATCCAAACTCAAGATATAACCTCTACACCTCTTAGGAATTGGCTCAATAAGTAATAGCTTTCCCAAAGATTAAGTATAAGGCCATAAGATTTTAAGAAGTACGAATCACTAAAAGGAAGTTGTGCTAGGCCAAAAAACATTTAACCATGACCTTAAGATCTTTCTATTGGTACAATATTTTGTTGCATCTATTTTGTTAAGTTTACTCAGGTAATATATTTTATCCTAGGGATCTAATAAGGACATGTGTTATCATTAATTAGAGGTAATCAAGTGCTACCTCTACCTCATTGATCCTTGATTGATCATGGAAATTAGGTGCCACCTCTATCTCATTAGGTGCCACCATTGTCTCTACTTGTTGAATTAACTCCTCTCTTGATTGAAGTTAGGTCAACCCCTCTTGGACACTTGTCATTTTGGTTCACCCATCCAAGAGGTTATGAATATGTGTGTTTTCTTTTGAATAGCTCAATAAGAATGATTTTTATTCACACGTGTTGTCAATTTCTACTTTTGAATAGATACTTGTTATTATAATTAATTTTATTGATAAAGCTCTAGGGTAGAGCTTTTAGGGTCTTTTCTAAAGTTATGCAAGGTATTGTATCTAGTTTGGCTAATAAGCTAGTTCTTTTTCTCATTGCTAGGCTTTTCTCAAAGAGGGTTTCATTATTTTAAGAAGGATATATTTATAGGTGTTTTATTTTGGGTGAATGGTAGAGAAAATTTATGCTCTACATTGTGCCTAGATAGTCCAAGAAAGTATGGTTTGCCTTTTGGTTCATCTAAATTGGACAACTAGAGGCCAAGCTATCAAAGTTTTAAAGTTGTAGGATATTTATCATTTTGCAAGTAACTTTTTTTTTTTTTCTAGAAGAGAGTTGGAGCAAAACAAAGATCACCATTGCATCTAGAGTGGTAGAAAACATAAGGATTACCTATCAATTTATTCAAATCAAACACTACTATTAGAAGCCTTAATTTTTTCCCAGGCAATAGTATGACATTCAGTTTGAGGTGATGTGTAAGCTTTTTGAAAAATTATAAATTTAGAAGGTGGAAAGTATAATTTTTTAATCATGCTTTTATAAATAATTTTGTCACAGTGCTTTAGGAAAAGCATGTGAATCACTTTAATAAATTACTTGGAGTGCTTTACAAGGCCTCTTTAAGGTACATAGGCATTTACATTGTACAATGTAGTACTTTTATACCCCCTATGCATGATTCTGACCTTTTAATTTATACCTTGTACCACTTGAATGGCCACCTTACTGCTGAATATACTAGTCACCTACCACATGGGTCTATATTGTTTGCCAATTATCATATGGTATCACCATGATAGAAATGGTCATATATGCATAGTAATTATAAATTACAACACATTTGAAGGGTCATCATGATGTTGATGTCATTATCTCTTTGGGATGTTTTCCAATAGGGTTTGACATTTAGGTTTGACTCCTCAACTTTGGAAGGTCCATTCTCCCTCGTCTAGACTTTGATCAAGGTCAATTTTTACTTTGGCTATTTTTGATGGTTATGTAGTGGTGATCTCCTTTTGGTTTGTGCTTCTTATTTTTGGAAATTGTAGTTTTATTAGACATTTACTAGGTTGTTCTCATTTTGGGAACTTTGTGATGTAGAGTAGGGTGGGTGAATACAAACCAACTCAAAACCAACTCAACAAAATAAGCTTTTCAAATTTAGAACCCTAACTTAGTGGGTTTCTCTCACAATCTCACTATTCTCTTTGTAGCACTTGAAACTAGGCTTTTCCCACATAATTTTCAAACCATACCTCATACCCAGAAATTCATTGCAGATTTGGATACCCTTTTTGACATTTGGAAACATATCAAATTTATAGGTATGATTTTTTTGTAACACAAGACTCAAAACTTGATTGTACCGTTCAGCATTAGGCCAATTAGGACAACAATGAGCTTTTTCTGACATAACTTGTAGGGTAGACCTCATACCCACAAACTGAAGATTATTTTGAATACCCTTTTGTCAGTTATTCAACATACCCAAAACTTAGATAAGGTTGCTTTGTAATATAAGGCTTTAAAATTGATTGTTCCACGTGACAAGAGGCCTAATTAGGCTTGCTCAACTAGTGGGTTATTGGTTCTAACTACTCTAGGCCTCAATCCTCTTCACCAACACTCTAAACACATCTTATGGGGTCTTCCTAAGCTCACCAAACTGATTCCTACACTTGCCCAATGATTTTAATAATCAAACCCTCAAATCTAGGTTTTCAGACCAATCTTCAATAATTTAGCTCTAAAACACTCAAATCTCAATGAAATTCAGTGGGACAAAGTGCAACAAAAAGTAGAATCAACTCCACATCACCTCCAATTGGTTTGACATCACCACTTGACTATACAAGGCTGTACAATTCACTGCAACAGCAAAAATACAGTAGAAAATATAGAAAACAGAGTATTTTTATTGATTTTTCTCCAAAATAACCAACCACCAACCTTGGGCTCAACTTCCCAAGGCTTATTTAGACTGCTTTTCCACCCAAAAAAAACTTTTCTAACTGTCTTTTGAGTTTCTAGCCATTCAACTTCTTATTTACAACCTATGACCCTTCACATTCTTGATTTTGCATTTTGCAATAAAGACAACATTTGACACTTTTTAACAAAAAGACCCTAATTGACTCCTAGGACTCAAATTTGACACACAAACACCTAAAACATGGTCTTTAGAGAACTTATTACAAAAAAAATGATTTAACAACATCAAATACTAGCACTTGACCAACTTTTTACATGAAGGCTTAGGTGCCCTGCACCATACTCCCCAAGCAAAATGAACTCAAGTCCCCTTGAGGATAGTGTTGCAGTAGTAGATTCATGTGTGATCTTGTCCTTCTCTGACCTCCAATTGATATCCTCTTGTGGTACACCCTTCCAATGGACTAAATACTTGAAATAGGCACTATCCCTTGTCTTTAACCTGTTCTTCACTTGAGAATGTTGTTCCTCACTTGATGGATGATCTTTGAGTTGTTCTTCACTTGAAAATGTTGTTGAACCTGCCTCTTTACCTGTTATCAAACCTCCTCCATTCCTAAAATGAACTATCTCCTACCTTACTTTAGGTGTGTGCTTGAACTTGTCTACATCCATTTGCAACTTGTCCTTGACCTCTTCACCCTTACTACTCACATCTTCCACCTGTTGTTGTACCCCTATGTCTATTGCTTGCTCAAGTTTATTAACCTCTAGTGTGAAAGAATGATCAACATCCCCTTTTGTAACTAATGAGTGAAAAACTTCTCCAACCATCATGGCAACATACTTTTTACACCAATCTTGGATCTCCATAACCAAATCATTCTTCATTTCTGCTATCATAATGTTTTTAGATTTAGAAGTGGCTGCAAGATTTATGTGCTTCTCTTCTTCTACCTTTATGAACTCCTTCCTACCTACCATCATCACATCAGATCCCATGATTTGTCCTTTATCCTCCTCTTTCAATTGTGTCAAAGTATAGGAAACTCCATCTTTGTCTATCTCATAGGTATTCCTTCTCCCATCATACATAGCATGCCTATCAAATTGCCAACACCTCCCTAGCAGCAAATGGCACACATCCATTGGTAGAATATCACATAGAATTCTGTCCTTATACCCTCCTATATTGAACTCCACCCAACTTTGTTCATTTATCAAAACATATTGACCCTCATTCAAACAAGAAACTTTATAAGCAGTAGCATGTGGTATTCTAGGCAACTTGAGTTTTTCAACCATCTCAATGGAGACCATATTATCTGTGCTTCCTGAATCAATTACAACTTTACATACCTTACCCATGTACTTACAAGTTGTCTTGAAGAGTGTCCTTCTTTGTGGTGGCTCCTTCTACTACTGCTTTGATGAGAGTTCTTCTTACCATTAGTGATTCACCAACCTTTGGAGCATCATGCTGTGATGGAGAGTTTGTACTCTTATTTTCCTCTTCTTGCACCAATTGAGTCCTTCTTTCTCCTCCATGTGAAGTAGAAGCCTGGCCTTCATTGCACTGCCATACTTGATGTCCAAACTTGTTGCATTGATAACACCTTCCTATGAATGCATTAGAACCTCTTCCTTGACCTCCAAATCTGCCTCTAAAGCCCGATCTTCCTCCTCTAAATCCACCTCTTTGATCAACAACTTGTTCTTGGACCTTGCTTGTATCTTCTTGGTTCTCATAGGACTACCTTGTCTAAGAAAATGACCCTCTTCCTCTTGAATTTCTGCCTCTACCTCTACCTTGTTTCTCTTGCCTTGTCTTCAATTTATCTTCATCCTTGATGGCCAATTGATAACACTCTTCTACTGTTCTTGGAGTGGTGAGGCTTAATTCATCTTGGAGGTTGTATCTCAGCCCATTCATATATCTTGCTACTATTTCTTCATCATCTTCTGTATGACTTGCTCTTATACTCAATTTATAGAATTCCTTTGTATATGTTTGCACATCCATCTCCTTTTGTTTGAGATTTTGAAGCCTCTTAAACAATTGAATAGTGTAATCTGCAGGTAGGAACTTACCTTTGAGTTTAGCCACCATCCTATCCCAAGATGTGATTCTGGACTTTTCTTTCTTTCTCCTTTCACTTTGATGTAGAGGTAGGAGGGCCAAAACTATCCTCAATAACATTAACAAATCAAAGAACTAATCCAATTGATTTGGTCATATTGAAGAGAACATTAATACATATTTTTCCTCCAATTTTCATGAAGATCCAATGGTAGGGGAGAAGGTTATGATTTTTTTCCCAAAACTGCAAACCCTAGGCAACGTTCAGACCTGTCCTCACCAAAATTGCAATATCTCTCACAAAACTTAATAAAATTATACCACACCAAAATAATTGTAAACTAGAAACATGTATCTTTCCATCCATCTATTATATGCATCAATGTGAGGTTGTACCAGGCCGTACCATGCATATTTTCAGACTGCATTTTCAGAAAATTAAACTCTGCAGACCTACCCTCAATAAAAATGTCATAACTTATTCAAATCTTAATAAAATTTGATGCAACGAAAATAAATAGAAAGTAGACTCAATAATATTTCCATCCATACCACATTCTAGTCATATAAAATCCATACAAATCTGTACCAATCTCTAAAACAGTAGTTTAACATTCAGAAATGCAGAAACAAGGGTATCTTTTATTGATATCACATCAAAATGTAACAACCCACATTCTCCAAACTTCTCCCCTCTACCTTCACAAATGGATACAAGGCCTTTTAAAGGCATTACATCATGACTCCTCACATTCCAACTGATTTCTAACTGCCTATCAATGCCTAGAACCAAAATGACCTTTCATATTCCAAGTTTGCATCATTTGCAACTTTACAATTTTGCATCATTTACACAAATTTGAACTTAGACCTCTCTTAGTGACTTCAATAAAAGGAAAAATGACTTAATTTATCTCATTACAATGTTGAATCATTAAAAATTTAATCAAACTCCTATGGAAGCATCAATTTGTGAAGGTGCTCCTGCACCACACTTTGTACATAATCCCACCAAAGCAAACCGTGGCCCTTCAATTTTGTCTTGGCCAACTTCACCTTTTTATCTTCTAGCACATCTTCATAGTCAAAATAGTTATCCAATGCTCCTATCCAGTCTAGGAGCTCTTCACTATCCATATTTCCTCCATACATAGGTAAATCCATTTTAATCTTATGCTCATCTCCCTTGATTGTTTTTAAGAGTTTTGCCATCCTCAAGTCATCAGGATCTATCTCTTCCTTAGACCCTTGGGAACTTTCCTCTTCCCCTTCTTCTTCATGGTCACTCTCATCACCTGTGACCATACCTCTCTTTTGACTTGTTTCCAGGGCAGAAAGCCTCTCCCTCAACTCTTTCATCTCTTTCTCATCTCTAGCTTGTTTCTCCTTCAACTCAATCAATTCTCTAGCAATGGCATTCCCTTTTGGAGGCATTTTTGTTCTTCTTTCAACTTAATTTTTCTCTTCTTCAGATCAGACCTATGCTCTGATACCAATTTGATGCAGAGTAAGGTGGGTGAATACAAACTAACTCAACAAAATAAGCTTTTCAGATTTAAAACCTTAACTTAGTGGGTTTCTCTCACAATCTCACTATTCTCCTTGTAGCACTTGAAACTAGGCTTTTCCCACATAATTTTCAAACCAAACATCATACCTAGAAAATCATTCTAGATTTGGATACCCTTTTTGACATTTGGAAACATATCAAATTTGCAGGTATGAGTGTTTTGTAACACAAGACTCAAAACTTGATTGTACCGTTCAACATTAGGCTAATTAGGACAACAAATGAGCTTTTTCTGACATAACTTGTAGGGCAGACCTCATGCCCACAAACTGAAGACTATTTTGAATACCCTTTTGGAATTTCTTCAACATATCCAAAACTTAGGTATGGTTGCTTTGTAACATAAGGCTTTAAAATTGACTGTTCCACTTGACAAGAGGCCTAATTAGGCTTGCTCAACTAGGGGGTTATTGGTTCTAACTACTCCAGGCCTCAATCCTCTTCACCAACACTCTAAACACATATTATGGGGTCTACCTAAGCTCACCAAACCAATTCCCACACTTGCCCAATGATTTTTTTAATCAAACCCTCAAATCTAGGTTTTTAGACCAGTCTTCAGTAATTTGGCTCTAAAACACTCAAATCTCAATGAAATTCAATGGGACAAAGTGAAACAAAAAGTAGACTCAATTCCACATCACCTCCAATTGGTTTCACATTTCCACTTGACTGTACAAGGCCATACAATTCATTGCAACAGCAAAAATATAGTAGAAAATGCAGAAAACAGAGTATTTTATTGATTTTTCTCCAAAATAACCAACCACCAACCTTGGGCTTGACTTCCCAAGGCTTATTTAGACTACTTTTCCACCCAACACAACTGTTGCTAACTATCTTTTGAGTTTCTAACCATTCAACTTCTCATGTACAACCTATGACCCTTCACATTCCTTGATTTTGTGTTTTGCAATAAAGACAACATTTGACACTTTTTAACAAAAAGACCCTAATTCACTCCTAAAACATGGTCTTTAGAGACCTTATTACAAACAAAATGATTTAACAACATCAAATACTAGCACTTGACCAACTTTTTGCATGAAGGCTTAGGTGCCCTGCACCACTTTGAGAGCTCTGTTCTTGCACATATGAACACCTTTTTTAATTTCATTTTTAAAGTGTGTGATTTTTAGTGTATTTCACATTGGTGTTCTTATTTTGTTGTCATTCTATATCAGAATTGTGCTTTTAGTTTATTGGCCTTATCTATAAACTATAAGATCTAAAATCAAAATCACTACATGTTGATTTGGGAAAGAACAAATTTATAAAGTACCAAAATCTTTTATGGGAATAGTGTATTGAATGAACTAATATAAAGTTCCACTTTTTGGGGGGATTACGTCATGTTTTTAGTACTAAATCTTATCCTTCTATTATCAAGTTGAATCACTAGAAGTATACGTGCTAGTGAGAAGGGATCAAGAATCACTACACAAGGCCGGATCTACCATCCTATCTTCTTGGACTCATTGTTGAGCCAAGTGATTCTAGACTTATTCTTGACCCATGTGGTTCTCTATAAAAGGTTGCATGATAAAAAAAAATAATAACATAGACCATGGAATAATTAGTCTTAATATTACTAAGGATATACTAAATTACATAGAGTACACCAAGTGTCCTTATACTACTTCGACCATCATCTAGCAGTTACTCAAAGATCCACTTGACTATCCATTCATTCATAGTGTTTCTTTTGATACTTTCTACCTATGCTTGATATTGAGACAACTATAGAGACACCTCCTCCTGTTATGGTTGTTGCTTCTAGATAAATCATGACTTATGAAGACTTATGATGACTCTTAACTAGTTCATACATGTCTACATGGTCCATCACACTAGGATAAATAATTATAGACATCAAATATGTTTGTAGAATCTCACCATTGGGATCTTGATAACACCATTGAGGATCTTGTTCTCCTTTTTGATGAAAACTCTCCTGAAGCCTTCATTGCCTTCTTCAAATTTGTAGTGTCAGAAATTGCATAGCTTACAATTTTGACTCTACAAATTGTACCCATTTTAGTGTCCATCCTTGTAGTATGTTCTAAGACCCATTTTTAGTCACAACCTTATCCTTTTCTTGATCCAAGTGTTGTTTTTATGGTTATTTATGATTTTTATGTTTAATATTGTGATTCCTAATATCATGTTTTATCATGACCAATCTTTAATCTTTTTGATAAATTGCCTATAATTGAACAAAACCATAAACATATAGATGCCCCTTTAGGTGCATTAGTGTCCCTAATAGAAAAATTTTGTACGGTTGTTTCCCAATAGCCAATTTAGGGGCATTTCAGTTTGGTGGTAGGCTATAACAACCAACTAAATGAGTTTATTTGACTATGAAACTTTCTTCCTTTAATTCCTTCTCCCAAATTAGAATTTTAATGATTGTGCAAGGTTTTCCCTTTGGATTTACCATTATCCTTTTTTATTGCATCATACAACAATACTTCTTCTAGCATGCATGTACATTGCAAAGCTTTCATAACTTCATGCTCTATGGTTCTCTAGTGTTCTGTACAAGCATTCTACAACACTTAATGTCTCAAGCTTGCAATATCTTGTGGTTTATTTGTACTAGGTTATTCTCCAAGCTTTGGGTATTTTCGTGTGTTCACTATTATCTTTATACATTTTCTAGTTATTGTTACTAATAGTTGTAGATTTCCTTCAATTATCATTACTATTATTTGAAGAATTGATCTCTTACTCTTTTTTGGAATTATAGTATTATAATTGTTTGTTATTAGATTGTACTATTTCATTGGAACTCTTGAATAATATGCATCCTAAATTCCTTTCCATATACATTTAGAATAGTTATATACTTCTGTAGACTAGGATTATATTGTTATTATACAATTTTACTTAGCTTATACCTAGACACATATAGGTTAAGTGCACACACTATTTTTATTGACTACTTGTGGAAGCTAGAAGACTTAAATAGGTGACTGAGCACCTTGGTAAGCTCTTATACAATCCTAACCTCTTTCACTATCCTATAAATAGGTTTTTCTTGTAGTATAATATCTCTAGACCTAGAACTTCATCCTATTGGACCTAGAACTTCATTCTATGATCCAATTCTCTTAACGTTCCTCCTTCACTTTAGTATTTATGTTTGATTTCATACACTTTAGAATATTTTCTTACCATTCTATGTATTTTCTTGTGTTTGTATTTACAGATTGGTGATTGTCGTATGGCCCAATATATACTTCTCATGTATGTGTAGGAATTTCCATGAAAGGATGGTCTCTAGTACACTTGCGATTTCATCCTTTATCTATGGTGGTCTATTTTTTACTTTTAGTATCTTATATTCTATCTGACATATGTTGTTCAACTATAAAAAAAAGTTCTTTTTGTGTTATCATTAATTTTGTTTCTCTTTAAGCATTTACCTAACTCTTATGTTTAATCAAACTAATCTAGTTTAATTGGGCACAATAGAAGCATTTAAATCAAATGAACCAAGGAACATATAATGATATTCTAGTTATTTATTCATTATGGTCCTTTCACTTTAGCATTATTATTATTTTTTGGTAAATAATATTAGTTATTCTCTTTTAAACATAGAAGTGTTAAGTAGGTTAAGTATATAACACTTTAATAGACAAGTCTACTTTTACATGCCACATTTTGGTGAACCCAACGTGATCTACACCTTGTACTTATTTTCTCTATTCACTAAAATTTATCCTACATTTTGGTGAACCCAATGTTCCTTACACCTTTTTCCTTCCTTTTGCTACTTCATCTTAAACCTTCTCTTCTTCTGTCTATAGACTCGCTTCTCTTTTTCTTGGTGAACCCTCTTTCTTTTTGTGTATAAAACTCTATTTCATGAGTTTTACTACATAGTCAGGGTCTTCTTTACCCATTCACTATAGTTTGTATTTTAATCCTAATATGGAGTATTCTACTACTAGTATTTTGCTAGCCTTCTTGCTAACTCATATAACTAATGATGAAACTATCCTTGCAAACCCCAACCCCCTTATAGATGCCATGAGAAAAAATATTGCTAACCATTCAAGGGCTTAGTCTTCTTATAGTTTGTTGGGCATATAATTCACTATCATGCCCTTATTATATAGGAAATCGCTAACCTTTCAGGTGAGACTCATTTCTAATTGTCATATACCCAACTTTATGTGCCCATGCCCACTCCTACCAAAATCCATAACTCTACCATAGCTGTTACACCATCTATTTCTCCTAGTATAAGAGATTATTTCTCTTATAATTCCCACAAATTTTCCACCAACCCTTTCTCCACTTATAGTTATGTTCCACCTTCTTAAGCTCTCCCTTTCACCTTTTCCAACTAGGTGATTTGTTTCTCCTTAGCCTTCCTATTTATAGGCATCTACCACTTCTCAATCTTTTCATTCATAGACCTTTATTGTTTCCACTACATATAGCACTATCATTTGTACTCCTCACATGACTAGTCCAATTATAAACCAAGTGATGCAAAACATGGGGATTATTCAGAAGCAATTGGTTGCATTTCCTTCTTCCTCTAACTAGTCCATGACCACTAAAAAATTTAGATATTACCCATTATCACTTGCTATTAATTCACACCCTCTTCCACCATAATTCATGGCCCCACATTTTGAAAACTATAGTGGAAAAGATGATCCCAAAACACATGTTTCTTCTTTTATAGCCACATGCATTGACTATTTATTTGATGATCAAATGTTGGCTAAGCTCTTCCCTCATTCACTAAAAGAAAGAACTGTTGAATGGATTTATTCCCTTCTTAACCATTCCATCAACTTGTTCATTGAACGCAAGCATGCATTCCTAGAACACTTTGAGGTTAACATAGACCTACATGTGAAATTTACAAATCTTTTGTGTTGTAAACAAAGTCCTATGAAAAAAAGGTCACTAATTTTTGAAAGGAAACAAAGATGCAAAATATGTTTTCTACACTAATATATGAGAGGAGGTATGTGCAAAAATTAAACTAATCACATAATTACAAGGAAGTAAACACAAAAGCAATATATCATAACACAATTCTTTACATGGGGAAAACCCTTTTGGGATAAAACCCCCACACTCCAAAGAAATTCAATGTATTATTTAGTAACCAATGGTTACAATACACTTGCAGAGTCGAAGCCTTTACAGAGTAACAACAACAAGAGATTTGGAGTAATTCTAGTAGCATAGAAATATCTACAAAACTCTCTATGCAAACCTACATCTCAAGAACCTAATAAATGGGAGAAGCAATATCTGAAACCATCAAATGGTAATTAGGAAACCATGAGATAAAACCACCCAAAATGTGGTACCCAAATTCTTATTTAAAAATGTAATACCTAATCCCCAAGATGAGTCCACAGGCTAAAAATAACATAGTCCTTCCACCTATCATAATGATGCAGTCATGGATGAAGGATCCAATGAAGCATTATCTAATCGTGTAGCTAAATGGAACAACACACAACAAAACTCAATGAAATAATAAAACAATGATATGATCTTTATTCATTCATAGTCATAATTTATCGTAATGTGCTTACAACATGCTAGGTCATAGACATTTGATTACAAATGGGCACACTATGTACAAATTATAAAATCCAAATGATATTATAATACAATCAAATGTCAAGCTCCAAACTAAACTCTCTAACTTAACTAACTTCAAATGATTATGATGAATGTTTATATAGCATCTCCTTGGCTAGGAATGATTCTTATCAACCAAAAGATAGTACAAAACTGTAAGCCAATCAAATTGTCTAGAAGGAACCTTCTAGAATGAACACGCTGATAATGGATCAAGGAATCTCGATGTGGTTCATTCCATAAGCTCTCTAAGGTCTAGTTAATTTAGAAATGTGTTCCTTTTTTACTGCACACTTTAGAGAGGTCTCGTAAGCTTCAAATAGTGGAACTGGATGTTATTTTGTTGTACCAAGTAATAAGTTAGAAACTAAATTACTTCTTTTTGGTGATAAAAATATTCTAGAAATTAGATCTGACATTGTAGACTTAGAGTAGAGCATGTCTTCCCACCACGAGGTGTAATATGCAATTGCAATGAAAACAATAAGATCTATGGTGACTGGAATGGCTAGAATATTGTTGAAAACCTACAAACAAACAAATTTAAGGTAAAATAAAATATTTTTTGGGTGATGTAAGATTGCTCTTACACCCTGGGATGCTCTTGCAATAGACACCCAAGGTAATTTGAAAAGTGAGTCACTCACTGTCCAGTGGCAAGAGGGAAACCAAGACAATCTACCTCAACCTGAGAAATATAATATGAATATTCTTTAGACCTTACTTTCTTCTTCTCCAAATACTCCTCATATTGTCTATTCCTAGTACTCCTTCCAATCTTTCTATCCAAAATCTCCTCGATCTCCTCTTTTTACTATTATGGTATCTAGTTCTTCCTTTATACTTATAAGCCACTATCTCCTGACTCTCCTTTATGATACTATATAAATTTGAAACATCAAAATTGGTGATATTTCCAAACCTTCTAGTAGCTCCACTTCATATGGATTTATTGAATCAAACCTTTTGATAATTTTGCAAGGACTAAACGTATTCATCTTCAACTTATTGTATGTCCCAACTAGAAATGTTTCTTTTCTGAGATACACCATTACTTCATCTCTAACTAAAAACTCCTTATGTCTTCTTTTCTCATCAACCTTCTCCTTATATTCCTATCATTCATCTTCTCCAAATGAATTCTTACTTCTATGCATTCTTCCTTCATATGTTCTGGTTGGAAATAACCATTTAAAGAGGGTTTATTTATCTTTGACTTCTGTTCTTGCTACTTTGGTGATGGGCATTTACTTGTACCTTCTTTATAATATCAATGACATCTCACAACACTTGGATCCATTGGTTCCACATTTGGCTATTATTTGTTCTTCCAAGTCCCTAAAGTGAGATAAATTCACATTAAGCCTTGTCATAATACTTAGGTCACTAGTCCTTGTACAATTTTGAGGTGATTGTGGATTTAAGAAATTTTCTATATGATTGTGGGTTTTAAGTTTTGAGGCAATTGGATCTGGGGTTTTCTAGATAATTCAGAGGTTTGTAAATTTTTTTATGTAATTGTGAATTTGGGTTTTGGCAAATAATTGTGGGTGTTCCTTGGATAGGAGAAGAGGGTGAAGTTGCTAATTGTAGTTGTAGATCTTAAAGGTGCCACTCTTAAAATAAGTTCACCAAACCTTGTCTAATCATGGAAATTAGGTCAAGAAGGAAACTCATTTGGGCTATATTAGTCCCAAGTTCTTCAATTGACAACATTGATGCCCAAAATATAGTTCAATGACCGTGTCTAAATTATACTCAATTGTTGTAATTTTTCTATTTAAAAAACCATGTATACTACCCCTGATTTCAATGGTTTTCTAATTTTTCCTTGATACATATGAAAATATTAAGAATGCATTACAATTTTTATTTGGCTCTATTATGGTTATCTTCCAAGAACCTTCTTTTTGGAGGAACTATGTGAGATTTAGGTTTTTCTATTGGATTTCATTTTAGTTTGTAGACATGTGTGTTTCTTGTTTTTGTGTTGATGGTACTTATTTTAAGTGATATGGGCTTGTGAGGCGACTCAACTCAGAGGAACATACAATGAAGTGTGTTTTATTTGGTCATTTGGAGAGAAAACATGGTCAACTTTCTTGGATGTTTTGGGGACTATATTTGGCTGCCCCAATTTGAATATAACAAGGGATTATTTTAGTTTTATATGTATGCATCTTGATCAGTTCACATTTTCTAGTGTGCTCCCAACTTGTGTCAAAATCAGAGCTTTGCAATAATCTATCAAGGCATAAAGGCTAGAGGAATTTTGTTAGATGTGGTTTCCACTACCCTAGTTGACATGCATACAAAATGTAGAAGCATGCACAAGGAAAGCTATTTTGCACCTTTCATGTTTGGAAATTTATGCAACTTTAAGGAGTTCTCAAGAAATGTGCTCTCATGGAATGAAATGATTGCAGGATACACACAAAATAAATTTGTTGAAAAGGATCTGGAAAATTTCAAGGAAATTCAATTGATAGGTGTAAAACTAAACTCAATAACCTTTTCTAGCATCATCGTAGCTTGCATAAAACATGGAGCTTTGGAATAAGGTATGGACATCCATCAAATCATAGTTAGAAAGGGGAATTTTTCTCAAATGTTGTAGTTGCAAGTGCCCTGGTAGAAATATATGCAAAATGTAGAACAAGGCACATGAACTATTTGACAAAATGCCTCAAAGAAATTTGGTCTCATGGAATGTCATGATTACATAATATGTTCAATATGGGTTTGCTAAAAGGGCCTTAGAAACTTTTAATCAAATGCAACTAACGGGTGTAAATATAGACTCAACCTTTGCTAGCATCTTTTGTGCCTCTGCTTAAACTGGAGCTTTGGAAGAGGGTATGGACATCTATCAAAGCACAATTGAAAATGGATTTTTGTAAGATGTAGTAATTGCAAGTGCCACTTTCAATCACCACAACCTTCACAAGAACTTATGAACAAAATTTAATAAATAAAAAATTATGCACAAATTCTCTCTTGAATGATTTCAAATTATGATTAATTTTCTTTGTAGATTATATTGTGTGGATGAGATTTGAAGTTTCTTGTAGTTTCCTATGGCATTGACTAAAGTGGCTCAAATTTCCAAACATGCAAGGTACAATACAACTTCCTTGTCTCTTCTCAAACTGGAGGTTTGGAAGAGGGTGTGGACATCCATCAAATCATAATTTAAAGTGCATTTATGTAAGATCTAGTAGTTTCAAGTGCCACTTCCAATCACCACATTCTTCATAAGAATTTATGCACAAATTCTCTCCTAAATGATTTCAAATTGTGATTGATTTTCTTTGTAGCTTGTATTGTATGGATGATATTTGAAGTTCCATGTTGATTACTATAGTGTTCACTAAAGCGGTCCAAATTTCCAGACATGTAAGGTGTAGATTCATTTCAGAGAGCTTGGAGTGCATGTACATTGTCATGTACAATATGTCTGGCAAAAAATTAGAATGGATTTAGGCAATTCTTAAATATATATGTACACATATACATATGAATCATATATGCACATACATATGTACATGTGTATTATATAGATATATATGTACATTTGGAAATTTAAGCAACTTTTAGCAATTCTTAAATCTTGTAGATTTGCTTGAAGGCGGATGAAATAGATGTGTATGAGTTCTTTTGAATAGCTAGGAAGGTTAATATATATACCGTGTATTAGACATTTTTCTTGCCATTTATTTAATGTGTAGTGTTTTTTACTTGATAAATGGGCTAATGATTTCATTTTGTTTTTTGTATTTACTATTAATTGTGTAATTTATTGATATAATATTAAGTTTGTTAGTAGATTTCACACACTCCCGTATTACCAATATTTGATAATAGATTGACCTTTTCATATGAGGCTAGTAATGGACTATAATTCCATATGACCTAAAGGTGTTGGGTATGTATTTTGTCTCAAGTGACCATTGTTTAAATACATCTATAGTATGTTACAATTTCATCCTAAAGGTTCAAATTGAGAGTTAACTTGATTGTATCAATTGTTATTAATTTTGAATTGAATTAATTTAAAATATCAATTTCTTGCAAGTACATTGAGTTGTATGATGCCATGTTAGTTCCAATAACAATAGCATAATGTGATCAATAGCTCCTTGGTCAGCTTTTAATGGTTAAACCATTAAAAGCTATAAAAAATCTAGACCAGTCAAATACTACTATTGTTGGTGCCAGGGACATGGTTGGGCCTATTTATGCTACAACTAGAATATTGTATCTTGGAAACCTACATTTCAACATAATAGATTGATAATGTTAGAAATGAAAGCAACACTACTTCAATGGAAATCTGATTCGAGATAAATTTCAACAAACTTTAACTGTGTGTTATTAGAGATTGTAACAAAACATAAACCCACAATACAAAAAATATACCAGAAGCAAAATGAAGCACATAACACAAGTGTTTAACGTGGGGAAAACCCTTTTAGGTAAAAAACTCCACCAGGAAAAGAGGCCAAGTTGTATTATCTTCACAAAAGGAGATTACAAATACATTCACTTCCTCTATCCTCCAACCTTCACTCTGGCAGAACCTGGGTACTTGTAAACTGTTATTATGCATCTCATCTACTATGCTATGGTTTATATAGAATTTACACAACCTCAAGACATTAAATGACTTCTTACAAGCCCATAACACTTGTCAAGAGTCAACAATACAACCTTGGGCATCCATGGCCAAGAATAGGCTCTTATGGGGTCATAAATGCTGTCATACATGCATCCTACACTTGGGAAAATGTGCCCATGCAAGCTTGAATGCATTGGGGCCAAAAATAGCCACTTACAACATCTTATAACGTGTCATATGCTATTATTAGTGTCATAGATTCTTATGACAACTTACAGTTGTCATAGAATCTCTTACACCTTCTTACAACATCTATGACATGCGTCATAACACTAAAAATAGATTATTCCTCCACATGTGCACCCCACTTTGACCAATTACCATTTACCATAGTAAATAACGTCCCATAACTACCGCCGGTAACTTCGAGACTTACCGTGCAGTAACTTCGTAATTACCGTGGACAATAAATAATTTTTACCACTGTCGGTGAAACTTGTACATCCCTTATGGGTAATTACAAATAATAAATGGAATAATACAATATTGGGATTTACAAGGTTAATGGCACCTTATCCCAACATTCTCCCACTTGACATTATACATTGTAAATCAACCCATAGGAAATCAAATGAAAAATAATCAGGCACTAGAAACAAGACCCTTGGCCTCTCTGCACCACACGAACTTCTCTATGCTCACAGGCTTGGTCAATGAATCTGCAACATTATCCTGAGTGTCTATCTTCTTCAGCTCAATCTCTCCTCCATTTGTAATCAACTCTCGAACAAAGTGATATTGAATATCAACATGCTTAGTTTGAGCATGATACATGGGATTCTTAGCCAAACAGATAGCATTCTGGCTATCACAACCAATCTGAATGTTCTTGCAATCAAAAACAATACTTGTACATAGTCTCCTCAACCAAATTGCCTCCTTAGAGACATGAGTAGTAGCCATATACTCTACTTCTGTAGTGGACAAAGCAACTGTGGGCTGCCTCTTACTCATCCAACTCACTGCACCTCCAAACAGAGTAAACACATAGCCACTAGTGGACCTTCGACTATCCAAGTCACCTGCCCAATCTGCATCAACAAAACCCTGCATGTCCAAAGATTTATCAGTACCAGAACAAACCAAACAATGATCCAGAGTACCTGTAAGATATTTAAACACCCTCTTCGCATAGTTCCAATGCTGTCTACCAGGGTTAGACATAAATCTGCTCAAAACTCCCACTACTTGGGCAATATCTGGTCTAGTGCAAACCATTGCATACATCAAACTCCCTACAACACTAGCATATGGCACATTAGACATATCCTCAAGATCATCCTTAGTCTTTGGACACATATCTAATGAAAGCTTAGTACCGATGGGTAAAGGAACTCTAACTGGGTTACAGTCCTGCAAACTAAACCTCTGCAAAATAGTATTCACATACTTACTTTATGACAACCAAAGCTTTCTGTTAACTCTGTCCCTCTTGATCTCCATTCCCAAAATATACCTTGCAGCACCAAGATCCTTCATCTCAAATGCACTTGAAAGTTGGTCTTTAAGCTCACTGACCATACCCTTAGTATTGTTGAAAAATAACATGTCATCAACATACAAAGCAATAACCAGTATAGAATCATCAACACAATGAATGTAAACACAATGATCCTTCTCACTTCTAACAAAACCCAATTTCAAAACAAATGAATCAAACTTTTGATACCACATTCTAGGGGACTGTTTCAAACCATAGAGAGACCTCTTTAACTTGTAGACCCAATGTTCTTTTCCTTTTACCTCAAAACCTGTAGGCTGTTGCATATAAATTTCTTCTTTAAGATCTCCATGCAAGAACGCAATCTTAACATCCATTTTCTCAATCTCCCAATCATAAGCTACAGCAATGGATAAGAGAAATCTAATAGAAATCAATTTAGCAACAGGAGAGAATATCTCACCAAAATCAACTTCCTCTCTCTGGGAGTAGCCCTTGGCTACTAGTCTAGCCTTGTACTTCTCCAATGACCCATCTGCTCCAAATTTCTTCTCAAAGACCCACTTACAACCTATGGCCTTTCTTCCTTTGGGCAAACAAACAAGATCCCAGGTATTACAAGAGTCTAAAGCCATCATCTCCTCCTGCATGGCTAGCTGCCAAGACTCACTATCATCTGCAGAAATAGCTTCCCTGTAGGATCTAGGTTAATCATTAGTACTCAATAAAGCGTATACACAATGGAAATCTAGTGGGCTATACTTGTCAACTAGATTCCGTTGTCTTGTGGATCTCCTCAAGGGTGGAGTAAGAGACTCTACTCGTTCTTTGGCATGATCATCTGCAACAACTTCTTCTGTAACAACAGACTCATCTTCATCAGAACTACTTGAATCTTCTTCTTCTTCTTCACCCCCAATCCATCATTATGTTCTTCCAGTGCATCTTGCTGCTCTAAATCAAAGTGCACCTTCTTTACCTTTTCATCTTTTTCTTTTGGCTGCTCAGGTTCAGAAATAGCTCTAAGTTCCTTGAAAATAACATCTCTAGAAAAGATAATCTTGCGGGTTAGTGGATTCCAAAGCTTATAACCTTTGACATTATCACCATATCTAATGAATGTACACTTTTCAGCCTTTGGATCCAACTTAGATCGCTTTTCCTTAGGCACATGAACAAAAGCCTCACAGCCAAAAACCCTTAAATGTGAAACAAAAGGTTTCTTACTTGTCCACACTTCATAAGGTGTCGAATCAAGAGCCTTACAAGGAGATCTATTTATTAAGGAGAAAGCAATACACACAGTGTCTGCCCAAAAGCATTTATCCAACTGTGCATCACTAAGCATACTTCTGGCCCTTTCCATAATTGTTTGGTTCATCCTTTCTGCAACACCATTTTGTTGTAGTGTATACGGAATTGTCTTTTGTCTAATTATACCTGCATGCTTGCAAAGCTCATCAAATTCCTTAGAGCAATATTCCCCTCCATTGTCAGATCTTAATATTTTTATCTTTAAACTTGATTGGTTCTCTACTAAGACTTTGAATTCCTTAAACTTAGTGAAAACTTGATATTTATGTTTCATAAAATAAATCCATGTAAATTTGGATACATCATCAATGAAGGTGACAAAATAACAAGATTTTCCAATAGATTCATTATCCATAGGTCCAAACACATCCATATGAATAATTTCTAATTTCTCTTTTGCTCTATTGCTTCCTAAAGGAAATGATTTTCTGTTTTGTTTACCAAACACACAATGCTCACAGAAATCAAAGTGCTCATCAGAATAAGAGAAACCATCCAACAATTCTTTATTCTTAATAGTTTTCAGCACATTATTGCTTGTGTGGCCCAATCTACGGTGCCACAACATACATGTATTTTTAGTAGTAGCCTCAGATACATAGGAGGCATTACAAACTGTAGTGGCTTCAAGCTTAAATAGGTTTCCCAATCTCTTCCCCTTCGCTACCACCAAGTTCCCTCTCACTAATTTGTAGCCATGCTTGTCAAATGTCACATGCATTCCCAAATCATTCAACTTTGAAACTGAAATCAGATTTCTAGCTAATCCAGGAACATGTAAAACACCAAGGAGGGTTTTAATCCTCCCATCACTGAAACACAACAATACCTTTCCTTTCCCAACAATCGGATATGTAGAGTTTCCACCAAGGTAGATATTACCTCCATCATATTCTTCATATGTGGAGAACCATTCCTTATGCGGAGTCATATGAAATGAGCATCCTGAGTCAACCAACCAGTGATCATTAGAAACAAGATTACATGCAGAAAGTAAAACTTCCTCACCTGCATTCGAGGACTTATCCAAAGCACTCTCCCATTGTTTCTTGGGGTTTCTATACTCCTTCTTCACATGTCCCCTTTTACTGCAGTTCCAACACTTAACTCTATTCTTTTTACCAGGGGTCTTAGACCGGCCCTTGGACTTGTCCTTAGCCCCTTTCTGATCTCCTTTAGGTCCTCTTTCCTTAGACCTTCCTCTGACACTGAGATCATCCCCTGAACTATCTCAACTCTTCTTCCTCAATTCTTGTGACAGTAGCATTGAAACAAGAGCATCCAACTTTGGATCCTTGAGGTTAGCAGTGATAGCAAGGATAACATTCTCCCAAGACTTAGGTAAAGA
Source organism: Cunninghamia lanceolata (assembly GCA_027924645.1). Lineage (NCBI taxonomy): Eukaryota > Viridiplantae > Streptophyta > Pinopsida > Cupressales > Cupressaceae > Cunninghamia > Cunninghamia lanceolata. The sequence continues at coordinate 669,151 of BSBN01000529.1, forward strand.
AAAAAGAAGTAATATACATTTATCTTCCTCACTAACCTCAACATCTACTGAATCAAGCTGACTCACTAACAAATTAAAAGAATTTAAATGCTCTGCAACTAATTCACCTTCTTGCATATTCATGGAAAACAAATTTATTTTTAAATAAAGTTTATTTACCATACTCTTGGCTTGATAGATCTCACCCAACCATTTCAACAACTTGTATGCAGTCTCTTCCTTTGCGACATTCAACAGGACAAAGTTTGAAAGACACAACCGGATGGTTCCCTGTGCCTTCTTATCCAGTCTATCCCACTCATCTTGAGAGACATCATCAGGTTTCTTCTCTTTTTAAATAACCAACCATTGGTTTCTTTCTTCCAACAAATCTTCCATTTTCAGCTTCCACAACTCATACCCTATTCTGTTGAACTTCTTAATGTCTAAACTAGAGGTTGATGCTACGGTGGATGCAGCCATAATAACAACACAAGATCTACAAAACAAACACAACCAAATCTCCCACTGTAGCTACAGCTTCCACACTACCACCCAAGAGTCAAAGCTGGCCAGGGTCTGATACCAAATGTTAGAAATGAAAGCAACACTACTTCAATGGAAATCTGATTCGAGATAAATTTCAGCAAACTTTAACTGTGTGTTTTTAATGGAGATTGTAACAAAACATAAACCCACAATACAAAAAATATACCAGAAGCAGAATGAAGCACATAACACAAGTGTTTAACGTGGAGAAAACCCTTTCAGGTAAAAAACTCCACCAAGAAAAGAGGCCAAGTTGTATTATCTTAACAAAAGGAGATTACAAATACATTCACTTCCTTTATCCTCCAACCTTCACTCCGGCAGAACCTGGGTACCTATAAACTGTTATTATGCATCTCATCTACTATGCTATGGTTTATATAGAATTTACACAACCTCAAGACATTAAATGACTTCTTACAAGCCCATAACACTTGTCAAGAGTCAACAATACAACCTTGGGCGTCCATGGCCAAGAATAGGCTCTTACAGGGTCATAAATGTTGTCAGACATGCATCATACACTTGGGAAAATGTGCCCATGCAAGCTTGAACGCCTTGGGGCCAAAAATAGCCACTTATAGCATCTTATGACGTGTCATATGCTATTATTAGTGTCATAGATTCTTATGACAACTTACAGTTGTCATAGAATCTCTTACACCTTCTTACAACATCTATGACGTGTGTCATAACACTAAAAATAGATTATTCCTCCACATGTGCACCCCACTTTGACCAATTACCATTTACCATAGTAAATAACATCCCGTAACTACCGCCGGTAACTCTGAGACTTACCGTGCAATAACTTCGTAATTACTGTGGACAGTAAATAATTTTTACCACTACCGGTGAAACTTGTACATCCCTTATGGGTAATTACAAATAATAAATGGAATAATACAATATTGGGATTTACAAGGTTAATGGCACCTTATCCCAACAGATAATGTGTTGGAAAACAAGTAGCAATAATGTTTGACTAATTAGAAATTCAAGGTCTTGGTGAAAATGCTGGTGACTTTAATAACGATGATGGGTTGCATTATAAGTTACATTATTTTCATGTCTCATGTATTAACACATGGAATAAATACAGCTCCTAATTATATGGCATTACCAACCTCTACAATGATGACCTTAGTTGTTCCTCCCCTGTCTGTGGATACTATTGAAGTTCCAGGTGATTATTTGTTGCTTAACAATATATTTGATCCAAACAATGAGGTTTGTGCAAGATTAAAATCCTTTGACTATTTTTTGGTCTCATTTTGTTAGGTTCATACTATTAATTAAGTTCTAAACAAGGATGCACTTATCTTGTAAAAAATCCTCTTTCTAGCTATATTTTCATCATCTACCTTTTGGTCTTGAGGATACATTTTCCTTGCTACAGATATAGTGTTGGTCATGTGTGCTTGTATTGAGAGTGAAGTAGACATAATAAATCATTGTGTTTAATAGTTAAAAATGCCTTTCATTGATGAAAGGTTATTTTTACCATTCGGTAGCTAGTCAATGTATATAAAAACATGAGACATTTTTTTATGTTTGTAGTCTTTTGGCACATTTTTAATTTTTTGTACAATGTGACCTTTGAATATGATTATGTTAACAACCATCTTAGTTTACATTAACTTTGATTCATTTTCATACTATCTGAATGGGCAAGTACTTTATGTATGATGAGAATATAACTATTTTTTCCTACTTTCTTATTTCTTGAAACAATGCCTCTACCATGCAAGGGTTTTGGATTTGTTCAAGCTAGTTCCATATTTATCATAGTGAAAACAATTTTTTAATGGCTATATTGAAGAGAAAAAAAGTTAGTTTAAAATTCCCCTCTACTTGTAGTTTGCATGACTTGAGGATGCTTGAGCTGCACATAACCTTAATGGTCAACTAGAGATTGCTACTTAAATCATCAAGGTTTGGAAAATTTTGGCTATGTATTGGATGTAGGATTATAACTTTACTAAGATGTAAACCTAATAGTCTGTGTTGGAAAATGGGTATCAACAACACCTAATCAATTAGGAATGTAAGATCTTGGTTTAGTTGCTAATGACTTTGATGATGGTGGTGGTCGTGGCCTATTAACTTACATTATTCTGAGGATTTTTTTGATAGGAATGGTACAACCATGGGTATCATACTTCTTACTTTTCCATTCTAATGTCAATATGATAATTATTTAACATCATTTTCATGTTTAATTATCATATCATTTCCTTTGAGCATAATATATTTAATTTGTAAAGACTATTTGGATAAAATTATTACTTGCGTAAAATGTTTTGGCATGTTTATTGTAGTGTTGTTGGATCAATTACAACAATGCCTCTTGCTAATCCAACTCTAAACATCCCAGGGTCAATTATCTCATCTTTTTGAATAATTTTCAATTAATGTATTGTTGTTATAACCAGGGTATTGTATTGTAGACTGTTAGTTTACAAATTTGTCACTAAACACTATTTTCTCACACCCATGGAATTATAAAAAACTAACAGTTGAGCTCAGTTTCAATTGTATTTGCAATGACTCACATTTTTTACAAGGAGTAGCTACCTTTGAAATATTTGAAATGAATGAAAAACTGGGTATGCTTTTAACCAGAAAGTAATAAAGGCATTCAACTTAAAGAATAATTAAAGAATAGAGGAGCACAAAGACTCCAATCATCAACATTCATAATCTAATGTTTTTCATAATGTAATCACCACTGTAATTATTTATCAAAAGAGAAACAATACACAACAATGAGTTTTTAGATAGAGAGATTTCCAATCTTTTCAATATAGAACTATAATCCAAAGAGATGACAAGGATCAACATAAGAAGAATGTAACATCCATCCACTGTAACATAAAGTCTACAATATCTGTATGCAACTCCTCAAATTTCATTCAAATATGAGATAATTGAAAATGAAATAGAACAAAAAATGACCATTCAACAACACAAATTTTGTCAAAAGATCCTACTAACATCAACAAGCTTCATATATAGCCTTTTCTTAAAAGTAATTATCTTAAACAAAATAATGGCTTCTTGAAGACAATCGATTAAAACATAAATAATAAAAGTCTTTTAAAACATCAAGTTTTTTAGAGCTTTGAAGAAATAACATAAAATAAGAAAAGCCATCACGTGGCAACACCACGATCATCTTCTTGAGCCACTTCATCTCCTTCCTCCTATTCTCCAGCATCTGTCAAATCCACCTGTGACCTCATCTTCACTTTGTAACTCCTGAACCTAGAAATGATGGGAGTTAAGATCTTTCCACTTGCGCTAAGGGTGATGTATAGTCAAATCTTCCACATGCCCATAGTTCTTTCTACATCCATTGCTTAGTGGCTTTAGCCAAAGTTTGATACTTTTTGATTTGTTGTAATATTCCTAGGTTTGCCCCATCAATAGAAATGCCTAGATTCATATCAGGGGGTTGAGAAGTAACATTCACAATTGATTGAATAAATGAGTTTAAAGCATTCACTTGGGTTTGTAACCTAACATTTTTTTGCTTCTCTACTTTAACTCTCTTAGCTAACATCCCAACATAAAATTTAGCATGATAAATATCTCCTTCTATAGTGGGAGGACCCATATCAACTTTACTCATATTGAAATCCGCTTTTGTAACATTATGCTCATCCTTATCCCCAATGGGATCAATGATTTCAATAATTTGGTGTCCAGAAGAAGAATCCATGACTACCCTTGACATCCTTTAAGCCTTCTTAGGTTGAGGGCTAGTTTGTAGTAGTTTAGCTACAATATCCACATTCATATCAGTCGTGGGGGTATATATTATTTTCTTTTCTATGCCTTCTTGAGCCAAGAAGGAGATGGTAACATTGCATTGTTATGGATGGCATCCAAAATGGTGTTCTCTAGCTGGCCTTTAGTATTGAGTACAAGAATCTCATTTGAAACAGGAGAAGTTGGAATGTTAAACAAAGTGATAAAGGCACTATCTTCACCAAGTTGTTGAAAAATTGAGGAATCATTACTTGACATAAGAGACATAGGAGGAGTCATATGATCAATTTGCAGTTGTTGCAGATTATCAAGTCTTTTTTCTACTCCTGATCGTTTGGATATTGGCTCACTATCTTCATCACATACATTCTTCAATTTTCTATTCTCCTCAGGGTCTTCTCCATCACCACCCTGCTGTGAACTAACACTAGATTTGGTTATCTCCACACCGATCGAAGCTCTCTGATGTTCAGTGGTATGGGAAGACCCATGCTTTGTTTTTGTAGGTTCTTTATGTGAGGAAGAAGACACAATGCATTCATGGATTTTCCCTTGAAGCCACTTCTTAGTCTTATCTAAGATGAAGAAAGATTGAACCTTAATGTCAGTGACCTCTTTTTCAAACCACTGAATGCATGGAAAAGGCTTAGAAGCAACAACAAGAAATTATTTGTCAATGATATCTAAATTATCATCTATTTCATTAGGAATTTGCAATGGTAGATTGAAGGCACGAATTTGATATAGAGTTAGTCTCATCCAGTCTCTTCTCTGCACCTCCCTTTCATTGGCACAATCTTCCCAGTAATCGTCAAGATGAGGCTAGTGCTCATACAAACTCCCTCCATACAAATTCCTATTAACAAAATTCTTTCTATCAAAGAATGATCTAATAGAAAGAGGATGAAAATTATACTCAGCAAGAATTCTCTCCACATTCTTAGCATTATCATTTGTTTTGCATGTGAAAAATGACAGAGACATTGGGAAAGAATAACCCTTTTTATTCATGCTATGGTATTTCTTATTTACACATGCCATCTGGTGACAGACTTCCAAGAAAATGAAAAAGTCACTGGCATATCTAGGCAATTTCAAAGGGTCATTTTTGAACCCACCAATATTGAGGTAAGTAAATCTATCAAACTAAATTTATAAAAACTCCCAAACTCCATAATCAACTGAGAAGTTTCTAGAGATATCCTTACCTTCGGATTTCCTTTAATTCTCCTCACATTATGCATTAAATAGGTTTCATTTATGTGTCAAAAATACTTATTTCCTATTTCCTTTTGCAGCTGTGGAAAATACTCATACACAGGTGTGTTTGGAGTCAAAGAACCATGAGTTCTCAAACTTGGCCAAACAACTTCTTTATTGCTAGCACATAATACAAATATGAATGCATATAAAAAGAATTCTTCTGATGAAAATTTTCCATTTGGCCATTCAGATGATCCCTTATTAATTTGGCCCAGTCGACATATTGAGACTCACTACACACAATTAGAATAAATTGACACATCCATTTCTCAAAAGAATTAGAGTCCTCATTACCAACCACATGATGCAGCAATGTGATCGTGTTGGATATGTCCTCTTTAAAATGTGCTCTTTTCAAATTAGAGGGGACTTGGGATTTCCCCTTCTTTTCGTTTTCAAGCCAACTCTTTGTGATGGAGGTCAAACACCAATTTTTCATATTCAAAAAATAATTCCAACCCATATCAATAGACAACTCTACAAATTCCTCTCTCTCAGGCAATCTCAAAGCACAGGTGATAGTTTTTGCATAAATCTTTGTCACCATAGAGTCATCATAAGCTCTAATTTCTTACATCAAGACTCGGGGTGATAATTATTTACACAGGTGAGGACCAGGTCCGGGCAAGACATAGCTAGCGGGAAACCCTCTGCACGAGCTAACCCACTTGTGAAGGATTTCTTGGTCAATTGCAAATTCATGCCTTCAATCTATATCAAATTCGTGCCTTCAATCTACCATTGCAAATTCCTAATGAAATAGATGATAAATTTAGATATCATTGACAAATAATTTCTTGTTGTTGCTTCTAAGCCTTTTCCACGCATTCAGTGGTCTAAAAAAGAGGCAGTCAATTTCTATTCTCCTTAGGGTATTCTCCATCATCACCCTACTGTGAAGTAACCCTGGATCTAGCTATCTCCACACTAGATGAAGCTCTCTGATGTTTAGTGGTATGGGAAGACCCTTTCTCCTTTGTTACAGGTTTTTTCTGTGAGGAAGAAGGCACATTGCACTCAAGGATTTTCCATTGAAGCCACTTCTCAGTCTTATCTAAGATAAAGGAAGATCGAGCCTTAATGTCAATGACCTCTTTTTCAAACCACTAAATGTGTGGCAAAGGATTAGAAGCAACAACAAGATATTATTTGTTAATGATATCTAAATTATCATCTATTTCATTAGAAATTTGTAGTGGTAGATTGAAGGCACGAATTTGATCTAGAGTCAGTCTCATCCAGTCTCTTCTTTGCACCTCCCTTTCATTGGCACAATCTTCCCAGTAATCCTCAAGATGAGGCTAGTGCTCATACAAACTCCCTCCATACAAATTCTTTTTTAACAAAGTTCTTGCTATCAAAGAATGATTTAATAGAAAGAGGACAAAAATTATACTCAGCAAGAATTCTCTCCACATTCTTAGCATTATCATTTGTTTTGCATGTGAAAAATGACAGAGACATAAGGAAAGAATAACCCTTTTTCTTCATTCTATTGTATTTCTTATTTACACACGCCATCTAGCGACAGACTTCCAAGAAAATGAAAAAGTAACTAGCATATCTAGGCAATTTCAAAGGGGTATTTTCGAACCCACCAATCTTGAGGTAAGTAAATCTGTCAAACTAAATATAAAAACTCCCAAACTCCATAATCAACTGAGTAACTTCTAGAGATATCCTTACCTTTGGATTTCCTTCTATTCTCCTCACATTATGCATTAAAAAGGTGCCATTGACGTGTCAGAAATCCTTATTACCTATTTCCTTTTGCAGTTGTGGAAAATACTCATACACAGGTGTGTCTGGAATCAAAGAACTATGAGTTCTCAAACCTAGCTAAAAAACCTCTTTAGTGGCTAGCACATAAAACAAATATGAACACATAAAAATAATTCTTCTGATGAAAATTCACCAATTGGCCATTCAGATGATAACTTATTAATTTGGACCAGTTGACATATTAAGACTCACTACACATAATCAAAATAAATTGACACATCCATTTCTCAAAATAATTAGAGTCCTCATTACCAACCACGTGATGCAATGATGTGATCATATGTCCTCTTTAAAATGTGTTCTCTTCAAATTAGAGGGTACTTGGGATTTCCCCTTTTTATTTTTAAGCCAGCTCTTCTCAATGGAGGTCAAACACTAATTTTTCATATTTAGAAAATAATTCCAACCCATTTCAATAGACAACTCTACAAATTCCTCTCTCTTAGGCAATCTCAAAGCATTGGTGATAGTTTTTTCATCAATCTTTATCACCACAGACCTGTCATAAGCTCTGATTTCTTGAGACTTGGGGTGATAATTCTTTACATAGGTGAGGACTAGGTCCAGGCAAGACATAGCTAGCAGGAAACCCCTTGCACGAGCTAACCCACTTGTGAAGGTTTTCTTGGCCAATGATGACTTGGGGTTCTATGCCATCCTATCCCAAAAATCTTTCAAATCAATGTGTCACAACTCGGTGTCTCTCACATTAGCCAAGCCATTCTCAATAATGGAGGCCACCGGGAAACCCTGATATTTATATTTCATCCTCACAAGTTTAGGCAACCAATAAATGTATGCTTCTAAGATTACCAAGGGTACCAAACACACTCCCAAAACATTTGGGGAAAATGTACAATTCGTGTTCATGAAATTTGAATACTCTTCCCACTAGAGTGACTAAGACACTTCAAACTCATAGCAGAAGAAAGCAAGTGAAAGAGAATTATAGTCAACTGACCTAGATAGAAGGGCCCGCATACAATGTTGGTAGTATACACTGCACCAGAACACTTGGAAGTAGCGCACCAACATCAGCATTGAATGGAATGTCTGTAAGGATGGAAACCTTTATAGAAGTTCTTTAATCAATCTCATTGAATAGGACATCGTGTATGGTAGTACACTTCATAAATGAGCCACTTAAAAATCCTTAAATGAAATAAGTGTAATTGAGCATTTCAAAATAAATCACATTTAAGATGGAGGGACATGTACCTCTTTCTCCATGCCTGGCAATAAATGAAAGATTTGCTTAAGATACGTAGACCGGACGACGGAGTGGGGGATCGGTGATTTTTCGAACATACGAACAACAACGACTAAGATAATTGGAGGTTTGAAAGTTTGATGAAATTGTGACTTGCCAATTGGGAATTACTTAACGTTGGGAATGAAACATAAGACCGACGAAGGAGACTTAGTTCACAACTTGGAGTTGCATTGGTTAATCGATGAGTTTTAGAAAGTACGAACTCGTCGATAGAAGTTTTGAAAAGTTTAAAAGTGTTGATTGCAAAATAAAAAGGTCTTAAAAAGTGCTACAAACTTTTAAAGTGATGAAACAAAGAATGACTAAGGAAGGAAACATAGAATGCCGACATGAAAATGGCAAGTTTGAAAATGGGGTAACATAGACTAATCCTAACTCACTGATTTCTTTCTTTGTCTTTTGGGAGCTACAAGGATAACCCATAGACGTGAAGGACTTGTCTCCATGGTCACTAAGTGACATTCATTATCCACCTACTCCTCTAATGGTACCTATTATTCTAAAAAATCATGTTTACTTGATTCTTTTGGGCACAATCCAAGTTCTATCACTCCTTCTCCCAAAGTAGATTCAAAAAATGATTCCAAGTCATTTACAATATTTTTCATGTTTCCTTCAAAGAACACAGTGGAAGCTTTCCAAATGAGGGAATCCTTTGCTCAATATTCAAACCCTCTTGCATGATGATTTTATATTCTTACAAATGCTTGAGCAATCTCAAATGCGCATAAACTAGTATTTTGACTATACATAAAATATTAGGGCTTTGATTTTTAAGGTTACTAATATGGGATTGATACAGATTAGGCATTTATCTCATATCCACTAGATGTAGTGGATGAAAAATAATAAATATATGAAAACAAAAATAATACAAGAAATATGCTTAAATTTGAGGTTGAGACATGGAAAAAATTCAATAAAGAGAAGAAAAATGTGAAAATACCACTCCTAAGCCAAATGGATCATAATATTGTTGTATTCATTCAAAGGTCCTAGTTTTTAGTAATGGGTTATTTTTATTATCAATCAAATTTAACATTTAGTATATAAAGTTGAGTTGTTTTGCTTTAGCATGATATTCCCAAATAAAAAATGTTACATAATCCATTATTACAAAGTTTACAAAACGTACATGTGTTAAATTACTGTACAATAGAAAAAATATATCATGCAATTTAGCAAAAGATAACTTAATTATGAATTATTAGTATCAAAGTAATTGGACACAATTGATAAACAAGAATATATTTTATTTATTTTTAAGTATTAGTATTACAACTTAAGGGGTTGCCATCTTTTAAAATTTAGTTGTCACTTAGAGACATTGTATCTTCCAATATATTGAGTTTGAGCTCCTTAACCTAATAAATTAATAGAAAATATAACATATCAACTTCTAATTTGTTTCTCACAAGTAGAAAATGGAAACCCTAGCAAGGGTTTAAAAAGGACACTATTGTTTTCTTTATGAAACTCATAATTGTTCAAAAAGGACATATTAGCTTCTAATTTGTTGCTTGAGTGACTTTTATTAATTTATTGATGTCTGTAAAAGATAATGGTAAGTGTTTTTTCCAACTTTATTATTTTGCCCTACTTGTTCAAACTTTAGTTTTGTGCTCTTAGATCATAAGATGCATTTTTGCCTCTTTTGCTTATATACCACTCTAAGGCTATTTTAAAAATATTGTTTGCATCTTCGTCTTTTAAAGAAAAGTTAAACTTGAACAAAAATATTATTTTCCAAGTGTTAGCCAATGCATATCTTATATTCCTTGAGTTCTATTTATTATAAAATTTTATGCAATATATACTTTATTATTTGATAGGCACTGTGTGCACTTCAATAGCATAGATTTTATGTGCTTTAATGTTTGAAGGTTATAAGATGTTTTTTTATCTTCTACATTTGCAAGTCTATTTAATTGTCTATTCTATAGTCTTGCTTTTGATATGCATGTGAATTGACTTGACGAACTTCACTAATTTCATATAGTTAAATGTTGATTTTGTTGGCTTAGAGATAACTGGTGAATTCTAAGGCAAAAGCTATAATGTTCATCTCAATCTCATAGCATTATGTAAAGGGGGCTAGTTGAAGGAGGTGCCACACATTTTGCTTACTACACACAAGCCCCTAAAGAATCTTCTATGTATCTTCAATTATTGCAAACCTACATTCTCAAGAGCATGCTTACATGAAGGAAAAAAGTTCACTCTTTCATTGCTTACAAGAATTTTGCATTTCCTACGTGCACAAATTTTTAACTTAAGCTTATTAACATTTATATCAAGTGTGGAAGTAGTCAGCCACATGTTTCACCAAATGCAACGAACATGTCTCCAACTTGGTTAGTTCACATTTCCTAGTTTGCTCGTTGATTATGCAAAAATGGGAGCTTTAGAATAAGTTATAGACATCCATCAAAGCATAAAGGATAGATGAATTTCGTCACATGTTGCAGTTGTCATTACCTTGGTAGACATGTATGCAAAATGTAGAAGCATGCACAAGGCATGTGAACTGTTTTGCACCTTTCATGTTTGGAAGTTTGTGTAACTTTAATAAGTTCTCAAGAAACATGGTCTCATGGAATGCAATGATTGTAGGATACACATAAAATGTATTTGTTGGAAAGGCTTTAACAATTTTCAAGAAAATGTAACTAGCAAGTGTAAAACTAGCTTCTATAGTGATGGAAGGATTTTCAGATTCAAACCCAAATCCCATTTACTAGAAACACAAACCAAGAGAATTTAGAAATAGTGACAGAAAACACAAGACAAATCCTTCACAATGATAGCAAACTCTAAACAAAAGTGACAGGAAGAATGAAAAAAAGAGATTTTCTTTATTATTTCATATGGCTACTTATTACAGAAATTCCGTTTGGCCCAAACAGTCGGCCTCTCTTTCTCATAACGACACAAAAACAAAACAAAATCTCTCCTTAACACTATCGACCCTCTCTTCTTTATGACAATCATCCTCCAAAATCTTTTGCATAATCCCTTTCTTCAGACCATCGACTTCTATATGCTACGCTCTCCCTAATTCAATCTACACCTTGCATTGCTAAGTCTCCAACTCATACTAGATGGTCGCCTCTCCTCCGACATCCTCAATCGACCTCTTTTTTGTCTATCAATGGTCGGCCTCTATCAGACTGTCAAACCTCTACCTCTGATCTCTCCCAGATCACCCTTTTTAAATCAGTCTTTATCTTATCGATTCCATTCTATACACAGCTGTCGACCACCATCTCCATGGAGCTGACCCAAAATAGCACCCATGAAGACCACGATCTCCATACTGATTCTGCAGGAAATAAAAACATAATGGTTGCTGTCCTCCTTAAATATGCCTTCTAATGGGGTTTTAAAGTTCTATAGAAATAATGAGAACTTCACGTTGCTGTCGCTGGGATATACCATGATGACCACGATCGACACACTGAAGAAATTAAAACCATCGCTGCCAGAGAAGAATATCCAAAATGCCAAAGATATGGCCATGCACACATCAATGCCAAGATTTAATGAGAAATAATTGTTGTTTCTAATCTTGTTGATCCACCAAAAGAGCATAAAGAATCTTTTTGCCAGATGGTTCCTCTTTATTTTGCATGACTTGAGACTTTTGTCTTTTATAACTAGAGTTAAAAGATAACCATGACCTCACCGATAATAGGCAGAAAATAAATATAATGCCAATCAAGTTATTGTTATAAGGGTGACAGGAGCTGCACAATAAGGCCCAAAAACTAAATATATATATATATATAATGCAATCCAAAATTGATGAACGCGATGCCACTGCATCAGACTCCCCAGGCAAAAAAATTCATGAGCTCCTGCTCATGAGGTCTGTGATGGAAACCTCATTTCTACTTTCTTTTTCCTCATCTTCTAGTTTCTTGATTCTGCACTTCCATACTTGTATTGTTGCCTTGAAAATTTTGCTGTCTGCATTTGTCGGCTTCTTACTCTCTATGCATACTTCCTCCTTCGATTCTCCTTATCAACTAAAAATTTCCACCATTCTAACTCATCATCACAATCATCTTCTGGCATCATCTCAAATGAAAATGAAACCTCATCCTTACTTTGTGTAAAAGAAATTACATCCGAAATCTTCATTTCTACAATGTTATCTGGTAACCGTAAGTCTTCTGCCTCTTCTACATCCTCTGGTTCTTTCATTGAACCTTCTGCACTTTCTTCCTCTACTGCATCCACCTTCACTAAGTCTATACTCTCTTCTTCCAAATACTCTTCCAAACTGAACATTGCCTCTAATCTCATATGCTCTTTTGCAATTACAGATTTCTTCTCCTCTCTGTTATCAATGTCATCTTTACAAGCAAGAATTTCACCATCCTCACATTCTAAATTACTTTGATCACCATCTTTCTTCAAATCCACCAGACAACCCAAGTGTGAACTTTTTAAATTCTGACTTGACTATGCTTCATGCTCTCATTCCTTGGCTTTCTTTGAATGTCCTACAAACACTAAAGGGTTAATAAAATACCAACTTTCCAATACATCCATCCAACCTGAAATCCTTTGCAAATTCTCATATAGCTTTCTTCTCTCCACAAGCTCTGCCTTCCCTAAATCTGCATTCATCATTCTATGTGTTCCCCTATCCTTTCTCCTATTGTAAACCACAATATCATTCTCTCTTCCAGTCATGCCTGCACGAGAAACAAATACATTATAGAAAACAAATCTTTCTTCTTTCACATACTTCATGCTTTCATTTAGTTCCTGCTGTGTTCCAATCATTTCCTTTCCTTCAACATGCCTACAAAACTTAGGCTCCATCTCACCTATACTCAACCATTCGACATCATCTATTATGAACCATATCTTCTTATCCTTTTGTCCATCATCAGCAAAATCATTCTTCCCTATCAGCCCATACATGTTACAACTCACAATATTCTTGTTAAAACATGTTTCTACTCCATATGTCCTTCTAGACTTCTCATTATACAAACCATCAACAAAATGAAAAATAATACATTTTACCTCTCCTTGTAGTCCTGTTGTCATCTGCTGCTTTGCATTCCTGAGTATTCCAACAAACTTTTCCATCATACTCCTTGTATTTTCATCAAAACTTACTTTAATTGTTGTCCCCTTATAGGAATCCATATTTTCAGTTTGTAAGGCTTCAACATTTGCATCCTCAACTGCATTGTCTACTTGTCCTTTACTTCTCTCATCTATCTTCTCCCACACTTTCATATCATATTCATACATTTTATTTAAAGCCTCAAAATTATCTTCATCAAAATTAAGCAACTGACCCTTTACCTTGCTCAAACTATGCTTCTTTTCCTCTACGGTTACTGCATGCCCTTGATCTTTATTCTCTTTTTCATCCTTCACTTTGACTCCTTGTTCTAGGGGCTGGTTCTTCTCTTCATGACTCCATTGCTTGCACATTGTCTCCTTATCACCATCTTCTCTTATTGTTGTCCCATGTTTCACTACTTGATTCTTCACCTTTCCAAATGATTGCCTTCTTGCCTCTGCTCTCAACTTATCTCCTTGTCTTCTTTGTTTCTCTGTCAAGTCTTCCACTCTTGATTCCATTTTTCTGTCACAAAAGTTAATACAAACCACTCCTCTTTGTTGCACATCAACAATTGATTTCTTTTGCCAAGATGGGATTATATACCCACGATCTACTAATTTAGCCTTTTCCTTTTGAACTTGCACATCTACATTCCCATTACCACTTGCACAATCAAAATGAACTTTTACCTTGTCATTGTTCTACTGCCCCAATTTGCAAATATTCTTGGTTGCATTTCTTACCAACTCCTTCTCTTCACAGGCTTTCTTCTTTTGTTGAACAACCCTCTTTCCACCTTCAGGTATTGCTGCTACAAACTGTCTTTTATTATCTATTGCTGCAATCTGGCTTCTTTTGCTCTTATCTTCGGCTCCATTGACGGGCTCTCTTCTTTCCCTTTCTTTCTTTGCCTCCAAAGGCTTGTCCTTAGTCTTCTTCACACCTGTATTCATTACTTAGAACAATTCATCAGAAAATAAATCGAGAGACCAAGATGTCTCCTCCGGTGCCTTTGTTCTGGACACCTTCTTCTTTTCTTTTTCTGGTGCTCCTTGCTGCACCTCCTCTTTTATCTTTTTCTTACTTTTATTCAAGTCCTCCACCATGAGAACTTTCTTCTTCTCTCCTTGTCTGCTTCCTGTAGTCATAACCTTATCAGGAAAATAAATCTTTTCCAAGATTTCCATTCTTCTCGAGATCTCTTCCAATCCCTCTCAGTACCTTCTACTTTCTACTTCATCCCAATATCTATCCCAAAATGGGATTATCACAGGTCTTGTTACACAAAAACTCATTTCTCTTACTGCTGCAATCCACAATCTCTATTCAATCTCCAAGTGCAAACTGCCTCTCCTTCGGTGATCTGTTCACACACAACACACCTCTGCACCTCACCTAGGGCTTCTCTCTTTCCTCTCTGCCCAGTCTTTTGGTGCTTCTCCTTTCTGTTACTGTGTTGATTAGCAACTCTCATATACTCTCCTTCAACAAATTCTTCTAGGGTTTACTCGAGACACAACAACTTACTCTTTTCCCACACCCACTAGACCTTGCTAAGTTGCCTCTCTTCAGCGATTTACTTAGCACTCAAGACCAACCTTGCTCTAATACCACTTGATGGAAGGATCTTTAGATTCAGACCCAAATCCCATTTACCAGAAACACAAACCAAGAGAATTCAGAAATAGTGACAGAAAACACAAGACAAATCCTTCACAATGACAGGAAACTCTAAACAAGAGTGACAAGAAGAATGAAAAAAAAGAGATTTTCTTTATTATTTCATATGGCTTCTTATTACAAAAATTCCATTTGCCCCAAACAATCGGCCTCTCTTTCTCATAACGACACAAAAACAAAACAAAATCTCTTCTTAACATTATCGACCCTCTCTTCTTTATGACAATTGACCTCCAAAATCTTTTGCATGATCCCTTTCTTCAGACCATCGGCTTCTATATGCTATGCTCTCCCTAATTCAATTTGCACCTTGCATTGCTAAGTCTCCACCTCATACTAGACAGTCGCCTCTCCTTTGACATCCTCAATCGACCTCTTCTTTGTCTATCAATGGTCGGCCTCTATCAGATCGTCGAACCTCTACCTCTAATCTCTCCCAGATCGCCCTTTTTAAATCAGTCTTTATCTTATCGATTCCATTCTATACACAGCCGTTGACCACCATCACCATGGAGCTGACCCAAAATAGTACCCATGAAGACCACGATCTCCATATTGGTTCTGCAGGAAATAAAAACATAACGGTTGTTGTCCTCCTTAAATATGCCTTCCAATGGGGTTTTAAAGTTCTGTATAAATAATGAAAACTTCACCACGTTGCTGCCACTGGGATATACCACAATGACCATGACCGGCACATTGAAGAAATTAAAACCATCGCTGGCAGAGAAGAATATCCAAAATGCTAAAGATATGGCCATGCACACATCGATGCCAAGATTTAATGAGAAATAATTATTGTTTCTAATCTTGTCGATCCACCAAAAGAGCATAAAGAATCTTTTAGCTAGTTGGTTCCTCTTTATTTTGCATGACTTGAGGCTTTTGTCTTTTATAACTGGAGTTAAAAGATAACCATGACCTCACCAATAATAGCAGAAAATAAATATAATGCCAATCAAGTTACTGTTATAAGGGCGACATGAGTTGTACAATAAAGCCCAAAAACTGAAAAATATATATAAAAAAAATGCAATCCAAAATCGATGAACGCGACACCACTGCATCATACAGCCTTTGTCAGCATCCTTGCAACCTATGCAAAAATAGGAGGTTGATCCCACAAAAGTGTGTCCCACGTTTTGGTCTAAGTGGACATTGAAATCAACATTTTAAACCAAATTTTTACTTTTTATCACTTATAACAAGCAAACTGTTAAGAATTTGAAGATAATGTGAACTATTGATTTTGAGATTTTATGTGAAAATTATAAATGTATATTTTAGATTAAAAAAATAAATTGTCTCATTTTTTATGCATTTCTTAATAACTTGTTTTTTATACTTTATATTATTTTTAATGAGTGATATTATTTCATAACGCATAACTTTTTTAGAAATAAGATAAATTCATAATTTCTTAAATATAGATTATTAACACTGATATCTACTAAATGCATTTTTTTTGTAATTTTTTGTTGCATATTTATTTATTATTAATTTTTTAATTTAGATTAATTATAATTTAATCTTATTTCATAACACAACTATTTTTGTATATATCCAAATTATCATTATTTTGTTGAAACAAGGACATGAATATAGAGTGCACACATATTTTTCATAAAATTTTTCTAACTTTTTAAAAATTTCCACATGCATTAAACAAAGACCTTATGTTTGGTAAAAAACCTATGTTCACTAGAAAATAGAAAATAAATATAATACTTAATATAATATAAGTCTGTTAGTTTAAATGGAGGCGAAAAAGGCAGAGTAGGCGAATAAGGCAGATCAGGCAAATAAGGCAGAGCAGGCGAAGGAGAAAGCAAGCAAAAAAGACAAAGGCGGGGAGGAAGATGCACTCAAGGTCCTGCTGCTGGAGGCAGAAGCAAATCAAGACACACAAAACAAAACCTGGATTGCGGTTGGTAATGTCAATCTTTAGATCTCGGATGAAATTTCAGTTGTAGATGTCCTAGATGAGGTCCTGAATTCCAAGGTCAAAAAGCTGAAAAAGAATGCAGTAATAGATTAGATTATGGCCTCCCATGAAAAAAATCAAGGAATGGATTGATTGAAAGTGGCTCGGGGTAAAAGTTGAAGTATGTTTCCTTGCCCTAGGGTTTTTGCAGATCGAGTTTCAATTGGAGTTTGAAAGGGATAATATATTGAAGGGTGGGCTGTGGTTTATGGGGAATTTGAGGCTTTTTATTAGGGCTTGGATGCCTGGCTTCAACCCACACAAAGAACTAATTCAGAAAGCTCATGTCTGGATCAGAATGTATAAGATGCCACAAGAGCTCTAGACAAAGGAGATTTTCAGGCTAATCGACAATACGCTGGGAACTTTCATTTCAAGCTCAAAAGCCTCGCAACAGGTAAGTTGGTTTCTTGTGCAAGAATTTGTGTTTATCTGGATCTAAGCCAACCTCTCAAACATTCTATCAAACTATCCTCGGCACTTGGGTTGTGGCATCAAGAGTTGGACTATGAATGCCTTCCGATAAGATGCTTCAAGTGTTGGAAGATTGGACACCTTGCAAGATCCTGTGATAAATCTACGGCAGAGAGATCGGCTATAAAAGCAAAAAATGAGCTTGTGTTGGAAAAGCCTTTGAAGTCTTCCTCTAGCCAGATTCAAGATTCAGAGATCCAGGGTGATCATGCGAAGAAAAGTGTAGAAATTGAAACTTAGTTGCCTGTACTTGAGCCCTGTGTGGAGGATAATCCCATTGGGAATGGGGTTCTAATGGAGTCCAACAACACGCAGACCCCTAGACTTAATTTGGAAACTGAAAGCAAGATAAACTCAGAATTCCTTGGTGGGGTGGAGAAGTCGGATGAAGAATTGGACTTGGAGGATAAGGAAAATGATTGGAAAATTCAAACTAGAAGCGGGAAGAGAGGAAAGTAAAATATCCTCATGGACACAGGAGGCCCCTCTGTTAGAGGCAGGAAGAAGGACGCCAGTAAGGCTAAAAATGTAGCTTTGGTTGACATAGGGAAGGGGACACAGGAAACAATGACCAAACTTGTGAAGAAAGGGGGCGAGCACTCCCTGCCCGCTATAAGAAATGAAGGTCGTAAGCTGGAATGTCCAGGACTTGAATGGCCCAGACAAGCGCCATTTAGTTAAATGACTGATTGAAAAAGAAACTCCTAATGTGTGTCTACTACAAGAAACCAAGGTAGGGAAGGAAAAAATGATAGATTTGTTAAAGCGAATCTGGAGATCGGCGGAAGGATGTGTGATAGGAGCGGTTGGCATGGTGGGTGGATTAGTGACTGCTTGGAACAAATTTAGGTATGCAGGAACTGAGATATTGGGAGATGAAAATCATATCATGGTGGAATTAAGAAACTTGCAAGCCATAGAGAGATTTTTGATCACTAATATATACGGGCCTAACCTTGAAGGAGAAAGAATTAGGTGTTGGAATAGCTTGATCAACCTCAGGGTCTCGTATCCAGAGGAGAACTAGATAGTGGGAGGTGACTTCAATGCCATTTTAGCCCCGGAGGACAAAAAAGGTGGTAGGGTTTTGGGAAGTTTGGGCTCAATTGGCTTTAGAAAAATTTGCAAGGAACTTTCTTTGATTGATATCCAACCTAAGGATGGCTGGTTCACTTGGTCCAATAGAAGACTTGGGGATGATAATATCCTATGCAGATTGGACATATTCTTGGTTAACTTGGATTGGCTCTTGAAACAGTGTGATTTCTTCTCAGAGGTAAGTGATTTTGGAGGCTTTGATCACTGGCCTATAAGGCTTGTCAGGACAGAATGCCAAAAGCTAAAGGCATACTGACAAGGGTCGTTGGTCCTTGGCATTTAATCATATTTCATGTGTCAAATTCAGGGCTATGTCCTTGGCTGTCTACAATTAGGAATCCTATAGTTGCCAGTTTATCTAACTAACTCTAATGATCTCTACTGATTGAAGAAATCAATGCTATTGATCTATCTGCCATAAAAATGAATTCTAGGAATATTGAAGACAAAGCTGAAACAATGAATTGCTAATGTAGATCTATACTATTCCATGCAATAGAAACATACATTTATCTATGAGAAAATAGTAACTATTTTCTAAAATAGAATCTGAAAAAAGAATAACAAAATAAACAATACTAGCCTCCTGCCTTGTTGGTGGGAGTGGGCCCTTTCTCCTCACACTTAGGGATGAAGACTAAATCAATGAATCAACACAAGAAGATAATATCACAATTCGCTTTCAGTCCAATTCCATTAGCTTTTGTATTCAAAAAAATGTCTATATCAAAATGAGATTACAATAACAATAATTCGTTGTCTCTTTTCTGCTGCTACCTTTGTAAGTTTATATCTAATCCAGTGATGAGATATTACTTACCCTAACTACTAGTTCATCTATGAGATAATACCAATCTCTTATTCTACTAACTGTTTAACTACAGAATAAAAAGTCATGCAATTAAAATAGATTTAGTGGAACAACAGTCTCACTAAACTTGAGTCTTAGTTTCAAATACAACTGGGTAATGAGGCCCTGAAATTTAGGTACTTAATCAGTTTATCAAGAACTCATGCAAAATCAAAAAGAAAGATACAACTTCTGGCAACAGTTAACTACAGTCTTCATCTGATTACTTAGGTGCTGATTGAGTAATAACTAGAGCACCCTAATTACCACTGGAAGTGTTGACTGGCAGCGCGCTGGAAATCTGCATCTGTGTTGAGGAGACTCTAGAGGTGTGTGCTTCTGTCTGCAACTCCAGGGATATGCTTTATGACCTTCTGTTCAGCTCCGGAGATATGCTTTTGACTTTAGTCTAGCTCTGGAGATGATTCACCCCCTTTATCTCAAAATCTCTCCAATCATATTGGGAAATATTGGAGATTGGTGCGGTATCCATATGTCAGCTCTGAAGATTATTAGGACCACCTCTGAAGATGACCAAAATTGTCTTTGCCCGAACATCTGCACCTGTAGATTCAAAAAGAGATAATTTCTGCATATTTCCCTTAATTCAGTGCACATTAGTCCCTCAATCAGAAATCATGATTTTAAGTAATTCATCTCTTATTAATCATAATTAGAACAATCTTGTTAATCTACTTTGGTGCAGTCATTAGGACAATGGAATAAGAAGGAAGGAAAAAGATGGGTAAAATGGTATATTTCATGGGTGCTACCTGGCACTCATCACATACCCTTTAAGATGGAAGATTTTTGGTATGAGCACCAAAGCTTCTATGAAGCTTTGGAGGGGTGGTGGCAAAAGGAGTTCAAAGGGAATAAGAGATTCATTATCCATAAAACGCTTCTGGAGGTACGAACCCAGGCCAAGGCATGGAACAAGAATATTATGGGTAATCTCTTCGCAACCAAAATAAAGGTGGAAGAAGACTTGGCCAAGGCTGAACAAGATCTGATCAGCTCAAGATTCTCTACCATTGCCAAGGAAAAGGAGAAAGATAAGTTGGATGAGCTTAACATGATCCTTCATATGGAGGAATTGTTTTAACTTCAAAAATCCAGGGTTAAATGGTTAAAGGAAGGGGACAATAACACAAAGTTCTTCCACATGTCAACAGTTGTTAGGAGAAATCGCAATAAGATGCAGAAAATCGAGGTGTCAGGTGGCTCAACCATTGAAGACATAGAAGCAATTAGGGAAGCAGGAAGGAACTTCTTCCAGAGTATGTTAGGTGCTTCAGATGAAGTTAATTTGGATGCCCAAAATAGATGTTTGGAAAACATCCCATCTCTGGTTAATGAGGAAATGAATGAGAAGCTGATGGCATCATTCTCCAAGGAGGAAATCAAACTAGCTGGCTACTCCTTGGGAGCCATGAAGGCCCCTGGGCTCGATGGGTATCAAGCAGGTTTTTTTCATAAGTTTTGGAGCATAGTGGGAGAAGATGTCTGGTAGGCAGCGGAAGAATGCAGATTGAGGAAATTGATGATGAATGCCTGGAACCTAACATATATTGCCCTTATCCCGACGGTAAAAAGCCCAAAATACTTTGATGAGTATAGGCCTATTTCTCTTTGTAACTCAATCTACAAAATTGTAGCCAAGGCAATGGTGTCCTGGATCAAAACATGTTTGGAAAATATTATCACTGAAGAACAAAGTGGCTTCTAGAAAGGCAGGCAGATCCTTGATGGTGTGGTTCTGGCCCATGAAATAGTTCACTCCATAAAAAGCAAAAAAAAGGAAGGTATGGTAATTAAGTTGGATATGAATAAAGTATATGACAAGGTGTCATGGTTTTTCCTTTTAGAAGTTACGAAGAAAATGGGGTTTGGAGAGGCTTGGTGTAGGTGGATTCTCAGTTGTGTGTCCACAGTCCAATATGCTATTTTAATCAATGGTAGAGTGACAGATTTCTTATAGGCAAAGAGAGGGCTGAGATAGGGGGACCCCCTCTCGCCTTTTCTCTTCTTAATTGTAGCAGAAGCTTTGAGTTATTCCTTGAGGAAAGCTAAGGAGGAAGGTAAAATTAAGGGATTACATGTTTCAAGCAGCTGTCTTAACCTCACTCATTTGCAATTCGTGGATGACACGTTACTCTTTGGCGAAGTCTTGGTCCAGGAAGCAATGAAGTTGAAGGGGATCCTTAGACTATGAGAGGGCCGTAGGTTAGAAAGTCAATCAGAATAAATCCTGCATATTTTTTCTCAAAGAGAATTGTCCTAATACTTTAGAAGTTCAAAGAATTTTAGGGTTTGAAGTGGGGCTGCTCCCAAGTAATTATTTAGGCCTGCCTTTGGTCAGCAACAGGGCGTCTGAGGAAGAATGGAGGAAGGTGGTGGACAAGGTGCAAGGAAAATTGGCCTCTTGGAAAGGCAAATGGTTGACTTTGGCAAGCAGGATCACCTTGATAAAGGCCTCTCTAGTGGTAGTTCCCATTTACACTATGTCAATTTTCAAGATTCCAAGCAAGACTGCCAAAACTTTGGAGAAAACATAGAGAATCTTCCTTTGGAGGGGTTTAGAAGATAAGTTTAAATATAATCTGGTCAAATGGGAAGAGTCTTGTAGACCTAAGAGGGCCGGAGGCCTAGGTTTCTGATGACTTAAGGACATGAATAGAGCCTTGGGAGCAAAGCTAGGCTAGAGAGTTTATGAGGAAAAGGATAGGTTATGGAGTAGAGTAATACAAGCCAAATATCTTCAAAATCAAGTGGAGAATCTTTTTGATGATGGCTCTGTCCTTCCATATGGTTCAAATATATGGAATTTTCTCAGAATTAGCTCTAATATTCTTAAGCTTGACTTAGTTTGGCAAGTTGGGATGGGGTCCAAGGTCAGATTTTGGAGGGACCCATGGGTTGGGGACAAGCCCTTGATATCCAATCCAGAGTTTGCAAGATTGGCTACTTTGGTTGAGCCCTGGTTGGGGATTTTGGTTAGAGACTACAAGGAAAGTGTGGAAGGAAGATGGACTTGGAGGAACCCGGTAGGACTAGAATAGGAATTCCTAAGGAATTGGAAAGTTATTCTTATGCTCATCAGCAAAATCCCTTTTTGGGAGGAGGAGGATAAAAGGAGGTGGCAGTACAACGGGGAAGGTAAGGCGATTGTAAGGGAGGTATATAACAAATACTTTTGTAAAGGACCCAAAGTGGAACTTGGAGTTATAAACCAAATTTGGTGCAAACAAGGGCTATCGAAGGCAAAGGCCTTTCTTTGGATTGCTTGGAAAAATAGATCTCTAACATGGGACAAACTTGTGAAACTCAAAAAATCTGGTCTGTCTTGGTGCCCCCTTTGCAAAGAAGCTGGCGAAGATGGCAATCATCTTTTCCTCATATGCAATTTTGTACGAGAGCTTTGGGGAAGGTTTCTAGTTTGATGGAAGCTTAATTGGGTAATTCTGAAGGATGTGAAGATGTTGATGGAGGGTTGGTAGCTCAAGATTAGAAGAAAAGGCCTCAGGTTGATTTGGGATGTTTTTCCAGCTCTCTTGATATGGAATGTTTGGTTGGAGCATAACAGAAGGGTCTTTAATGATAAGGAAAAGGGTGTTGATCTAATTTGGGATCAGATAGAAAGTTTGATAGGAGAGTTAGGAGACATATGGAAGTGTAAAGATTGGAAAATCAGAGATGAGGAAAAGGGTTGGGCAGATGAATGGCCAAGGTTTAGATGGTTGGGGTCCAAGGAGGTTAAGAGGCTGAAAGAGAAGAGTGAGCAGATGGTTAGATGGACTCCCCCAGAAACTAGCTGGATTAAACTTAATTTTGATGGTGCGGCACGAGGCAATCTAGGTAGCGTAGGAGGAGGTGGGGTGTTCAGAGATGAGAAAGGGTAGTCGAAGGGTTATTTCTCTTTGACCTTAGGCGAGGATACTAATAACATAGCTGAGGCTGGTGCATTGCGTGATGGGATAAGGATAGCATTAGAGAAAGGTTGGAAAACTCTCTGGATTGAAGGTGACTCAAAGCTGATTATTGATATTCTAGATCAAAAGGGCACAAAAAACTAGAGATTAGAGTAGGTGATGATAGAAATCAGGAAGATGGTGAGAGATTTGACTGGCTACAAAAAGACACATCTCAAGAGGAAGGGCAATATGGCAGCAGATTGGGCTGCCAATCAGGGGATTAATTCAGACGATAGAAACAGGGTCGGTGATGGTGAGCTCAAGGTATCTTACCCTGCTGAACTGTTAAGGTTAATACAATTTGATATTAAAGAACATCCGCTTGATAATGGGCTAGCACGTTAGACAGCTAGATGGAGATAGGTGTATAAAGGGTGGGGGGACGTGGCATCCATCAAATCCTATTATCAGGATTGAAATCTCCAATCACCTGAAAGGCTCGTGAGAAGATCAAACAAGACTTTTTAAGCAAGATTACCATTTAATGGGTGCCCTTGAGTGTGTGGTGAAAGTTAAGGGGAATGAATAGGTAGTCTTGCCATCATTACTCAGAGTTATGTGAGAGAAATCATCTAGACACATCGATAGAATTCATATTTCTTTTCTTGGGTTCATTTTGCATAGCATTCCATAGCTTCTTTCTCTGTTGTTTCCTTCTGTAGAGCAAGCAATTTGCATAATGTCTGGTCGAACTTCTGGGTGTGGAGGGTCGAGGGGAGACGATAAAGCCAAAGCACTAGCTCCTCCTCCTCCTCCGCGGCAAAGGCAATGCCCTAAACAGGTAGCAAACAAATCTGTAGGCGGTGTGATGAAAGGTAAAACCAAATCCAACAAGTGGAAGGTTAAGTTTTTAGGTGAGGAGGCTCTAGCTGATACCATTTTAGCTCTGGACTCTGAGATTAAGCATCCAATGCTTTAGAAAATGGGTGAGCAAAATTATATCTATGGCCAAAGTGGTGGACGGGGAGGAAGGCGGGAAGATGAGAGAGTTTGTGGCAATTTTCATTCTAGATCCTGGCACCACTTGGGCTAGGTGGATTCTTTTTGGGGTGGCAAGGTCCCTTACATTAGCCTTGATGTCCTTTATAGAAGCCACATCCATTCTATCTCATGAGGACATGACAGAAGTCTCCAGGGAGTCAAAAATTAACCATGATCAGATGCATGAACTGATGCTTGGACAAATCCGATTGAGAAAGATCATGGAATAGCTTGCTGACAAGGTGGGGATCAAGATCACAGATAAGGAAAAGGTAGATTACACTTGTAGCTGTGACTAGGATGTTGTCTTCATGGATCTCATAGGCCAGGAAGGAATTTAGATGATCCCAGTATGTTTGTGTCAGTGTAGATAGATGTTTTTTTAGGTGGTATAGGGATGGCCATGTAATTTTCCACCCTCTTGGCAAGTAATAACTATCTGTTTTACAGTTTCTAAGACTTCTACAGACATGTGGGTTATGTCCAGTTTTTGAATGGGTCCTTGGTCCCCAACTAGGTATATATAAACAAAAAAAAAGTATATTAATTAAATAAGATATATTAGAAATTATACTTTTCAAAAAGCTTACTCTGAGGCTATGATCCTGTAAAATCTTATGTCATGGTGAATTTGTTTAATGGTCCAACCCTTTCTTTGAAACATAAATATTTCTTCTAAAAACTGAGCTATGAGAAGCAAGAGGATGGCTTCAAAAAGAACTTATGCATGAAATTCAATAAAGAAGCATTTATGCAAAAATTATCTCTTGAATGGTTTTAATGTGATTAATTTTATTTTTAACTTACATTGTGTGGATGAGATTTGAAGTTCCTTGTAATTTCCTATGGAGTTCACTAAAGTGGCTCAAATTTCCAAATGTGTAAGGTGCAGATTCATTTCAAAGAGCTTGTAGTGCATGAACATCGTCACATGTAATATGTTTAACATAAAATTTGAGTAACTTTAGATAATTTTTAAATATATATGTACACATATGCACCACTTCTCTATCATGGTAAGGTAATTACAACAATTAATATTTTCTTACCTTAAACTGATTACTATCCTATTTTTGTTAGTGTATGTTTTTATTTTTGTTAGTGGGTTTTTATTTTCCTTTTATCTAAATTTTTCCTACACTTTTATTTAAACTTGCTTAGGTTAATAAAGTGGGTATTAGTGTGAGTAGAGTGAGGTCTCAATATATTCCATGGGAGTTACACTTTCCTATTTTTAGGTACTTTTGGTGTACTCTCCCTATTGGTTGTATTTTCCACCTACTCCCTCACATAATTTATATATACTCACTCTCCTAGCTTGTATTTTTCATTCATGTATCTCTTGATTTTGTGGGCTCTCTTAATGCTATTTTACTTCTTGAGCATTTACATTACTCTCGTGAAAACTAACTATTATACTATTTTAATTTTTTGAGTCATTTGTATTTACAATTTTATAGTTTTTATTCCCTGCACTACTTTCTAGGATATCATTTATTTTGTAGATTCTAATTTGGTATCAAAGCACATGGTGTAGGGTTAGATCTTCTAAGTTTCCATATTTGAGAGATTCATGGGGCTAATCACTTTGCATGAAGATTTCCTTAAAACCTAATATGCTCTTCTCTTGCATTTTTAGATGATTTGGAGAATCAGAATGGTTTGACTTTAACCTCTAAGATTTCAAACTTGTGTTTTCTTAAATTTGGGTGTTTGTATCTTTTTGGTAATCTTGGCAACATTTTTAGTTGTTACATAGCATTCAAAAGGCTCAAGAAAGTCAAGATTGGCTTTTTTTCACCAAAATAATAGTTTGGAAAGTGAATTTGAAAATGAGGGTTTGAACGTGGATCAGGCATACAATTATTTTTGGGGGCATTTTTAGGACAAATGGACCTTTCCATTATGTCCAAAAGTCCCAAAACCCCCCATTTCCATATAAAATTTGTCAAAATTTTTCTTAGACAAATTTGAGGCAATTTTTTTTTTCTTGGATGAACTGTATGATCCCTGTACAGATCATACTGTATGGTACTATTTAAAAAAATAAAAATAAAAAATAAAATTAAAAATTTTGGGTGCTTGCACCCCCTTGGGATAAGAATAATCCATATTTGGGCCTGAGTTGCCCAAGCTGACCCAATTTTGCACCAGACCCAATTCGGCTCACTCGACCCTCTTTTGAGGTCCCCAAACAGTCTACCACTGGCCCTCCTCTACTTTGTTGCCCAAGCGGCTAGTGCACTACCAGGATCCATCACCACCATCATCACCTCATCCATCTTCCTGCCCATCTGTCCCTTTTTTTCTACCCGAGCAACCCAACTTCTTTGGCCACCACATCACTACCTGTGCTTAGCCAAAGCATTGCCACCACCAATGGCACCACTTATTCATTGCCGAAGTGTCACCCTCCAACCACTAGGGCCTTCTACCCCTCTCCATTGAGCTTTTCAAAATTATAGGCCACTTCAAGAGTGTTAGAAAGACATTTGCTGTTGCACTAAAAGATTGACCTATTAATGCTCAATACAACTGCCAGAGTTAATGAATCCATGGGAGGCAGTTAAGCCTTGTCACAAACCTAAGCGTTGTGTTGCACAACACAAGGAGACCAAGTGCACACACCTTGCAACAAGGAGGCCCTTTCTCATCCATACAGAGGCCTTTTTCAATATATTTTTTTGATTTGGGGAATAATTTCATTCTCTTCATAGTGGTATAACTATTTCTTTGATTTGATACTCCAACTTTATAGAAATTGAGTTTTCTTACAAGTTTTGCTGCATAGTTATTGTTTTGAGACTTTTAGAGGGCCATAACTTGTGCACACAAACTCCTTTTTGGTTCCTTTTTCAGAGTGCATTTTTTTTTGAATACTTAGCACTAGGGCTTTCTATTTCTTCTCATATTGTACTTGAGTTGTTCTTTCAGTATTGGGGCCACTTTTTGGCTCTATAAAGCTCTATAAATCTGGTATTCGCATTGTAGAACACATTAATCATAAAATGCCAAACATTGTACTTGTTGAGGGGTGTATTTGTGTTGTTTCTTTTTTGCACACCTTATTTTTTGCACTCTTGTTTTCTACATCATGGATCAAAGTTTAGTTCCTAATCTTACACTATACAACTACTATGAGTGGAAATCTAAAATGGTGATATACCTAAGAAACATAGGTTTACATAGAATCACTATGGGATTAGAACTTGAACCAACTTTAATTGAAAAAACCTAAGTGGTTTAATAAATGTGATGAAGCTTATGGAACATTATGTTTGTTTGTGTCTACCTATCTTCTCTTTCAAATTGAATCCTTGAATTCTCCCAACATAACTTGGACCAAATTGGAAACTCTATTTAGGACTTAAGATTCCATGAGAGCCCATTAGTTGGAGAATGATCTCATTAGTTTGATCCTATGTAGTTTTGACACTATTCAAGACTTCTTTACTAAATTAAAATCACTAAGATTGTAGCTAAAATAGTGTGGAATTGAAAAGAAAGATGAGAATTGGTCCTTGTATTCTCTCTAAACTTGGTTACGACTATTTAGACTTTGTTTCTACCTTTCATTTCACCAAGAGTGCTCTAGGAACTCAATTCACTATGTCATCTCTAGATGACTTTGCCATCTCTCTCACTAGGGAATAGGATACATCTCATCTAGATGAGCACTCTAAAATCCTCTAAGTCACATTGCCCTAGTTGTCAACCAAGACACAAAAGAACAAACAAGATTAGGCAATAAGGATAAGAAATAGAAAAATAATCGTAACAAGGAGAAAAAGGATAAAAAACTTGCTGCCTCCAAAGAACCCTTTGAGAAATTTTCTTCAAAAGGTGACAAGACTAAGAAAGAGAATGTCAAATGTGCCTATTTCAAAAGGCTCATTCATGAGGAACATAAGTCTTTGAAGAAACATATAGATCACTTGACATATTTTGGAGAAGAATAACATCAGTGTTCTTGAGTTAGTAAAATAGAGTTCACATGAGGGGTCTACCAAGGCAAAAGATAACAAGGGGAAAGGAAAGAGCAAGATCCTCATACCAGTCACTTCTCTACTATCCACTTGGGTTCTTGATTTAGGTTCTTTACACTACATGGATTCATCTCAGGATGAGTTCACATCATTGGAGCCTTGTTCTATGGTGACTATTTTGATGGGTGATGAAACTCCTATTAAGTTGTGTGGGAGAGGGTCTGTTGATGGGGATGGAAAATTATAGGATGTTCTTTGTGTTCCCCCATTGTCAACTAATCTCTTATTAGTTTATCATCTCATTCACATAGGTTTGGGAAAATGAGTTGAGTTCATGCTTGATTCAGTGGTTATCAATGAGATGCACATTGGTTCTATAGTTGCAGTAGGGAGAGTAGATCATCAGTCTTGACTTTATTTATTTTCTCACTTTGTTCCTAATCCTCCTTTGATTGTTCTACTCACTATTCAAATGAAGTGAGTAAGTTATGTCATGAGCAATATAGTCATCTTAACTATTGCTACTTGCAGTAGCTCAACCAATAGAGCATGATTATAGGGTTGCCTTTAGTTTGCTTTTCTGATGGTGTTTGGTATGGATGCATCCCAAAGATAAGTTTGACAAAGACAAGGCATGGAGAGCTTCATAGATACTGGAGTTAGTTCATAGTGATTTGGCTGGTCCATTTCCACATTCTTCCCTCAATAGGGCTAGATATGTTTTGACATTTATTGATGATTTTTTTAAGTATACTTGGGTGTAGTTTCTTAGATAGAAGTTTGAGGTCTTTGATCACTTTTAGGACTTTAAAAATTTTGTAGAGAAATAATCAGGGAAAGCCATCAAGGTTTTGCATATTGATAATAGTGGTGAGTATGCCAACCATCATTTTGAGTAGCTTTGCACTTCAAAGGGGATTGATTTGCAATGCATAATTCCATAAATCCTTAGTAGAATGGTGTGGCAGAATGAAAGAATAGGTCTTTGAAGGAAATGGAGAACTTCATGATACACTCTAGATCTCTTGCACCTTAGTATTGGACACATGCCATCAAATGTGCTTGTTATATCCAAAATTGCGCCCTCATCAAGCCTTGAAGGGAAACCAATAGTTAATCACTTTAAAATTTTTGGTTCTCCTACATGGGACAACATTCCTATAGATAAATGTAAGGCCTTGGATTTGTAGAAAAGGCCTTGCATATTTGTAGGATATCTAGATGGTGTTAATGGTTATTGGTTGCTCCACCCTACTACACACAAGATGTTCATTAAGAGTAGTGTTCATTTTGAGGAGGGTACTTCGAGTTCCACTCTTGCCACTTCACCCCATCCTTTTACATTCACATTGGGGTCACTTGGGCTAGATGATAGTTCTTCTGAGGATTTAGATCCACCTAGGTGAATTCTTGATGATGAGGAGACTTCTTCCTCTACTTTAGATGCAAAAAGTGATGATGAGGATACCTCCTTCCTCTCCTAGTCATCATTTAGAAGTTGATGATTCTCCTACCAATTCTCCTCTTAATTCTCCTACTTCTAGTCCACTTTGGTCTTAATAGACACTGCAAGCTATAGGAGATTGGGTTGGGGATCTATCAAACACTAGGAAGACATGTTCACAATTTCAATAGATTCCACATGTATTCATTGATACTACCTCCAATCCATAGTCTTTTTGGGAGGCATTAGGCATTCTTGAATGTGATGTTGCTATGCAGGAGAAGTATAGTTCCTTGATTAGGAATTACACTTGGGATCTTGTCACCCTTCTTAAGGGAAATAAACTTGTTTGATGCAAGTGGATTTATTAGACAAAATTTGTAGTAGATGGGTTAGTGGATAAGTATAAAGTATAGTTGGTTGCAAAGGGTTTTTCCCCATGTTTTTGGTGTTGATTACTCTGAGACCTTTGCACCTATTGTAAAGATGAATTCCATTAGACATGCTTGTTATCAATTCATCACATTGATGGGAGGTTCATCAGATGGATGAGAAGAGTGCATTTCTTCACAAAGACCTTGACAAGGAGATATACATGGAGTAGACATAGTGTTTTTTCAGAACTCTTCTTTGGTTTGCAAACTTAGGAAATCTATCAATGGTCTGAAACAAATCCCTTGGGCTTGGTATGCCAAGATGGATTCCTTCCTTCTCAAACTTGGGTTTTCACGTTGCCATTTGGATTCAAACATCTACATTCTATAGTAGGATGACTCACTCCTCTTTTTGGTTCTCTATGTTGATGACCTATTATTCATGGGGGGTTTTCATCCATTGTGGCCCAGTGAAAATTACCTTTCATGACAAGGTTTTGATGACTGACTTGGGCTTGTTGCATTACTTTCTCAGGAGTGATATATTTCAATCTACTTCTGGGATCACCATTACACAATCCAAGCATGTTCTATATTTTCTCACACTTTCACATGGCTGACTATAAGCAACTTGAGGCTCAATGTTCTTCACCTTTGGTTGATGGTACCTTATATCAATAGCTTGTTGGGAGCCTTATTCATTTGAATTGCATGAGGTCCAATATTTCATATGCTATGGGCATGGTCTCTCAGTTTGTGTAGGAGCCCCATCAGCTACACTAGAAGGCAACCAAGCGGATTCTCCATTGCATTCATGGTACTCATATTTTTGGGATTCATTATGCAATGGGCATTAATATAGAATTGGTGGGCTACACAAATTCAGATTGGGAAGGCGATCTCAAGATCATAAGTCCACTTTAGGTTACAACTTCTCTCTTGGTTCAGGTCCTATATGTTGGTCAAGCAAGAAGTAGTCTACTATTGCTTTATCTTCTACTAAGGACAAGTATCAAGGGGCTATGAATGTTACCACTGAGGCCATTTTAGTTCAACATATTTTCATTGAGTTTGGTAGATCTAGTTCGCATGACCATCAATAATATTTTGTGACAACCTGAGTGCCATCTAGATTTCATGAAACCTAATCCCTCATTAGTGGACCAAGCACATAGAGGTTCACATGCACTACATTTGGGAGCTCATCCATGGACAGGTCATTGATCTCCACTACTACCTAACTTTCGAGTAGGTTATTGATATTTTCACCAAACCCTTCATAGAAAGCAAGTATCTTCATCTATGAGATTTGTTGGGGGTGCGAGAGGCTTCATCTTTAGTGGGCTTCTTAGTTCGTCCTTCCTTTCTCTCTCTCTATTTGGGGGGAGGGGTATTCTCTCTTTTCTGGGGGGTTTCTTCTCTTTGGAGGAGATCTCTATGTACATGGGTACCTCTTTAGGATTCTTGTTAGGACCCATCTTTTTACCTACCTAAGCTACACTTAAGGGGATGTTAGTGTAGGTTTTTGTTTTCCTAGTGGCTTTTTATTTTCCTTTTATCTAAGTTTTTTCTACACTTTTATTTAATCTTGCTTAGATTAATAAAGTGAATATTAGTGTGAGTGAAGTGAGGTGTTGACATCTTCCGTGGGAGTTACACTTTCTTATTTTTAGGTACTTTTGGTGTACTCTCCCTATTGGTTGTATTTACCACCTCCTCGCTCACATAGTCTATATATACTCATTCTCCTAGCTTGTATTTTTTGTTCATGTATCTCTTGCTTTTGTGAGCTTTCTTAATGATATTTTGCTTCTTCATTATTTGCATTACTCCCATGAAAACTAACTTTGTTATACTATTTTGATTTCTTGAATAATTTGTATTATAGTTTTATAGTTTCTATTCCCTGCACTAGTTTCTGGGTTATCATCTGTTTTGTAGATTCTAATAATTTTTTTCAAGTGTGTTTGCATTCACATAATAATAGAGTGGAGAAAAGCACTAGACACAACTTTAACAGTTTGTAAAAGCAAATTGAATCTATTATGTGCATTTTCTCCATTCCCACCCTTGCAACCCTTGGTATACTCTAGCTGCTTTGCAACTCTTGTTACGTAATGCCTTGCCTTTATATCTACACATAGTAAGAATACATCTTTAAATTTTATAAAATTTCAACTAAAATTAAAAAATATTATTTAAATGAAGCATTCCAACAACAAGACTATCTTACGTGAAGAAGCTTAACCTATAGTGACACTAGGAGAGAAGCATCTAATGTCATGACCATGCAAGAAAAACTTCGAGCTGACATTATTTTAACATCTTTAAAATAAAAATAAAATATAAAGTAAATGAATAATTTAGTTTCATTTAAAAGTAATACAAATACAAATAAAATTTATAGCTTCCAAAATAATAAAAAGTAAAACATACCACCAACAATCCTCAACATAAATAATACAAAATTATATAAATAAAATGTATATTGCAAAAATAATATCTCTCAACATCTTTTACACTATCTAAAAATAAATATATTTCTTTCCATCAAATTTTTAAATATAATTCAATCTCACTAATTAAACAAGGAACTTTCTTAGTAACACAACTCTTATAACTTCTCCCCCTAGTTGAAACACAACCATAGGAACACCTTTTAAAAACAAAAACTAAACAAAACAAAACTATTGTTATTATTATTACTAGCAATCGCACCTTAGTATGCAATGGGTATGCCGAAATTGAAAGAGTATTGGAATGGTTGATTTTAACCTTCATTTTGTAATCTCATGATGGGTAATGATTTTGTGTTTTAGGAAATGTCTCTTCAATTGTGATGGGTGGTAAAGGTAAAATTTGGAAATAATTATTCATAGGAAGGTTATGCATGTAGCCATGTTCTCTGCTTGAAATTGAAAGGTGCTCTCTCTCTCTCTAGGTTCCACTTTATTGCTATGTAAAGCTTATTCATTTGACAGAGAGATATGAGGAAATTAAATTTAAGATGTACCCTCCTCTCTCATTCTTGGTGAACCTCATTGACTGAGAGCTAAGTGAAATAAGAGTCTTTTTGAGAGTAGTGGTTGATTCATGTGCACAATCCTTTGGATCCCTTACCATTTTTAGAAATGTTTAAAGACCGATAAGTCTTCTGCTACCATCTATGCTAGACAAATCAACCCTCATTACCGATCAGATTCACTAGGTGTTAATGCCATTTAGTTGTGTGAAGGGGTAGTTGTGGCCACTGACTTCAAAAGCTAACAACTCTCTCACTACCACATTGGCATTCAATCCATGAGGGACTAACTCCCTCAAATCATTGTGGTATATGAAGTAATGTAATGTGTAGATTTGCTCTTGAAAAGTTGTTGCCTATATTATTAGAAATGAGAAGCATGAAATGTGCCCATAATGATAATTAGGCAGAGAGAGATAATGATCATACTCTATTCCCTAGATGATCATTTTAAGTGGCACATGTAGTTCCATGGCAGAAGAATGTGAAATAATGATATCATATGCTTTTTGTTGTTTTGTAGACAAATTGTTTGGCGCAGGTTGAGTGGTAACATGTAGGACATGGAACATTAGACTATTGGCTTCAATGAAACCAATTATTGTTTGTTTTAAAGTTGGATTGAAGGTTGGTGTAGCTTAATTATGGTTCAGGTTAATCTCAAGTCATCCAAGCATGTCAAGGCCATCTAGTTGAAAAGACAGACCTAGATGCAATGCTAACAAGACTTAACATTCATTAGGACTATTTCATCACTAGTGCCTGTAGGTGTACGGTGTACATGATATGGATGATAGGTGGAATAAATGCTCTCTCTCTCTCATCCTCATCCTCATCCCTCTCCCTTTCTCTCTTCTTCCTCTCTTCGATATCTCTCTCCATGTCTCTCCTTATCTTTTTTTTTCTTTCTCTCTCTCATTCTCTATTTTCCCTAACTCTCTACTCCCCTCCCTCTCTATATCTCTCAATCCCTTTCTATTCCTTTGTTTGTCTGTCTCACTCTATCTCACATTGTCTCCCTCTCTCTGTCTCTCCCTCTTTATTATAATATATTTAAATTTATGTATTCTAAATTTAATATAATATTATTCAAATATAGTTATGTATCAGAAAGACAAGAGTGTAGTAGAAGATAATGTCATCTGCAAATGATAACCTATGTATCTAGTTCCTCTATTTACAATTGGCTGCAATAGATTTTCCTTTCTTGTTGGTGGAAAGCTATACTTCTTAGAAGTGTTTTTCCATGATAATAAGTAGTTAGGAATTGAGGTGATCTCCTTGCCTGTCTCTCTCTCTCTCTCTCTCTATATATATATATATATATATATATCTTTCTCTCTCTCTCTCTCTCTCTAAATTATATGTATATTCTATTTTTATATAAACTTATTATGCAACTATATATTTATTTTATATTTTAAATAATATAGATATATGTATCATTATATATTATATAACGTATATATTTATTTTATAATTTTGAAATCTATATTATAGATTATAAATTTGTATATTTATAGTAAATATATTATGTATATTTATTATTTAATTTTATATATATTAAAATTTATATTTAATTATATTTAGTATTATATAAAATATAATAATAAATATAATTAGCCGATAAGGGCGTGGTTTGGTGGTTAAGTCGCTCGGTTGTAGTGGCGGCCACCAGAGTTCAAACCCCCGCTGGACCAACGAGCTCGTAGGCTTTACGCCTTCGCTGGGCCAACGAGTTTGCAAGTTTGAAGTGTTCTTGCTAGGGGATGAGGTCCCCCATGTTGTGGCCTCACCGATTCATTGCTCCGAGCAAAAGCATTCGCTTGGAGCCGGAGGGCGTGTCGCACCAGCGTGAATTTTATTTCAATCCAAACCTGTTCAACAATAATTTTCATAAATAAAATACCATACAAAATATATTATATTTATATATTTATAAAACATAATATAATATATTTTTAATATTAATATTTATTTATAACTTAATTATACTTATTTTAGATATAATATCTAATATAATTATAATTATTGTTATATAGTATATTTATACAATGTAAATTATTTAATATATTTGTAAAATAATATTATATTATAAAAACATATATTAATATTAAATATGTATTTAGATTTTAATTATATTTATTTTAAATATAATATATAATATCTAATATAATATTCTTAGATATTTATATATTATATATAAAATAAGTATAAGTAAATTATAAATAAATATTAATAATCATAATTGCTCTTTAATACAGTATACTAATTATTTAATAGGTTCAAATAAAGATATTAAATTATATTAAAATAACATAAAGGTAATATAATAATATATAAATTAATATATGATATATAGAGAATATAATATAAAAAGATTTATAATTATATAATATATTATTATATATACTTTTAATTTTAATGTACTCTAGCCTAAGTGGACCCAAACCTTTTGTTAAGAAAGTGTAAATAAAGCACACCACATTATTGCATTAGTTTTCCCCATCTTTATATACAAAGAGTTTTATAATAAAATGTGGCAATTACTCCTATGCCATGCAACCCTTGTGCGTAAGTTTTTCCATCTAATACAAATTCTTTAAAAATCATTTTCTTAAAAAGTCGTATGGAGGGATCCTTTCAATAAGCAATAGTTATGAGAAGTATAAGGTGGAGGCTCTCAAAATATGTTTTCCTCCCCCATAAATACATGCCGGAAAATTTTTTAAACTCGTCGGTTGTTCTCACGCCGGGGAAAAACGTGTTTGAGAAGTCTCAGGTCGTTTAAATGTACCCCGCAGCAAACCCTAACTCCGCCGGTACTTCCCTGGATCGTTCCCGTCGGTTTCTCATATCGGACGGCCCACGTCTAATTTGATATCAACCGTATTTGATTTAACCTTAAAACTTGTAAAATGTTCACGTGTAACCTGCAACTGATGGGAAATTTGAGACTACCTAGGTGGGCAATTTTATTTATTTCTGACAAAAAGTTTTAATTCTAAGGTTACTAAAAACAAAATAAAAAATTGACTTAATTTCATAATAGATACTTAATAAATATTTATTATCTACGTATGGTTTAACCATATTTTCTTTGGTGGCATCTGTCTTTATTATGTCACAATTATACAAGCAATGAAAGACCTTTCACTCAACCAATTTTAAAATGCTTTCTACAAGGATTTATTTGCTCAGGTTTTATTCCATTTGTATGAGAGTTGTTGAGCGGCCGTTTGTTTACATTTGATCACTATTTTTATATGGATTCTAACATTCTACCTAAAACTTACTCTGCCCTTACTTTTATGTAAGTTCATTTCTAGACTCCAACCCTCGGGCCCGGACTTATAAACCTTAGATTTGACACCGAACAAATTTTCCTTGAGGGCTAATCATTCTAACTATAGTTATCAAAGTTTTATTGACTTTTGTGTAATAGGATCAGTTCTTTTTTTAGAGAGTTGGTGTGGATGTAGTCACAATGTTTGTATATATATGATTTCCATGGTTCTTATAGTGGATGGTTAGTCTTAGTAAACTCGTCTATCTTCTATTAACTTCCAACTTCGTAACATGGGCGTTTTTAGTTGGTCGGACAACAAGAAGGTTTCTCATTAGTTATTGGCCATTTAGAACATGATAATGATGAAGGAACCATTACAAGTTGGAAACAGATTCTTGACGGTCAAGACCTTCCCAATAACTAGGGGAGCACGCCCAATAGTGGTGCGGGTACCAATAGTTGTCATAGTATAGTACATTGAAAGTCCAATATTTTAAAAGTATGATACTAATAGTTGTAAGAGATGACCCAATAGTTGAATAAAATATGCCCGTTAGATTCAAAAAGCAACTAATCATATGATGCCACATTAACACATTAGAAAACGTGACTTAATGCACAACTATTGGTTCTAACTTTTTTTGTGAGGCATTCTAGAGTCATAGCGAGGTTGATATGAGAGCACTCATTTTCTGTGTAAATATATAGAAAAAAATAAAAAATAAAAAATAAAAACCAAAAAAGAAATTGGAAAAAATAAAAAAATAAATTAATAAATTGGAAAAAATAAAAATGATTGAAGGAAAAAAAGTAGAGAAAATCATAGAAAATGCATAAAAAAACAAGCAAAATAAAAACCAAAAAAGAATTTGGAGAAAATTTAGAAAAGCTATGGAAAACACAAAAAAACATAGACAAAACCAGAAAATATCTCTTGGCATACTATAGATATATATTTTTAAATATAAATATACTAGTTTAGTGTCAATGTTAAACATACATTGCTATGTTGACCCATAAAGTTAGGGTGCACCACTATTGGACCATCTCCCCTAAAACAATCTTAATGTTGGTGATTTGTTGCCACCACTTATTAATTCTATAATTGCTTAATCATTAAAAAGATTCTCCCCTTTTATGCTAAAAGGTTGTAGAACAATTGGTTGAGCACAATTGGTGAGGATGATGGTGTGTTCCTTGATTACACCATCCAACAAAGTTCAAATCCTTAAGGTGTGATGGAAGAGCTTAAACAATGGGTGTGTTGTAATTGCACTCGCAGTTGAAACTTGCCGACAGGTTGACATAAGTCGACCATATTAAAAAATAGGTGATTTGAAACAGTCGACCATTATCAACTAAACATGTTGAATAGATTTGTTAAATTCAATCCGAATCAATTTTTTTTAAAACAACCGACATGACAACGTACCTTTACTATAAACGAGGTGTGATTAGGCTAAGCTCAACCATCCTATTTTACCAAAAAAAATCCAAAGGCCCTAACCCCGATAATCATGTCGCACCATCACATTCTATGACATAAGCTTTGTGTGTCATTTTACATTTGTCAAACAGTGGACACAACAACGTACCTTTACGATGAACGAGGTGTGATTAGGCTAAGCTCAACCATCCTATTTTACCAAAAAAATCCAAAGGCCTAAACCCCGGTAATCATGTTGCACCATCACATTCTATGATGTAAGCTTTGCGTGTCATTTTACATTTGTCAAACCGCTGACATGACAACGTACCTTTACGACGAACGAGGTGTGATTAGGCTAAGCTCAACCATCCTATTTTACCCAAAAAAAAATTCAAAGCCCCTAACCTGGGTAATAATGTCTCACCATCACATTCTATGACGTAAGCTTTGCGTGTCATTTTACATTTGTCAAAGTGCGTACTAATTTCGAAAAGAGAGTAGCCTGCTCATGATTATGCTTACGCAAGCATTCCAGAGTTCAGACTTTTAATTATTTATTTAACGAAAATGTTCGTTGCTAGTATGGAGGCATATATTCCGTTATGAGATCACGATGATGATAATAATGAGGGGGCAGGGTGGATGAGAGAATCATGCACATCCATGTGCATACGCTTCCTCTCATATCCAGATTTCCGACAGGGAACCGACCGGGGGGAACAAGGGAAGTAAAGCTAGACAATATGAAATTGGCATGCACATGGGTTAGGTGAATCTGATGATTATGTTTATGTATCTCATGTCACACATAGAGGCAACATCCTCACATGCATGGGACCCGCGTCCTCATTTCCGGCAAGCTTCCGGATTCTAAGCGCGTTTCTGTCTGGCAGTGGCGGGCCCCGCCCGGCCTCGGAACGTCACACCGGACGGCCAGCCTGACAAATTCGTGAATGTTAGATAAGTGTGAGTGATGTTGACACGTTGACGGTGACTGTTAGACGGAGGGGAAAGTAATAGTTGGCAGGTTGTCAGTGATGTTGACATGTTCACAGGCCGGGCAGTGGATGTCGACCCTTCACTTCAAATGCCTCTGCCGGCACCTTGTCCCCTTCCCCATTTGTATGTCCCCTTTTACAATATCTACCGTCGGATTTGCTCATCTCTGACAGGTGTTGTGGGTTGATTTCAGACACCCACAGTCGGTACAAGTTCATTGTAGTGCAGAGCTGGTCGACTTCTTTTGTATTAATACTCTGTGTTGTCTGTGTGAAGTTGGGAAATGTAATTGATCCACCTGATCAGAAGCTGTGTGGGCGGTCTGTTTGATCAGAAGGAAAGAGAGAAAAGTTAGATATTGTGTGGGCGGTTTGTTTGATTAGAAGGAAAGAGAGATCAATTAGATATTGTTTTGGGATTTGTGTTAAGCAGTTTGGTTGGTTTGTTTGATAGAAAGGAAAGAGAGATCAGTTAGATATTGTGTGGACGGTCTGTTTGATCAGAAGGAAAGAGAGATCAATTAGATACTGTGTGGGTGGTCTGTTTGATCAAAAGGAAAGAGAGATCAATTAGGTATTGTGTGGGTGGCCTGTTTGTTTTGGGACTTGTGCTCAGCAGTTTGGTTGGTCTGTTTGATCCAAAGGAAAGAGAGATCAATTAGATATTGTGTGGGCAGTTTATTTGGTCAAAAGGAAAGAGAGATTAATAAGATACTGTGTGGACGGCCTGTTTGTTTTGGGACTTGTGCTCAGCAGCCTGGTTGGTTATCCGATAGTTCCTGTTTTGGTCTCGTGGATGTTATTAAAACCTTCATTCATTTGTTGATTCGTTCGTAGAGATGGGAAGCTTTGGAAAAGATGGAGATGAGCTCAAGGAGACTGAACTGACGCTGGGCCTGCCAGGGGTGGTGGAGTCGGACATGATGCCTCAAAGGAGCGCCAAGAGGCCTTTCTCTCGAGCCATTTCTGATCATACCACATGGCCCAATCACCACTGTATCAGAGAGGAACAGGCCAATTTGGCGCCGCCTGAGAAAATCACTGGATCAAAGGAAAAACAAGTGGAAATGGCAATGGCACCTCCTCCTAAGTGCGTGCTCTCACATTTTCTTTAGTGTTTCTAGCAGTGTTCACATAATTTATGAAGTAGTTTTTGAGATCATGATATTTGGCAAGGCAATTATGTAATAGTATGTTTTTTTGGTTTCTTTGCAGAGCACAAGTAGTGGGTTGGCCGCCAATTAGATCCTTCCGGAAGAACACTCTGACTGCTCAATCGAATTCCAAGGAAGAAGCTCTGTATGTGAAAGTGAGCATGGACGGAGCTCCCTATCTGAGAAAGGTGGACCTCAAAGTATATGACAGCTACCGTGAGCTTTCCTCTGCACTAGAGAAAATGTTCAGCTGCTTTACAATGGGTATGTGTATAAGTATGGGCATTTTCTTTTCACTTTACCTTATGACAAAAGCAAATTGAGTATATAATGACAGTGGGTTGGTAATGGGTTTCAGGGCAATGTGGATCCCATCAGCATGGGCTGAACGAGAGCAATTTGATGGATCTGTTGAATGGATCAGAATACGTGCCCACCTATGAAGATAAAGACGGAGATTTGATGCTAGTGGGAGACGTGCCTTGGGAGTGAGTATTCTGATATTGATATGAGTTTTCTACAGTTCATAAAGTTATGTATGAGTGCTTTTGGATTTAATCGTGTATCTTTTTCCATTGACATTTCGGATCACACTTAATGATCCAACAATCTTTTAGATTTAACCGTGTATCTTTTTCCATTGACATTTCGGATCACACTTAGTGGTCGATCAATCTTTTGGATTTAACCGTGTATCTTTTTCCATTGACGTTTCGATCACACTTAGTAATCCATCAATATTTAGTGATCGCACTTAGTGATCCATCAATACCTCGTGTATCTTTTTCCATCGATGTTTTGGATCACTAAGTGTGATCCGAAACATCGATGGAAAAAGATACACGAGGTATTGACTTAGTGATCCAAAACATCAATGGAAAAAGATACACGAGGTATTGATGGACGAATAGTGATCACACTTAGTGATCCATCAATACCTCGTGTACCTTTTTCCATTGATGATCCAGATCACTGACTGTGATCCGAAACATCAATGGAAAAAATTAATGTTTCGGATCACTAAGTGTGATCCGAAACATTGATGGAAAAAGATACATGAGGTATTGGTGGACGAAATGGTATTGATGGATCACTAACTGTGATCCGAAACATCGATGGAAAAAGATACACGAGGTATTGGTGGATCACTAACTGTGATCCAAAACGTCGATGGAAAAAGATACACGGTTAAATCCAAAAGATTGATGAATCACTAAATGTGATCTAAAACGTCAATAGAAAAAGATACAGTAAAATCCAAAACACTCATACATATCCTTATATTATTTTCCATAATACAAATGTATTCTTCCTCGTACCCACGTTCTCATACTGAGTCCCTCTGTGCTACAGAATGTTTGTAGATTCCTGCAAGAGGTTGCGCATCATGAAGGGCTCAGAAGCTATTGGCTTAGGTAACAAAACCTTTCAATCATTTGGGTTTTCATCAAATAATCATTTGAATTTAGATGAAAATTGTCTTACAGTATAAACTGCTCAAAATGAATCTTATTCTTGTTTTGTAAACATTATTGGGTTGCAGCTCCGAGGTCCATGGAAAAGTGCAAAACCTGAATGTAAGGGTGAAGGATTAGCTTGCAATCGGGAAGCGGGTGAAAGCTCTGTTCAAGGCATATAGCATCAAGCTTCAATCAAGGGCAAGTCTTTTCCTGTGTGTTAGTTTAAAAAAGAAGTTGGAATTGGAGTGGTCAGGATGATAGTCTCCAAAAGCTATAATCATCTCGTCTGCTGTGTACAATACATCTCAATCTCTACGTGGGCAGTGCAATAATTGAAATTAGGGGCAAAGCCAGGGTTTATTTCTATGTACTTGTTTTGATCAGTGTAACTGTATGTATGTATTCTTTCGTTTCCTTGGATGATTATGATTCTATCACTCTGCTTTGAGATGATTATGATTATGACTCTGGTTTGAGGCAAACTCTATTTTTTCCTCCACCAAAATGGAAGCCGGCACATTTTGTGGAGCCTGTATACAAATTCTCATGCCATGTTACTTTCTTTACTCCCTATTTTTTGCCGTCTGTGGTACTCGAGCTGATTTTTTATTTCCAGGACGGTTAATTCTCAGCATTTGAGATTGCCCTTCGTTTGCTGGATAGTTCGGAGTGAAAGATCGAAACATTAAATAAAAAAAAAAATATGTTATTTGTAATCCCTTGAAACTTTTCGTCGTCCATCCAAATGTCTTCCTCGCAAAGGATTAGTTTTAACCAAAAATAAAAAACAGCTGAATTTTTTTTTTTAAACAGGGTACCATTCTACTTAAATATCATCCACTTCAATGGTCAAATAATCAATAGCAATTTTACACCTCATTCACAATAAAAAGTGTTAAATATTTGTCCTATTTTTATTGGCCCCAATTGACCTTTGACCTTTGACTGTTAAAGTGGATGATATTTAAGAATAGCCCATGGGCACAGAATCGTCAATGGCAACGACTTTTTTGTGTTTTCCATTTAAATTTGCGCAAGCGTTTGTCATAGGATTTGGTTAAATTTGATGATTGAACCTTCATGTCAGATATAATTTCTTATTTATTTAGCATTGCCCTTAATAAATGCTTTCACTACAATTAATTTATAATTAAAGATAAATATTGGTCAATAGAAATAAGATAATTACTTACTTTTTGATATGGATGAGGTGTCAAATTGTTATTGAATGTTTGACTATTACACAAAATAATGTCTAGATAGAGTTGAATTTTAGAATTTGGATTGGAATAATAAATATAAATTAAATTTATGGAATTTAAATAAACTGAATGTGATATTTAGGTTGAGCTTCGGTGATGGAATATATTGTTGAAGATGCTAATAATAGATTTGCTAACATGCTAAAAATTATGGTCATGTTTAGACAAATGCCTTAGAATTTGTAATTTGATTGTGTTTTGCTGTGGTTCAGAACTGTACCTATGGAATTGATCTCTATGTTTGTAGAACTAAATTTTGTCCATGAAAAACTAAACATAGACCCACAAAAGTGAATTGGTGTGTGGAATTAACCCAAACATGTGAAAGTGATCTCGTTGAAATCTTATAATTGGAATTTGCTCGCCTTGCCTTGTTATATTTGTGTTTGAAGCAGGGTGGTGTTAAAAGGCACCATTTGGGAACTTGCTAAGTGAGGTTTATGTTCCTTGCACTCTTACATTAGAGGCCCATCTTGTTGCTTTGTGGCTCTTGTGCAACCATTTGCACGAGCATGTATATCCAATAATAATGCTTTGTATATAGCTATGCAAGCATTAACCTTAGGGTATGTGCACTAAGATGATGGGCCAAAACGTGGTCAAAAGCCATTTTGAAACAAAATATGACATTCACGCACTCACTTCTAGCATTATGGCTTGGGATGGTTCATAAATCTTGAGTCATAACATACTCGTGTTATATTTGCATTAAAAACAAAGAAAACACTTTTTTTTTGAATTTATAATGCATGCACAATATTACATGTGTGCGCACACATTTCATTTAAAGTTGCATTGGAATCCCACCCTTAGGCTTGGATTATTGGATATTCGAGCCAAGGGT
Organism: Cunninghamia lanceolata; assembly: GCA_027924645.1. Taxonomy (NCBI): domain Eukaryota; kingdom Viridiplantae; phylum Streptophyta; class Pinopsida; order Cupressales; family Cupressaceae; genus Cunninghamia; species Cunninghamia lanceolata. The sequence continues at coordinate 713,166 of BSBN01000529.1, forward strand.
TGGGCTTGCATGTAAGGTGTCTAGAGACAAGCTTTGCATAAAACATAAATAAATAAATAAATGTCAAGTGTGCTCTTCATTAACTCTGCATATTTAAGACATTATTATGAAAAAATGTTATAGTAACGTTAAGAGTAATTTTTTCTATATTTTGAATACATTAAGGTTTTGATTTTCAATTTCTTTTGCTAATGTCTTCATTCTTTTTTGAAAACCTATGCATAGTTTTTTTGGTGTTGTATTTGATCTGTTTATCCAAATTTGAAACAAATTATATTTTTATATTCTAGACTCCATTCTATAAATATTTTAGAAAATTGATTTTTGATTAGTTTTTTCAAAATTAAAGGGAAGTATGCTCAATTTTCTATTTTATAGGATGTGTATGCTCAATTTTCTATTTTATAGGATGTGTCCATTTTAAAAATTAGTAAAAAATTATATATTCATTAAAAATTAGCAAAAAAAATCAAGGATAAACTATGTGATGTTAGTTAATTTTCTACTTAAGAGATTTGTGAACTACAAAAAAAGAAGTCAACATTTTAGGGGGAGCACACTTGACACTATGTTATATTTTTTTAACAAAAACATGACCATTTTGTGTGCTCTCCCCATTTGACTCTCTTAATCTCTACCATAGTAAAAAAAATAGTAGTTTGGAAATTAGATTCTAAACACTATTAATCTTGTTCTTGTCATTGTTCGCTTGATATCACAACTCGGTGGCCTCGGGGGCGGCTGAGTTGACTTTGGCATGCACACGGACCCTCTCTCCTTGTCACGGGATGAACCGCCACGTAACTCTCGCTCTCGTGGAAGTACTCAATCGAGAGGAGGTGAGACACAGGGGTGGTTTGGCTCATTGGAGAGTTGGACTTCATGGAGAGGGGTCGACCAGTCTTGGGTCCTGCGTTGTGCGTTTGGTTGGATGCGGTGTTCTGTGACTGTGGTTGTAAAGATAACTATATGACTTGAAGGGTCACTAGTCATCGTTCTCTTGTTGGGGTTTCTAATGTTCCACCGTTGTGTGGGTAGGCTATTGTTCTCGTTGATGTTCAATTGTCGTTTGTGTTGTTGGATGAATGCTTGTTGTACTAGTTGTCTAAATGCTTCTTGTTGTTGTTAAATGACTAGTTGATCTTGTTGTGGTCTAGGGTGGATCTCCTCTATCTCGTCAAGGATTTTCCTCACCCACTCACCTCTAAGTCCAAGGCACATTCATGAGCCAAGACAAGAGAGAGGTGGTTTAAGCTAACCTTGACTTGACCTAGGGTTTTGACTTAGGGTTTGTGTGACCTAAGGTTTGACTTTGTTGAATTTGTTTGACCTTGTGATAAAACCAAGGGTTTTGGCTAATGTTGTTTGAAGTTCACCTTGTGTTAGGATCAAGGGTTTGCAAAATCTATATATCGCTAATGTTTTTGTTCTTTTTGGGATTTTTTATGAATGTAAGCCTAGGTGAATGCAAAACTTCTTTTTGTTATTTTTTATGTTTTTGGAAATCAAAGGTGCTTTTTCTTAATCTAAGAATTAGAAAATGTATGCAAGCTATGATGAAATTATCTAATATGTATTCTATGTTTTTGTTTATTTTCTGAATAGATGGATCAATCTAATCTAAGAAAGGAAGTTGCTTTTAATCTATGAACTTTGGAAAGGGAAACTAATTTAACAATGCAAATCTACTTAGCCTATCAAGGAAAAACAAACATATATTTTACTATTCCAAGAGCAAAGTTTTGATTGAATCTAATTACTATGAAATGAAAAGAAAGCATAAAGGAACCTGGAGACGTATGAGCCTCCACTACCCTCAGAAATCCTTGTAATGGCAACCTCGAATCCTCTTGTAGTAGCGGGGTGATCCTCTTGGTGACAAAGAGAAAATGGAAGCAAAAGAAGCTTTGAAGTTTTGAAAAGAGCTCAATGAGAGCTTGATGAGCACTATGGCTTGTGATGTGAGTAGTGTATGGACGTGAACGAGCTTTTAGAAAAGCTAAACAAGATAACAAATGAAAGAAAAAGGATCCTATTGTTAAGAAAAGTGTCTCAACCTTGCAACTTCGAAAGATTACTATTCTTCCCAGTTTTGGTCTTTTTGAATACTTTTTATCTTGGATAATGGTCTGGAACTTTCAAAGTTTCCAAAAGTTTCAAGAGAGCTAAAAATAGCGATCGACTTACTATTTTTAGTAAGTTCTTTGATTGAACTTAGATTGACCTGAAATTTTTCCCAGAAGGTGCAGAACAGCTAAATGAACATCTCAGGTGAGTTTCGTCTTAAGATCATAACTAGATCGTGAGATATTAAAGTTTCTATTTTTTGAAATTGTCAGAAAAAAGTCTTTAAACTCAATTACCAGAATTAAAACTTCTCTAAATGTCCCCAAAATTGGGATAATTGGTGTAGCGGGTTATAGGGTGATAGATCTTTTCATGAGCTTTCCAATGCATTAAACGGTTCGTCAATAGGACACCCAAATCAAAAGTTATGGCCTCTGGAAGTTGGACCTTCTGTTTTGGGAAATGTAAAAACGTGTTGGACACATAAAAGAGTTGTAAAGGGGAGTTACACATGTTGGTGTGTGGTTTGGTATATCACAAGGCATATTTGATTGGAGATAATTTGGGTGCCACTTTTTGGGTGGTTTTAGCTCATGGTTTTGTAATTACCGTTGGCGGTGTACTGTATTGTATCTCCTATATATCAGGAACTTGAGATGGGGGTTGTATGTAAGAATCTTATAGATGTCAAATTATCTCTTGAATCTCTGGTTGGATATACTCCTGTAAAAGCTTGCTCTGCAAGTATATTGTAATCTTCGTGATTCTTGAATAATATATTGGGCAGCTTTGGAGTGTGGGGTTTTTTACCTGAAAGGGTTTTACCCACGTATATCTTGTGTTGTGAATTTTGTGTTTGCATTTGGAAGTTGTTATTATCTTTCTGTTAATATGCATTTTAATCTGTAACTGTAAAAGAAAAATTTGCATAAACCTTTCCTCATTAGATCAGTGTAGGAAGCATTTTCCGCACACCTTGCTTCCTTTCACCTATGTCCTGTATGAGCATGAGAATGCTTGTTTTGGAGAGCAATAACCTATAAGAGATGTGTGCACAAATGAAATTACCTCATAAAAGGGGAGCTTTGAAGCTATGCAACAATGAAATCTTTGAAGCTTTGAAAAACTAAAGAAAGCAATGAAGAAATAGGCTCAAAGACTTGTGAAGAAGCTTGAAAAAGCTTGTGAAGAAGGGAAGAGCATTCTCCAACTTGGAAAATAATGAAGAGGGGAGGGGTATTTATAGCTTGGAAGAGGTTATGAAAGGTGGAATTGATTGAGAAGTTAACTCAATTTGATTGAAGATAACTAACAAGGTTGATTGGACAGAGAACTAGATTGATTGCTTAATGAACTCAATTGATTAGGCAATAGATTAGGTTGATTGGGAGTTAACATGCTTTGATAGAATAGTTAACTCATTTGATTGATTAGTTAACTAAATTAATTTATTAGTTAACTAATTTTATTCCATAGTTAACTAAATTGATTGACGAGTTAACTCACTAATTTGATTGACTAGTTAACTAAATTGATTGCATAGTTAACTAATTTGATTGAAATTTGATTGAGTAGTCAATTTGAGTGATTAGTGGAGGAAATTATAGAAGTTAATTTCATGGATAATGGATAATTTTTTTTTTTTTAAGATAATGCACCTGGTAAACTTTTTAACGTGACCGGCGACGCTGGTGCGACACGCCCTTTGGCTCCACGCGAATGCTTTTGCCCGGAGCAATGAAACGGTGAGGCCACAACATGGGGGACCTCATCCCTTAGCAAGAACACTTCAAACCCGCGAGCTCGTTGGCCCAATGAAGGCATAAAGCCTTGCGAGCTCGTTGGCCCAGCGGGGGTTTAAACTCTGGTGGCCGCCACTACAACCGAGCGACTTAACCACCGAACCACACTGTCATCGGCCAGATAATGGATAATTTGGAAAGTAAATTAATTTTATTTACTTGTGATGAGAAAAATGGAAATGAATTTAGGAATTCACATTCAAAAATAATGTTTTTCATATGAAACTTCCTAGAGCTCGTTTGGGCATATACGAACTCCTTTTTGGGTGCTATTTTTTTTAAAGTGCATGATTTTTTGAGAGATATGCAATGGTGCCATTATTTTTTGTTGAAAAAACATAAAAGTGGGTCACCCCTTTCACCAGACAGGGTCACCCAGGGGAGACCCATGGGCGAACCACAAAGGAGAGTGTCCGGGTTGAAATGCATGATGGGAGATGGTTAGTTAGGTGATGAGGAGGTGAAATGCCTCCAGAGACCAATCAAAAGGTGGTCAAAAAGTAAATCTCCACTTGAAAATGTAGGATCTTCCAAGGGAGATTTGGAAATAATAAGGGGAGATTTGGATTGGTTGAGTGAAACTGAAAATTGAAAGTTGGAGATGGCTTGGGCGGACCTTTAGAAGGCTTCTAGGGGTGGAGTTGGATGAAAAACATTGGGGAAAGGTGAAAACACACTTACAAGATGCGCACAAGGCTTAGGATCAGAGTCATAAGCAAAGGAAATACAAATCGACAAGTGTCAAAAATGAAGGAGAAAGATCGACAAAGGGAAAACAACACAAGAGGAAGGAAACACATGTTGATAAGAGAATTGTTGCTAAGAGGACATTATTTCACACTTTCATGTACATGACAAGGATGTGAGTCATCATCAGGGTCCTCATGGAGGCTATGCATAATTTTTGTGCTTACAAATTTGCCCCCTTCGGGATAGTAGTCTACATGAAAGGTAGGTATTGTTCTTGAACTAGGCCTTATCTATTGTCAATTTTTCTGCAAGTGTACCTGTTAGCTCTTTTATGGGGTGTTAAACTAGTGATCACCTTGGGTATTCAGAATTTGCTTATAGAGGGAGATTCAAAACTCATAATTGATGTCGTTACCAAGGTTTCTATGTGTGGGTGGCACCTAAAGGACATCATCACTGATATCCAAACCCTTATTCAGGGTATTCCTATGGTTGATTTCTCCCATATTTTTAGGGAGGGAAATAGAGTCGCTGATGCCCTTGCCAACCATGGTCAGCAGTTTGAAAATTGGCGGTGTTGGCGCCAATGCCATAATATCCCCTGGGCTATCGGGGAGTTGATTCAAAAAGATAGGACTTTTTAATGATGATTCAACACACCCTTATTGAGGATGCCAACTTGGCACTGTTGATCCCCTGTGGCAAGTTGAGGTGGCCGATTAAGGACACATTAATGATGATAAAATGTACCCTTTTTTTATATGCCATTTTGGCACTGTTATCTCCCGTGGTAAGATGAGGTGGTCGATTGATGTTGACAGGAGTTTTAAATGGAAGATTTTGAAGCATGGAAAGGACACACAGAGAGTGGGGAATGCGGCGGTGTATCCAAGTAATGATAACTTAAGGACACCTCTTACTTTCATCATTAATTTCACTATTATTATTTTTTTTTAAAAAAGGGGTAAAAGTTTTATTCAATCAAGACCAGAGTACAAAGAAAAGGCCAAAGGCCCACCCACAAAAGAAACACCACCAGACCAGCCAACAAAAACATTACCTATTCATATCCTCCACTAATAACCTCTCCAGGGTCTCCAGATAAATAGTAGAAAGGTCATCCTTTCCACTGATATCCCAACCCCCCACATTCTCGGAAGCCCACTTCGCTAGACAATCGGCCACTTTGTTCCACTCTCTAGGGATATGACAAAAGGAGACAGAATCCAAGGAGCTGCAAAGACTCAAAATCTGTCTACCCACAGAAGCCAAATGCCAACTAACATCATCCAACCTTTGGTTGTTCAGCAAATCCACAACAATCTGAGAATCTGACTCACAGATGATCCTCCTCCAGCCTAAAGAGCAACCATGCTCCACAGTAATCTTAATAGCATGGGCCTCCATCAGATTATTAGAATGCTGCCCTTTGTAACTAGAGAAGACAAAAACCACACCGCCATCATTACCTCTACCAATACCCCCCACACCAGCATGACCAGGGTTCCCACGAGAGGAACCATCAGTATTAATCTTAAGGACCCCCACTGGGGGAGGCATCCACCTCCCATCACGACACACCCTTTGCCGAACCTAACGAGGCCTTCTGCTTGCCAAACAACCCCGGCTACTATCCTCCAAGCTCAAATTCCGCGCAATGTCAAGATCACCAGGATCACGAGTTTCAGACATGTCACACTTAGCCAAAATAGTCTCCTGAAGCCTGCTAATTATTTTCTTCCACAATTGAAGATTTCCCAAATTGGAACCACGAAAAACTCTACGGTTCCTCTCCAACCAAAGGTTCCAAAGAATGAAAATAGGCCCAATAGACCAGGCCACCTGAAGGAAAGGAGACTTTGCTGGAGGTCTGCCCAAACTTTCCCAAAAATCAAGCAAGGAGGTAGCATGAATACAACCATGATGCCAAGCCTCCCACCATCTGTGCCATAACTCTCGAGAATAAGGACAAAGGAAGAACAAGTGGGAGGTACACTCCTCACTGTGAGAACAAAGAAGGCAAATAGAAGGTCCCTGAAAGCCACGTTTGCGAAGATTTTCCCAAGCGAGGCATTTCCTCTTAGCAACCAACCATAAGAAAAAATTGCATTTGGGCCAAGAGAAGTTGTCCCAAACCTTCTTCCACCAGTGCACCTCAGTAGGACCATATAGGTTCCTGTCAAGCATGGCATAACCTTGGGCAACAGTAAATTTACCTTTAGGACTAGGATTCCAAGCCAGAACATCCCTCCCATTTAGGGAGCTGCAAAGCTTAGTCTCCAAAACTCTAGAAAGAACAACACGATCCTCCTCGGAACCCCCCACGGGCCACTCCTGAGGGTCCTTCCAACAAGCCACCACCGCCTGCCCAATACACTTGACAGTTTTAAAATGCTCCACCTTAATCCAACCGGCCGCAGAAAAAATGTGACACAGAGGTTGAAGCTGAGGAAAACTAGAAAGAATGGGAGGGTGGCCATCCCAAGAGTCCTGCTAGAACAAAGCATCAGCGCCTCTATTACAGATCCAGAAGAGGCCCTCCTTAATCAGCTGAGCACCCTTCTTAAGGGTATCCCAAATACAAGAACCTTTACCCAGCAAAGGGAGACGCGGTACATCGAGGCAATCAGCCCCCGGAAGATACTTGTGGGTCAGAATCCTAGCCCAATCCTGATCTTGATTGTTGCACCACCTCCAGTACAGCTTGGCAGCCAAGGCAGTGACCGCAAGAGCCATAGACCTGAGACCAAGGCCCCCAGCATGCTTCGGCCTGCAAACAGACTCCCACTTGACTAAGCTCCACTTTGAGGAAAGAAGGTTGCCAGACCAAAGAAATTGCCGAGACATAGCATCAAGTTCCCGCACAAAGGTGGACGGGGGAGCCTGCACACAACACCTATAAATGGGGAGAGACTGCACCACAGTCTTAAGAAGAATCACTCTCCCAGCAGAAGATAGCCATCTATAGGTCCAATGGCTAACCCTACTATGAAATTTATCCAAAATTCCCTGCCAATAATCTCTCCGCTAGGCTCCCAGAGCCAAAGGGATCCCAAGGTACATCAAGGGAAAAGAGCCGATCTGAAATCTAAGGATTCTAGCAATTCTGCTCTGAATAAGCTGAGGAGTATTAAAGAAGTAAATGGAAGATTTGTCATCGTTAATACACTGACCAGAAGCCTTCAGGTAGATGTCTAAGGCTCGCCTGAAGTTCACCGCCTCACTAATTCTAGCCAAGCCCATTAGCCCAGTATCGTCCACAAACTGAAGATGAGAGTAGGAAGGGAGAAGGTTGTTCTAACTCCAGCCACGGATAAGACCTTGCCTCACTTGAGATTTAATAAACCTTCCAAGACCCTCTGCCATGATAATGAATAAGTAAGGGGATAAAGGATCCCCTTGCCGGAGTCCCCGAGAGGCACCAAACAAATCTGAAGGTTCCCCATTAATGAGAACTGAGAATGAGGCAGAGGTCACACAACTAAGAACCCAGTTCACCCAATCCTCAGCAAAGCCAAAAGCCAAGAGAGTTTTCTTTAAGAATTCCCAGCTCACCCGATCATAAGCTTTAGACATGTCAAGTTTAATAAACATAGCCTTCTCCTTAGAGTTAGCCATAGAATGAATAGCTTCCATAGCAATCACAACACCATCCAAAATTTGTCTCCCTTCAACAAAACCACCCTGCTCAACCGAGATCAAAGAACCAAGGAGTGGTTTGAGTCTCTCAGCAATCAATTTGGTGATGATCTTGTACACCACATTACATAACGCAATAGGCCTGAATTGAGCTAACCGGTTAGCTTCTTCCAACTTAGGTATGAGGGCCAAGAAAGTAGAATTCATAGACTTGAGCCTCTGTTTGTTCCTAAGAGATTCCTGAACTACCTCAAGGAGATCAAACTTAATAATTTCCCAAAACTCTTGGAAAAACTCAATCGGAAACCCATCCGGACCAGGGGCCTTACCTTTTTTCATATTAAAAACCACTTTCTCCAGCTCAGGTAACAAGATAGGACATAAGAGAGCCCCATTCATCTCAGCAGAGACCAGGTGAGGAATACAATCCATGATGGCCTGCTCCTCAGCCCTCGCAGCGTGATTCTCCCTAGAAAAGAGGTTTGAAAAATAATTGACTGCCTCCCTGGAAATATCAGCATAGGATGAGAGTTGAGCCCCATCCTGCGAAACAAGAGAGGAGATAGAATTTCCCTGTCTTCGAGCCTTAACCGAATTATGGAAGAAGGCAGTGTTCCTATCCCCCTCCTGAAGCCAATCAATACGAGACTTCTGCTTCCAGAAAATCTCTTCACGAAGTTCCCACTCTTCTAAACCCTTTAGAGCCAGGGATTCAGCCATACTGAGGTTAGAGGTCAACCCCTGGTCCCGAATCTGACGAGTGATAGAATCCAACTTGGACTGGGCCACCATCTTCTGAGCTTGAAGGTTCCCAAAACATTGTTTATTCCATCTCTTTAGTCTGAACTTCACATGCTGAAGCAGCTTACTAAAAGTGAACATGGCCGTCCCATGAGAAGGCATCCCCTCATACCACCAGTCCAGCATAAGATCCTGAAGAGACGGATCTCTTAACCACATCAATTGGAATTTGAAAGAGGGATTTTTTGTGACACCATAAGTGGTGACAGAAAGCTTAATGGGCCAGTGATCAGAGCCCCTCCAATCAAGAATTTTAGAGCTGGTAATCAGCCTACTATTCAACCAATAACAGGAGACAAGAAATCTGTCAAGCCTTTCAGAGATAGCCTCCCCACCACATCTCCTATTATTCCAGGTAAAGATACCATTGGAAGGCTTTAATCAATGAGATTCAAGGTACCAATCATATCCCTGAGAAGATTTGCAGAAGGGTCCAACCTGGCTAACCCACCACTTTTTTCATCTAAGCAAGTAACAGCATTAAAATCCCCAGCCATAATCCATGGAAGAAATGGGTCCAAGGCCCGGATTAAACAAATGTGAGCCCATAGATTTGACTTACCTGAAAGATCAGTACGAGCATAAATATTGGATAAGAGACACCTTTCTCCAGTCACAAAACTAGAAGCAACCAGAGAAATGGAAGACCAACTAGACATCCAACATAAGGGGGAAACTTTCCTCGGGTTCCAGAAGCAGGCCACACCCCCTGCACTATTCAAAGCACCTACCCCCTGCTAATTGCCTTGGGGCCTGATACGCGAAGCACAATTTGCCAGCCCATCCACAGAAAGCTTAGTTTCCTGGAGAAAGACCACATCCGGTGACTGAGATTCAATTAATCTACGAACAGCGTTTTGTCTAGGGATGCTGTTCAACCCCCTTACATTCCAAGATAAAACAATCATTTATGGGGGTGGGAGAAATGGGAATCAATGGGCTTCACAGACCCAGACTCAACCAAAGTGTCACCCATAAGCTTAACCTTCTCTTGATCAGCCTTTCTTCCACTCTTTGACGGTTTATCAAGAGGCCCCTTTTTAAAGGATTTCTGATGTAAGCCTAATGAAGGAGGAGCCTTGTTACCCTTCACAGAATCTAAAGCCCCCTTAGGAGCAGGGGGATTAGGAGCCACCGCAACAGAGACCTTTGGAGTCTGAGCCCCCTGGAGAACCCCAGAATCTTGAGCAATGGCCGAAGAATCCATAGCCTTTTGATCCTTCTGAAGAACCCCTGCAGAAAGAATTTGATCCTCGTTCCTGGCATTTTCTTCCTGAACATCATGCAGTCCCTTAGCCCCAAAAGAGAGCTCAACTGGAATACCCTCCTCCTGGGTCAAATCATCAAGAACCTCAAACCTGTTAAAGTTGCCTTCGTTCTGCCTATCCATCCAGGATCTCTTCTTGCCCTTGCCTTTGTTATGGGACTTGACCAGAATAAAACCCTCCTTATCCACAGATTCATTAGACATTGGTGCCTTTCCCTTGTCCCCCCTGGGAGGCCCAGAAGCAGCTAAGGGGGAGGGTTTAAATCTAGGGCATTTGCGGTGTAAATGTCCATATTCATGACAAATTCTGCATCTGAAGGGTAGAGTCTCATAATCCAGCTGTTGGATCCAAGAAGAAGATCCCAGGCGAATTTCCATAGAGTCTGGCAGAGGATTATTTAAATCAACTTCAACACAAATGCAGGCAAAAGAAATTACCTTACGATCTTGGGTTTGGGAAGCCAATCCCACAGGTTTTCCAAGCAGCAGAGAGATTGAGTGGAGAATATCCTCCCCCTAGAATTCCAAAGGGAGCCTCGGCAAACGAATCCACACAGGAACCCGCGAAGGGATCTCTTCAGCAGAGTTGAATCCCATGTGCTAGGGTTTGATGAAGAGCCCTACCTGGTTAAAGAAATAAGGACCTCCTTCGAAAGCCCTATTCCTGTTGGACATGCTTGAGAAGATAACCAAAAAATAGTTATTAGCTGCCAGAATAATCTCCATATCACCTTCACGGTTCCAAACCCGACGAGCCCAAGAATCCAAAACCGGTAGAGATAAACGAAGGCCCAAAAATTTGCAAATAAGTGCATGGTTGCCCCAATATTCAACATCCTCTAAAACTTGCTTAGGTTGAATAACCAAGACTGGACGATCCTCGGATCTCTCCAAACAACTGTTTACTTTTTTAATTCAAAAATTTCCTTTTGAAGAGGAGACTCCATCCCCAGAGTAGGGTTTCCCCATCTGATCAAGACCACCACTGGCATGCATCGAAGAAGAGGGCTCACCCATTTCCAAATCACCGGAAGAAACAAGATCTCGATTTTCCATGTGCCAAAGACAGGGCAGAGGACCCCGCGCCCCAAAAACTCAAGCACCACCCGTCGAAGACAAACCCGGCGCAGAAGAAACGTGACAGAGACCAGGGAAGAGACCCCCTAAGCCCAAACGCAAGCCAAAGCCCCCACTTCGACCCATGCACCCCAGGAATTCCACCAAACCCCCCCCGGATGCAACAAAACGGGCACAAACTCGGCAGACACCAGAAGAAGGGGCGCGATAGGGCCTGTGCGAGCAGAGGCTGCAGCGACCCATTCCGTCCTTCTAATTTCACTATTATTATTCCCAAGGCCAGAGAAGATAATTCTTGAAAGAGGCACTTTGAAGAGAGAGAAAGCCGTTGGGACTGTCAAATTGGGAAGTTTAGTTCTCTTCTACTGTGCGACTTTGAAGGAAATTTGATCATGGAGGGGATAGAATCTGAACTGAACCCATCACTTGCAGTGAATTTAGGGATAACGCCTTAGTGTGGTATTATTGTAAGGAAGGAGGCATTATCCCTTTCCTAGAATGCCTTAATGGCCATGACAAAAATCTTTCTGTGCAGTGTGCCCTTTCATGGGATAACCATAGGGTCCAAATTGGAAAGATTGGGTTCAAGGTTTCTGAGGAGGTCATTGCAATGGCTACTAGTCTTTCCACTAAAGGCACAAAATTGAAGAGGAAGGGTAGGATTGCGGACCACCAAAATCAGAATTTATTTCTGGGCGAGGGGTAGGAGCTGTTTCCATATCAAGGAGGGTTTGATCGTGCCAAGTTACCAGAGCCTTGGGATGTTATGTGTTACCTGCTGATGAAGTATTTCACATTGGAAGGTCGATATACCAGGTTTTACAACTACCACCTTCCCCTTCTTAATCACTTTAGGAGAAATGCTCTTATTAGCTTTCCTTTCTATCTGTTATCTTCGTTAGAACATTCTGTCCACCATGTGAAGGCTAAGTATGCTATGAAGTCCTCTAAGTGGCCTATCCCCCTTCACCAAGGCCTTATCCATCGCCTTTATAAATTCCATCTCGCCTTGTCCCCGCTAGAACCCATTCAACCACCCACTATTGTTGAAATCCCTGGAAATAACCCTTCCACTTCTGAGAAACCCAGTGATTCTACCCCTACCACCTAGAAACTGAAAGGGGTTTCCTTTTCTAAATCCTTGGAAGAGACTATTGCGAAGGACCTTCATACTCCTACTTCCAAAGGTAGTGTGAAATCGAAGAAACATAAACTTAAGGAAGTGGAGCCTTCTGTGGAGATCCTTGACTCAGGGGGGCGATATGGGGGCCCATAAGAATAAAAAAAGTGACAGTGAGGGACCACCAAAAAAGGCTAAAACTAAAATGGCTAAAGATAAGATTGAGGGTAACACTTTGGGTGTTAGAAGATCTAGCAGAATTGCTGGCAAACCAGCCCCTAGGGCTAAATTGATTGAATACTCTGAAAGTGACTCAGATAAGTCTACTCGGGAGGGTGAGCTATCTAAAGTTGAAGGCATCAAAGTGTAAGAGATCTTGGAGGAGACTAAAGGGGCGGAGGAAAAGGATATGTAAGCTGAGGACTCTAATGGTGGGGATTCTGTGCCTGGAGATCATGATGGGGAGGGGATGACAGTTGAGAAGGCTGAGGAAGATGTTGAAGAGGAAGGTGCCAATCAGGAATATGAAATGTCTGCTCTCAAAAACTAGGTGGAATCCCTTGAGCAGAAGTTTCTTTCCCTCAGACGCTTCATAAGCAGTATGCTTTGCCGCTTGCTATGGTTAATTTGACTCTTTTGCAGGAGCAGGATACCCTTGCACATGGTACGGACAATGAGAAGACTAAAGAGTTTGATAAAATTTATGAATTCCTGTCCAAAGGCTGGGAGGATGTTTCTTCCTAGCTTTGTTTCTTTGCTTTCTATTTCTTTCTGCTATCAAACTGCTACTACTTACTTTTTGCGGGTTATCAGCTGTCAATGCTGTAATTGCTGTTAGTGGCTCCTTTTGTTCGTGAGCCTTTGTTATTCCTTTTTTGGGTTGGTTTGTAAGGGTTCGGCCCCTTGTTTTGTCACCTTATTATATCAAAAACTAGTATTAGTCTAACATCTGAATATATCAAAATGAATAATAAAAATTGAAATGACGAACATACCATAGATCGTGTGAGTTCGACTAGTTGTTTGCTTTCGTAGGAGAGACCTGTAGGAATGAATGCACGCAAAACGACGCACGAGAGATGCATAAAAGTAAAAACTAATCTAAAAATGCATAATGCAAATAGAACACATGCTATTCTAGAGAGGAGAATAGATTCTCCTTTTATTGCAACTTTTGAAGAAAATATTTGATTTTTAGGGATTTTTGATGTTTTACAATTTTTTAGGTTTTTTCAATTTTTCCAAATTTTATGGTTTTTCTGGAGATTTTGCAAAGATTTGATTTGATACTCCTTGAGGTCTTTGAGAGACTTACATTGAAGAGATTTCTACCCTTGCCCCCTTGCATGGGGAGATTTACACGCTTGAGTGCACAATTTTATTCTTTTGACTTGTTAGAGGAGTAACTTGTGCTTAGACATTGTTTCACACTTATTATTACAAGACCTAATTGATGAGATCTATACATAGCTTTAGTCGACATCTTGTACTTCACTCTCCCTCTTGTGCATATGGTTGGTTAGAGCTTTAATTTTTCTTATGAGAATGCATACCTAAGATGATCACCTATGGATGATGCAATTTATTTTTGTCTTTTTCAGAATATATATGAAATGCAAGCTACAATATGCAGATGCAAGAACACAAGGGATGCTGAAATGAAACTTTTACTTCTATGGAATGCCATGAGTTATGACATTGACTTTATTTCTTTGTAATTTTTTTCTAGTTTTGATATGAATGCATTGTGGAACAAACAATATGACTAGTCTTTAATATGATTTTCAATCTAGGGGATTGCAAGTTGTTCTGGTATAAGAGACCTATTCAAGTCTGTGAGATAGGAATTTAGAACTCAAGTGGGGAGCGGGAGTGAAATGGAGTGATTTTGAATTTGGGCTTTGCTAAAGGCTAAACACCGATCCTTATCTAGATAAGACAATCTGACAAGCTTTCAACTTAGACAAGTAACAAATTTTATTGATGTTCGCTAGACGTAGATCATAGATGGAAAACAAGATAGACTCGGGATAAAGGAAAAAATGGAAAAGAACCAAGGTCCCTAGATAGAAAATGATCTTAACGATTACTAGACTCTTGGCTTTGCTCAACTAGTGCGTGTGTGTGCTTTGTACCTTTCTCTTTTATTTTCTTTGATAGAATGTCACCCTTGAGGCTTCGAGCTTAGATTGATCTCCACCCAAGAGTACAGACATTCAACAATCTTCTCTATTTCACTCTTTTTTTTGTAACTCTTTTTTTCCTTTTTCCTTTTTTTTTGTATTTTCTAGAATGCCTCACTTGATTTTCTCATTTTTTTTTGGATTTTTGACTTTTACGAAAATGAACGCTTTTGGAACTTTGGATATGTGATAGCTTGATCTCTCAATCTTTACTTTTCTCAACACTTATTTTTTCACTCATTTTTTTATTCACTCATATTTTAGATTGTTTCCTTAAGAGTTTTGATCCTCTTGACGTTTTTAACTAGGAAAGATAAGGAGCTGAGCGCCACCAAAAGTTTTCATAATCCAGTCAAACGTCTTTTCTACTAGGGAAGAATTGGGAAGGTCTACTTGCAATCTTCCTTTGAACACTATAGGTTTGAATACTGACTTTACTTAGACCTAACATCTTGGCTCATTAAGACTAGGATTAGTGTAAAGCTAAGAGCTAGACTTTGATTAGAATCACTGGGAATGAAGGGGAAAAATGGTGATTGTAAAAAATGGGGAATCTCAGGACCTAAAAGGATCACGTATACCTATGCAACCTTAGACTCCTTACTGAAATCAAAATAATATAAGAGAAAGTCATTCATTGCAATGCAAGATGAACAGAATGATACTGAAATGTAAGAAACAAAACTCTTTTTGACATTTTTTATTTTTATGATTTTTTGTATTTTTTGGAATATTTGATTTTTTTGTATTTTTTATGTTTTATGATTTTTGAGATGCTAAAATCTTATCCTTCCATAATGCACAAGAGGTAGTGTCGTTTCTGACGTCTTCCTTAACTATGTGTGGACCTATCCAATTTGGTTTGAACTTTACTTGAAAGTCTTTGCATGGACACTCAAAGACTTGGTGTAAAAATGTCTTTGTATTCAGTGAGGAGTTTCGTGTACTCACATGTTTCATTGTTTGATGATCTGTCCCCTAGCTTTATCATTTTATATTTTTGTATAGTTTTGTTGCTTATTTTGAACGTTTGAGGGACAAATGAGGTTGATGTTGACTCTCCTAGTTTTTGTGTGAGTTTTGGTTCTTCTTTATTCATGATTTCAATCATATGAACAATTTTATTTTCTTCAATTGGAATGGTTACTAAGTTGAATGGAGCATAAGACTTTGTTGAGTGAGGATCGAAGGGGAATTCTCCTATTTCCCCCTTTCCTATAAATTTGGAGGTCTTGGCTACGTTTGCAATTTGTTTTGATGTCTCTCCTTTTTCAAAAGTGTTGATTTTTGGGTCGCAAGTGGTTTCCATGGTCTTTCCCTTCTTTATGACTTGTTCAACTCTATAAAGACTGAAAGGATCAGAATCTCCTTTGATGACATGGGTTTGTCCCATGTGCAAGAAGTGTATTTCTTGAAATAGAGTGGAGGGAATAGCTCTCATCCTATGGATCCAAGGCCTTCCTAGGATCATGTTGTAAGTGGTTTCTTCATTTGTGACATAAAATTTAGTTGGGAGGGTTTTGGGACCCAATGTGATTTGAAGATTGAACTTATCCATGGCTCGAATGTTTGGGTTATCATGAATTATAAGGATGGAAATTTCTTGTGTGATTTGAGTTTTGACATAACCCATTATTTGAAGAAGCGAAAAGGAGACTATGTTGATTGTAGACCCATCATTGATCATTACATGTTTAATGGAATAGTCTTGAACTTGGACTATCAGATAGAGGGGGAGATCACCCTATTTAGCTATGTCATTATCTGAGGGTAACTTTTTAAAATAAAATTTTGAAGAAGAACACTTTTCATTTGGAGTGTTTTGAACTAGATGGCCTAGATCTAAGGCGTTGAGGAGAGCTTTCTTGTGTGTAGGAGAACTCTTGATAAGCTCTAGCACGTGAGAAAAAATTGAATTGTTGGAAGTGTCATCTAGTTGTTCTGGTCCTTGGGTGACACAAATTTCTTGATCTTTATCCAATTCCACAAAGCCTAAGGTGTTTTGATCAAAGGTGTTGGGACTAAGTTCTTTATCTTGTGAGATTGTGTCCATGAATGCTTTTTGTTGATGTTTTGGGAGGTTTGATATGAAGTGATGGTACCCTCGACATGACTTGATCTTATGCCCCCTTCTTTTGTAAAATGAGAAATATTTATCATGATTTTGATCTCGAGGTTTATGACGATTGTTGTACGACTGCTTGTTGATTCTTAGGGGATAGTTGTTGACATTTTGGTTCCCTAAATTTGTATGACTATCATAGTCACAATTATTGTTGTTTCTAGATGGTGAAGTTTTTGTTGACCCATCTATGTCTCGATCATTTGTCGAGGATTTGTTATTTGTGTCATGGTTTATCAACCTTCCATTGGAATCATACTCCCTTCTTCCGCTATCAATAGCGGCTTGGTCAATTCTAAGGGCACTTTCAAGTGCTTCTACATATGATTTGTAAGGGAGTTTTTGGACTTGTTCTTGTATATCATTATTGAGAGTATGTAAGAAGAGATCACAAAGTTCTCTATGATCTATGTTTGGTGAACTAGTTGAAGAATAAAGAACTTTCCTCCATCGTGTGATAAAATGTGAAACCGACTCGTTGAATTCATGTTTGATCCTTAAAAATTCTCATATTCCTATCTTGACCAGTTTGTTTATGTCAAAGGCAGTCACAAATTGATTGATGAGTCACCTACAAGAGTGGATCGATGCTTCTGGAAGTTGATAGTACCAATCTAGAGTGATACTCTCTAAAGTCTTTGGAAAAATCTTTTCTACCACCCCATCCAAAGGAGTTCTCACACTACCATGATGTAATCCTTGATATAAGATTTGGGATCACCCTCTCCTTTAAATTTTGGAAGCTCAGGGAGATGATGTGGTAGTATTACCTGACGAATGTTGTAGTCAAGAAGCTCCTTTAAATACTCGAGATATGTTCCTAAGAAAGGGTTATGTGTAGATGGTCTTATTCCTCCAAACATTAGCCCTTTAGTTGGAGAGCCTTGTTGTGCTTGTTGAAAAGGTATGTTAGATTGTTGATATCCTGGAAAAGTTGGATAACTAGATGGTGTCATGTTTATGTTTTGAAAATTGGGTGGGATCATTTGTGGTTGATTTTGTGCTATAGGACTCCCACCTATTTGATTGAGACTTTTTGTGTTGGATTATGAGGGCAAGGGAGTCCTAAATATTTCATGGAGATTTAGATTTGGGGGAATTTGTGTTGCCCCCTAGTTTGATTCACTCTTATCAATGAAAGGATTTCCTTGTACCCTAGGTTTTTCTTGAATTTTACTTTGACAAACTTGTCCGATATTTCTAGATTCAAGGGTCCCGATTTGTTGGACCAAATTTTCTATAAGGTCTGTGAGTGAGGCTTCCTCCATGTTTTGAGTTTTACAACATTGAGATGGATTGCTTTGAATTGGGGTTTGAACGACCCTATTAGTTCTTTCTGATGACACTTCATGTGCTGTGGACTTTTTATGTTGATGTACTATGTGGAGTGATTTTTGTACCTCCTCAACTTCTTGTAAGTTCTCTTGAAAACACACTTCAATGTTCATTTTGGTGGCCATTTTTCTATGGCTTGTTATGGGTTGATCATCTTGATGGATCTCAAATTGAATGCTCACTGGTTGTGTTTTAATTTGGTTGAGTTGAATGACCATGTTGTCATATGTGGGGTTGTTAAAAACCAAGAAGTTGTGGGGCTTCTGTTGGATGTCTTTTAAATTCGAGTCTTTAAAATCTAACTGATCTGAGATTGAATCCATTGGATTGAAGGTGTTTTGATTTTATTTGAGGGGACATTCCCATGTAATTTTTATGATTTTGTCCTAGATTTTTGGTGAATGAAATATCGTGAGATGCGTAAAAATTTGAAAGAACCCATCCCAAAAGGTTTTGCTCTTCACGTTGGGTTCACCAAAATATGTACGCTCAAAATCATGACTCAGTGGCCTGGGGCGGTTGAGTCAGCTTTGGCACGCACACGGACCCTATCGCCTTGCCATAGGGCAAACCGCCACGCCACTCTTGCTCTCGTGGAAGTAGCCAGTCGAGAGGAGATGAGACACGGGTGTAGTCTGGCTTGTTGAAGAGCCGGACTTCACAGAGAGGGGTCGGCTAGTCCTGGGGCTTGCATTATTGTGCATTTGTTTGGATGCGGTGTTTTGTGACTGTGGTTGTAAAGATAACTATATGACCCGAAGGGTCACTAGTCACTATTCTCCTATTGGGGTTTCTAATGTTACATCATTGTGTGGGTAGGATGTTGTTCTCGTTGATGTTCAACTGTCGTTCGTGTTGTTGGATGAATGCTTGTTGTACTAGGAGTTGTCTAAATGCTTCTTGTTGTTGTTGAATGACTAGTTGATTTTGTTGCAGTCTAGGGTGGATCTCTTCTATGTCGTCAAGGATTTCCCTCACCCACTCACCTCTAAGTCTAGGGCACATTCGTGAGTCGAGACAAGAGAGAGGTGGTTTAAGCTAACCTTGACTTGACCTAGGGTTTGTGTGACCTAAGGTTTTACTTTGTTGAATTTGTTTGACCTTGTGATAAAACCAAGGGTTTTGACCAATGTTGTTTGAAGTTGACCTTGTGTTAGGATCAAGGGTTTGCAAAATCTCTACATCGCTAATGTTTTTGTTCTTTTTGGGTTTTTTTATGAATGCAAGCCTAAGTGAATGCAAAACTTCTTTTTGTGCTTTTTTATGTTTTTGGAAATCAAAGGTGCTTTTTCTTAGTCTAGGAATTAGAAAATATATGCAAGCTATGATGAAATTATCTAATGCAATGTATTCTGTGTTTTTTTTTTTTGAATAGATGGATCAATCTAATCTAAGAAAGGAAATTGCTTTTAATCTATGAACTTTGGAAAGGGAAACTAATTTAACAATGTGTTACAGCCCCAACTTATGATTAGACTTAATCTTTCTTTTAAGTGGTAAACATGACAATTAATCTTAGATTAATGATTTGATGTTTGTGGCAAATATCAAGTGAAATCATTGATTACATAGATGTTGATTTATGATTATGTTAAGCATGAGATTACTTATTGCTAAGATTATTTTATCATAATGGTTTATGAATTAAATGATGATACACTGATCATGATTATCTGGTTGTGAGTGTAACCAGGGAAATAATTTTCCTTCGAAGATGGAAGGAGAGTATCACCGGGGAAGAAGGAACTAGATGTTCAGAATAGATCAGAATTCCATCTGAGTATCAATTTGATTATTCGTGAACCAAGTAAGTCGGGGTGAGTACAAGTCTTTTTATCCTTGCAAGTCAATTTTGATTCAACTAGAGTCAGTAAAGTCATGTTTGGGTCTCTCGACATTATTTACGTCAGATCGACTAAGCAATGTTCTTAGAACATCCTTGTAGTCGATAATAAGCTTGTGTGATGTCAAGTTTACCTTTGTTTACGTAACTTTCCTTTATTAAACCTTGTGTTTATTATTTAAATATCTTATCTAAGTCTAATATAGTGAATTGGGGGAGTAAGAATCAACCCCATAATCACTTGGTTATGTTACCACCTTTACAATGATAACATAGCTAGGTAATACCCTAGATTATTTGATATCTCTACAGTATTATTTTATTATGAATAATAGTATGTGAGACATGTTCATGTCTTTAGATCATCGAGCATCTTGGTGATGTAATCTTCTTATCATGTCACCAACTGTACCACTATCCACGATGAGTGGAGGAAGTGGTAACAGTGGAAAAGCTTGCCATAAGCTCGAATTATGGTCTTAACTTCCGAGTAGGAAGTAATTTCTGGTTAATTTGAAGTCTTTACTCGGGGGTGACAAGATGCTACCAAGGATCAACCCACACCCCATGTTGAAGGTGGCAGACTTCATGGGGTGGTAGAAGCCTTGCATGCAAAGAAAAGCCTTTTCGAAGGAGAAGGCTATTGTCATTGTGATTGTTATGTTATATTTTGGAAGAAATCATCAGGGATCAGTGTGAAGAGATCTCAGAAGGAGAGCTACAGAGGAGATAATATTTGAATATTGTGAGCCCACGAGGAGAACGAGTTACAGCTACCTCGGCTGGTCATAGCATATACACTATTATGTGTTGAGGTAAGACTGTTATCACAATCATATTATTTGTTTTGTGGAATGTTGTAGCTTTCAAGTGTTATCGTTAGATTAACACAATGGTCATGGATTGACCATGTATTCATTTCTATGGTAATAATAGTTGTATAACCATAGTACGACCTTCGAGGCCGAAGGTTTAAAAAGAATGTGTTTCAGTCTACTTAAAGACTATTCATTAGTTAATATGTTGAGGCCGAAAGGCCAATAAGATATAATTACTATTACAACAGTCTCATGTCTCGAAGCCATTAAAGCTAAGACTAAGTAGTATTTGTTTATTAGTACTGTGTTATGATTGCATTCAGGGTTGGCTGAATTCCATAACCACAGATGATTATCACTAAGTAGGTTGTAAGCCTTGTAATACCAAACCCTGAGCCTAACATTTGGCCGACAGCTAGTGCCTCGAGGAGAGGTAACACTGTTTAGAAGAAGGCTGATGGCCATACACTTGAACATTGAAATATTCTCTTGACCTTGTCTTTAACAGTATGCAAACCACAAGATAGTCAGGGCACTTATAAAGTAAAAGATACACCTTATGTCTATGAAAGATAATGCCATACCATCGGGTGTAAGCTATGGTGATATAAAAGAGTAACAAGATTGAACTTGTCATGAGATAAACTAGTATAATACTGGAAAACCTTGCTTAAGGCTGCATGGAGTGCATGTTGGATTATGCATGTCATTGAGTAAACCTCGATCATTATTACTATTACTTCCATGAAGGAAAGACTTGGAAATGAGGGTGATAACTTTGTAATAGAGTACGTATTATGTATATGTCTCTTTTGTTATAGCAAGCTTCATGGATGAAGCTAAGGGTTTCAAGAACCCATTTGAATTATTTTTACAATGGACGACTATTGGCCTACATCGGCAAGTCGTATAGTCATTTTGAAAATGATGAAAACCTCGAACACAAGTAACTATAGAAAAACTTAGACCGAGAATGGTCTTTTGAAATTGTAAACTATGGTCATGAGATTGAAAGTAAAGAAAAACGAGAATAGGGTGACGTAGAGTCATAGGTTCCCTATTTCATGCATAACAAATAATCATTAGATGTACTCTTGGAGACCGGAGTCAAAGTCTAAGAAATATGGATTGGGGTGGAATTGACCCAACTTTTCTACTATGACCTAGAAGGGTTGAAATTGAACACTGTAGGATGAGACAACTTCTAAGTCGAGTCGAGGTGTGTTAACATTCAACTATGTTCATTGCGAAATGTCATGTATATAAATCTTTGGCCAAAGTAATGCATCCATCTTTGCATACATTAGTCAGTTCATAGTGCTCCATATGGAACAATGCTTCCAGTGGTGTCATACATAGTTAGAGTGGATCTATAGTTGTATGACTGTGAAGTATTGTGAAGGACAAAACACTAGATACTCAGATGGAAAATCAATTAGTTCCTTATATCTATTTCCTTCGTGAAGGGTAGGGCCACTTCTAGGTAGGAAGTTGTGTAGGGGACCACCGGTTTGTGGTTGGAGGAAAAGCTCTCGAGTGATGCTCTCCTTTCCAAGCAGAAGACTAGCTAAGGCTTAAAAAGACAAATGTCAAAGTTCCAGATATAGTACATTACCTTATATGACTTGATAGTCATTATTATGTGTAATTTATCTTTGATGCTATGAGAAAAAAATTGTAAATGTATAGTGAAAGTAAATCACTAATATTAAATCTTTGGGAATGTTGTAAATTTTAGTTTTGAAATGTTCAGAAAACATATGCATATCAATTGAAATTATTTAATTGATTATTTCTATTTCATTTTGATTATCCTAATCATGTTTATAGACTTAATGATGATTAAGTTGGTTAATTTTGGATTAACAAGATATGACTTGTTACATATGGTATCAGAGCTACCAGGTTCAATACATGGACCTATGTGCTCACTACATGACATTTTTTCTCCAACATTAACGGTTGCTAATGTTTGGATGTTTTTATGCCAGAATGGTAAGAATAAGAACGATACCCAGAAAGAATGTAATGGGAAATGGACGTTATCTTAAGGCCTTGAGGGAGTGAGCCTCAAGAATGAAACACCTTGAACAAATTGGTTGCTTGGTAGGCGCATGGTTGCCTGATGATGAAACCTTCGTTGATGATATTAAACGCATCAAGTAGGAGATGAGGAAAACAATTAGGATTACTGCTCCTATCTTTGAAAATGAATCAGTTAAACCCTCTGCACCTAAGGAACCAATCTTGGAAAGTGATCTTAAGGATCCTAATGTTACTAGGGAGGTTGTGGATGAGTACCTGCGAGTACGTCCACCTCGTAAAACTGATTTGATAAATCTCAAGGATGAGAAATGAACATGGGAAGGTATCCCAATCAGATAATGACTTGCAGTAGCAAGATGTAAATACAATTTTCTAACTATGGATGGATATATGCAATCCATGGAAAACTATAATGCATTTTGAAATTTTTGGCAAATCTTTCCTTTCTTGTTGACCTACAACTAGAGAAAGAAGAGAAGAAAGAGGATGTGGTTCATCTTACTTCCACCCTTGAGAAAGTTGAACCAAAGACATCTATTGGACCTGATGATGAGGAGAGTTCTAGTATTTCTAGTATCTCTGAAAGTTCAGAAGAAGAAGAAGAAGAAACTCAAGGTCCACGCGGATAAGGCGACAACTTGATAGGTTTGGTTATTCATTGCATGATTCTAGTTGTATTTTGCCTTTGATTTCTAACACTGATCGAAGAAGAGATGACTTCCTTGAAGAAAAAAATACATGGGACTTGGTGCCCTTGCTTGATGGATGTAAACTTGTTGGATGTAAATGGGTGTCCAAGAAGAAGTTTGGTTCAGATGGCAGTGTTGAGAAGTTTAAGGCAAGGTTGGTCGTGAAGGGTTATTCCCAGGTTGAGGGAATAGATTATGGTGAGATTTTCTCTCTCGTTGTAAAGCTGACATCTATCTGATTTCTACTATCACTTGTTGCAGCATACGATTTAGAAGTTGAACAGATGGATGTAAAAACAACTTTCCTTCATAGTGACTTATAGGAAGAAATCTATGTCATAGCCAGGAACTACGTGGTATTAAAAGGTAAAGAAAATATGGTTTACAAGATGAAAAAGTCTTTGCATGGTTTAAAGAAATCTCCTAGGATGTGGTACCAGAAATTTGATGCCTTTGTGTTGAGTTTGGGATTTCTGAGATTGAAATCAGATCACTATGTTTATTACAAGTTTGACAATGATCACATTCTCAATATTGCATTGTATGTTGATGATATGTTATTTATTGGGAATGGTAAGAATTTGATTTTTGATTTGAAGTCTCAATTGTCAGCATAGTTTGAGATGAAAAATCTAGGGGCAGCCAAGTACATCCTTGGAATGGAAATCAGAAGAGACAGAGCTAATAGAAAACTTAAATGGTTAGGCCAGAGTAAGTATGTGAACACCGTATTGGAGAGATTCAACATGGCAGATTGTAGACCATTGATTGTTCTTATTATGATGGCGACAAAGTTATCTGTTACAGATTGTCCAAAGTCTCCTGAGATGGAGGATATGAGAAGAGTTCCTTATGCTATTACAGTTGGTAGTTTGATGTATGCTATGGTTTGTACACAACCAGACATTGCCCAAGTAGTGGGAGTCCTTAGTAGTTTTATGGCTAATCCTGGACGGGTATATTGGGATGTGGTGAAGAGAGTGTTTAGATATTTGCATGGTACTTCTGAGTATTCCTTATGTTATCATGGTTATGCTATAGGACCTCGACATTCACTTTGTATTCAAGGATTTGTGGATTCAGATTGGGCAGGTGACATTGACAGCAGGAGATCCACCAGTGCTTATGTGTTCACTATGTTTGGTGGTGCTCTTAGTTGGATGAGTAAGAGGCAACATGTGGTCGCTTTGTCCACTACTGAAGATGAGTACATGGAAGCAACTCATTCTTGTAAAGATGCGATTTGGCTTAAGATATTGTGTTCTGATGTTGGGTTTGATGCAGGGAAGATTACTATTTGTTGTGACAGTTTGAGTGCCATGTGTTTGGCGAAGAATCCTACTTTCCATGCGAGGACTAAGCATATTGATGTCCAGTACCATTTTGTTTGTGACATGGTAGAGGATGGGAAGGTAAACTTGGAGAAAGTTGACACGTTGACAAATCTTACAGATTTCTTGACAAAACTTGTGAGCACAGAGAAGTTCAGATGGTGTTTGGAGTCTATGGGCCTCTTGGCCCCTAGCAATTAAATCATGGTGTTGATACTCTCTTTGCTCTTGCAAGGTGTTCAACAAGTGGCAGAATGTTAGGAAAGGTGTCTCAACCTTGCAACAATATAAGGTTATGATTCTTCCAAGTTTTGGTCTTTTCAAGTACCCTTTATTTTGAATAATGGCTTAGAACTTTCAAAGTTTCCAAAAGGGCTAAAAATTGTAGGAATTACTATTTTTAGTAAATCTACATTTGAGCTTGGAAGGACTCAGAATTTTTCCAAAAGGCACAGAACTACTAAGTAAACATCGCAGGTGAGTTTCGACTCAAGATCATACATGGATTGGGAGATATTAAAGTTTCTATTTTTTGAAACTGTCGAAAAAAGTTTTGAACTCAGTTGTGAGGCACTTAGATGTCCCTAAATGGCCTAAAAGTTGTCATAACCAATGAAGCAAGTTATATCTTGATACATCTCTTCATGAGATTTCTGACGCATTAAACGGTTCATCAATCAGACACCCGAATCAAAAGTTATGACCTTTGGAAGACAGACCTCCTATTTTTGGGAAATGTGTAAACATGTTGGACACTTAAAAGAGATGTAAAGGGGAGAGTTACACATTTTGGTGTGTGATTTGGCACATTACAAGGCATCTTTGATTGAAGGTAATTTGGGTGCCACTTTTGGGTGGTTTTTTGGCTCATGGTTTTGTAATTACCGTTGACGGTTTACTGTAATGTATCTCCTATATATCAGGAGGCTGAGATTGAGGTTAAGTGTAAGATATTTATAGATGTTGAGTTGCCTCTAAATCTCTGGTTGGTTATACTCATGTGAAATCTTGCTCTGGAGTGTGGGGTCTTTCACCTGAAAGGGTTTTCCCCACGTATATCTTGTGTTGTGAGTTTTTTATTTGCATTTGGATTTTGTTATTACCTTTAAGTTAATGTGCATCATAATCTGTAACTTGAAAAGTTAAAATTTGCATTAATTTTTCCTTAGTAGATCAATGTAAGAAGCATTTCCGCATACCGTGCTTCCTTTTAGTTAGTATCAAAGCCTAATCACCTTTGGTTCTAGTTGTTGGGTAGAGGGTTTTTTGAGCTAATCTTTGTTTGAGTGGGAGCTTGTGCAGAGGATTTTGAAATATTTGTTGCAAGAAAGAGATGGCGAGCACATCTGGGAGGTTTGATATAGAGAAGTTTACTTTGAGTTGTCGAAACTCAAGATGGAGGACTTATTGGTGGATAGAGATCTATACCTCACATTATCCAGATCCATGCCATCGGGCATGAAACAAGAAGATTGGGATCTAATGGATTAGAAGGCCAAGTGTCTAATAAGACTCTGTTTGGTTGACTCAGTGCTCTTGAATATCCATGAAGAGAAGACTACAAAATATCTTTAGAAAAAACTTGGAGATGTTTATCAATCTAAATCCCTGGTGAACAAGTTATTCTTGAGAAAGAAACTGTATTCTGTGAGGATAGAAGATAGAGGATCTATCATTGATCACCTGAATACATTCAATATGATTGTTGCCTAGTTGACCTCTATTGGTGTGAAGATGGAGGAGGAGGATCGATGTATGACATTATTGTGTTCCTTACCTGATTCATGGGAACACCTTGTTATGGCCATTGGGAGTACCACTACCACCTTCAAGATGGATGAAGTGGTTTCTTCGTTGTTATTTGAAGAGATGCAAATAAAGTCTTCTGAATCGGCTAAGGAGGCTCTTGCAATTCGTGGTAGATCTAAAGAGAAGGGAAAGGAGGACAAGAAGAAAGAAGAAAAAGGAAGATCCAAATCCCATGGGAGGTCCAAGTCTCTTAGAAAGTCCAAGGCTGTGTGTTGGAACTACAACAAACCTAGTCACTTCCACAAGGATTGCAAGGAGGAGATGAAAAAAAAGAAGAAGAACTATGATTTGGATTCTGACAAGTCCACTCAAGATGAAGGAGAAGTGTTTGTTGCTGCCTTGGCAATGCATGCATCAGAAGATGTGTGGCTTATTGACTTTGGCGTATCTTTTCACATGACCTCTCATCAGGTTTGATTTTCAAAGTATGAAGAATATGACGGTGGGAAGGTGTACTTGGGTGATGACTCTCACGTAAAGATTGTTGGTCATGGAAAAGTCTTGATTTGATTCCCTGATGGATGAGTGAAGGGGATCAATGGAGTTCTGCTTATCCATGGTTTGGCATGGAACCTTTTATCTGTAAGTAAATTAAACGATACGGGTGTGCATATTGTTTTCTTGAATACAGGATGCAAGATAACTAGAGGAGCTATGGTGCTAGCTAAGGCTGCTCAGATTGGCACTCTATTTCAGCTTGATGCATGTGGATTCAGTGCAATAGTGCCTTTGTTTCAAAGAAGAGAACTTTAGATTCTTCATCCTCACCATTGAAACTAGTAGCGAAGAGGACTATTGCATCTACTTCCATTGGTTGTGCTTTCTGGGTACCTAAGGGTGCTCATTCTATAAAGATGAAACTTCTAGCTAAGAAGACAGTGTTATGGCACCAAAGGCTCGGTCACATTGGTGAAAAGGGTTTGAGGACCCTTAAAAATAAAAACCTCGTTACCTGGTTAACATGTCTCCTACATTGGTGCTCACTGATAAGACACCTATGGAGGTGTGGTTTGGTAAAAATCCTTAATTAAGACACATTCAAGTATTTGGTTGTGAGGCATATGCACATGTGCCTAAGGAGAAGAGGTCTAAGTTGGAGAACAAGGCAGTGAAGTGTATCTTCATCAGTTATGGCATCGGTGTGAAAGGGTACAAGATTTAGAATCTAGTGGCTAAGAGAGTTCTGTATAGCATAAGTGTGATCTTCAGAGAGCTCAATCCTTCTTCTCTTGACCTACAACCAGAGAAAGAAGAGAAGAAAGAGGATATGGTTGAACTTCCTTCCACCCTTGATAAAGTTGAACCGAAGACATCTGTTGGACCTGATGATGAGGAGAGCTCTAGTAGCTCTAAAAGTTTAGAAGAAGAAGAGAAAGAAACTCAACCTCAAATTTTGAGGTCCATGTGGATAAGGTGACAACCTGATAGGTTTGGTTATTCATTGCATGATTCCAGTTATATTTTTTCTTTGATTACTAACACAGATGAGTCTAGAACCGTAAGGGAGGCTATGGGTATGAGTTATGCAGATTCCTGGAAAGAGGTTATGGAAGAAGAGATGGCTTCCTTGAAGAAAAACAATACATGGGATCTGGTGCCCTTGCCTAATGGACATAAACCTATTGGATGTAAATAAGTGTTCAAGAAGAAGTTTGGTGTAGATGGCAGTGTTGAGAAGTTTAAGGCAAGGTTGGTCGTGAAGGGTTATTCCCAGGTTGAGGGAATAGATTATGGTGAGATTTTCTCTCTCATTACAAAGCTGACATCTATCAAATTTCTATTATCACTTGCTACAACATACGATTTAAAAGTTGAACAGATGGATGTGAAGACAACTTTCCTTCATGGTGACTTGGAGGAAGAAATCTATATGTCATAGCTAGAGCACTACATGGTAAAAGGTAAAGAAAATTTGGTTTACAAGTTGAAAAAGTCTTTGTATGGTTTAAAGCAGTCTCGTAGGATGTGGTACCAAAAATTTGATGCCTTTGTGTTGAGTTTGGGATTTCTGAGATCGAAATTGGATCACTATGTTTATTACAAGTTTGATAATGATCGCATTCTCATTATTGCATGTATGTTGATGATATGTTGTTTAACTGTGAATGGTAAGAATTTAATTTTTGATTTGAAGTCTAATTTGTCAGTACAGTTTGAGATGAATGATCTAGGGGCAGCCAGGTACATCCTTGGAATGGAAATTAGAAGAGACAAAGCTAAAAAAAACTTTGATTAGGCCAGAGTAAGTATGTGAACACCATGTTGGAGAGATTCAGTATGGAAGATTGTAGACCACTGTCTGTTCTTGTTATGATGGGGACAAAGTTATCTATTGCTGATTGTCCAAAGTCTCCTTCTAAGATGGAGGATATGAGTAGAGTTCCTTATGCTAGTGCGGTTGGTAGCTTGATGTATGTTATGGTTAGTACAAGACCAGACATTGCCCAAGAAGTTGGAGTCCTTATTCATTTATGGCCAATCTTGGATGGGTACATTGGGATGTGGTGAAGAAAGTGTTCAGATAGTTGCGGGGTACTTCTGATTATTCCTTAGGTTATCATGGTTATCCTACAGGACCTTGGCATTCACTTTGTATTTAAGGATTTGTGGATTCAGATTAGGCAAGTGACATTGACAGCAGGAGATCCACTAGTGCTTATGTGTTCACTATGTTTGGTGGTGCTATTAGTTGAATGAGTAAGAGGCAACTTGTGGTCACTTTGTCCACTACTGAAGCTGATTACATTGCAACAACTCATTCTTGTAAAGAGGCCATTTAGCTTAAGATATTGTATTCTGATGTTGGGTTTGATGCAAGGAAGATTATTATTTGTTGTGACAGTCAGAGTTCCATATGTTTGGAAAAGAATCCTACTTTCCATGCGAGGACTATGCATATTGATGTTCAATACCATTTTGTTCATGACATGGTAGAGGATGGGAAGGTAAACTTGGAGAAAGTTGGCATGTTGACAAATGTTGCAGATTCCTTGACAAAACTCGTGAGCACAGAGAAGTTTAGGTGGTGTTCAGAGTCTATGGGCCTCTTAGCCCCTAGCAATTAAATCATGGTGTTGATACTCCCTTTGCTCTTGCAAGGTGTTTGACAAGTGGGAGAATGTTAGGAAAGGTGTCTCAACCTTGCAACTATAGAGGGTTACGATTCTTCCCAGTTTTGGTCTTTTCAAGTACCCTTTATTTTGAAGAATGGGTTAAAACTTTCAGAGTTTCCAAAAGGGCTAAAAATGGCAGGACTTATTATTTTTAGTAACTCTACATTTGATCTTAGATGGACCTAAAATTTTCCCAAAAGGTGCGTAACTTCTAAGTAAACATCTCAGGTGAGTTTCGACTCAAGATCATACATAGATTACGAGATATTAAAGTTTCTTTTTTTTTAAACTATCAAAAAAAGTTTTGAACTTAGTTTTGAGACACTTAGAGGTCCATAAATGGCCTAAAAGTTGTCATAACTAGTGAATCAGATTATATCTTGATAGATCTCTTCATGAGCTTTTCGACGCATTAAATGATTCGTCAATCGGGCACTCGGATCAAAAGTTATGACCTCTAGAAGTTGGACCTCCTTATTTTGGGAAATGTGAGAACATGTTGGACACTTAAAAGAGCTATAAAGGGGAGAGTTACACATGTTGGTGTGTGATTTAGCACATCACAAGGCATCTTTGATTGGAGATAATTTGGGTGCCACTTTTGGGTGGTTTTTTGGCTCATGGTTTTGTAATTACCGTTGACGGTTTACTGTATTATATCTCCTATATATCAGGAGCTTGAGATA
The DNA here is from genome assembly GCA_027924645.1 of Cunninghamia lanceolata. Lineage (NCBI taxonomy): Eukaryota > Viridiplantae > Streptophyta > Pinopsida > Cupressales > Cupressaceae > Cunninghamia > Cunninghamia lanceolata. Next base: position 743,604 of record BSBN01000529.1, read on the forward strand.
GAGGTTAGGTGTAAGATTTTTATAGATGTTGAGTTGCCTTTAAATCTCTAGTTGGTTATACTCTTGTGAAAGCTTTATCTACAAGTATATTGTAATCTTCTTGATTTCTGAATAATTTATTGGTTGGCTTTGGAGTGGGGTTTTTCACCCGAAAGGGTTTTCCCCACATATATCTTGTATTGTGAGTTTTGTATTTGCATTTGGATGTTGTTTGTACTTTTCTATTAATGTGCATCTTAATCTATAACTGGTAACGTTAAAATTTGCATAAATCTTTCCTTAGTAGATCAATGTAGGAAGTGTTTCTGCATATCGTGCTTCCTTTCAGTTAGTATAAGAGCCTGATCACCTTTGGTTCTAGTTGTTGGGTAGAGGGTTTTTTTAGCTGATTTGCATTTAAGTGGGAGCTTGTGTAGAGGATTTTGAAATATTTGTTGCAGGAAAGAGATGGCGAGCACATCTAGGAGGTTTGATATAGAGAAGTTTAATGGACGCAACTTTGAGTTGTGGAAACTCAAGATGTAGGTCTTATTGGTGGATAGAGATCTATGCCTCACAGTATTTGGATCCATGCCATTGGGCATGAAATAAGAAGATTGGGATCTGATGGATCGAAAGGCCAAGTGTCTGATAAGACTCTGTTTGGCTGACTCAGTGCTCCTGAATATCCATGAAGAGAAGACTGCAAAAGATCTTTGGAAGAAACTAGGAGATGTTTATCAGACTAAATCCCTAGTGAACAAGTTATTCCTGCAAAATAAACTATTTTATCTGAGGATGGAAGATAGAGGATCTGTCGCTGATCACCTAAATACATTCAATATGCTTGTTGCCTAGTTGACCTCTATTGATGTGAAGATGGAGGAGGAGGATTGATGTATGACATTATTGTTTTCCTTATCTGATTCATGGGACCACCTTGTTATGTCCATTGGGATGACCACTACCACCTTCAAGATGGATGAAGTGGTTTCTTTGTTTTTCTCTAAAGAGATGCAAAGAAAGTCTTATGAATCGGCTAAGGAGGCTCTTGTGGTTCATGGTAGATTTGAAGAGAAGGGAAAGAAAAAGGACAAGAAAGAAGAAAAAGGAAGATCCAAATCCCATGGGAGATCCATGTCTCCTGGAAAGTCCAAGGCTCTGTGTTGGAACTACAACAAACCTAGTCACTTGTGTAAGGATTGCAGGGAGGAGAAGAAGAAAAAGAAGAACTATTATTCAAATTTTGACAAGTCCACTCAGGATGAAGGAGAAGCATTTGTCACTGCCTTGGTAACGCATGCAGTGGAAGATGTGTGGCTTATTGAATCTGGTGCATCTTTTCACATGACCTCTCATTGGGATTGGTTTTCAAAATATGAAGAATATGACAGTGTGAAGGTGTACTTGGGTGATGACTCTCACCTGAAGATTGTTATCCTTGGAAGAGTCTTGATTCGATTCCCTGATGGACGAGTGAAGGGGATCAATGGTGTTCTACATATCCATGGGTTTAGCACGAAACCTTTTATCTATAAGTAAGTTGAATGATGTGGGTGTGCAGGTTGTTTTCTTGAATGCAGGATGCAAGATGGCTAGAGGAGCTATGGTGCTACTAAGGGTGTTTGGATTGGCACTCTATTTTAGGTTGATGCATGTGTGGTTTAGTGTAATAGTGCTTTTATTTCAAAGAAGAGAACTTCAGAGTCTTCATCCTTACCATTGGAACCAGCGTCGAAGAGGATTGTTGCATCTACTTCCGATGGTCGTGCTTTTTGGGTACCTAAGGGTGCTCATTCCATTGAGATGAAACTTCCAGTTGAGAAGACAATGTTATGGCACCAAAGGCTTGGTCACATTGGTGAAAAGGGTTTAAGGACCCTTAAAAATAAAAACCTTGTTGATGGTATGAAAGATTGTAATCTTGAGTTTAATTTCTGCAAACATTGCATCTATGGTAAACAAAACCATGTTCAACTTTATTCCAGTTCTCACAAATCTTCTAAGGTGTTAGACTTGATTCATTTTGATGTATTTTGTCCTATTAATATTCCTTCAATTTCAAAATTTGTTTACTTTGTTTCATTCATTGATGATTACAGTAGAAGGACATGGGTGTATTTCCTTAGAAGCAAATCTAAAGTCTTTAGTAGATTCAAAGAGTTAAAGCTCTTGTAGAGAATCAGAAGGATAGAAAGATTAAGTGTTTGAGGGTCCTGACAATGGTGGTGAGTTTTTTTCAGCAGATTTCGACAAGTTCTGTAAAGAACGTGGGATAGAAAGGCACAAGACAACTCTGTATACCCCTCAATAGAATGGAGTTGCAGAGAGCATGAACAAAACATTGATGGAGAGGGCTAGGAGTATGCTAAGTGGAGCTAGCCTTGAACAAAATTTATGGATTGAAGCTGTTGCTACTGCTTGTTACCTAGTTAATAGGTCTCTACATTGGTGCTCACTGATAAGACACCTATGGAGGTGTGGTCTGATAAAAAGCCTTCTTTAAGACACATTCAAGTATTTGGTTGTGAGGCATATGCACATGTGCCTAGGGAGAAGAGGTCTAAGTTGGAGAACAAGGTAGTGAAGTGTATCTTCATCAATTATGGCATCAGTGTGAAAGAGTACAAGCTTTGGGATCTAGTGGCTGAGATAGCTCAATCCTTCTTATGTTGATGTACAACCAGAGAAAGAAGAGAAGAAAGAGGATGTGGTTAAGCTTCCTTCTACCCTTGAGAAAGTTGAACTAAAGACATCTATTGGACCTAATAATGAGAAGAGCTCTAGTAGCTCTGAAAGTTCAGAAGAAGAAGAGGAAGAAACTCAACCTCAACTTTTGAGGAGGTCCACATGGATAAGGTGACAACCTAATAGGTTTGGTTATTCATTACATGATTCCAATTATAATTTTTCTTTGATTTATAACACTGATGAGCCCAAGATCGTAAGGGAAGCTATGGGTATGAGTGATGCAAATTTTTGGAAAGAGGCTTTGGAAGAAGAGATGGCTTCCTTGAAGAAAAATAATACATGGGATCTGGTGCCCCTGCCTTATGGACATAAACCTGTTGGATGTAAATGGGTGTTCAAGAAGAAGTTTAGTTCATATGGCAGTGTTGAGAAGTTTAAGCCAAGGTTGGTTGTGAAGGATTATTCCCAGGTTGAGGGAATAGATTATGGTGAGATTTTCTCTCCCGTTGCAAAGCTGACATCTATTAGATTTTTTTATCACTTATTGCAGCATACGATTTAGAAGTTGAACAGATGGATGTGAAGACAACATTCCTTCATGGTGACTTGGAGGAAGAAATCTATATATCATAGCCAGAGCACTATGTGGTAAAAGGTAAAGAAAATCTGGTTTGCAAGTTGAAAAGGTCTTTGTATGGTTTAAAGCAATCTCCTAGGATGTACGAGAAATTTGATGCCTTTGCATGTTATGTTTGGGATTTCTGAGATCAAAATCAAATCAATGTGTTTATTACAAGTTTGACAATGATTACATTCTCATTATTGCATTGTATGTTGATGATATGTTATTTATTGGGAATGGTAAGAATTTGATTTCTGACTTGAAGTCTAATTTGTTAGCATAGTTTGAGATGAAAGATCTAGGGGTAGCCAGGTACATCCTTGGAATGGAAATCAGAAGATACATTACTAACAAAAAAATTTGGTTAGGCCAGAGTATGTATGTGAACACCGTATTGGAGAGATTCAGCATGGCAGATTGTAGACCATTGATTGTTCCTGTAATGACAAAGACAAAGTTATTTTTTACAGATTGTCCAAAGTCTCCTTCTAAGATAAAGGATATGAGTAGAGTTCCTTATGCTACTACGGTTGGCAACTTGATGTATTCTATGGTCTGTACAAGACCAGACATTGCCCAAGTAGTGGGAGTCCTTAGTCAGTTTATAGCTAATCCTGAATGTGTACATTGGGATGTGGTGAAGAGAGTGTTCAAATATTTGTGGGGTACTTTTGAGTATTCCTTATGTTATCATAGTTATCCTACAAGACCTCGGCATTCACTTTGTATTCAAGGATTTGTGGATTCAAACTGGGCAGGTGACATTGAAACCAGGAGATCCACCAATGCTTATGTGTTCACTATGTTTGGTGGTGCTATTAGTTGGATGAGTAAGAGGCAACTTGTGGTCACTTTGTTCACTACTGAAGCTAAGTACATGGCAGCAACTCATGCTTGTAAAGAGGCCATTTGACTTAAGAGATTGTGTTCTGATGTTGAGTTTGATACAAGGAAGATAAATATTTGTTGTGATACTCTGAGTGCCATATGTTTGGCGAATAATCCTACTTTCCATGCAAGGACTAAGCATATTGATGTCCAATACCATTATGTTTGTGACATCGTAGAGGATGGGAAGGTAAACTTGGAGAAAGTTGACACGTTGAGAAATGTTGTAGATTCCTTGAAAAAGCCCATGAGCACAGTGAAGCTCAGATGGTGTTGAAAGTCTATGGGCCTCTCAGCGCCTAGCAATTAAATCATGGTTTTGATATTATCTTTGCTCTTGCAAGGTGTTTGAGAATTGGGAGATTGTTAGGAAAGGTGTCACAACCTTGCAACTATAGAAGGTTACAATTCTTCCTAGTTTTGGTCTTTTCGAGTACCATTTATTTTGAAGAATGGCTAAGAACTTTCAGAGTTTCCAAAAGGGCTAAAAATGATAGGACTTACTATTTTTAGTAACTCTACATTTGAGCTTGGATGGACCCAAAATTTTCCCAAAAGGTGTGGAATTGCTAAGTAAACATCTCAGGTGAGTTTTGACTCAAGATCATACCTGGATTGCGAGATATTAAAGTTTCTATTTTTTAAAACTGTTGGAAAAGGTTTTGAGCTCAGTTTTGAGGCACTTAGAGGTCCCTAAACGACCTGAAAGTTGTTGTAACTAGTGAAGCATGTTATACTTGATAGATCTCTTCACGAGCTTTCAGATGCATTAAACGGTTCGTCAATTGGACACCCAGATCAAAAGTTATGACCTCCATAAGTTGGGCCTCTTGTTTTTGGGAAATGTGAAAACGTGTTGGACACTTAAAAGAGCTGTAAAGGGGAGAGCTACACATGTTGGTGTGTGATTTGGCACATCACAAGGCATCTTTGATTGAAAATAATTTGGGTGCCCCTTTTGGGTGGTTTTTTTGGCTCATGGTTTTGTAATTACCGTTGACAATTTATTGTATTGTATCTCCTATATATCAAGAGATTGAGATAGAGGTTAACTGTAAGAGTTTTATAGACGTTGAGTTGCCTCTGAATCTCTGGTTGGTTATACTCTTGTGAAAGCTTTATCTGCAAGTATATTGTAATCTTCTTGATTTCTGAATAATATATTGGTTGGCTTTGGAGTGTGGGGTTTTTCACCTGAAAGGGTTTTACCCACGTATATCTTGTATTGTGAATTTTGTATTTGCATTTGGATGTTGTTTGTACTTTTCTGTTAATGTGTGTCTTAATCTGTAACAGGAAAAGTTAAAATTTGCATAAATCTTTCTTCAGTAGGTCAGTGTAGGAAGCATTTCCGCATACCATGATTCCTTTCAATTAAAACTTACTATAGATGACAATACACAATTTTCAAATATGTAATTTTTTTAGTGTTGAAAATATTTTTCTATTTATTAATTAATTTATAAACAAAAAACCTCATATACTTGAAATGACATATATTACTTTTTTTAATAACTTTTAATTTTAATTTTTTTTAAACAAAATTATGTCTAACCAATCTAGACATCATTCTCTACATCATGAAAAAAAATTATTTTACAATTGTTTTAGGTTAAATTATGTTGGTCGTACATGAGGGATTTAAAAAAAAAACTTAATCCCAAAAAAAATTAATTAAAAAAATATTTATTAAAAAATTACAAAAATTCCTAACCAAGATTTAGCATCATATCCATCTTTCCACAAAATAATTTTGAAAAATGCTTTCATTTACTACTTATTTTGTTAGTCGTACACGTGCGTGTTTTGGTCTTCAACATACTTTTTTCAAAAGGTCACTTTTATACATCCTATTCAAACCAACTTTTATCATCTGGGTATTAGAATAAATCACATATTTGAAAATTAGAAACAAAATCCTACATTTCATATTTTTACACCATGTTAATAGTCTATGTGTAAGAGCTTCAAATTTTTACCCCAACTATGAGAAACTTTGATTTTCATGAAAAATGATTCCATTTTTTGGCCAAAAAGTGGACCCATTATCTTGCACTTATGTTGCACACATCAAACATATTGTGCAATAAATAACTAAAGCAATAGTATGATAATTCAAGACATACACCCTTATGCAAGACATCACTTCTCATAGAATTACATCAAATAAATCTCATAAGAATAATGGTTCTCTAATCATAATAATAATCAAGACATATATGTAAAAGACATGATAATCAAAATATAATTAATAATAATTAAATATGACAATATCACTAAAATCAATGTGATTATCAATAATATTCTAGTAGCATAATCATATCTCTAGCATTTCATATCACAAATAGGAAACAATGAAATTGAAAGATCATAACTATTCTAATGGGTTAGTGCAAGAAGTTGGGTCCACTTTTTGGCTAAAAAGTGGAAGTGTTTTCCCTGATTTTCAGAATTTGTCGCATTGGACCTTAAAATTTGAAGCACTTAGAAATGGAATCTTTAAAAAAGTCACTAAATATAAAATGTAGTACTCGGAGTCTAGTTTCTAAATATGTAATTTTTTTCAATACTCAGATGATACAAATTAATTTTCAATAGGCATTTCTAAAAACCACTATTTAAAAGTCACTTTTTTTTACCATACCATGCACGTGTACGACCAACATAATTTGACCTAAATAAAATTATTTTTTAAAATCCTTTTGGGAAAACATGTGTAGTATAGTGAAGTTTGATGAGGATATTTTTTTAGAATTTTTTTCCAAATAATTTTTTTTTAATTAATTTTTTATTAGGCCTAATTGGTGCTTTTAAAAACCCCTCGTGTACGGCCAACATAATTTGAGCAAAAAAAATCATAAATTTTTTTTTTTTTTTATTGTGTAAAGAATGATGTGTAGATTGATGACATATAATTTTTTTTTAAAAAAAAATTAAAAATTAAAAGTTATTAAAAAAATACAAACACCTGTCATTTGAAGTTTTTGGACTAGTTTGCTTATAAATTAAATAATAAATAGAAGAACATGTCCAATAACAAAAAAAATTATATATTTAAAAACTAGACAATGTACCCTGTAATGGGTTTTCATTTCGTAAAAAAATTCAGAAAAAAAAGCCTTCAACCATATAGGTAAACTCAGTGTTTCTTCTTGTTTTGTACTTAGAAAAAAACTTGCAGGTCCAAGGCTCAAGGTCGGTCAACCATGCCTATCCCGAACCTAAAACCCAAGCAAAGGTCAAGGAAAACGCGGGCGGAGATTTCTAATTTCAAATAACGGGTACCCGTTATAAAACGGGTACGCGTTATATAACGGGTACCCGTTATAAAACGGGTACCCGTTATTTAACGACTACCCGTTATATTTTCAATAACGGGTACCCGTTTCTATTATACCCGTTATTTCCCAAATTAGGGAAAAAAGTACTTTCCCTGTATCTCTGCAACTTGCAAGTCTGATTCGTACGGCGCGACAGCGACAGTTTCTACATTTTTTTACTTACAATTGTTTTGTGGAATCTCTTAACAGGTCATATTCTATTCAGATTTTGAAAGGAGTCAATCATATGAACAATTCTGAAGTGAAATCAAGTGCATGAGCTATTTTCAAGAGGAATAAAGAAAGAGGGTTTTTGTTTTTACATCTACCTTTTACTTCAAAATCTATGGAACAAAGGATCTACATCTAATTCTACTTCAAAAGTTCAAATAAGGACATCAATTATGAAATTGGATTAAGTATCAATTGTTATTTTATCAAAAGGGCTTGGTAATCATGGGATCAAATCAACGTCAAAGAAAAAAACAAAGGAGGGTAATGACACCTCAAGAAATTGAAGCAAATAGAGAGAAGGAAGCCAAAAGGCAAAGAGATAGAAGAGCAAGGATTCAAGAGATGAAGAATATTGAAGCATCTAGTTCCATGAGTATTGAAGAGAAAGACATTCAAGAGAGTGAAAATAATGGGATGAATGTAGATGATGCAAATGAGGAAATGGTGAATTTGGAAGAAAATGTGTTTATAGAAACAAATGCATGTATGTCTTCAAACCCAACTTTCGAAGATATGGAAAATGCGACTATACAAACAAATCCAGGTATGTTTTCACAGCCAACTTTCAATGTTATGGAAAACAGGACTATAGAAACAAATCTAGGTGTGTCTTTGGAGCCAACTTTCAATGATATAGAACACACGACTATAGAAACAAATCCAGGTGTGTCTTCGGAGCCAACTTTCAATGATATGGAAAACACGACTATAGAAACAAATCCAGGTATGTATTCAAACCCACCTATTGATGATATGAATGAGAATGATATCCCTTTTAGGAGTGAAAATGAAAATGTTTTATTTGAGATTGAAAGAAATGTCTTAGATAATCTTCCTGGTAAGATTTCTTGGAGGCAAATGAGAACTCATGCAAATAGATTATATAAAGATTTTTTTTATAGAAAAAGTCTTGGATTTCAATGTCAACTTATGATGCAATTGATGAAGATGTGGAAATTGCGAAAAGTAATGAAAACGTTAGGCATATTTGTAAAACCTAAAAAAAAAGATGAATCAATGAAACAAGTTTTATCTAGTGTTGCTAATGCTATTGATTCTATTGGTAAAAAGAGTCGATCTAAAGATAGCAATGCAGCACGAAGAGCTATAACAACTGCTTTAGTCAATAAATCATCTTCTAATAAAAGAACGATAAGTAAGACAAGTGAAATTCTAAAGATAAATCCTAAAACTTTGAGAAGAGCAGCAAAGAGAAGAGAATCTATTGAAAAAGATCCAATTAACCAATGTTGGAGTTTTAGTGGTAGACTCCCAAGGTATGACATGAAATTAAATAGTGAAATCAAATCTTTAATTGAAAAATATTGGCATGATAATACAAGGGTATCATCTAATGTTAGAGATGTTTTAAAATTACGAGTGGGGTCTAAAATTCGTGATCCTCATCCAAAACATCTATTAGACATGACTCAAACTGAATTATATAAAAAATTCTTAGATGATTTAGTGTTAGAACCTTTTAATATTACCATAAGCCAAAGATCTTTTGAGAAATGTAAACCTTGGTATGTGAAAATTAATAAACAGCGAATCTCTTGTTGTTGTAAAACTCATGTGCAATTTCGTTATTATTATGATCTTTTTCGATATATACGTTCTACTTTGCATACTAATGAAATTATGCAGGAATGTGGTATTAATATGCCACCTCAAACAATTAAGGAGTTTGTAGCAGGTTTGTTTTGTGAAACATCTACTGGATACTTATTTTATTCAAAAGCATGTATTTCTGGACAATGCAATAGATGTGGCAACTTTTCATTGTTAGGAGAATGTATACATGAAAATATTTCACATGAATTTGGACAACAATTAGTGGATGTGAAAAGATTCAAAAATGTTGAATATTCTTTAAAAGATGGAAAAATTGGAAAGCGCTGTGAGTTAGTCACTGAAAAAATTTGTGTGCATGCATTCATCAAAAATTTTAAGGATAATATTGTATCCAAATATGTCAAACACTCCCAATATGCTCGGTGGCTTGATGGACAATTCCGTTCATGTAAAAACACCTTTCCAATTGGAACTATCCTATCAGTGGTTGACTTTGCAGAAAACTATACTCTTGCTCCACAAGAGGAAATTCAATCTCAGTATTATAATTCAGTGCAGGTGGCCATATTTGTTCATATTGTATACAGACATGCAGATGATAGTACAGAAGATAATAGAAAAATTTTGAGGGAGTATCATTTCTATTTGAGTGATAACCGGTTACACTCTTCAGAGTTTGTGCAATATTGTTTCACAAAATTTTATGAAAGTTTAAAAGAAAGAGGAATCCAGATGACACAACATTTCATATGGTCAGATAATTGTACAGGGCAATTCAAAAATGCAAGAATATTTTATTGGCTATGTAGGGCTCACAAAGAAATCAATATCCAACATATGTGGAGTTTTTTTGAAGCTGGACATGGTAAAGGAGAATATGATGGAGCTAGAGCATGTGTGAAAAGAGCTCTTGCTAGAGAGCAACTAAAATTTGAGGATACAGCCAAATTTAGAGATGCACGTGCAATTGTGGATTGGTGTAATGAAAAGTTATCTACGGGATCAAGTCAGAACTCTACAATTCGACGATTCTTTTGGTTAGTTGAAGAAGAGAATATTCCTACTCGACTTGATTGTGAAACAATAACTGGATCAACAAAATGGCATTCATTTAAGAGTTCAAATGCAAGCACATGGACTATATGGACTAGGGAGCTTGCATGTTTTTGTCAATTTTGTATTACAGGTGATTGGGGAGCATGTGAAAATACATAATGGGTTGAAGAATGGAAACAAAGATCCTTGACACCTACAGAAACACAAGATCAACTTGAAACAACAATTGAAGATGATAATCAAATGTTTGCATCAGATGACTATGATCGTGTTTCAGACCTTGTACAAGAAGGTACTTTTGTTTTCAATTTTTTTTATTGTCATTTTTTTGTACATCCTGTATATAATTAATTATATATGTATGCATCCACAAATTTATGTGATTTAGATACATGTCACACTTTATTGAATTACATAATTTTTTTGTAGGACATGTTTATGCTGTTATTGCACCTGAGGGCAATGAAGAGGAAACCGAGTATTGGTTGGCTCGATGTGTTGAGACAAAACAAAAGTTGTTACATCCTAGAGTAGATGATGATAACATGGAGTATCCAACAGGTTCTGTGGTTGTTGTTGGTACTTGGCTACGAAAATATCTAATAAGAAGGAATGGTGTGCCTGCATTTGAAGATTATGAAACACATAAGAAGATCATACACTACTCACATTTGGTTGTGGCAACAAATATAAAACTAGTCAGATATCAAGGCAAACCTTCTAATAAACAGTTATGGACACTTTCGATGGAAGAACATAAGTCAATTATAGATGCATTACAAAAAAATGAAGATGCAGATGGTACAATGGAATAAATTTTCAGGTAAGTAAACAATACTCTTACATCCCCAAGTTAAATTCTTTCATTCTCATTTCAACTTCTATATTATTCCCCTTGTCTTAAATTTTGTATTGACCCATGGAAATATATAGTTAATTTACTTGTACATTTGAACATTACTTTTTGCAGGTGTACCCTAGACAAGTAGTCAAATGCACGCATGATTGTCAATAGAAGTTATCACCATACAAGTATGTGAGGTCAATTTTGTAGTCTTCAACTAAAAGTGAACGCAAATTAGGTAATTACATATATATATATATATATTTAAATATTTATCATCCATCCTCTAAAGACACCCACTTGTACATCCCCTTAATTCAGATGTCATCTTAGCTCCCCTTAAGCCATCAAGTTTTATTTTATACTTTGTAAATTGACTAGTGTACATCTCTCCAAGTAAGCTATCCTCTTTTGTATTCCCTTAAGACATCCTCTTCTAGCTCCCCTTTTAATTAATCCTCTTATACATCCCCTAAAGCCATCCTCTTATGTATCTCCTTAAGACATCCTCTTAGCTCCCCTTAAGCCATCGTCAAGTTGTATCCTCTTTTTTGTTATTTAGTACATATTGCATTAATATTTTGTGTTTTTGGTACATATTCTTTCATTCTCATTTACATTCATTATTTCTTGCAGGTGTATCCTACAAGTAGATTTTTCCATGATTGCCACTACAAGATTTGATCATAATGTAAATTGTAGATCAATTTTGTAGTCATGTCAAACTAATGTTAGTCAAGAGGTTTTCACAGTAATTGATGATCAAGTATATTGTGTGGATAAGATTCAAATGAATTTCCTTAGATAGTTTCTTCTTTAAAAGAGTTCCAGTTTCTTTACAAGAATTGTTCATGCTACTTCTTGAATAATTTCAAATTGTGATAAATTTTTTTGTATCTTATATTGTGTGGATAAGAAAATTGAATTTCCTTGTAGTTTCTTCTTTAAAAGATTTAGTTTATCTACAAGAATTGAATACTACTTGAATAATTAAATCCAAATGTGATAAATTTTTTTGTAGCTTATATTGTGTGGATAAGATTTAAATGAATTTCCTTAGATAGTTTCTTCTTTAAAAGATTTAGTTTCTCTACAAGAATTGAATGCTACTTCTTGAATAATTTCAAATTGTGATAATTTTTTTTGTAGCTTATATTGTGTGGATACTTGATTTGAATTGAACCTTTTAGTTTCTTCTTGATTTGAATTGTTTGAGATTTGTGACGGAGGCTTGCAAAGAGCCATTCATGGTTGAACTTTGTTGAACATGCTTGGGCAGAGCTTAGAGACTTAATATAGGTATTGGTTGGTTGTTGCACAGAACTAGCTATGTGATTAGTATAGTGTTGGAGTCATTTAAAGTAGGTTGTATTAGACATAGCCATACATGGTTGAAGTCCACAAAGAATGATGTCTTTTGGAGACAAAGCTTAGAAAAGTTGGTGGCATCTTGAAAGCAAAAGTGTTGATTGTATGTAGGTTGATACAGTTATTGAGAGTCCTTGATAGAGGTATAGATTGCAAATAGACTGGAGCCATGTTGTAAGTTTACAGTAAAGCTTGTGAAGCCGGTTGGTTGATAAAGATTCAAAGCCTTATGACTAACTAGATAGTTGATTATGGTTGGAAGAGAGGTTGCATGCAAAGTCAATTGGGATTGTTGCAATAAAATTTTGGACTACTATTTAAGTGGTGTTTGGAACCCATGCATGGAGCTCTCATCCTTCATTCTCCACCATTGCAAGAGGAGTTGTAGGTCATGATCCATTTTAGAGAATTGTGCATTTGGATAATTTAAGTCATGTTAAGGCTATGTAAAAGCCATTATATATTATGAATTAGTGTCATTAGAAGCAATGCTCACTCTTTTGAGAATTTTATGCCTAGTTGAGAGTTTCTCCCAAGTTTGAATTCTTGTGTTGTATACTAGATTTATTTATGTGTGATGCAAGTTTAAATGTTCCACATTTGAGATGTTGGCTTAGTATTTTAATACACATTTTAGATAGCCATTAGAGGTGGTTGACTGAAGGTAAAGGAAGTTGGAAGTATCTCATTTTTAAATCCATATGTGATGTATCGAAGTGAGGCATCTAGCTACCCCGAGTTTATGGATTAATTGTCATTTGTTCTATACAATGTGTAGAGGTCTAGAAATGTGTCAACTTTCATGGACTAGAGAATGCAAAGTGTCCAAAGGTTCTTTTGGTGGAGCTTGTAAGTGTGTTTGGGAATGGTGTGCACAATAGGGCCTATGACAAATGGAAATCCCTCTATGAGTGGGACGTTCGATGCATTAGGGAGTGCCAAAGCTCCCTCAAGATGTTGATGTGGTTTGGTGTTTTGTTTGTTTTTTAGCTTTCTATTAGTTGTGTTGGAATTTTGTGCTTGCTATATGTATTGGGGTATTGATATAGTTGCATATGGGTAGTTTAGAAACCTTTATGGGATGTTGTGCTTTCTACTGCTATGCCTAGTCTTGGGTTGTTAGCACACTCATTTATATATGTTTTCTAAACAATTTAGTAAGGATGGGTCCCCTTAGTAGAACACCTATATTATAATTCAAAAAAATTAAACCAAACAAATATGAAATCCACACTAGGAACTAGGTATGTTGAAGATGTAAAGTAATTTTGAATTGGGAAAATATTCATAGGAATCTCTTCTTTAATTCCTTTCCTTTATGAGAAACTATATGCACGATTCAACTTCCAAAGGCCAAGGAAGTTTTGGCTATTATAGTGGTTAAGTAAGAAAGATGATAACAAAGTCTCAATTTTGTAAGAAAGATGATAACAAAGTCTCGGTTGCAAATTAATAAAATTTCAAGGACTATACAAATGATATATATTGAAGGTTTTGTAATCAAAGGATGACCACAATCATTTAAAGGAACATGTATCTCAATTGAGGCTAACTAGGTGAGTCTAACATCCTTATCATTTTATCATGATTTTGTAGGTTTATCCTAGGTAAATTACCTTGTTATAAAGTGCCCTAAAATAGTCCAAAATTTGGGATGCATATTCACATTTAAGGAAGTCTCTGGACAATCATCATGTATTTCTTAAATGTGAATATGCATCCCAAATTTTGGACTATTTTAAAGAAATATGGTGCATTTAGGAACTTGGTGATTGTTGGGGTAAAGAGGAATATATGATCATACTAGAAGAGGTGGATTAGGCTCATAATTGGCCAAGGTTGCTTTGAATAAGGTTAAAACAAGGAGATACCTATGTTGATATTCACACCCTTTGGTCCACACCTACATTGGGATATCTAGGGCCATGATATCCAGGGCCTCAAGATGACTTGGAAACTAAACAAGATATCCCTTAGTGTGGAAGGAGATTCCAAGATCAACATTGATCATATGAAAAAGTATAGATGAAGCTTGTGGTTATTGGAAACTATTCTATTGGAAGCTATAAACTTGGTGAATAAGTTTAAATCTATCTCCTTCAAACATATCAAAAGAAAAGGTAATTATAAGCTAGAAACTTGGTGAATAAGTTGTGCCTCCATGCTATCAAATGTTACTTGTATATGCACAAAGCCTTGGAGGATATATTTCTATGATAATGAAGATATTTACCTTCATCTTGATGCTAAATTGGATGATTCTATCTACTATGAGAATTAAGATGAGGAGGAGGTGACATAAATCCCTCCTATCAAATTCGAACAATGTTAAAAATGTCAAGGAAGTGGTAGAGGCTTTGTAAGGCTTGTGTAATTTGTCCCACCACCCTAGGATAAAGTTTTTTAGTTTATTAGTAATTCTTTAACACTACTTCAACTTATTACTCTAGGGTGAGGGCCACTATAATTTTCCCTACCACTAATATATCTTAAGACACAGGTTATTGGTTTATGTTTGATGTCATTGTAGTATGTACCTTTTTAAAGATAGATAGTATATTTTATGGAGTTTGAGATAATAGGGAATATCACAAACTTTTATGGAATAGTTGATGTCATGATATGTGGTGTTTCAATTCACATATTTTAATAGAAACTCTTTAGTATTGATGGTAGTATGTTCTTGGCAATGACACTTTATTTTAGAAAAGAATCACATCCTTAAGGTTGAATCCATTTTTGGCATTTCTAGTGAGACAAATTTGAGAGGGATAACACATATAACATAGATGGATCTACTAAAAACTTTGTTACCAAAATCCAAACTTTTGGCATTCTTTTTGTTCACTATTTCAAGAAAAACTATTGAACCATAATGCATTTAATCACTTCTTAAAAATTTAAAAATGTAGTAAAGAGAAATTTTTTAACATACATCTCAATTAAATAATTTATAATTTCTAGAAGTGAACAATGAAGCATATTTAACATATTTAACAATGAAGCATATTTAACATACTAAACTACATTCAAGCATATATACTCAATAATATATACATGTAGATCTAGATCTAGATAAGTCCATGAAATACTATAAAATATCTAGGTAGAACCCATGAAATGTGTACTTTAAAACATCTACTCATCATCAGCATATAAATAAATACAAATCACAGTTCATGAAATACTGAAATATATCTAGAAGAACATGTCATAGCAAGTTCGACATAGATAGTCAAAGTCCTGGAATGGCATATATAAAAAATAATGTGCACATCATACAGTTTAGTCTATGAAATAAAACTCTATATCAGGGATGATCATCACTCAAGTTCAAATCTGAAAGAGGCCTCTTTCTTCCTCGTGAAATGGATGGATCTACCTCATGCTGTACACACAAGAGAAAGAACTTGCAATCAGATTAAAAAAATTTTAAAATGACATATGAAATTAAATATTTAAATGTAGGTTTTAAAGTGTGCATTTAAATTACCGTCTCACTTCCCACATTTTGTTGTGCAGGTGGTATAACTGTTTCATCTTCGTGACCAAAAGTTTGACTTGCTAATTGCTAGAATTTCAAATAAAGCAAGTTTGAAATAAGTTACAATTTAAAATTAGCATATAAAGACCTAGAAATTGCACATATAGAAAATTTTAAAGTAAAGTTTAGGACCTGAAAATGTGTAAATGGCTCATGAATTTGTCCCTGAGTACCAACCTGACCAATAATCTCACTCCTATCATCCTGCACTTACATATATATGGGTGCATATATAAATTTATATAAACTCAAAAAAAGACCTAGAAATTGCACATATAGAAAATTTAAATTAAAGTTTAGGACCTGAAAATGTGTAGATGGCTCATGAATTTGTCCCTGAGTACCAACCTGGCCAATAGTCTCACTCCTATCATCCTGCACTTACATATATATGGCCCGTGCATATATAAATTTATATAAACTCAAAAAAAGAAACTTAGTACAAATTTAGTACAATTTTTTAAAACACACACCGGGGAATATTCAGGCATAGTAGCTGTCGATGGAGGATCAATGGAAGAAACACCTGAGCTAGGTGGTCTGTCAGACATGGGAACTGCCATAGGACCTGAGCCTCGCTGCAATAGTAGTGTTTCACATACATGTATGTATATTGTTATTTATTTAATTATACACAGTTTGTTAATTTAAAATATAATATTGATAAGTTTCAAAAGAAAAATTAAACTAGAATTAGATACATATGGTTTTAGGGTTAAGATATATTGGTTTACCCCGTAAGGTGTGCCAACCTCTACAGCTGTCGATGCAAAACTCAATGTATCAAATCGTGATGTGGCCCTAGAGTGACTTGAGATCTGTACAACAAATAGTTTACAATTATATAAATTAATTCATTAAATTATTTATAAAAAATTTGATCTACATTCAAATTATACACTTGAAATATTTAATAAAATGTGGTCAATGTACCTGTGTAGGATTATCATCCGAATATAGTAGATCCAAGTATGACTCCACTCCGGCTGTAGCTGCATCTGATGTGGATGTAGGAGCAGGACCATAACACGGTTGATTGCAATTTGTACACAAATGTGCCCCTGACAGGCCTGGGGCTCTATGCTGAGATGCATCGACTCCTCCATGATGCTCTCCACCACTGAATTCAGCTGCCACGTGGGCAGCTTGTTCAGTGAGATTGCCTAAGAGTCTACTCAATGCTCCTAATGTCGACAAAACTGACTGCTGCTGAATAGGTGCAGGAATCGTGGGCAAAATAGGAGCAACCATAGGAGCAGGAGGAACAGGTCGATTGGGGTCAACTCGTGCCCCTGGTCTGTGTTGTGGCATGCCACGACCAACACCCTGAAAATCGCTCATATCAAAATAATTGGGTTTTTGACCCAATTGAAACTCCACCCATAATTTTCTCAAAAAATATAGCGGCACCTCACAATTAGCATGTGGTGGGTGATCAAACACCATCCACCACCGATCCCAAAAATGTCTCGAAATCCCCTCATGCGTACACCATTTAATTGATATTCTTTTTTTTGTTGCAGCT